>OY728166.1:51984402-53227927 GCA_963277665.1 Viscum album
CTATTATTTTTCTAGTGATATGAAAGATAATAGTTAGGGGAGATATATTAGAAATGAGTAAAAATTTATTATTTATTCGATAATGAGTTATGTTAAAAAAATTATATTCAATTAAAATAAATTGTATTTGAATAAAAAAATTATGTAATGGGGAATATATTACTCATAGGTTTTTGGACAAGGAAAAATCCTTCCAAAGTGATGAAAACTATGTTTATGATAAAAATACACGACGTATTTGATATTATTCTAATGGAAATATATTAATTATATGATTTTTGTTATCTTTTAATGGAAAATTTTTAAATATCATATTGATCGATAAGGGGTAATCCATAAATGTTGTGTATTATTAATTATATATTACATATGACATCCATAAGTGATACAACATATTTTATCTAGTGAACCAGAATTTAATATTTCATAATTTTAAAAAATATTTTCCATAATGTATACAGTGATAAATTCCTAGTGAAATATGTTTTACGATAGGATTTCATGTTTTAAAAAACTAGTCTATAACATTTACCTATATTCCAAATGTAACATTTTTATTGGGATATTTTTATTGACCATTATGGGATTATTGACCTGTTTGATGTGTGAAGTAATAGTCAATATTTCTTGTATTTCATGTGCATCTAATATTCATATTTCCCACTTTTATCTCATATAGACCAAAAACTAATTAATTTAGGTATTTTATTATATTTTGGTTGATTGTTCATGTGATTTATAATGAAAAAGATATTTTTTGGTTGAGTCATTTATACTCTTTCTATGATATTCCTAACTATTACATGGAAATATGTATGGATAGGGATATGTAATAAATAGGATGGGGTTATTCATGAGTGTTGGATTTTTAAACATTCACTTGATATTGTCATTATTTGTAAATGACACCAATGGGTAATGTTAGATGGAAAATGGTCAATACAATTTATATTGATATTTTTTCTTGGTATGTGGTGGTTTATGATATAATGGGATTAATGATGTGTGTTGTGAAACAGTGGTTATTGTGTAGTGATGATAACTATGGTTACATTAGAATGTGATTGTTGTATCCCAATTGAAAACAGGTTATTTTGATCACTACATATTTTTTATGAGTTTCACTAGTGATCTGAGAATGGTGATAATCATTACTGTGGGTGGTAATGTATGATTTTAGGTTTTTGTGGAAAGGATGTTGGTGATTCCACTAACCAAGGGGTGTTGAGTCTAGTCAGGTCATGTAAATATAGTATAGTCCGATGATGTTGTTTATCCTATTCATCAGGTATGGTATCCTTTGAAGATAAAACAACACAGGGTGATATTGTTGACTATCAATATAGAGAAGGTGTAATCTGTAGTAGGATAAAATTTGTGTTAGTAAGAGAATATGATGATAGTAGTATTATCATTGTTTATATTGGGGATAATGAGTGGTGTTTCGTAAGTAGAGATGTATTTTTAAATTGTATTTTTCAAGTTTTTTGATGTAATGGGTGGTAAATGATCAAAATGATGTTAAAAATTTCATATAACACAGCTATGTATCAATGAGGAATCATGAATGGTTTCTGATGGTAATTAAATATGACATGGACTTAGTTGGAAGGATAATGGTGCTTCTAGTTTATTTTATAGTGAATTTATCATTTGAAATTGGCATTGGATGAAACATTTAAATGTTCACCCATAATAAATTTCTCCTCTTTAATGTCATTGTAATATTATTGAACGAATCTATATTAATATTAATCCAATCCAATAAAGTATTACTAATTCTTTTTAAATAATTCATGGGATGTTTCCTTTCTTGATTTACATGTTGGAATACGAAGAAAAATTCACTATATTCTAGAGTATTTTGTATGATATGCTATCACTAGAAATATTATTATATAAATCTATTTATAAAAATTATTATACGATGTTTATATTATTTTTTACACTAAGATTAATTCAAAAAGAATTATTTCACTTTGGTATTTATAGAAGACATAACTACATAAAATCACCAAGAAT
This sequence comes from Viscum album, assembly GCA_963277665.1. Lineage (NCBI taxonomy): Eukaryota > Viridiplantae > Streptophyta > Magnoliopsida > Santalales > Viscaceae > Viscum > Viscum album. Next base: position 51,986,425 of record OY728166.1, read on the forward strand.
TCCTTTATCACTAATATTAATGTATGGAAATTTTGAGGTTGTTTAATCTATCATCTTCTTTTTTAATTATTTATCATGATACTATAAATTCATAATCATCTCTAATATGGATGAATGGTTAACTATATAGAATAGTAGCGACGTTTACCCTTCAATTTAAACCCCATTTTCCATTCTTACTAAAACCCTTGAGAATTGGGTACCCCCCTTAAAGGATAATATAAATTTATATTATCACCTAAATTTATCATCATATTTATTTTATATCATAAGGTGACATTGTATAGCACAATTAATATCCATTATTTTCTCCTACCATCCCCTCTACCTTGTATTTATATCACTATTTGTAAAGACTTTTTTCAAATTATTATTATTATTGTATATATGTCATCTTAATATAGAGTTATTGTTTACATAATATTATATAATATGTCACCAATACCAACTCAAAATAATTTAATGGATAATTAAATTGTTGGTGTTTCAACTATCAATACCCATAATACACCAATCTATAATTTTTTATATAATAACTACAATGACCCTTCCATGATGAATAAATAAAAATTAAATTTCCATCTTGTATCTATGGACTAGTGAATAATTTTAATTTACTAATAAACTCTTAAATTTGTCTAAACAATCTTCACATTCTATTGGTAGTGTGAATGTGAAAATATTACTTATTAACATGGTTAATGGATTAGCTTATGGAGTGAAATTTTCAACAAACCATTAAAAATATCTTCCATGCTAGGAATAAATCATATTTTAGTTATAGTCACAGGATTGTTAAATTAAATGAAAATCTTTTTTTATGCATCAATAGGGATGTAATTTTTGGATATCATATTTTTATGAAAGGAATATTTTTTATTAAAAAATTCACACTTACATAATTTCCCACATAAAAGTATTCATCAGAACATCTAGTGGAATGGAGAAATAAGTATCATTTTCATCACAATTAAATGATTATATAAAAATATTATCAATAAATACCAAAAAATAATATTTTTTTTGGCCTTGAATATTATATTCATTATTTATATTAACATATTGGATTACCTAATTTTTCTTATTTTGAAATCATAATTACTGTAATTTATATGAATAGTTTTCTTCGAGAAATACAATTTTTAAACCATTATCTAATTAAAACAATGAAGAGTAGTATTCAAAAATATTTTAACGACTTGAATCTGATCAAAGTGTTAAAAAATATGATGAAGTAATTATATATTATTTATATTTATTCCACTTATTTCCCCATAATCAATGGTTTACCTCATTGATCAATCAATAATTTTACTTAGTTAAATTTTTCCTCCTCGTATTCAACTATATTGAATAATGAATCCAATATCACATAAGTCTTATTAATACATATTTAAATTAAATATATCCAATAGTTAATTATATGTGATGGATAAGATATATCATGTAAAATATTTAAATATTACATATACAATTCAATTCATTATTATCATGAAATATATGTAATTCATTAAGGAATACATATATATATTCATACTGATCAATTGCATCTCGTATTCTCAAAAAAAATTAATTCATGTAATTTAAATTTCTTTTATATCCTACAAATGGATTTCAACAATATATTCAATACATGGTTATTCAATAAATATTTTTTTTATGTAAATATTCACCAGAACAAATAAGTAATTTGATACATAATCATATACTTATCGTAAAAATATTAGTTATTTTTAAATTGTGTGCGAAACAAACCCCATGATTACATAAAAACCACCATTGATCTAATTATTGCATTTTCAACTCAATAATACCCATTTTAATTAATTTAAATTCCTAGATATATATTTAAGTCAATAAATATAAATCTCAATTTTCTAATTGATAAATTATTCTTTAATGTATCATAAGAGATTGAATATTCTTTGAAATCATTTAGGAAATAAATGAGTAATTATATAAGAAAAATTGTAATCTATCATTGATTTTATAATAAATGTAAATTATATCCCATAATTTGGTTCATACTATTATGATATTTTTTTGAAAATTTTCAATAGAAATATATAATATTATTTTAGGAATAATTTTTATTCCTCTTAGATAATTTATTATAGTAATTCCACAAATATCTATAGTTAAATCATTACAAATTTACTCCATATCTATTTAATTTTCACTCATTATTTTTATTACCTTTGACTAATAATTTATATAATACAAAAATACAGATTAATAAATCTAATTGGTGTTTCTTTACATATTAATTACATATTGGAAAATCCACTCTTTGGACCTTTTCTATTCCAATAATTCTCCCCATATAGTGATCAGTTATCCTTTTATTTGTCTAAGATATTACTTTCAAAATGGAGGACATTCATATATCTTTATTAGTAATTATATACCTCTTTAAAAAAATTATGATGATAATGGTTGGGGTATAATGGTTATTTGAAAAAATTGACCGAAACTCCCAATTAAATTATCAAATATTATTATTCATATTATATAGTTAATTTGTAACATAACATCCTAATATGGTGAACATTTCAACATAAACAACCAATATTTACTCTTTATTCTGACTTAAATTTAAGAATTTACATTAAAACATAACACGTTTAATCAATGTAATATATTTATCTAGTAAAATTAAATTAAATTTCTTCCACACTATATCTTATATTTCGAAATACTTCATGGTGTTTTGATTTAGAAAGAAAAATTTGTCATCCACTCCCATTAAGTGATAGATCGACATAGAAAATGTTCCCTATTCATTATATCCAAATTCCATAATGATATTCTTGAGGACTATAATATTTGGATCAACCACCATGTTATTAGTTGAACCATTACATTATGGAGGTTCTTTCCTCATCAGAGAACATATATAGGTTGATCATTATTGATGGGTAAATGGTCTCTCCGTGTGGTCTATGATATATTTCATTACCTGATTCAAATTCAATATGATTGTAATAATTTATTAATCAATATAATTATCTTTTTTATGTTTATTATCTATAAAATCCTGATATTATCAATGATTATTGTTCTAATAAAAAATTATTCTTGATGATTTCATTACCTTTTAATGTTCACAAATTATTTAGTAATACATTAAAATAGTAATATATATAATTCAACCATTATTTCTGGTTTCCCTAAAATATATTATTATTCATATAATACATATAATAAACCATTTAAAAATAGTAATTAAATGATTACAAAGGTAGAATCTATGTTCTCTTCCTATGAAATTCTAATTGATGTTCTTAAGATTTCTACCTAGATTGTGAATGATAACACTATCCAAAGATAGTCACCTAATATTTTTTATTCATTTATTTCATGGTGGTCATAATACAATAGATAATGTTACCATTATTAGGTTTATGCAGTCTTTATTAGTCCAGATATATAAATATTACATTATATCATGAAAAATATTATGAATTGACTGTAAAAATTAATTCTTTGTTATGATCCATAAATATTATCATTAATGTTAATCTAATTTTTTATTCATGGAAATGGGAATAAATAGGAATATATTAGATCATATTCTAAGAAAAAATAAATAATACAATTGACACTAATAATTGAAAATAAATAAAATGGGTATATAGAGAGTTATAATGTTCTATCACATAATAGATAAAAATATAATGAAATATGTTTAAAATTATCACATAATGATAGAAATATTTTGAGCACATAATATTACACATATAAATATACCATTGAGACCAGGTTCTAAGACAACAAATATAAACAATATGGATGTACCCACACCCTATCAGAGTTTCTTCGTGTGACTCACCAATACGATTATGTATTATATAAGTTTTATCCCAATCAATCACATACAACTCCCATGAATTTCATCCCAAATTAATAGATTACATGACATAATTTTTATGAAATTAACAATATAAATACATAGTATATATTTTCAGCGAGTCTTATAATAAATTATTATCATGTATAGTACATTGGATTAAATTTATTTATATGAATTTTTTCCCAAAAAAAGAATAAATTAGGAAAACTTGGTTATATAGACTATCTTTTTTTAACGAAAACCTATGGATTCATAATGTTTTTATTGATACACATTGATTGTGAGGAAGCCAAAAATATAGCCATTTGGTACATCCAAATACTAATCTTTTAAATGTATTTAGGTTTCCAAATATATGTCTTTTAAATTTGCTGTGAAAAATAATATGATATATAAATAATTTATTTTTCATTTTAAGGAGAATGTAAATAATATAAATCATTCTAATAAAGAGTTAAGAAATAATAGTACAGTTAGCCCCAATATTCAGGAAACATGGTTAACACTATGTAAATAACCAACCAATTTTTTTGGTGTGATCACCTCTAAGTGTATCTACACCATTCATTCATCCGGTTGATTATTTCTATATAGATATTTAATAAATAGATTTCCACATAAAACATAGATTAAATAATAAGGTTTATTTATAGGTAAAATATAATTTGATCATTATACCATCTTATCAGGGATGTTTAATTAGAGGAAATGATAATATATCATTGTTAATATAATAAGTAATTGATAAAACTGAAGCATAATAACTTTTTCAGGAAAAAAAAGAAGAATGAGAAAAGGATTTTAACTAATTGAAATAAATAGGTTAAGAACACTTACCATTAAATGTATTTTCCTGTTGATTTAGATGTGAACCTTAATGGATTATAAGATGCATGGATAGATGATTTTGAGAAAAAATAAGGATATTTTTATTATCAATGTATTTTTAGTGAATATTAATTGGTGAATGAATGTTTGTTTATAAAAAATGTTAGACTATTCTTTAATAATTTTGAAATATTTTATATCAAAATATTGTCTAAAGAAAATGAAAAAATATTTCAAAACACAGCAATTAAATTTCCAAAACCATGTAGAAAAATATTAGATAAGGGAATAATTTTTCATTTTCTACAGTCCACATTTCGATATAAAATATTTCAACATTATTACAAAATAGTCCAACATTTTTTATAAATATACAATCATTCACCAATTAATATTCACTAAAAATACATTGATAATAAAAATAACCTTATTTGGTCTCACAAGTTTCTATCCAAGGGGCTTTTAATCCATTAAGTTTCACATAACGATCATCAAGAATATAAATTTCATGGTAATATTTGTTAAACTATTTATTTAAATTTGTCAAAATCCTTTTTTCCTTATTCTTATTTTTACTAATAAATTTATTATGCTTCATTTTTATCAATTACATATTATATTAACATTATATATAATCATTGAATTTTATTACAAAAACCTTGAGAGTATGTTATAATGATCAAAATATATGATATCTTTAATGAAAAAATATTTTTTAATATATATTGTATGTGAAATTAAATATATGAATTCTATATCTAGTTGTAATAAATGAGATGAATGAATGGTGCAGATTCACTTAGTGGTGATCAACCAAAAATCCATAATAATACCATTCTTATACAGATTATATTTTTAGTGAATGGGTGACTTCGTCACCCTAAAAAAAATCATATTCATCGATATATCTAAAGACTAAAACATGAAAAAAAAATTAATCAATCTAGTGACCCTCTGGTATCGTGGAGAAGAATGTCTTCGAACTGAATTATTTTAATGCCTAATATATGGAAAATATCTTTGGGAATCATCCTCTATAAAGATGTTACCTTCTAGTATCATCTTCACATTATTGAGTTTCATTACGTATTCTGAAATTTTATTAGATATAACATAATATATGATCATTTAATGTTTAAATTATTGGAAAATAAGTACATAATTCATGAAAACATAATATATTCATCATTTCCACTTGAATTATATCTTCATAAGTTCACCCTAGGTAACGTTTACAACATTACATATCATGGGGAAATAAATAAAAGGAATGGTGTGAGCATGAAACCTTGTAAGGGAATAAGAAAGTGATACAAATTGGATTGGATCAGAAGATATATAAATTCAAACATGAAGAATAACAATATAAACATTACAATAGGAAAATTAAAATAATAATAACAATTTTCAATACCTGGAAATTTGAATAAGATTGAAAAATGAGTCATTCATAAGAATTCCACCTTGTATTATCATGAATGTGTTATGAACAAAAAATAAAAACTCTATTCGCAATTATATAGTAAAGAATTCCAAGTATCAAGAATAAATTCTTTACTGAATTCACCTGAGATATATCATGGTAAAACATTATTATGTATTGATATAATGTGATCCCTATATATTATAATAAATCATTTCAATAATTAGTAATTAAAAAATAAATAATTATTTTGTTTCAAAATCATGTCGTAGAAAAGTAATTACATGAATGGTCCCCACATCATTCGTAACCCATGAAAAGTTAAACATTATTAAATATATGTAAATAAAAAATTAATAATTTATTTAATTTATATGATCTTACTCATGTAAATGTAATGGGTTTTAATTATCATAAAAATAATAATACATGTGAATTTCACTTGTAAAAGGCAAAAACAATTTAACAGCATTATCGCGATAAAACATCGATTCTGGAATGATAAAATGAGAGGGGAATATGATATAACATTTTTAAAAAATTATTAATAGTGTAATTTGAAAATAAATAGTGTAAAAATATACTTCTATTGTCAATTAGAATAAATACACAAAAAAAGATTCTTGAATGTAAAAGACATGGGGATATTTACCAAACATTGAACAGTTGTTCATAAAACAGAAGGATGGAAACCTGGGAGATTATTGAAACTATGGTGGAATATTTGAGAAGAAAATTGATTAGAACATCATAGAGGAAGAATTCTTAGAGAAGGATAGTGATGAATTCTCTGGGAATTTATAGAAAAAGTGTAAGAATTATTTCAATATTTCTAACTATTGGTCTTCAAAATCATAGTTGTAAAAAATGAAATGGTGTTTATCATATTTTGGTAAATAAAAACAGTGTTTATCATAGTTTTGGACATTTGAGTCACATTTTATAATAAAAATGGTGTTTATCATAGTTTTGGACATTTGATTCACATTTTATAATAAAAATGGTGTTTATCATAGTTTTAGACATTTGAGTCACATTTTTATCATAGTTTTTATAAAAATGGTGTTTATCATAGTTTTGGACATTTGAGTCACATTTTATTATATTTTAATCCTATTTATCAGAATAATAATTTTTAATAATAATTTTGGGAATTTAAAATTAATTTTATTTACAATGTAATGCCTGTAAAATTATAATTTCATATTATGACTTTATAAAGCAGCTTAAATGTTTGTAAAATGATTATAATAATTTTAAAAAGTAACATTAATAAAATAAAATAGTATTTGTTATGTATTTGGGATAATTTATTATTTCATATTTATAAAATAATGTGAAGTAATATATCATACAAAAACTCAAAACTATTTTCTAAATATTTAAAGTAAAATATTATAATTTAATAAATTATAAACTATTCACCATAACATATGATTGTTGATATTAATTCAAATATATTGTTTATATTATCAAAATAATTCTACCAATATTTTGACATTAACTTTTAAATATATAAAATACAAATTTTTCGAAAACATTATGGTTTAACACATAGGCAATATTGAGACATATATAAAAATTCTTACAACATTATAAAAATATTTTCTCATTTATACATGTAACGAGAGTTTTAAAATTAAATATTATTAAAAAATATTTTTCATAATTCCTCAGTTTATTATATAAATTTTTATTCATTGTAAAAATACAATTATATTATAATTGTGTCTAGATAATAATTTATCAAATATTCCCTAATTAAACATTTTTTATAAATATATATTCATAAAATTGAATTAATGGAATAACAATTCAATTTATACATTTTAAATACAATGTAGTTATCTAATTCATCAACATGCAACCCCTTATAACACACATGTGTGCCATAATAGTATGGTGTTCAATGGTGACAGTTTCATGGAGTGGCTCAGATAAGATTTACTGAGTGGTAATCTCAACTAACATGAACCTATCAGGTATGTGACTTCATTCAAGATTAAATATTTCATGTTATTGTTGGGATTCGTTATAGAAAAAATCTAGTTTCACTGCCACCGTACCATTTTTTGACAAATGGTCCACAAACGCCATGATTATACTGGTTGAGGCCATCATTTCTTATTTATGAAAAAGTTATAATTTTCCATTTCTACTAATATTTAATAATTATAATGGTAAAATTTTCATCATTTGGTATAGTAACCTATTGTAAAAATTTTAAATGGATATATTGATCTATATTCATATTTAACCACAAATCATGTAACTGTCAAATCCCAACTGTCATATTTTTTATATACCCTATAAATACAACATGATTTTTTCACAATATATTTACTACAATTACACCCATGTTTATATATTTTCATTTTATATGATGCTGAATGTTTTATTAATACATTGATTTATTCATTTAGTGATGCTCTTTAGGGTGATGATTCTTGTAGAATAGGGTTATCCATATTTTCCCATTTTATTTTTTCTAGTCACAATTTTCACATTTTCATTGGATTCATTGGTAACTAATGTAATTGTATTTATTAATGATATAAGGTTTTTTTTTGTTTCACTATATTTGTTGTTGTATACTATTATGAAATACATAGGAAACATTTATCAAAAAAAATCTAATTTAAAACTATTAGGTTCGTACATCCGCCCATAAGAAATAATGTCCTTGAAATATCATCCACTTCTATCAGCTGAAGAAAGGTGTACGTACTTCTATATCAACGTCTCATATATTTCCCACATCACTTATGAGTAATTATTTGTTTCTCTATAACTCATTTATAAGGTTTTTTTTCTTATTTACATATATCTTTTCCCAAATGGTCCAATATATAAATACTTTGCCATAAAATATTTAAAAATACTAAATTTTTGTCATGAACTCACTTCATTTCACAGTTATGATCATTTTATATTTTGAGATTTAGAGAATAGGGACATAATAAATATTTTAAATTAAACATTACACAAATTAATACCATAATATAGTACCCATTTCTACAGAAATATAATACTTTTCAGATAAAACATGACTTCATTGAAAAATAATCGTAACAATTAACTTTACATCTCCATTGTCTTACACATCCTTATAACCTATTAAAATAATTTAAAAACATGTGATGAGTAAAATAAATTTAGTTATGGGTATAATAATTTGTGATAAAAAAATTAATCCATGAATACATGTAAATTTATGTTTTCTTTTTACAAAAGTCATACTTCCACATATATATACTTAATTTGGGAAACATGAGATTTACCGAATATTTCCACAAAACATAAAGATCATAAATTTTCCCAATAAGTTATGTTCTGGAATTACTTAAAAAATCATGTGAATTTCATGTCTACTATATGATTTGTAACCCTCATGATTACCTTGCAATGATACCCTCACAACTAACTTATTGTGTAACTGTCACAGTTACACTTCGAGTAAACATACGGCAGACCTCCAACATAAACATACCCAATTAATTGTAAGAAGATATAGTTACCAATAATTTTCATAAAAAAATCCAATGAAACATATCACGATCATCAAAAAATAATACATACTTAAAAGCATTCACTTTGGTTTTGTAAAAATAGAAGTTTAAAAGAGAATATTTTAAGAAAAATACCCTACAAATGACTAAAAATTTACACGACAATCAATAGAATGAATGGACGATGTTTATAGATTTTAAATAATCATAATAAAACATTTTATAAAATTATATTCATCACAAAAATGGTAAATAAACTCATAATTAATGAAGTAGATGGTTAACCCAAATAATTGAAATTGGGTTAAGAATTCCCTTACCCAAGGATTGACTAACATAAAACTTGTTTACATGACTTGTATAATGGTTAAATGAGTATTATAAATATCTTAAAGAAACATATTCATGTTTATGACACCATATATGATCATTTAATAACAACACTTCACCCATGAATTATCAATATTTTGTTCTTTCCATTGTTTTTGGTGTATTCTTCGCATGATTTCCATGGTTAGTTCCTAACAGATTTATTTGTAGAATAGTATTAAAACACAAGAAGTTGAATTAAATGGTATTATTTTGATTCCAAAATATAAAATTATTCGATAAATATTTTTCGTTATATGGTATGTAGATAATTCATTAGATAAATCATCAGTGATATTGGTTTATATCATTTTGGTGGTTCTTCGATACTCACGATATAGTTTTGTTATACAAACTAATATCATGCATATAAGTTCATTATAGAACCTAAAGGGGGTTATATCATACACTTAACATTTTATAATACCATTAAAATAGTTTTATAACTAGTTTTATAATATGTAATGGAAATTGAAAACATATCCTCTGTGATGTTGTTAAATTGATACAACATAGACGATGTATTTTTCAGAGGGGGAGGAGATGAAGTAAGATGAAATTTTTCTCAATAATAATGAAATAATACCAAATATATGAGATTTTGGAGCTTTCATACCTCCTGGATATGGGTATTTAAAGAGTGTATATCGTTAGAAATGCAATTGAAAAAAATCACCAAAAAATGAAAGAGGATTTTTACCTCATGATTTGATATCAGTTGGATCCTTCTATAGGGAATTTGTTTTGGCCTTTTGTTGAGACCTGAAGGTCTTGATCTTGGCAAAGAGACATGGTAATGGGATTTATAAATTTTTTGGGAATTCTTAATGTTTTAGATATGTTAGAGGAAGAATGCTTGAGGGGGTATTTATAGTAGAAGGGAGTAAGGGTTTTCCATTACTTTAAGAAATCGTTTTATATTTTTTTCAAGACTGTAAATAGTCGTGATTCATGTGAACCCAAATAAAAGTTATATCATGTGAGTTAAATCCGAAGTGCCATATATCATCCACTATTCTAGTTATTGTTTATTTAACTGATAATTTATATATATATGGTATTCTATAGTATTTTAATATTCATAAAAAATTCAGGATTTTCATAAATAAATATTCATCCTATATATTTTTCATCATGTATAATTCATAATTGAACTCAATTATTTGAGAATAATTTCCTATACATTCATATTTAATTTTGAAATAAAAAAAATAATTTATTAGGAAATTAAAATTTATAAAACCATAACTCATTTTATGTCACGTTGAATAACTAATCATGATATCAATATCTTATAACCATACGAAAGAAAAAAATATTATTCATATTGTCTATTTCACTATTGATATTAAAATTCATATGGGTATTTTACTATTCATCAAAAAACATTTCAATTATTTCAGACAACAAATAACATACTAATCCCAGCTGTAGAAGTATTTTTTTTTATAATTCAAATCATAGAAGCCAAAAAAATTATGTTTAGTATCTACTGTATAAGTATGTACTAAAACATTTGTTGTTTCATATAATCATACTATTTAATTATTTTCGTTATTTATATCATTAGTTTTTATTTGTATTGAAGCATAACCCAATAAATAATCATTTTTCATCAAAACACTGCCACCTACATTCAATGAATCATCACAATATGTGATAAAGAACCATTTCTAGAATGAAAAACCAATACTACAGCATTTCCCAATATTGTTTTCAGTTATTGAAAATAAAAATCACATTTTTCTATCCCAAAAAAATTCACCCCTCTCTGAAAACATATTTAGTGGGCTAGATAACCATGCAAATTTTTTGACAAACCATTGGTAATAACCTGATACTCAAAAAAAAACAATAAATATATATTACATTTTTATTTATTTTCCATTAATAAACCACATATGTTTTTGTAGGATCAATAATTATTATATACTCATTTTTGGGGTTCCACAGAAAAGAAATATTTGGCAACAAAAATTCATATTTTCATAATTTTCCATATATTTTCATTTCTTTTTTGGTTTTTAATACTCACATTAGATGTGTTTCATTCTCCCCATTAATTTAATAAAATATAATAATTTAATTAATAAACAAAATGAAAAATTTATCCAATAACTCATGAAATGTTTTATTCATAATAACCATGATTACAACAGTTCCATTTGTTAATCCCTATGGAATAACATTATATTCATAATTCCCATATTCAATATGAAATGTAGTATTCAGGATTTACAGTTTCAATATATTTTGAAGATAATATCCCAACCTATGGTTTTACTCTGAAAAATACTATGATCGTTGGAGATGATCAAACTTGTCCAAGATATGAGGTGACATATAAATTTTTTAGCATTGACTTTATTTAAGGCTATATAATAAAATATTATATCATTGGACCATCATTTCTTTTAAAAAAAATATTACCCCAATGGTGATGTTGTGGGACAAATGAAGCATTTTTCAAGAAACTCCCTTAACTAATTATTTAATTCAATAAGTTAAATTTTATATATTCAATAAAGGGGGTTTAAAATTTGCATTGTATCCAGAACAATGTCAACAGCGAATTACACTTCCTAATTTTGTATAACACCCAGTAACAAATTAGGGAAAACATCATGGTATTCATTTACCACTTGAATAACAACAATCTGAACAGGTCCATTGTTTTCAACATTATAAGAAAGATTACATTAATTTCCATCATTCAAATTTATATCAGTTTCCTGATATGTTATCAATTTTATGGGTTCATTCTTATAAATTCAGTGAAACTCTTTCTAAAAAACATCTTTTATTTTAAAATCTATTTTTTAATGATAATGGAAATCCACTCCATAACCAAAATGAAAAAAAATCTATTAAGAGTAAAAAGCATGAATTTAATGTTATGTATTTCAATAAAAAACAACACAATGATTTTTATAGTTCTTATTTCACGTAATATTTCCCCATATTTGCTTAACCATATCTTCTGGAGTCATCTCTTGAGATTAAATTTACAATTAGTAGAAATTTTTTTAGAAACAAAAGAATATATATAACCTATATCAAACAAGACAATATAAAAATAAGAGTGATCAATAAATGTACTAGATTCCACTTTTGGGAATTTCCTGACATCTACTAACTTAGATTAAAGGATATTACTAAAACTTTCTACTTATATTCAATCATATTTGAACCATTCTGATCTTTCGTTGAAAAAGAATTTTTATTATGAACCATCTCCCCACATTTAAATCAAAATGTTGTTTTCTTATGAATATTAGTATTAGGATAATTTTTTAAACAAAGATAGTTCATATATCCAAAAATACCACATTGAAAATACTTTTTTATTTTTTAAGGCATTCCCCCAGTTTATTTTTAAAAACTTGTCAAAAACAAAAAAAACATTAATTACTTATCATCACATTTATTTGATTGATTCTTACCCATCACATGAATTATGGAAAACTTATTCACCCTACATTAATAGTGCATCTAAACATTAGAAAACTCAATTTCTATAATCTCATAACATAAAACTAGTTTCTCATTACTTTTTAACACACAGGAAGCCAATTCCCTTCGTTATCATGGCTTTAACCATTTGTAAAAACTCTTTATTTTCCCTATAAAGATGTAGAATAAGATTTGGATCATTCATTTTCAGTCGAGTAAAGTTTACTTAATGTAATGCCACTAAATATTCCATATTTTTAATCAATTCTAGAAAATACTTCTCTCTACTATGTTGAACAACCATAGGATAATATTTTCTGAGAAAAATACATTTCAATTCATCCCACTCTAAGACATCAATCTCATCTCTATAACTGATATTCTTGACCATTTACCACAACAGATCAGGTTCACCATCAAAATGATAAATGGGAAGATATAAATTTTGAATATCTGAGTCTCCCATAACATCAAATATTGTTTCAAGGGGTTTAATCCATTTGTCCCCCACTACTAGGTTAGAAGATCCACCGATAGCTAGGGGGTGTTTCCTCATTGAATGTTCCATAATCATCTAGTTATTTTATTGAAGCTTTGGAAATTACCTTATATGTATGCCACCACCATTTATCACCAACATCAACTGGTCCATTTCTATCACAAACTATTCAGATCCTATCCCTAACATTTCAAGCTGCATTTTCGTAATGATATCATTATGTCGGTTCCTTTTCACATCAGCTTCCCTATTTATTCTAAGTAATATCATTATGATCAAACATATCATAATTGATGAAACATGGAAATAATTAAATTATATATAATTTCAAATTAACCATAATGTTTTAAAAAATAAGGCTAATATATTAAAATCATCCAAACCACTATGTTATCTAAACCATTCTCTGATACCAACTATAAAGACACAACCATAAAACATTACATAATCATGAATTTTAGTCAAGAACTGACATCCTTTCACATTGATGATTTTTTTCATGTTTAAGGATTTATAAAATTATAAAAATTACACATATATGGATTTCCTCAATTACAAATAGTAATACCACAAAAACAGTATAAATATCATCTAAAATATTAAACATTTTAGATAAAACATTATTTCTTTAACCAATATTCATATGATTTACCGTGGCAAACTTATTTTTCTTAATCATCATTCTAACATGTGATAATCATTTAAAAAATATGATGACAACAACATTCTCAGTAAAGGGTATGAAAAAAAGGAACAAAAACATTAGTTAATGAATACTTGTAAACATATAGATTCATTTTTAGAAGACATAATTATCTCCCATGTATACATAATTTGTGAAACATGATATTTTCATGAGATTTCAAAAAAAATATAATGAATATAAATAAAATGATAAATTTATAAGTGGGAAATAAATATAAAATCTTATATCAATATTAGCTAGATTATTATTGGTAACTCTTAGGGATACCTTACAATGTAACCCTTACAGATACCTTATTGTGTGAACTTCACCGTTATAGTTAGAGTAAACACATTAGTAACCTCTAACACACACATAAACAATGAATTGCTAGAAATATATAGGTCCAAAAATTCATCATAAACAATTCCAAGAACAATATCATGATCCTCAAATAAGAATACATGCATAAAGACATTCACATTTTATTTTGTAAAACTTGTTGTCTAAAAATGTATTTTATAAGTAGATGCCCTTAGAAGTATTATATAATTGAAATTATAATAAATATAATTAATTAATATTTATTTAAACTAATAATACACATAATAAAAAATTATATTTAAAAAATTCGTCGCACAAATTATAATAAAACCTAACCATTATGAAAGAAGAAGGCTAGCCAATAAAGTGGTAATTGGATAATAATTCCCTTACATTAGGATCATATTACATAAAACATGTCTAAAACTCCTATATATTTGTTAAAAGAGTGTTATTAATATATTAAGGGTATATATTCACGTTTATAAGAAAATATATGATCCTTTTATAAGATCATTTAATCCATTAATTTTTTTTAAAATTATAGTTTTGTGTGGGAACTACATATGATTTCCTTGGTTGGTTCGTGACAGATTTTCATTTCAAATAGAAGAGAAACCACATAAGTTTAATTATATGGAATTGAAATGTTTCAGTAAAATTAAATGATTTTATAAATAAATTTTTATATGTTATGAGGATGAAGATTTCGATAAATCATTAGAGATATTTGTTGAGATTATTTTGGCAGTTCTTCGATAATCATGAAATTGAAAAAAAAATCATCCAATATGTTGGTAAATTGACACAACATGAAAAATGTATTTATAATAGAGGGAGGAGATGAAGTATGTTGTGTAATTTTTATATAATAATAATAACTTCTACAATATATGGGATTATAAATCATTTATTCCTTTTGGATAAGGGGAGGAGAAAAGAGTATAAGATAATAAAAATAATTGATGAGAAAACACAAGAACATGTAAAAGGTTTCTTACCTCTTGATCACTAGTCTTTGAGATCCTACATTAGGTAATTGGTTTTGGAATTTTGGTGAGAGAAGTTGGCCTTGAAAATGTGTAAAATACTTATGTCACGAACCAGCTCGAGTCGACCCAAAACCGATCTCCCCAGCCAACCCGTGACAAGTCCTGGGAGGCATTCCCAACCCTCCCTAGAAGGAGACAAGCACCAAGGTCATCAATAGAGTACACACAGGAAAACTTTCACCCATATATGAACAATCAAACAAACAGTGGAAATAAATGAAAAACTAAAATACATTTATTTAAAAATTTAACTAAACATTATTTGTATAAGAAACAAAAAGTTTAACTAATCCAACCAGTCAACTAACCAAACCCGATAACAAACTAACTCAATGTGACACCGCTGGTAAATATCCAAAACAATGATCACATGTCGCCCAAATCGATCGAACTCAAGTTGAAACCTGAACAAGGGATAAACACAGAAGAAGTCTATATGCGTGAGTTTTAAAACACAGAAGGTTAGCCCAATATTATATATTAAATGCACTTCATTTAAAATAATTCAATCAACAATTTAATGTTTTAAAAAAAATATATAAAAGTATTTTTTTCCCATGAGGTTCCATGCTATAATAATTATCAGACAAAAACATGCATGATTTATAATGTATAATGCCAGTAACAATTTTTCAAAGAGGTGCAACTTAAAAATGAAATTTTTTTTAATGAGGGCAACATTAAAGATTGTAAATTTTTAAATAAATAACACACACTACTGAATTGACTAACTAAACATAGCATATGCTGACAGTGAGTACAAAATAGCCAATGATCAAAACTCACAAGATCACCCCTAGGCACTAGTTAATTGTGAGCCCCAGGTACCTCATATCTCGGTGAAAGTTACCATAATAAATATTTTTTCACATGAACACGAGCCACTAGTAGGGATCATAACCATAAGCTAGTGTTCCCCCAACATCATCATCATCATTGTTAAGTTATTGTCGTCATCTTCAAACATGTAATGTGAAACCGGGGCCAAACCCCACGAAATCACTAGCATACTAGTACTTGTCCACCCACCTAGATACTTGGGATTCCCTTCGGTGCTCAATCATGTTAAACATATTATAAAATACCCTTTCCCCATCAAAATTACATTCCCAAATCCTAATAACACAAACATCCCACAAATATTCATCATATTTCATTCATGAATCAATAAACCACTAAACATTTTCGTAAAACAATTTCAAGGAGTATCACGAGGCATTTCACATAAAATCCATTCAAAGATGCTCTTTTAAGGAAAAAAACCCATCAATAACAAACAAAACCATTTTTGGCCACCCCAAAAACAATTAATAAATCATTTTCATGGACCATAAAATTTCCTAAATAGATATAACATGAAATACCATGGAATCCATTTTTACAAATCAAAAAAATTCCAAACGGGCCATTAATCCTATAACAAAACGAAAATTTGACCACGGTATGCATTAAATGTTATTAAGGATGAGTATACACACAATTTACAGTAGAAACCCAAATTTATAAATCCCGTAAAACACTCATGTTACATATTCAAAACACAACCATATTTATTAGGATGTGAAACTGACAATTTTCCAAAAACATGCCAAACATGTTGTAAATAAAATCCCATTTGATATTTAAAAAAATCCCAAATTGATATCCATATAAGGACAAAATATTGAGATTTATAATTTTTACAAATCATTTATAAATCCAAACAAATTTTTTTTAAATCACACATCACACCTAAAATCCAACAGGGCAATTTATAGAAAACATGGCATGCCCTTTTTAAACAAAAAGATGTATTTTAAGAACATGAAAAGGAATAAAACACCAATTTAATTCTATATTTCATTCAAGATAATATAACATGTTCAAAATACCATAAAATAGCTTTTAATCATAACAAAAATGTTTTGAATGATAGTCGAAGATTTAAACAAACACTAGGTGGGCACTTTTATGATAAAACAACACTACCTATCACAAAAAATGCATAAACAACCATTTTTTACACCAAGAAAACTGAAAAATGGATTTGAAAATTTAATAAATATATATATATATCAGGTTTTAACAATATGAAAATGAAGAAACCTAAATAATAAAGTAAAGAGAATGGGATATCCTACCTCAAATCCTTGGCGTAATGGAAACGCACACACGAAATCACCATCAGAGGGTTTACAAACCCTAATCCTGTTACGACCAAACCCAAATGAAAAAAGACCCCAAAAAATCATGTAATAACAGAACCCTAAGTCAAACTGGACTAGGGGAGATTATAAACCATGAAATAATGAATGGAGGAAGAAGATAGAGGATAAAGGATAAGGAATCTCATCATTTCAACTAGAAAAATTTTTGTATTCCACTAGATATGCACCCATACATAAAAGGGAATGTATTTAAATGTCTTAGAGAGTCTCGTATGGTCTGAAAGAAGTAGGTAAAGATGATTAGAGGCCAAAAGATAACGAATTGATTTATTTATGAATGATATAATTTACCTTTTCAATTCGGGACGATTTGAGTGACATTGAGAATGTTTCCCCACTCAAAGACCATTCTGAGCTTCAAAGAGGTAAAATAGATAATGGGGTGAGGATAGGGATATTGGATTCTAGTGGGAGTTATAAGAACCGAAAAAATTTAAATATTGAATTAGATATAAAATAAACAAAATATTTTTTTTAAACTACAAATGGGACCTGGGCATGGCCCAATGCTTAAATAAGTAACCCCTATTAAGCCAGATTATGAATTCTTAATGGTTCCAAAAGGATATGGTTGTTTGAATATATCAATTTATCCCATGTGGGAAGTAGAATGGGTGAAATAGGTTGAAAAAATGAGTTATAAAAGAAAAAAATTGGTTTTTAAAACTCGTAATGGGCTCACGGTTGGGCCAAATCATTATGTAACCGCACTTTCTCCAAATCCATCTTAACAAAACATTGGGAACCCAAATTAGGGTGATTAGACATAGATGAAACTTAATAACTCAAAATTAAAGTCACATAAGATGTAAGAAAGCTATCGGGATTTCAAACGAACCAGATAAATCAAAATACTTGAAAAATCAAGTCTAACTATTCTCCCCCCCATTAATGCTTTTCGCCACCAGAAAGCCATAACACATTCTTGCTGAAAGATAATCACCTAAGGATTCCTTATAATGACGATCCAACCTATAAATATAGTTAAATATCATTTTCCATCAACATAACTTAATATTATTTCCCAAACAAAACACCAACTCACAACCACTTTGTGAAAATCTACAGAACGGTCAAGCCACCACCTCCACAAGCAAGCCAAGAACCTGATTGTTGGCCCTTATCCCAGAGAAACAAACAATCAACCAAACTAAAGAGCACTCAAGAAACCATGGAATCTAGGGGAGTATAGAATGGACTCCCCAACATTAATAAACAACAAGCACTAGACAGGATCTCAGGATAGAAAATCAGGGAGACCTGTGGTGGGTCTCCCCACCATTAGAACCCAACTAGCAATGAAAAAAAACAAGAACTCAACATTACCTCTTGTTAAAAGGTCCAAAAAAGACTCTCCCACAAAACCCACCAACCCAATTTAAGAGTTTTACAACATGAACATATAAACCACCCACTCCTAAACAGAGGGGATGATAACATGGCCAACACTATCAGCAAGGAATTGAAACCCCCACCACTCGGGGAGGGGAGGGATGGGGACCCAATAATTTGGCATTTGGAACCACAATAGAAACCAACAAACTACCCAAAACTCTCCACCTACAAATAGGTAACACCAATACGGCACCAGATTTATAGAGGCAGTCTTCAAAGGGACAGTGATCGAAAACCCACATCCATGAAGGCATAACCATAGACACTATGTGAGGGGTAAGTCCACCACACTTATTGTGACAGATGGAAATTCACAGTAATGAGGAACCACAACATAGTGAAACTACCTTACCAAAACAGTGGAGGTAGGATCCTAGTCGAGCAATCCACACCTCTGGAGATTTCCTGACTACGTGGAAAGCTTCACTCTGAGGCCTATGTCTAGATCCCTGATTCATGAAGCATCTGTTGCATTGCAGTCTGGTGATAAGGAAAACACCACTAAAAAAACTCACTTTATCAACAAAACACCTTTATCTAAATAGGAACTCATATATAGATACCAAAATTCACTCTCACTCCGAACGAGGAGATGAATGGACAAGGAATACAGAAAAATACATCAATATAACGATACAAAACTACTATTTCCAAAAGAATTATCACGACCAGGAATAACTTTCAATCGATCCCAAACAACTCTCTCTTTTTCAAAAAAAGGGATGATGTCTCATTCTAAGAGGTGGATTTAACATTTGAAACAAATACTTAGGTTTATCAGCTAGAATGCTTAGGAATTGAGAACCATCCATGGAAACATCACAACATCCAACACATCTTTTGAAAGCCACTAAACATTACCCAAAAAAAGAGCCAATAATAACATCCCATCTCAAGATGAAACAATATAATGACCTCTAGATCATAAAGAAGCATACTGAATAGATAACACTTTTAAGACATAGGATAAACATTCCACATAACTGTCAGATAAAAACAAGAACCTCAATTTTCATCTCAAAACACTTTGAAAAATCAAACAAACATAAATGGTGGATTTTCATATTCACTTATGGTGATTCATCAAGTCTCACTCTCAGGAACATTTAAATTCCACCCCGGGCACTAAAATGCCATTCCATATCATCTATTCAACAATATATCCACAAAACCTTGCATGTGAGAACCCATGAAAACACTGAATGCGAAAACAAAACATCATCATTACAAAAATAATCATGTTCCTTCCAAAGGAACATTAACCACCAAATAAAAAACCATTTTCAGATTTCACAAGTCAGGACATTCTTTATAAAGAAAACTTTGATTAAAAAATAATCCATTTTACTAAATAGAACATCAAAAAACAACCATTCTAATCCAAATTTCCCTTTCCAATTTTAAAAAAATTTAGCAAGGTATCTTTCTATAATCCGACAACCACAAAGGCCAAAGCCCCTATCTAGAAAACCACCATCCACACAAAACTGAATATTCAAAACCTATTCATCAGATTCAAACACTTTTCAATAGCCCAAAACACCCCATTTAAAACAATGTTTCATAATTACTATAAATTGATTCTCACATTAAAAACATTTTCTTTCAACAATCCACAAGTTTAGATTTAGGGAAATCTAATCCCTTTAAATCATTTCCACTTCCTTCTAAAATGAGTTTAAAAATAACACAACCTCCCCAATACAATTATTATATTTAATTTTTTTAAAACAACTTTTACACTTATCCAAATCCAATCCTTCCTTTTAAACCCATTTCCATAATTCTAAAACAAGGATTCTCAAAACAAAAAATCAGAATTCATGAGTGGTCCTACAAACCCACAAAAGGGAATAAGTGTTGGTGGCTGACTTGACCATATTGTTAGTGGCCATATGTAAAACACCAAACCAACACATAAAGGCTTATTAGGACCATAACATGGCTCCACATGGCTTTCCAGGCCCTAAGAGATCACAAAGTACATTAGTCGTACACTCCTTGTCATATCCCAACACCAAAAAATATACAAGAACAAAAGACACTAAAAAAACCAGACATCACATAGAAACCATAGGATTAGAACGAGAAAGAGTTCCCGAAGCTCTTCCCGAACATACCCCTAAAGTCCCAATAATCCTAATCTATATACCTTGACATAACCTAATTAACAAAATCACTCTTAAAAGAATGGTCTCCTATGATCCGACCTCCTCTGATATTATTGTTTCACAAACCAGCCCAAGTCAACCCTGAACCAGTTACCCAGGCCAACCCGCGACAAGTCCCGAGAGTCATTCCCGATCCTCCGAGGATAGAGACAAGCACCAATGGGGATCAATATAGTACACACGGGAATGATTTCTCCCATATATAAACAATAAAACAAAAACAATAAACAAATGAACATCCCAAAATGCTTTTATATTAAAATTGAACTAAACATTATTTGTACAATAAACTAAAAGTAGAAATAAACCAACAACTCAACGGACCAAACCCGATTACCAGCTAACTCCATGTGACACTACTTGTCACACTCCAACGCAATGATCACATGTCACCCATGGAGATCGAACTCAGGGTGGAACTTTCACAAGGGCTAAAAACTGAAGAAGACTATAGGCATGATTATTAAAACTCAGTAAGTTAGCCTGATATTCTATTCCCAATACAATTCCTTTAAAATAAAAGAAAAATCAATGTCATGTTTTAAATACAAGATATATAAGTATTTATTTCAAATGAGGTTCTATGCTAATAATAATTATCAGACAAAAACTGTCATGATTTATAAAAAAATGAAAGTAACAATTTATCAATGAGGTGCAACTTCAAAATGAAAATTGACATAATAAGGGATTCATTAAAGATTATAAAATTCTAAAAAAATAACACACACTAATTTTTTAACCAACCAAACACACCGTATGCTGATGGTGAGTACAAAATAGCCAATGGGGACAACTCAGGGGAACACCCCTTGCACTAGTTAGATGTGAGCCCCAGGTACCTCGTATCTCAAAGAATGTAACCATAATAAATATCTATTCTCATGCACACAAGCCACTAGTAAAGAGCATACCCATAACCTAGTGGTCCCCCAACATCATCATCATCATAGTTTAGTGTGTGTTTTTCTCGTCAAACTTTCTACGTGAAACAGGGGCCAAACCCAACGGAATCACTAGCATTCTAGTACACTTCCACCAACCTAGTTACCCAGGATTCCATTTTGTGCTCAATCAATTTACAAATATGATAAAATACACTTTCCAAATAAAAATTACATTCCCAAACCATATACACACAAACATACCACAAAATTTCTTCACATTGCATTCATAAATCAATAAACCACTAAATTTTTTCGTAAAACAATTTCAAGGAGTATCACGAGGCATGAACATAAAATCCATTCATAGATTCTCTTTTGAGGCAACAAATTCATCAATAAAATAAAAATCCATATTTGGAAGCACCAAAAACAATTAATAAATTATTTTCATGGACCATAAAATTTCCCAAAATGAATGAACATGAAATAAACTTAAAAACCATTTTTACAAAACAAGACAAATGCCAAACGAGCCTTTAATTCTTTCTCGAAACTAACATTTGACAAAGGTATCCATAAAATTTTATTAATGAGGTGTATACACACCATTTAATTTAGCAAAAAAAATTCATAAATCCCTTAAAACACTCAGGTTACATATTCAAAACACAACCATTTTTATAAGGATGTGAAAGAGACCATTTTCCAACAACTCGGGAAAAAACATGTTGTAAACCAAAACCCATTTGATTGTAAAAACAAATTCAAATTTGAAAGAAATATAAGGACCCAAAAATAACATTTATAAATCTTCCAATTATTTTAAAAATCAGAAAAAATTATTTTTAAATCACACATCACATATAAAAGCCAACCGGGCAATTTAACGAACACATGGAATGCCCTTTTTAATCAAAACTATTTATTTTAAGAACATGAAATGGAATAAAACAACAATTTAATTCTATATTTTAATCAAGACACTACAACATGTTCAAAATACCATAAAAATCTTATAAAAAACCCCAAACAGTTTTGAAATAGAGCAGACCATTTAAACAAATAGAGGGTGTTCACTTTTCTGATGAAACAACAGTAGCTTTCAAAACACACGGCATAGACAACCATTTTTCACACCAATAAAACTATCCAATATCTGAAATAATATAAACATATATATATTAGGTGTTGACAATACAAATATGATGAAACATAGATAATAAAGGCATGTTTAAGGGATATCCTATCTCAAATCCATGGAGGAATGGAAACACACACACGAAATCACCATCTGAGGGTTTACAAACCCTAATCCTATGATAAACATACCTAGATGAATAAAAAACCAATCAAAAATATTGGAATAATAGAACCCAAAGTCAAAAATGACTAGGGGAGATTAACAAACATGGAAATAATGAAAGGATGAAGAAGATGGAGGAAAAATGAGAAGGAATCTCACCTTTTCAACAAGAAAACACTTCGTATTCCACTATATCTGCACCAATAAATAAAAGAAAATGACTTGAACCTTCTTAGAGAGACTCATAATGACTGGAATAAATAGTGAATTAATATTGGTGGCCATATGAGTATGAATTGTGTAACGACCTGAATCCGGAGCCCCTCCACTGGTGCCCCGTACCCGGTTCGCCACATGACCTCAAGCGCATTTCCCCAAACGCCAGAGGTTTCCGACTAGAAGCGAGGGACTTGGTAAGTTATTGGGGAAACGATGACCTCATTTGGTAAGGTATACAAGGTAAATAAAAAAACAATCAATAGCAGAAGTAGTAACAACATACATAACTGTAACCAAACAGTGGAAGAATAAATATAAAGAAATACTGATAATGATGCAGTAGGTACAAGTATATATGGAAATCAGCAAACAAAATAATGTGTTGAAATACAACTAAACCCAAAGTACTAAGGTAACAACAACTCTATCAGCATCGCAAGCCATAGCTTGGTCCCATGCTCTCTAACTCTACAGTAAGTCAAATACCTGAAGTAGGAGGGGGCTTGCACTTATCTATACCTGCAACAACATAGTCTGTTGTTGCCCAAAATCATGGCCCAAACAGGGTGTGAGACAAAGTCCCAGTAGGCAACCACACAAAGATATGTTCATAACAGTCAGTGAATATATGGCAGGTAAAGTACAGTAAGCAGTAAACAACAAGCAATAAACAGGATAATACACAGCCGTAATAATCACAAATTCTAGCATATATTCTACAACAAGAAACAGCTACTCAAGAAAGTAGAACAAAAAGGTAATCTCTGGGTAGTTCTCATGGTCTAACCTCTAGGGTTCAACCTACAAGTAATAGAAACCCTCTGGGAGGCACACATTGTCTCACCCCTCTGGTTAAGCTAAATAATTAATAGACTCTCTCGGGAAGCACTCACTATTAATTCCCCCTATAGACTCATATCATACTAAAGGCTCTCTATGGAAGCACGCAACATCAATCCCCCCTGTGGCCCGCGTCAAGGAACTTAGACACTCTGAGGAATCACTCAATGTAAATTCCTCCTATGGTCTCGCATCGTAAATAAAGAATCTCTCGAGAAGCCCTTCCATCCATTCTCCCTATGGTCCACTACACTATGTTCTCGCAGTCCTATGTAAAATAAACATGCATAGCGTTTGTGTATCATCCAATTAAACCTCAAGAACTACTTGGCTATAATTCTAAGGCTAAAAAACATAACGAATAAATAGTTCCACTATCCTACTCCTAGGCATGGAAACTGGCATAACGCCTAACCGGAAAACCAAGTGCGGAAATCAACCGGAGTACAGCAAAAACTACTCTATTCACAAATGTAATCCTCTACTATAGAAATAAAGAAAGAAGGCAACCTATCAAGGGAAAAACATGAAAGCACACAATTCTTGTTCAAGGGAATTAGAGAAATTGCACAAAATATTCAACGACAATCTACAGAAAGGAACAAATCACCTCCCTCTATCCTAGGAGATCGATATATGTGAACAACGACGACAGATTCTCCTTAGTTCATCATAGATCTGAGAAAAAACATCCAAAACACATAAACCACGATAACTTGAGAAAGAGGAGGAAATGGAAAACAAGGCTCAAGAAGAAGGGAGAACTAACCATTATGATTGCAACGCAATCGACCATGCTCGAATCAAAGAACGAACGGAGAGGCAGGGGATCGTCAATGATTCGTGGATCCTTGGTGCTCTCGGAGGAACAGAACCTAAAGAAGACCTTTCTGTGCGTCCGGTGCGACACTGGTCCATTTAATAAAAAAGAACGTACACAATGTGTACTTTTGGAGTACACGACATGAACTAGGTCTTTCCATACTCCTACAAAATCGGCCTCCACATCACGCCTCCACACCGTGTGTGTGGCCCGGACATTGCAATTACACGACTTCGAGCGGAAAAAGAGTACACTTAGTGTACACAGAAAGTACACGGTGTGTACTTCAAAATTTTCCAGAAACTCCATTTTTCTTAAAGACTGAAAAAAAGGAAAGCCCTAACTGTGACGAAGATCCAGGTTGTTACAAACTTCCCCCGTAAAGAAATTTGTCCCCAAATTTCCCTAGTGAGGCGTAGTAGAAGAAACCCTGAACAGCTCCGGCCACTACGATCGTACACCGGCCTCCCTCTCCCAAGTCTCGTCCTGTACTCGCCCATGCTGCCACAACACTCGTACAATAGGAACAGACTACCCACGAAGAACCTTCGTACTACGATCGACAATCCGGATGGGATGCACCTCAAAAGATGCATCCGCTTTGAGCACAACCTCCTCGGGCTGAAAGACATGAGATAGGTTTGAAATGTAACGTCAGAGCTGATTGACATGGAAGACATCGTGCATAGCCCAGTACCTCTGAGGTTACTACAACCGATAGGAAACTGGACCAACTCTCTCAAAAAACTCAAATGGCCCGACGTACCGTGGTGAAAGCTTACCCTACCTATGAATCCTCTTGTGTCCCAACCTCAGTGCGACACGAGGTAAAACCTGATCCCGACCTCAAACTCCATAGGTCATCTCCACTGGTCAACATAAGACTTCTACCGAGACATTTCTGTAGCCATCCTCTTTCGAATCAGCTCTATCTGCTCTGAAGTCTCCTGAACAAGACGAGGTCCCAGCAAAGCTGCCTCTCCTGCCTCCAGCCAACATATGGGTGATCGTCATGGTCTACCGAACAAAGCCTCATAAGGTTCCATATGTATAGTCACTTGAAAACTGTTGTTGTAGGCGAACTCTACCAGAGGGACATGCTCCTCCCAAGAACCGCCAAAGTTTAGGATGCAAGCTCAGAGCATATCCTCAAGCACCATGATCGTGCACTCGGACTGGCTGTTAGTCTGGGGACTGTATGATGTACTCAAAAGTACATGTGTTCCCAAGGCCTTCTAAAGTACCTTCCATAACAGAGAGGTAAAGTGCGCATCCCTGTCTGAATCAATAGAGTGTAGAACTACAGGCAGACAAATGATCTCGCTGATGTAAATTCATCCCAGATCATCGACACTAAAGGGATCATTGATCAGCAAGAAGTGAGAAACCTTCGTGAGCCTATCGACGAAAAACCAAACAACCTCGTTCCCCTGAGGCGACCTCGACAACTCGGTCACAAATTCCATCGCAACATTGTTCCACTTCCACACCAGAATGGGTAACTGCAGTAAAAGTATTGTTGGTCGCTGATGCTCCGCCGTCACCTGCTGACAAGTAGAGCATCTCATGATAAAAACAGCAACATCCCACTTCATACATGGAAAACAGTACTAGCGATAAATATCCTGATACATCTTGGTGACGCCCGGATGGACTTCCCAAACTGAGGAATGAAAATCCTGCATCTGCTCCTCACGTATGTCTGATGGCACCCATACTCATCCCTAGAAATGCAAGATATCATCCTCACCGACTATCCATCCAGGATGAGGGTCCTCTCCTAACACACTCTCCTAAAGAACTAAGCCTTATGAGTCTGATAGGTGCCTCATCCGTACCCAATCAAGTAGTGTAGCGGTAACATCTACAGAAGATTGGAAGGTCTATCCCAGTCTAGCGTGCACCTCCAAATGCATCTCAGAGAACACACCCATAAGCTTCCACTCACTGCTGGCCTCCTGAACATCATGAATTTTAGTTCTCCTGCTCAATGCATCTGCCACTGTGTTTCCCTTTCCCGTCATATATGCAAGATTGAAATCAAAAGACTGAAGATACTCGACCCACCTGAACTGCCTCAGATTCAGATCACGCTGAGTGAAGATATACTTGAGACTCTTGTGGTCAGTGAAGACCACAATGTGTTCTCCCAGAATATATTGTCTCTAACAGTGTAATGTATGAACAACAACTTCTAACTCCAGATCGTGTGTAGGGTAGTTCTCCTCATGTGGCCTCAACTGCTGAGACCCGTACAAAATGACTCTATCTCCCTGAATAAGCACATCGCCTAGTCCGATACTTGAAGCATCACAATAGATAGTATAGTTCTTGCCTGGAACTGGAAAGACTAGTATTGGTGATGACAAAAATCTCCCCTTCAGCTCATGAAAGGATGACTCACAAGAATCTGACCCTAAGAAGTTGGGCCCCTTCTTGGTCAGACCTGTCAATGGTGCTGCTAGGCGTGAGAAGTCCTAAATGAAGCATATGTAGTATCTACCCAGCCCTAGGAAGCTCCTTACCTAAAAATGTTCTTCGGAAGCTCCCTGGAGACTACACCTCTCACTTTCTCTAGTTCCACAGATACTTCTTCCTCTGAGAAGACGTAACCCATGATGTGAATCTGTTTCATCCAAAAGTGGCACTTTGAGAGTTTATCATAAAGCTATTGCTCTTTCAGTGTACTCAGAATGATCTCAATATGTGTGGCATGGATGTGTCGAGTGAGAGAGTACACCATGATATCATCGACGAAGACCACGACGAAGGATTCCAAGTATGGATGGAACACTCAGTTCATCAGTGCCATGAAAACTGTAGGCGTGTTCGTGAGACCAAACGGCATAACTGTATACTCGTACAGACCATAATTTCTCCTAAAGGCTTTCAGAGGTATATCTGATGGTCTAACGCGCAACTGATGATAACTTCACCTCAAGTCATTCTTTGAGAACACCCAGGCTTCTCATAGTTGGTCAAAGGGGTCATCAATATTCGGCAAGGGATATCGGTTATTGACCATAAAATGGTTCAGCTTCCAATAATCCACACAGAGCTGAAGGGTACCATCTACCTTCTTCACAAATAGGACAGGAGAACCCCAAGGAGAAGTACAGGGTTGGATGAAACCCTTTTCCTGCAACTCCCCCAACTGCTACATGAGCTCCTGCAACTCAGGTGTAGCCATCATATAAGGAGGAATGGATACCGGTGTTGCTCTTGGCACGAGCTCAATAGAAAAGTCTACCTCATGCTCTAGAGGAAAACACCAAAATTCCTCTAGAAAGACATCCCAAAACTGATCCAAAACTAAAGGAAAGTCCAACTACGAAGTCTCCTGATCATCCAGATAAAGACTAGAAACCTGGGTTGTCACCCTTCATAGTCCATGATGCTCGAGTTCTGCTCGACTCGCCTGAACATCCCATTCGCCTCTATAAATAAAAGATTCACCCTATGGTGCAACAGAACTCACAATTTGGTTGTAACAGTCGATAACTGCCTGGAAGGGAACCAACAAGTCCATCCTGAAGATGACATCATAACCTGTCATCTCTAGGACAAAGATATCACATAAGAAATTATACCCTACAACCTCGAGAGGGAAATCTCTAAACTGGCGTACACTAGATGTCCTTGTCCCCAAAGGAGTGTCTAGTGTCAAAGAGTCAGCAGAAGAAAAGATACAGAGCCCCAGGCTCTCCACAACAGCAATAGAGATAAAGATATGTATAACACCAGTATAAAAAAGAACTAAGGTTAAAATTGAGTCTACTAAAATCTTTCCTCGAACTATTGAAGGTCTAGGATCCTGCTCCTGATAGTTCTTCTCCACTTCAAAGGTATGGCCTGCCCCACGGCCCTATGACCCTGTTTGACCACTCTGAGCTGAACCTCCTCGTTGGAATTGAAGGACCGGTGACTGACTATCACGGCCTCAACCTCCAACTCAGCCCGAACTGTCTAAAGAACTCCAGTTCCCCAACTGGTGTGAAACAGGTGGTGCTGCTCCTGAATGAGTAGTCATGGAAGAACCCCTGTCACCAGCAATTGGAGAGAAAACCTGGAAGAAACACATAAGGTGACCCATCATTCCGCAAGATCGGAACTCCACTGGGTCCCACTGGCACTGCGGCCTCGTGTGCTTCACCCTTCCACACTGGTAGCATATGACCTGGCTACCTGAAGATGTATCTTGCATCCTCAGATCACCACGCATAGGCTACCTATGGTGCTTCCTACTGTCAACTTGAGGAACACTGGCTCTAGAAGCAGAACCGCCCTAGCTCACAGCATCAGAGTCTCTCAGATTGCAGTCCGCAATCAGTGCTTGGTTGACGATGGAAGTGATGGAAGTAAACTAGAAGATATTCACCTACGAGCGGATCTCCCGCCTAAGACCATCCTCAGACATCCTTTCTAAGAACACCACACTTCCATCTTAGAGGGGTGTGAAGTGCTGCAGCTCTGTGAAACGATAGAATACTCCATAACAGATAGAGTACCCAGCTCTAGACTCATGAACTCCCAGTCTCGATCGACCCTCTAGGTATCTGGGTATAAATAGTCATAGAACACACACTGGAACTCCTTTGAAGCCATAACCTACTGATGAACCGCCTGCGAGATCACTTACCACCACCTCTTGGTGGAGTCTCAGAGCATATAGGTAGCGAGATTGACCCACCTCTCTGCAGGCATCTGAAGATGCTCGAAGGTAGTTAGCGTTGCTTCCAGCCATGTCTCTGCAGCCTATGTTCCTCCTTCCCCCGAGAATGTAAGAGGATGCTACAGCTGGAAAAAGCGCATCAAGTCTGCCATAGTCATGGCAGGAGGCGGTGCTCTCTGAAAGGTATGCATCATCCTCATAAAGATTTCCCTGAACAGCGCACTAGCGCCTACAACTGGTATGACAGCCGGTGCCATGGCTGGCCCGACTGGAGGATCGGCAGGAAGTCCCTGATCAGCCATATCTAGCATCTGATCACTGCTTGACAACTGAAATACAACCGAAGGACGTCTCGGAGGCATAGCTCTAAAAGATCAAAAGCACACCTTAGATCATAATTAACAAAGACAGAGAACACATGAGTACAAAATGGGAACAGGGGAAGGAAAACACACAAGTTTACAAAGCACGACTACACGGCATGTATAAAAACTACACATCGTGTCTTATTAAGCCACTGACATGGTCGTGTACCCCTTACCTACAGGTTGTGTAACAACTCAACCAACACGGTGTGTAATTGAAAACTATTCCCATGCCTGAGTCTCTTTACATGGCTAACCCACATGGTCCGACTTAACCCGTGACTACACGACGTGTTCTAAAAAACACGGAGAGTATTATACGACGATTCGATGACCCGTGTTGTTAAACACACAACCGTCTACAGGGATGAACCTTACACGACATGTTCCGAAAAAACACGGCATGTATAGGTGAAGGTTACACCATCCCATGATGTCCGTGACACGGTCGGGTACCTAAAGAAGACTACACTGCGTGTTTTGAAAACAACACTATGTGTTCTACTCGAGCTTCCTAGACCCGTGTTGTTAGTGACACGGTCGAGTACACGGCTCTGAACTACACAATGTATACCAACCGTACACGGCATGTTCTTGATGTTATTTCTGCAACATCGTGTCCCTTCTCATATGGTCAGTGACATAGTCTAAAAATTACACGGCGTGTAGGAAAAAAGTACACGCCGTGTATTCTGAGTTTTTCTTGGCAGTAGCTTAGAAACTGCACAGAAGCCCAGAAAACACAGAAAACAAGTCAATGACGTTCCAAATTCTAATTCTTGAGGGACCATACTCCTCGCGAATCAAAACATAGTGTTCATTTAAGCAAAGTAGAATAAAAACAATTCTCTAACAAGTTAGCAAAGATTCTATGAACCATCTATCATTATAGCATGCATAATCTACACAAAGTCTATCACAACAACATGAAATCTCTAATTCACCCTAGATAGCATGGAAGGAATGCATGGAATGTGATTTCTACATGTGCCTATATGATTCATGAGTTGGAATACCCTCATCTCATTGGTTTGCGACCAAAATAGTACCGTAATATCAAAACAATAGCAGCACAAAGCATTTTAATCACTCTAGGTGAAATCATATCAACCATAAAATCTCAAAACCATAAAACTGCAATAAACGAGGTAGTATGGCTTTTCCCTATACACGGGTTCGCTACTCCCGAGCACAGGTTAATACAAAGTATCAAATCCTTTCTATCCCTGGCTAAAGGCCCCAAAAAGAAATTCAAGAGAAAAGAAACCCTCTGATACCACATTGGAATGACCCGAATCCGGAGCCCCTCCACTGGTGCCCCGTACCGGATTTGCCACATGACGTAAAGCACATTTCCCCAAACTACAGAGGCTGCCGACTAGCAGCGATGGCATTGGTATGTTATTGGGGAAACTATTCCCTCATTTGGTAAGGTATACAAGGTAAATTAAACAACAATCAATAGCGGAAGCAGTAACAACATACATAACTGTAAACAAACAGTGGAAGAATAAATATATAGCAATGATGATAATGATGCAGCAGGTACAAGTATCTAAGGAAAGCATCAAACACAAAAACGTGCTGAAATACTACTGAACACAAATTACTAAGGAAACAACAACTCCATCAGCATCGCAAGCCATAGCTTGGTCCCCTGCTCTCCAGCTCCACAGCAAGTCAAACACCTAAAGTAGAGGGGTACTTGCACTTATCTACACCTACAACAACATAGTCTACTTGGGCCCAAAATAATGGACCAAACAGGGTGTGAGACAATGTCCCAGTAGGCAACCACCCAATGATATGTGCCTAACAGTCAGTGCATATATGGCAGGTAAAGTACAGTAAGTATTAAACAACAATTAGTAAATAGGATAATAAACAGAAGTAACAATCACATATTCTAGCATATATTCTATAACAATAAACAGCTACTCAAGAAAGTATAAAAAAAGGTAACCTCTTGGTAGTTATCATGGTCTAACCCCTAGGGTTCAACCAACATATACTAGAAACCCTCTAGGAGGCACACATATTCACACCCCTCTGGTTAATATAAAGAATTAATAGACTCTCTGGGGAAGCACTCACCGTTAATTCCCCATATAGTCTCGTATCGTACTAAAGGCTCTCTGGGGAAGCACTCAACATCAATTCCCCCTATGGACCGCGTCGAGAAACTGTAGAATCTATGAGGAAGAACTCAACTTCAATTCCCCCTATGGTCTCGCATCGTAATTAAATACACTCTAGAGAATCCCTTCCGTCCATTCTCCCTCTGGTCCACTACACTAGGTTCTCGCAATCCAGTGTAAAATAAACATGCATAGTGCGCGTGTATCGTCCATGTAAACCTCAAGAACTAATTGGATATCATTCTAAGGCTCAAAAACATAACAAATCAATAGTTCCACTATCCTACTACTAGGCATGGAAACTATCATAATTCCTAATAGGAAAAGAAAGTATGGAAATCAACCAGAGTACAGAAAAAATTACTCTATTCAAAAAGGTAAACCTCTACTATAACAATCTAGCAAGAAGGAAACTAATCAAGGGAAAAACATGAAAACACACAATTCACGATCAAGGGAATTGGTTAAATTGTACAAAATATTCCAATACTTTCTACATAAAGGCTCAAACCACCTACCTCAATCCTAGGAGATCTAAATACATGAACAACGATGATAGATTCTCCTTATAACTTCGTAGATCTGAGAAAACATCTGGAACACATAAACCATGATAACTTGAGAAAGATGAGGAAATGGAAAACAAGGCCCAAGTAGAATGGATAACTCAACGCCTCAATTCCATCGCAATTGACCGTGCTCGAATCGGAGAACGGACGGAGAGGCGGGGGCTCATCGAAGATTCATGGATCCTTAATGCTCTCGGATGAACGAAACCTAGAATAAGACCTTTCTGTGCATCAGGTGTGACCCCTGTCCGTTTAATGAAAAACAATTACACGGCATGTACTTTTACAGTACATAGAGTGTACTAGGTCATTCCGTACTCCACCAAAATCGGCCTCTATGTCACCCCTACACACAATGTGTGTGGCCCAGACACAGCCAGTACACGACTTCGAGCAGAAAAAGAGTACACGGCATATACTCAGAAATTACACGGCATGTACTTCAAAATTTTCCAGAAACTCCATTTTTCTTAAAGACTCCAGAAAAAGGAAAGGAGTACTTGAGACGAAGATCTGGGTTCTTACAAATTGACTGATTTATTTATGATACAATTTACATTGTCAATTCTGGAAAATTTTAGAGACATTGAGAATGTTTCCGCACTTCGAGACAATTCAGAGATATAAAATTAGATAATTGATAATGGGGGGTGAGTATGGGGATATTGTTTTCAGTTGGGTGGTGGAATCACTGAAAAATATTAAATATTTAATTAGATATAAAATAAAGAAAAATATTTTTTTTAAAACTGGAAATGGGCCCATGTCCTGGCCCAATTCCTAAATTAGAAACACCAATTCACCATGATTATGAAATATTAAGGGGTCCAAAAAGATATGGTAGTTTGAATATATCAGTTCAGACCACGTGGGAAGTGGAATGGGTGAAAAAGAAAGAAAAAAAGGATTTATAAAAGAAATAAATTTGGTTTTTAAAACATGAAATGGGCTCACGATTGGCCCAAATAATTAAATAACCACCCATTATCCAAAAACACCTAAAAAAGGGAATGGTGAACCCACATTAGGATGATTAGACATAGACGAAACTTAAAAACTCAAAATTAATCTCACACAAGACCCTTGAAAAGTATCAGGATTTCAAATGAACCGGATAAAAACAAAGACATGAAAAATCGGGTGTGAAAACATGGGATGTGGATTCTCCAGAATTTAGACAAATCTAAATGAATTAGATGTGTCCGAGTATGTGGGGGTGAGGGTGGTATTTATTGTGGGGGAGAAGTGTAGTATTCCATTATTTTAAGCATGAGAAAAATATTTTTTATAATGAATATGAATATTGAGGATTCATGTGACCCAAAATAGTAATTAGACAATTTCTGTTTGAGCCAATGGTTCTCCCATTAACCAGGTTTCTAGAAAAAATGTAGTTAATTTATAAAGTATATATACAGTATAATTCCATATTATACTATTCATTCATAGTTCAAAAATTTTAGAGA
Source organism: Viscum album (assembly GCA_963277665.1). Taxonomy (NCBI): domain Eukaryota; kingdom Viridiplantae; phylum Streptophyta; class Magnoliopsida; order Santalales; family Viscaceae; genus Viscum; species Viscum album. The sequence goes on from OY728166.1 coordinate 52,021,475, forward strand.
AATCATTAAAATTCACCAAAACAATTTATTAATGCATAAAATTAGAAAAGGAAAACCATTTTTTCAATATAATTTTCTTAATATGATTAATTTAATTTGTAATGAAAATGATAATTTATTGAAAAAATAAAAAATATAATACAATAACTCATTTTATATCACCTTGAAAAATTAAACAAGGATCATTATCATGTAACATTAAGAAAATATTAATAATAATAATTATTATAATAAATTTTTCTATTGATAATGGTCATATTATTATTCATATAAATATTTATAATGGAATGTTATTATTTATCAAAAAAAACTTGTTCATTCTGTTAGACTCCGAATGACATACTGATCACAACTTTAAATGTCCATTTTTCAAAATACAAATAATAGAAGATAAAAAATTATGTATAATGGAAATTTTATTAATTTCTACATAAATAGTGTTTTATTTCATATATTCTTATTGTTTAATTCATTTTAAAAAATTTATTTATAAAACCTTGGTGTTTTACACAATATCTTAATCGGGTGATCCACATAAGTGAGGTCATGTTCCAATTTTACCACCTGAGTATTATGTATATATATGTGATCAGTTATGTACTGCCTCATGTGTGATACGTGGAATACATAATGAACTCAGATCATATTTGAAGGATGTTCTTGGTGATATCAATCTTCTCATATGTGATTAGTAACATCAATGTGGCCATTGTACATTGGGATAAGCTTCACATCCATTCCAATTTTCACGATTCACTTACATGATGATATATGAAAGAAGTTATTATATTCATAATCAAAATCCAAGTCCCTTAAATGATTTTATTCATTTAACTTCAATCGACACTGGGAAGAATTTAAAATTTTTTAATGGCATAAAACGTTTTTTTCATATATTCCATAATATCGTTCACTTGTCTATTTTTCTCAAAACATTCATCGCATCTAGTAGGAGTTCTACATATCATTACTTTTTTAGATTATAAGGTTCTATTCTAATACTCATGTAGATTATTTTTTGTCTTATATCTATAAAAATGAGAGGTGTTGTTCCAAAATACATTTAAAATCCATTCAAGAATATTCCCAGAATTTCCCCAACTATCTGAATAGTCATTTCAGATAGGGAATATGTATGTGGGTTATAGGTCATTCTGAAATTTGATTTATTATTTAGATTATATTGATAAATTATCAAGAAGATAGATGTGAACCTTGGATAATGATAAAAAACAATTGAATTTGGTTCCCCATGAATCTTCAACACATCCTATATGATTATATTGGAAGGTTTAGCAATAGTGAAATCTGAAATATATTGATTAAATGTGAAGATTTAGTGGGTCGATGCACTATGAATCATATTGTATTATTTTAGTTTGATTCACTTGGGCATGAAGTTATGATGTCCACGTATTTGGGTATTACTTACATAAGACATTTAAAATTTTGTTCGTCATCCTTTATTTGTTAACCTATAAATCCTCTTGTAGTGAAATTAACAACCACTGATTTCATATTATCACAAAAAGAATAATCACAATGGTCTATATAGATTAAAAGGAATCTAGGATGTACACAGAATATAGATTTCTAGGCTTCATCCACAATCTCCTTTATCACTAGGATAAATTGGACACATAGCCTTGTGTGAAATTTTAGTACTATTATTGATCAATATTGAACTTAAAAAACTTCCCATTTTTTACATCCACTATCTTCATTTGTATTAAATGATAATTCAATTTATCTTTCTTGATATTCTATAGTAATAATTTCCGAGAAATAATTTGGGATAGGATTGATGATTTACCTTCTCTTATGAATCATATGTCAAACTTTTGAATCTATTTTATCAATGGATCACCATGAATCCTCATCATTTCCAACACTACATGGTAATGCAATCCTAATGTATTAATTACATTGTTTTTCTTTGAAGGCTGCTAATGTGTTAAATAGTTATCCTTTATGAATCCACATCCATTCCAGTTGTTTTATGTTCAGTTTTTTGTAATATATATTTCAACCTATAGTGGTATAAGTATATATCACATTTCTCCCCATAAATATTGTATTTCAACATCATTAGATAAAAAAGAAGAAAACTAACTCTTAGTAGGGTGTATTATAATTTTATTTTGGATTATATAAATGTAGAGTTTCTAAAGAGATATTCATTCCAAATTATATGAGGATTCACCAAATCCCATTAAAAGAAGCATCACTATAAATAAAAAATACTTCTTTAATAGTGGGTAGAGATAATATATATTTATAAACCAATATCATCTTTAGATCTGGTATTCTTTTATCAAACTCCTTTGTTTAGATGAACTTACCTCCAATTTAGTAAAAAATTTAATTGGATTATAATTTCAAGAAATCCTTTTCACAAACATCCCATAATATCATTAAAACCCAAATAAACTACAAATCTCGGTTACTGTTGTACGATGATGCTGCTCCTCTAAATCCATTTTCAGGGAAGGTTCAACTAAGATCCAATCATTGGTTCTTATGTTCACCATGAATGAATAATTTTTTTGCCAAAATTAATATTTTCAGAATATTCAAAAATTATTCTTCCTCATTATAGTATTCAATATAACTCTTAGATGAACATCACCCACTTCTTTTTTTGAAAAGGAGATGAGACCTTGCCCAGAAAATCAAGAACCCTTTATTAAAATAAAAAAACCAACTTACATGATCTTAAAAAAAGGAGATCTATCCAAATCCTTTTTCAAAAGGGGAAAAACATCAGGGAGATTATCATACCATATGAAGTCACCATCGTTAATTCCATTGTTTTCCAAACCATATGCAACAGAATTAGCTTCCCAATAGACATGAGTAATAATGTGATTCATAGAACGAAGGGAGTCCAAGCAGTTAACCCAATGATTATAATGTTTCCAAGATAGATGACGTGATCATTCTCTGATGGCCGAGACAATAACAGTCGAGTCACTTTCCAACCAAAGATTATTCCAACCATGATGTTTGGCCTGCTCCACCGCAACAATAATTCTTAGCATCTCAGCTTCAATTGAAGAAGAAATACCACAGGAGCCATGGAAACAACCAATAACCTAACCATGATGATCCCTAAAAATGGAGCCATACCCAGAATGTCCCAGATTTCCCTTTGAGGCACCATCTGAATTAAGTTTTATCAAACCAGAAAGTGGTTATTTTCATAAAACCTCAAATGTACCATATGGCGGTCTAAAATTGCCTTTGAGGTCAATTCGGGCAAGATCAGAAAAATCATGAATAGAATTGGTGCAAAATTTTTCTTAGGTAAGCTTACCGCACGCATCACAGCAAGGATGTTTGAGAAAGCAGCAGTTACCGAGAAATACTGATTCCCATGAAGAACATGATTCATAGAATACCATATATAATGCAGCAACTCAGAAGCAGCAACCTGAAATAAGTCCAACAACTGTGCATAAAGGCAAAGAGACTTCCATCTATGAATAAACTATGTGATGGATGTCATCATAGGAATTGAGACTTCAAAATTGTCCGCTAGAGCCTTCCACATTGAAGCAACAGTAACACAGCAAAGAAACCAATGATCAGCATCCTCTCTGTGTTGATGACAAAGAACAAAAGGGAAACATAAATAGATACAACAATGTTGAAGATAAAAATCCGTTGGTATTTTTCAATGAGAAATTCTCCAGACCAAATTAATGTAAGATGGTCTAATGAAGATTTTGTGCAAATTACCTATCCAGTTTGTTTCCAAGCTACAATTCAAAGAGAACTCAAAATAAAGATTTGAAGAGAGAATACCATTAACTGTAGGCTCCCATGCCAAAAAATATTTCCTATCATAGAAACAGTGATTATTAACAATGTTGGGAATGTGGCTCGGAAGACCCTCCTAGTTCTCAAGTTGATCCTTTATAGTAATGTCCAAATCAATGTTGCTATCATCCATCACAAGGTTAACCATAGGATTATCCGTCCATTTGATTTTCCAGAAATTAAGGGACGAATTTTTCGATACTAACCATCTGGAATGAGAATCAATTGAAGAGAATATGTACTTGAATGCTGGCCAAATGGAGGATTCAAGATGATTAAAAGAAAAAATCGTTAACTTATTCAAGAATATTCCACGAAGAAAGTTTAAGGCTTCAGAATAGCTATTAAAAAGACTCAAAATGAAGGAATATTGCAAAGAATCATTAAATAGAACAACATTTTTAATACCCAAACAAGATGAATTTATCTATGTAGTCCACAAATACTATATAAATCAAATCCACACACATATATATATATATATGTAGTATTAGTATAGTTGAAATGCATAACACAAAAAATAAAAATTCCCATATCTTTTTCATAATTCATTCATGAGAATATATTCTTCATTCAGCCCCAATCCACCATACCCAAATCATATGTCAATAATATAGAATAAATGAGCCCCACAAATATGGTATAATTAATAATCAATCAATTGTAGATGGTACTTTCACATCAGTGTGATCGATTTGAGTTCATTATAATGACTCAATAAACACATTGATCCATCTAAGTGATTTACAAAGTGAAATTGTTCTTCTAAATGAGACACACATGGTGGGATAAATCCCATATCCAAGATATAATGATGGTGTTTCATTAATTCCATTATCCCTACATTTTCCATTATACACTATGGATTCAATATTTACTAGGATCTATATATGAGTTTAAAAGGTAAATCAACCTCATGTTTTCTTGGGAGGTCACGATAACTATTCTTGAAATACCTCTATTTCTTTAGAAATAATGGGGTCCTTTTCTAGCCTTATACATTCATTTATTTATCCCTATTCACTGATAATAACTATAATTAAGTCCATGGAAGGTTTTTTAGACAATTCTCAAAATAGGATATCCCTCCTTCGAAAATAAATTTTTTTCCCTTTTAGGACTATGTAAATTTTATTTATTCTTCAGTTTCTATTATAATTAAACTTTTCTAAACAATATATCCCAAATATCCTGTTTAATTCCACCATTGTATGTAAAAATATATATTTGGATGACATTGATGTCACCGAAGATAATTCTAGGGTTTCTATACAATGCTAATTCAAGGATAATCCCTCAATGATTCTTGGTTGATAACACTACTTCTTCTAGCTCGTGTATTTATTATATATTATTTGAAAACAAAGAAGAAATAATGTAATGTGTTGAAAAATAATTAGAAATAGTACATGGTTTCCTAGAGAGGAAAACTGTTGTACCTACAATAACAAAAATTGGATTGTTTAGTTTATCTATCATGATAAAAAACACATGAGATTGATTAATTAACATATTTTGTGGTCGATGGTTTTATCCCTCAATTTTGAATTCATTTTCACATTAATTTGAAATGTTCACATGTTTTCGACACATTATGAATTGTGATTTTGGGGGGTCATGGACCCCAATTCTGTTGTAATTATTGTTGAAAAGTTGAGGCTTCACCTCGCCCGGATAGTTCTTAGATATATGGTCATTTATTATACACTTCTAAAACATTCCACTCCCAAGAAACAGTTCACCGAACTCTTCTTCCTAATTTTTTCCATGAGGGAATATACACATTATTTCTTCCTCATCCATGATTAAATTTCTCCTCTATGTTTTTTCTACATTTCTTTATTATTTTCATTTCAACTATGTGGTCAAGGATTCTATATACTCTCTAATGAAAACTTAATATCCCAATTAACTATCTCCTCATATCTTTTATAATTTATATTTTCAAAATTCATCAATAAATGGAGTCCTCATCAACCAAATAATCTCTCAACAATTCCATGAAGATCCCTAATAAATCTAGTGTTTTTTCAAGCATGTGTTGAAAAGATAATTTCATAGCATCCCACTGATTCATTTTCCTTGTACAGAAGTTCAATGAATTTATTCCCTATTTTATCTACACAAAATCCATTGAGTCAATATACCTTTTAGTATTTGGGTTTATAATTAGTTTGAACATTTGATGAGCATCGCCTTCTAATAAGTATAAATCCCAGTTGACATTCCCTCTCTTTGAATAGTGAAGTAAAAAATATATCTTTTCTATATTGGTAATCCATTATTATGCAATAAATTGTTCCCTAGATACCAATAAATTATTATCCCATTGATTCAGAAAGTATTTGATTACATTTTATTTACATTGAGATGGATATAAATTCTCTACAAGATTAATTTTATTTTTCATAACTCTAGAAATTTCATTCATCATCCTCATGATGCTTTACATTCCATCTTCCTTTAGAAGCTCTTATGTGTGTCATCCGTTACAAATATCTTTTTAACGGTTCCTAAAATTTTCATAAATATTTATAAATGATGAATTCAAAAATTAAAATCTAGGTATGTGTAGAAATATTATAATTCTAATGGGATATTGTTTACTAAAACATCATGATATTATATTTTATTAATCTAATTTAATAAAAATTAAATATTTTCTATATCATTTATAATTGTTCAAGAAAATATTGTGTTTAACCAAACCTATACTATATGAGTTTCAAACAACTTTTCAAGAATGTCCCTCTGTGATTCACCAATTCCAAATTGAGTTTCAATTAATGTGGTTTTTTCGAGGTAACCGTGAATTATTACTCATCCAGAGATACCTCGACTAGTAGTATAAAGACAGAGATGCATTTTCCATGAAACCACAAACATAACACTCACCAAAATACTACAATGTTTTCATATATTTATATTTATCCATTGTATTCTTAAAAATGTTATTATTCCATAATTTATACAAAAAACTATTCTCTGATGTGAAAACAACTACAAAATCCCGCATTTTATTACATAATCTTTTCATTACATGGAACCAAACACATGATATTTTAATGTTTAGTTTTATAGATATTTGGTACATAATACAAGAAAGAATAAGAATTATTTTAATCCAATTGAATGAAAAAATAATGTATTCTCCATTGATTAATTTTAATGCAACTCATATCTCAAGAACATACATCAATAGAATGTTTTGGTTATAAATCATTATAAGGGAATAAAAAAGGGAGAAATATAACATGTGATTAAGTGACAAATTGATAACTACATTAGGTATAACGACATTGAATAAAAAATGTGAATATTTTAATTATAATAAAATTTATCTTAACATTGATTTTTGGGTATAACATAAATATTTGGCATTCAAAATCATATCACCATGTTTTATGTCCATGGTGTTAAAAAAATTAAATATCCTCCATTATTCACTAAAGTATATATAAAAATGTCTTATCTAGATATTAAATTGATTACTACATTCAATAGAGTTCTATCATGTTTCACCATAATATGTCTTATTTTGATTTGAATAATATAGATCATAATAAATCATTTCATTAATGATGAATAATAAATATTGAAATAATTTCATAACAAAATCGTGGAGAGAAAAAGTTATTATGGGAATGGTCATTAAATAATTATAAACCAGTATAATCTGAATGTGGGTTACATATATGTATTTACAAAAATAATTAAAAAAATTACTACTACATGAATACCAATTTAATCAGAAGGTGTTTGGGTATTCATAAAATGGAAAATAAATTACAATTTCTCAAATAAAAAAAGAGAAATAAATTCGACATCATTACTCGTATAAAACATGGATTATGGAAATAAAAAATGAAAGTGTATAGGGTTTTCACATTATCCAAAGTATATTCTAACCAAAATGGGATAATATATAATTATCCATAAGAAATTATTCTTGAAAATATATAAAATACCATAAAAATTAAGCATTAATAGATATGAGAATACATGATTTTTTTCCATTGATGTATTTTTTCCTAAAATATGAGGATGGAAGAAGGGGGTCTAAGGACCCATTGGTGGGGAATCATGGGGAGGTAAAATGTTATGAACATAATAGAGGATGGATTTTGGGTGATGTGGAATGATAAATTGTGTTGGTATATAGATAAACGGTGGAGGAATTGTTTAATAATATTGCAATATTGGTCTTTCAAATCTAGGATTTGGGAAATGAAAAACCATTGGATAACCGATAAATTTTTCTCATGGTATAGAAAATTAGAGTAACATTTTATGATATTTTAATCCACTATAATATACTAGAATATTAAAATGCATATATTTGTATGGAAAGATATATTTTCCACAATTTAATGTTGTCAAATTCGAAATTTATGTTTTAGTTTTTGGAAAGAAACATATACTTTTGGAAAATAAATAAAATCTTGTAAAATTATTAATATTAATAAATTATAATATATTTGGTCATGGAATATGGTTAATTAAAAGTTAAAACTTTAGGATATTAATATGAAGTGATACTGATACCGATTACACAAAATTATTTTCACTATTAATGAAAATATGAGTTATTTTTTAAAATTAAAATAAATTAACACGCACCTAATTTCTGTGTTATTATTCGAAATATAGTATTTATATTATCATAAATATTCTCTATATATTTTATGTTGAAAATTTATAAATAAAAAAATCCTTATTTATTGTAAAATATAAGTTTTTATGGAACTATCAAATTTTTTATCATTAGAAAACATTTCAAGGACATTATAATTTTTTTGTCATTTATATCAATATAATAGTGTTTTAAAAGAATGTTTAATTAAAAAATATAATCACAATATCTTTTTTTGTTGTAATTTTTTCTAATTTTTAAAAAAATCAATTATTTTTTATTTTTTAATTGATATTAAATTTTTAAAGTCACCTAAATTAATAATATATTTCATTAAGAAAATATTATCAATAAATGATATTAATTAAATTAAAATTTTATTTATATAAATTAATTAAACTTTATGTAACTAATTTATGGCCATATAACCCATTATTAAACTCGTGTGCACTATAATAGTATGTTTTACAGTTGTTTTAGTTTCTTGGTTGGCTTCAAAAGCACTGACTGAGTTGTAATCCTTATTAACATGGACTACTTGCATTGTCACATTAATTCAATAATAACTTGTTGAATATTGTCTTCAGATTAGTCAAACATGAACCATAATGACTCTACCACCCTCCCATGTGTTTACTACTGTGATTCAAATGACATAAAACTAATAGATGAGGCCACCTCTTTTTTACTTCATTAATTATCCATTTTTATTACAAAATAAAAATAAAATTTATAATGATAATCTTATCCCCAACTAGTATAGAGAAAAATGGAAAATTGATCAGTGATTATTTGGACATGTGGTCGTATTTTCCAAAACGTCATATAATTCTAAAATCCCAAACGTCAAATTTTCACTAGTACCCTATAAATACCACTTCATTATTTTATTAAAATTTATTTCTATTACTCAAAAGGTGAAATAATATCATTTTCCATGATTATTATTTCATCACTAATATTTTCTTTTACATATATAGTATTTTTTATGCGGTTGAAGATTCTACGTGGTGTGGGAGATCCATAATTTGTCATGTTTTTAATTTCATTTTTTAGTTGTAATGCTTGAATTTTCATTGGATTAATAGATTAATTATATAATTATAATTATTAATGTGATAATTTTTTGTTAGTTTCTATATATTTTAACATCTATAATATTATATAACAATTGTGAAACATTTATTCAGGAGATAAACATCATTTTAAATGACTAAGTAAGTATTGTCAGGCTGATAAAACTAGGGGGAACAGTTATCTATCTGAAGGTGATGTTAGGGGTGGGATACCAGAGGATGATGCGGGTTTCCCCCACATTGATCATATTCTTCTAACTGATGTCATTTCATCCAAAAAATAGAGCCTTATATTTAATGACATGAAAATATTATATAAGTCATCTCATGAGACTTGAGGTCCATTTGGATTGTTGAACTCATCATCTCTAGTTCTCCACATACCTACCAATCATGATCCAAACCTAAATGGTATTCCAATCAATAATTTCACTTGGAATATTATACTTAATGCTTTATATATTATCTAATATACCACACATGTTAATTCCCACAACCTCGACCAACATTAACATCCTTTTCCATGCTAACAAGTGGCAATTTTCTTCATTATTGGAATCTATGTTAAAATAATTCATCATTTATCGAAGGCTGCAGATGATTATTTTACACTGCCTAATAATTGATAGAATGTGCATTAGGATGGATGTGATAATGTTGTTCATTATTCTGATTCTCCATCCAAATGATCAGAAACAATTTTTTCCAGTTGTAGATAAGTCATGTGATTAAATTAATTATTCTGTTGAAGAAATCCTTACTAACCTTATCATCCAAATAGTGATCTCTTAGATAATCTGTTGGAATATCCTTTCATGGAATATCTATCTTTGTCTTGAATTTAGTATCCTTTAATGTGATCATGAAATTTAATAATAAAAACACAGCTCTTAACATGGTTGATCCACTACCCAATCCATATATTGTAGAGACCAATCAACATAAATAATCCATTTATTGGTTTTTTTCCAGATACTAATAATAAATGGCATGTCATTGGGTATCATGAAATTAGGACTAATTTTGGAGATGGATTTATTTATTTATGGAGGGATCATCCTACCATCTCGGTCACACATTATATTTCATGGAAAGGGCCTCCATTCAAATTATAATCATTCTTGGAGGCACTCTATCTCTTGGGAATAATCAATAATGATCCTTGAAAAAACCAAATGTCCCCAACCCCTAATTTAAATTCATATATGAAATTATATATAACATCGGAAGAACAATTCACTCACACATTTCATGAAAATTAACACTTTAATGATCATTATAATAAAGCCCCACTAAATCAAGAAATAATCTCCATACATATATAACAAGATCATGCTTTTATAACCAATAATTTTATTTTAATTTCATCCATATTCTCCATGTCAATTCTAATTTCCCCTGAATGGTTCTACATCTCATGAAACAATGTTGTTCCACTAAAATGTTATTTTTTTTGATAATTTATACATGTTTCAAGTTAATGATTCATATAAGTCCGTTTTAGGGAAAATGTAAAATATATATAGGCCTATAAATTTTTAATGTTATTCAGATTTTTACCTTTGGAATAAAAACCAATGTTGACGCTCAAGTCACCCCTGTCAGTGCTCCAACTTTTTTTAAATATATGATTTCATCTTCAACCTAATACTTGATGGTTACCCACGTGGACATAATGATTTATCCATGAAGTACTTCAAGAATTATTGTGATTTTGAAATTCATAAAGTGTATGGATTCATTAAACTCTTTATGTCGTGGGATGGCTACCCCATCATCATTTTCCATATCCTACCCCATTGTTTCATAGTTTTTTACCATATTCATCCCGAACAACCATAATATTCCCAATAAATCATTAATTTCTTTTTGGGAGAATACCATTGAACTATAATATTAATAGAATATTCATATAACCACCGCGTCTTATGTATTCATGCACTCCCTCAACCATAGATTAATTTTTCTAATCACCTTCATATCCATCCTGTAATCCTATAAGAATGGGGTATTTTTATACCCCCATGATTCTAGAGAGCATATTATCATTATATATTGACCCTTTATGATTCCTATATATTACAAAATATTTTTTTTCTCCCCACCATGAACGAAATGTGATCGTTAACAAATTCTTTATGTACCATCATACTCACCATCTCAATGTTCTTCTTAATCTCTAATAGAATAGAATATATACATATTCTCTTTGAGTAAAACTCCTCAATACCCTTCATATTTTTTTTCAAATTCATTAAAACCAACCCTGATCCACCATGCACCATATTCTCACTGGAACTCCTCATGATCATCATAAATTTTTTCCATGTTCCCATTTTGATGAGTATAACAATTGATAACTAACTATCATACTTTAATTTATTTTGAACTAGGATAGAAGAGTTACTTGAAAAGTTATATGTTCATTGAAAGACCAGGGAATGGGGAATGATTCAATAACATAAATGATGGATAAACATCGATCTATAATAATAAATAATTTTCATTTCCCTTTTTTGTTTTATCACTAGGAGAAAGAATCCCTAAATAATACAATGTTCATGATACCATTATTCACCAGAAAATCTATGAATAAAATAATTCCAGTATTACAATAAATTTACCATACATTATTCTTTGAAAAATCTAATATGTTGTAGAATTACCCTCCTAGAACCCATTCCATGTTTAGTTTCACCTATTCCTCATCCTAAGGAAATCAATTAGGGTGGGATGGAATAATTAGTGTCTTTTTTTAGTGGTCTGTCAGTTAGAATGCATACTCTAAATATAGTCTATATAGAACCAAGAATTATATAGTATAAAAATTACTAGATAACTAGTAGAAAATTAGAATATTGTTAGAAGTATTTTTAAGGTACAAAACTTTCTCATTCAAACCATTAATATTGTTATCACATCATCATTATTGGTTTATATGATAATTGTTGAGAATAATGTATTGATATGGGGACTTCCTAATAGTTCTCCATCTTCCATGTAATATGTAACGCCCCATGATTCCACTGTTTTCTTCTATTTGAATAAAAAAATAGCTTGTTTCGTATTCAACATCATGTTCTAGCACCCCTTGACTAATGAAACTAGCAGTTCTGAATAGTAAGTCCCACTTTTTGAAATTTTATAAATTTTATTTTTCCAAACGGACTTCATTTTTGCATTTGGAATGCCAATATTTGGTTAGGGTGAATTGTTGGTATTTTTCTAAAAAAATTCAATTTTTTGATGAATAGTGAAAACACGACATTATTTTTTGAAAGAGAAATTTTATTTAATTTTATTTTAAGTCAAAATAGATTCCTAATACCTATAATAGTTCAATTTAATTCATTGGATTCTTTTTATAATATAATTAGATGTATAAAATTTTATTAATCTTTTTAACGACTTTGACCCACTTTCAAATGACGTTAGTAAATTTGCATAAAACATAATTTTACAACTTCTATAAATTGAATTTCAAAAATATGAGAGACACGGTTGATATCAATATATAAAATGTGCTTTAATAGGGAGAAAATAATTATTGGTGAAAAGTAACTTTTTTATTTTATTTACCATTATTAAAATTAAATAGGGCAATTAATGGTAAAAATAATTTTATAATTACCATAAAACAAGTCCGAAATGAATTAGATGAGTTTATTTCAAACAAAAGCATCCTTAGGATTAAAATATGTAGCTTTTTGATCTACTAGGATTATATTATGACATTTACTATTATTTTATTTAAAGAAGAGTTAAAAGTGTTATATTTAAATTTTAATAACTAAAATATTTTTAATATAGGGTTATACATAAGATATATTCTACTATATATTGTAATTATAAATATAAATATATTTATTTAAATAATATTATTTTATTTATAATTATTAGACATTAAATAATTAAATTTATTTATGAAACAATGATGATGAGGTAATTACCTTATTAATGAAATATTAACATAATTTATATATAAATATAACAAAAAATATAAATTGAGGCTTATGATGCATTCCACAAATTTTATTTTTTAATATGAAATTTTATGATTGATTTAATTTTTTTTGTTCTATTTAATCCAGATTTTATGACTTTCACAATAACCTAATACTAAATTGTGTCAAAATTGGCATAAATGAGTTTTAAGAAAAAACTATATTATTAAATGAATTTTTATTCTAAAAAATATAAGATTCTAAAAAAGGAAATATATATTGATAAATATTTTATTAATGAATCTCTTTGGGTTCTCCTGGTATTTTATAGTATGTTTCTTAACAATGTAATCTAAAAATAGAAAAAGACATTGCAAAAGTTAAATTATATAACAAAGAGTTAAATCTAAAAGATATGGTGAATATGGTTACCTAAACTTGTCTAAAACTTTTTTTGAGAGGATATAGAAACACACCCACCTTACCCTCAAAATAAATCCATCATGATCGATTATAAACACAAAATTATTTTATAATAAAATATCATTTCAATCATTTTGTAAAGTGTCCCTCACCTCTCTTATAAAAGGATACATACCCTTCTCTAAAAATCACACCTATAATGCCATTTTTCTAGGCCAAACCCTGCTCAAATATACCTCCATGTACCATAAATTAATCTTAGTTGAGTTTCATTGGTAATAAATCCATCCTAAGGATCTGTTTTTATCTAATAAAAAAGAATCACCCAAAGAAGAGGTAATAATTCCATCACCTCTTTCAAATTTATATTCTTCTCCCACTTCCTATTTCATTGTTGTTTCCCTTCCAAAATAATATCTCTAGTACCTTATACATACTTTGATGTTATTATAAATAATTAAAACTATATTCATTATTTTATCTATCCTATGAAAGACAATGTCACCACACGTGTGTGTGTATGGCTTACCATCTCAACATCGTGGTGTAGTTTGTTTTCAACACTTCATTATATGGATTTTTATAATAATGATTATAATTGATGTAGACAATAATTATAATATGTTAAGGATTCTGCATACATGATATACCATCCAATTACATACTATGTTTCCATTAATAGAATTATATAGTCACTTGTGCGTACGTACGGATTACTGTCTGCGCGAACTAAATAAGATTCATTTCCCCATTGTATCCATTCAAGAATAATATTCACTTTTGTGATTAAAAATAATGTTTAAGAACATAATATCATTCGGGATATGAATAAAATATATTCTATCCCTAACAAACGTGACTTTCGTAACAAAAAATATAAAGGAAGACGAATCAGTTAACACTCGAAAAATGATACTACTTAAATATTATTTACAATAAAATATTATAAGATAATATATGATATCATATTAATGTATTTGGTTCATATATAATTTAAAAATAGTGATATAACCATTATATTTGAGGTTAATGTATCCTCATCTAAGGAAAAGATCAAGGTAAGGGTTAATTTTACATCCCCTTTACATGTCTGAGGTGGTTTATACGTAAGTATCTACTGGGACATCCTTATCAAATACATCCATGTTTCTTAAATATGTATTTCAATTTTTATTTTTATTTCCTTAAATATGGGTTAATTTCATTTATAGCCTTGTTTGACTTTATATAAAGTGTTTGAACGGAATACTTCTGTCGCTTTCTAAATAATGAACTTAATGTCTTTGTCGACAAACTAAAGTAAGAATGTTTTTTAACATATACGACGGGTGAGGCTATTTTCCACTGTTACAACACCATCGAAGCTTACATTACAAGAATATAAGAATATTTCTAAAATAAATGTTTTCATTTATATTTTCATAGCTTTTAAATGATTTCAAAATACAATGAGATATTTTGCTCAAATAGTTTGGATTTCATATCTGTCAATGTGCTATAATGGATTTTACAGTTGTTTAATGTTGATTTATTAAGATACAATCATCCATATTGTATTGATGTTTTTTTGATATGTTTGACTATTTATGTGTTTTTTTTATAAAATCCATGATTTACGGTTAAACTATTAAAATTTTGTATGGTATTTTTAATACGAATTTTTATGTTTTGTTTCAACCTTTTCATATGAGATATGAATTAGACTTAGTAAGTGACGGGTGGAGCCTGCGATAGCTCTACGATGCATCTATAGATCTCATGAGAGAAACTAGTTTCTTGGCCTGAGGCCTTGACTATGTGGCTATGATGTCCAGTATTATGCATTCCATCATTATGAAATTAGATATTGATATTACATTTGATTTTTTGTCAAATAGAATATCCATGTTAATATGAAAATGGAATTATTTCATTTATCTTTTCAATATTTTTTTGAAGTTTAATTTTAAAATTCTTGTGTTTTAGTCTTATACATTTCCTTCAATGTTGATAGTTCTTTAGGAATGTTTCTCTTATATTGATATCTTTATTGAGAATCTGAGATCACCCCATTTTATGTTTTAGTCTTCCGAGGATGTCAATATTAATATAACGATTGAAATGTTGGGATATGCTATGCGGTATTAGTTTTTTCAAAGGAGATAAAATGTTGTTATTTCAATATCAAAATGTAATTTAAAAGTTATATTTGTATCTAGTACTTCCAAGGCGACTAAACTAGTTGGTCATTAGTGACTTGATCCCTTGTGATCATGATAATGTAATGTAATAATGCACAGACCCAGGATAACATTTTTCGGTGTGTTATAGTTGGTATCATAAGATGTTTAGTACAAACCTTGTAAACTAGATTTAGAAAAACTCAGATTTGAGAACATTAACCTAAGATATAAATTGATGATTAGTATAGAAGAACTTATAATAATTTTGTTAATGATGATATTTTGTGAGTTTTCCAAAAAATGCATCCCTGTCTGGAAGTGGGAAGGTAGAGGTGGCTTTGGAACAGATGTACCAAGGAGTGAAATCTCGGACAAGGAGTTTTGGTCTAGACACAGGGTATCCTGGTACACGATAATGGGTCTTGCTTCACTCTTCATTACGAAACACCGTGGGGTATTCATTGGATAACTCACATTTTCATGACAAGCCATTATGAATGATTTATGATTAAATTCTTCCTCAATGATTTTTTTTATGTTTATGGATTATATTAATAAACTTTTATATTTAAGTTAGGGATTTTACATTCTTGGAATTATGAATTTCAATTCATAAACTAATCTAGTGTATACCATTGATTATAAATGGAGCCCAATAATAGTAATGGAAACCATATCAATGCACATAATCCTTGTAGGTATTTCCACCATACTGATGAAAATTATCGTGGAGATGGTGATTCAACTGGTGCTGAATAGCTTATTACCATATTGGGACAACTCACTCAGGTTATGAATAATAACCTTATCCATATTAAGCACCCTGATCCACAATGCTGATGATTAATGTTAGAACACTCCACAAGTCAAAAACCACCAATATAAAATTGGACTAAATATACTTTTTTAACAGATAAATGGATATAATCTTTATAGAAAATATTTCATGCTTTGGGGAGTTGCGAATGGGAAAAATTTGTCATGGCAGTTTAACAGCTCACATGATATACAGATCAATTGTGGTCATTAATTCAAAACACAAACGATTATGAAGAAGAATCAGATATGTAATTTATTGAGTTTAAATATCTTTTCATAGAAAAATATTTTCATCGTGACCATCATGCAAATATGGAAACACAATTTCTGAGTCTATGGAAAAAGATGGATGAGAATGTCTCAATGTATGAGGATAACATTACAAGTTTAGAAAGGCATGATGAGTATTATATATGTAACCCAATGATTAATATTAATTTATTATTTGATTGGATAAAATAATTTCTCTATCCAGAATTAGTCTCATAGTCCATCATGTACTTAAAAAATATAGTCTCATGTGATATCAAGACAAAAAAATAATTCTATATGTCCATAGAAATTAGACCAATGGAGGATACATAGATTTCTACTGAACACTCTAAAAATTAAAATAAGGGGATGAATAGAAAAGTTGAATTTCCATTCTGCAGTAAATGTGGGATGAAACATCCTAGTACATTGCTTAAGGGAATGGGAGTTTGTTTCAGGTGTGGTGAAAATTGCCACAAGCATGTGATTGCAATGGGAGGAAAGAGGTTGACAGTGTAAAATTCTACAATTTTATAGAAATGGTACATTATTGAAATGAATTTACTAAGAACCAAGGAATCATATCTCAGAAGAGGTCAAGGGACAAAGGCCAAGCTTATACAATCAATACTATTATCGATGAAGCTCCTAATGACGTGGAGGCAAGTACATTAATTGTTTCCTCAAATTTAACCAATGCCTTATTTGATTCCAGATCATCTTCTTATTTCATATCATCTCAGTTTTTTAAGTAAACTAAATATTTCCAATTTGACATCACAATGGTGTTGTCAGTCAAAACACCTAAGGGAAGAATCATTGCAACATTGTTTTTTGAATTAGTTCCCTTTAGGTCATATAAACATGTTTTATTTTTCGATTTCATCTTCATACCCATGATTGAATTTGTTTTAATCCTAGGAATAGAATATTTTTCAGATAATGAAGTGAAAATTCATGTTTAGAATAAATAGGTTATAATTTTTTAGGATTATATGTAATACCTTGTCATTATAGTAGAAACATCACCATCTGATTCTCATCTAGATCCACCACCAGTAGCTCTACATTATTCAATAATTGGGGAGGAATAGAGTGAAATATATATAGGTGATGAAAGGAATGTCTAAATTGTGGTTGTACCTATTGTTTAAGAATTTGTTGATGTCTTTCCATATGATTTACCTAATCATCCTCCAGAATGAGAAATTGAGTTTTCCATTGATTTAATTCCATGTTCGAGGCCCATATCGAAGACCAGTTTTAGAATGAACATTGTGGAATTAGTGGATCTAAATAAAATACTTGAGGAATTGAGTAATAAAGTATTTATTCCCCCTATAGTATCTCCTTGGGTAGCCCTTACTCTTATGGTTATGTAGAAAGATAGATCAATGAGGTTGTGCATTGACTACAAGGAGATAAATATTATACAATAAAGAACAAGTATCACTTACATCTAATTGATGATTTATTCGATCAAATTCATGTTTCTAAATAATTTTCAAATATTGACCTTCGATCCGGACATCAGCAGCTGTGTCTGAAGAAGGAAGACATTCTAAAAAGATCATTTCAAACCAGGAATGATAATTATTAGTTTATAGTAATACCTTTTGGAATAACTAATGCACCCTGTAATTTCATGAATCTAATGAATAATGTTTTCTAGAAATATATTGATGAAATTTAGTCGTATTTATTGATGATATCTTGTTATAATAAAAAATGAAGATAATGTAAATCAGCTATGAATTATTCTAAAAATTCTCATAAGAAAGAAATTATATGGGAAGTTTATCAAGTGTAAATTTTTTCTTCATGAAAATTATATTCTAATCCATATTGTCTCAAAGGATGGAATATCTTTCGTTACATTAATGACAAATGGAATCCACGAATGACCAGTACTGATAAGTATAAATGAGGTAAGCAGTTTTATTTCTTAGCCGGCTATTATCGGGATTTGGTCCAAAATTTTGCATCATTGGATATCACATTTACCATCCTCACATGTAAAGGGGTTGAATTTTTTTGTCAAAGGACTGTGAAGAATGTTTTGATGAATTAATGAAAGTATTCTTCAAATAACTTATCTTGACTCCATTATTGTTGAATGATTGGTTGGTCATTTATAGAGATACATCAAAGAATGGTCTTGGTTGAGTCCTTATGCAGAATGATGCAGTTATTGCCTATGAATCAAGGTAGTTAAAAATTCCTGAACAAAACAATCTCACTCATGATCTTGAGTTAGCTTCTGTAATATTATCTATGATGAAATAAAGACACAATCTATATGATGAAAAATATGATATATATACTAATCACAAGAGTTTGAAGTATATTTTCTCATATAAAGAACTCAACACGAGGAAAAATCGATGCCTTGAACTACTCAAGGATTATGATTTCACTATACACTACCACCTGGGGAAGGAAAATAAGGTGGTAGATACTTTTAGTAGAAAGGGTATGGAAGTTCTAAATGAGATGATATTGGAAAGGTATCCTATTTTCTTGGGTCTAGTAAATATCAATATGGGAAAAATTATGGATAGTGAAACATAAATGCCTTTTCAAATGGTTGATAGACCATCTTTACTAGAGAGGATAAAATGTTCTCAAACTGATGATGAGTATATTCAAAAGAAAATTAATTCTTTAAATGAGGGAGATTGTTTGACATCGTATATGAAGATGGAATTTTGAAATTTGGGAAGAGACATTGACTTCCTGATATTCCAGATTTATAAAGGGAATTTTTGGATGATTCTCATTGCTCCAATTTCTCAATACACACTAGTTAGACTAATATGTATTCTGATTTTAAGGAAAACTTTTGGTGGGATAACATAAAAATTGAGATTTCTGATATTGTGTCAAGATATATGGTTGGTCAAAAGGTTAAGGCTAGAAGACAACATCCTAGAAGAGTCGTGCAATTTTTCCCATACCTGAGTGGAAATGGGATGATATTAATATTGGATTTGTCATGGGGATACCAAAGACACCTATAAGGAATGATGAAACTTCGGTTATTGTAGATCGTCTTACCACTTCCTCACATGTTCTTATTATAAAATAAGATTTACCACTTGAACTCTTAGAAAGACTATATATTAATGATGTTTTTAAGACAACATGTTTTACCCCTATAAATTGTTTCTGATCATGATACTCATTTAAATTGAGATTCTAGAATATTATTTAGAAATCCCATGATAATATACTTCATTTCTGCATTTCCTAACACCCTCTAATAGATGTACAATCAGAACAAACTATTCAAACCATAGAATATATGATGAGATCTTGCTCAATTGAATTATCAAGGTATATGTGATTAATATTTTCCTATTGTATAATTTTTCTATAACAATATCTTCCATTCAAGTATTCATAAGAAGACATATGAAGATTTATTTGGAAATAGTTTTCGCAGACCATCTTGCTGTGATGATTTTGGTGAAAGAAAACTCGTAGGCCCAATACATGTTGAGGATAAAATGGAAAATGTAAATATTTATCTAACCCCCATCAAAGCATCTCAAAATAAGAAAAAATACCTATTCCAAAAAACAAAGTAAGGATTTGGAATTTATTATTGGATATCATGTTTTTATGAAGGTAACTCCATGGACAGGTGTTATAAGATTTGGTAAGAATGGTAAATTATGTCCTAGGTACATCAGACCTTTCGAAATTCTATAATGAATTGTATTTGTTAATTACTTTTTGGAAAATCCTATTTGTCTCTCCAAAGTTCATAATGTGTTCCACGTATCACTATTGGGAAAATACCTGACTTACCCAACTCATGTACTAATCTATGATGAAATTGAACTGGTACCCGATATGTCTAATTGTGAGGAGCCTATCAAGATTCTTGATACCAGAGAACCATTGTTGAGAAACCGGATGACTTTTCATGTAAATGTTCTATAGATAAACAATAATATGGAAGAGGCAATGTGGGAACATGAGAAATATCTGATAATGAACCTCCCAAAGAATTTTATGCATTAATAATCTTGAAATTTCGAGGATTAAATTATTTTAAGGAGGGAAGAATGTAACTCCCCAATCTTCCATGGTACGCTTCGCTTTGAATAATACAATATCTTGTGATTTACGCAACATAATGTTCTAGAACATCACGACCAATCAAAAAATATTTTAGGAATCATAATACACATATCATGAGATTTTATCAATATTATTTTTCAAAATGGACTTCAATTTTGGATTCATAATATCAAAATTATATTCGGTTGAATTATTAGTTTTTTCCTTAAAATCGTGAATTTTTTATGAATAGTGAAAAACACTACGTTATTATTTAAATATAACTTTTTATATAAATAATTATTTATTATATTAAAATTTATTTTATGTTAATATATATTCATAATTCCTATATTATTTCAATGTAATTCATTGGATCCATTTTATAATAAGATTAGATGTACAAACTTTTATTGAACATTTTAATGTGTTTTACCCTCCTACAAATCACTTTACCAAATTTGAATAAAACATAATTTTATTGGTATTGTGAATTGAATTTAAAAAATCCAGGAAGCATGGTTGAAATCAATAAGTATAATTTGGATCAATTGGATGAATTTCTTTGGGGATTAATAGTATCGTTGGGATTTTATTAACCATGATAAAAATTAAATAGGGTAATTATAGATAAAAATGATATTAGAATTATCTTAACAGAAGTCAAACTTCTATTGGATAAGTGTATTTCTACCAAAATCAACATTAGGAATAAAATATCATCCTCTTTGATCCACATGTATTATATGAGGACATTTATTATTATTATTTTTAAAGAAGATTTTACTGTGTTAAATTCAAATTTTAATATCACAAACAGTTATAATATAGATTTATACATAATATAAATTAGACTATAAAAATTCATCAGAAAGATAAGAATATTTCATAAATAATGGTATTTTATTTATTATTTTTAGACATTAAATAATTAAATTTATTTATGACACAATGATGATGTTGTAATTACCTTATTAATGACATATTAAAATAAGTGATATTGTAAATATAAAAATAAATGTTAATATAGAGTTTTGATGAATTTCAATATTTGTATATGTTAATATGACATGGAAATATTTATTTAATGTATTTTTTTCTTTGTAATCAAGTTAACTTGACTTTCACAAAAACAATATACAAAATAGCATCATAATTCACATAAATGAGTTTTAAAATAAATATTATATTATTAAATGATAAAATATTCCTATTAATGCAATGATTGGAAAAAGGGCTTATATAATGATATATATTTCATTCATGAACCACTTGGGGTTATATTGAAATTTAACAATATGTTTATTAACCATGTAATATAAAAATACAAGAAGACATTGTAAAAGTCTACCTATTTCACTAAGAGTAAAATCTAAAATATAAGGTCAATATCATGACATAAACATCCCTAAAACCTATTTAATGAGAGTTTTACGACTCAAACCCACCATAGAGTATAAATAAATCCATTTTTACCCTTTATATACAAAAAATGATTTTATAATAATATAATACTTCAAGCTTTTTTTAAATTGACCCTCACCTCTCTCATAAAAGTCTACTTACTCTCCTCTCAAAATCGCACCTCTAATGCCATTTGTATGAGCCAACCCTTTATAAAATATTCTCCCAATTACACTAATATCATTAAATAGGCCTTAAATTGATTAGAAAGCCAACCAATGGAGGTCGTTTTATCAATTAAAAAAAATCACCGAATGAAGTGGTTATTATTTTTCAACACCTCTTTCAAAGTTATTTTCTTCTTCGACATCCTCATTAATTGTTGTTTCAATTCCAAAATAATAGCTGAAATACCTTATATATTCTGCTATGTAATTATAAATATTGTTCAATCATATATATTATTCTATCCATCCTATGAATATAAAATTCACCATACGTTTGTACATACGACTTATCGTCTCCACGTCGTGGTGGAGTTTGTTATTCAACACTTCATTATTTAGATGGGTATAAAAATGAGTATAATTTATTTTAATAATTTATATATTATGTTTATTATTTTATTATATATGATATACCATCTAATTAAATATGAATTTACCATCAATATAATGATATGTTTGCTTGTGTATAAGTACAGATTATCGTCTCCACGAATGAAAATAGATTCATTTCTCCATCGTAACCATTCAAGAATAATTTTCATTATATGATTGAAAATATTTATTAAGAAAATAATTTAATTCTTGATATTAATAAAATACATCATATCCATTACAAAAATACTTACATCACAAAATATATAATGGAAAAAACCAGTAAACACGCAAAAAATGATACTACTGAAATATTATTAACAATGTAATATTTGATGGTTATATATGATATCATATTTATGTATGTGGTATTAGTATAATTTAATAACAATTATTTAACTATTATACAAGTGGTTAATATACCCTATACTAATGAAACATTCATGGTAAGGGTTAGTTTTATAATCTCGTTACTTATCTGAGGTTGTTTCTACATAAATATCTACTAGAGCTTCTTTATCATCCACATCTGTGTTTCTTACAAATGCATTTGAAAACATTTTTTCTATTCACTATAATATAGTTTAATGTAATTTTTACACATGCTTGACATTATATAAAATGTTATGAATGGAATATTTCCATAATATTCCAAACAAGGTACTTTATAGCTTTTTCGACAAATTATGATAAGATTGTATTTTTTATCTTATGCAGTGGGTGAGGATACATTCGATCGTTACCACACCTTCAAATATTCACATAAAAGTTTATAAGAATATTTTAAAAATATATTTTATATTTTATAATTACATGGCTTTTAAATAAATTAAAAATAGAAAAATTTCTTTTATCTCAAATAGATTTGATTTCATTAAGGTCATTATCTTTTGATAGATTTTACACTTTTTTGAATTTGATATATTATTATAAAATCATTAATATTGTATTGATGGTTTTGTGATATGATTGATTGTTTATGTGTGGTTTTTATACAATTCGTGTTTTATGGTTTAGGTATTAACCCTTCGAATGCTAGATTTAAAACAAATATTTATATATTGTTTCAACCTTTTTCATATGAGGAATGCATTGGACATAGTATGTTATGGGTGTATCCCACATTAACTCCTCGATGCATCAGTAGCTCTCACGAACAAAACTAGATTCTTGGAATGAGGCTTGAAAAAATCTTATTTGTAGTCTTGTCATGAGTCCTTGACTATCTGGTTACGATGTATGGCATTGTTCATTCCATTGTTATGAAATTAGCTATTGATATTACATATGATTATTCGACTAGTTGTATATCCATGTGAATAAGTAAATAGAATTATTTGATTTATCTTTTCCAAATTATGTTGAAGGTTAATTTTAATAGTATTGTGTTTTAGAATTATACATTGCCTTAAATATTTATGATTATTTATGAATGTTTCAACTATATTGTAATCCCTACTGAGCGTTTGATATCACCTTTTTCTTATGTTTATTTTTTCCAGTCTGTGAAAAGGTATATTATGATTGACCAACAGGGATAATCTATGAGATATTAGTGTGTTCAAAGGAGACACAGTGTTTTTCATTATTTAATAATGTAATGTAAAACATATATATGTATCTTTTACTTCCAATAATTCTTAACTGATCAGTCATTTGGGACATGATCCCTTGTTATTTTTCCAATGTTACGTAATAATGCACCGACTCTATATATCTTGGGTTGGGGTACTACATAACATTTAATGACTATTTGATTTCCTATTTTGATGATTTAGTTAGTTATGATATTTAATGTAAACATTTTTCATTTAGTAATTGATATATATTTTTATTTTGTTTTCTATTCTATGGTTCTAATTTGAAAGGCACCAGTTAGATGGGTACAAAGTCAATAGGATGGCATGGATAATACTATTTTTCATGCTGAACCATAGGTTAAACAATAGATTATCCAGATTATAGTGAAAAATATCCAAGTGTTTGGTAGGGTAAATTAGATTTAATAACAACTCTAGGAGATGATTCCATTGTAACTTTAAAACTAAAATATATTAATCATTTAGGGGTATTAATGATTGATAAAATTGATCATGGATTGGTTGAATTAATAAAATAGTAATTTTTTTGGTAATAATTTCCATTTTTAATGTTTATTTCTATTGTATAAATGCTTTCAAATATTTTGAGACTATGTTTGGGTTTAGTTGTTGTGACTAAACAAGTTTCATACCTTATTTGGAATGAAATTTGGTATTTATTACATTGAAAATTTAACTAAAATAAAATTAAATAATTATGATGGATTATTTCCTTATCCTAAATCTATTAAATAACTCATTTAAAAAATATGTAGATGAAATCAGAATAAAAATTCATTTCATTAAAAATGTCAACAATATTTAGTACCTAAAAAAATAATCATTAAGGTTGTGTTGTGAAAAACAATTATCCCTAGAGTAGTCATGTTCATTATTTTTGAATATTTAGATATGGTTAATAGATAGTCTACGGGAAAAAAATACCACATAGAAACCTATAATATAGGAAAAAACAATTATTATATTGGTGAAAGAAAGAACTATATGACATTATTAAAGAAGAAAATAGAAACATATTCCCAAGGAAGCATGAAACCAAAGAACTAATTAAAATGATTGGTTTCTTTTCCTACATTTTACATCCACATAATATTATTTTTTTCAATGTGGTTAATTGGATGACACCCAAAAGGATTGTAATATCTCATTTCAAAATTTTCCCAACATTCTGGAAATGGGCCACCTCTGAAATTATTTTATATTTCACATATGTAAAAATTCATAAGTGGATACAACATGTTGAAAACAGTTTTTCTCAGATAGTTTGGTCCGGTCAAAATTTTGACCATCCATAGAGCAATGTGAGTAAATATGATTCTTGGAACACAAAAACACCATAGATGATGCCACAATAATTGGGATTCAAATATTATTTTAGTTGAGCTTGTAAAAAATGGTAATGTGTAGAAAACTTACTCATTGTGGATCGATATCATCCATAAATGGAATTATATACCACCTTTTTGAACTCATCTCTTTTATAAAATTGATTTGTAATAGGAACATGACACTATTTTATTTATTCTCATTTCAGAAGTCATATAGTCATACATGTGGAAATGAAGCCTCACATTAATAAAATTCAGAATCCTCATGGGAAAAAAATAGTGTGGAGGGTTGAAATTTGTAGAACAATATAATATGATTGTTATAGACTGGTTTTTATGTTATTTACATTATATATAGATGAATATATATTTTCAAATCATGTGTAAGGACTGTTAAATATGTTTTAATTCTGGTATTGTTTATTATTCATAGTTACTATGATTTATATCCTCTGATGCTTTGGTACATCCCTATAATGTAAATTGGGAACTAAATACGGGTATCTTTGGACAATTAATAATAATTTTTTGGTATTCTATTAAGATTTAAAATCCATAAATTTATAAAATTTTGATCCTCTCAAAAAAATTTCCTTAACATCCATCGTGGAATAATATATGGATGTTTTGCAAGAGAATATTTTTTCTCTTTACCAGATAAGGATATATAATTCCTAATGGACCTATTACAATTGTAGAATAATATTTATCTTATACATTATTGAATTCATCCAATTGAATTTAGATAATTTATGGGAATGTTTCAAGATATAGAATGTAAAACTTTTATAATACCATGTGTATAACATTGGGAAATATATGTTACCTTTATGAATAATGCATATTTATCTCTTGATATTTTAATTGATTATACTAATATAATGTTATTTTTAATAATGAATTTTCATTCACTTCGATAGATAAATGAACTCATCAGTAAATTAATGATTATAAATGATTCCCAAAAATTGATTTTTGATCGTTGAATCACCAAAAACATGATAAAAAGGAGGGTATTCCAAAAAATAATTGTAAAAGTATTTATGGTAATTATTAGTACATTATTATGCATTTTGTTCTTTTGAATGTTTATGCAGCCATCATGGAATTAATGAAGCCTATATTTTTTGGGTACTATGACTTGCTTTTTATTTAATTTTTTATGACATCCATTTAAATTCTTAGTCAAAAAGTCAATATGAATAACACTTGTAGTTTTTATTCATCATCCTAAAGAAACACCAACTAAGGAAAATTTGTATAATTATAGATTCCTGGTTAATGAATGTGTGTCTATATAGATAATATTTATATGAAAATTAGTCAGTAGAACATGAAATGAAAAATTTATATATCTATTCAAAACCAATAAATAATTACATTATGATATGCATGTTTCATTGATTAACAGTTTATTACTATCACTTATTCCTTGAAAGTACATATTTTTATACTCTAATGAATTTTTTTGCAAGGGAATGAATTAAATTAAAATAGAACAATGAACTTCATAAATACATATAGTAGATCAAATCATTACTCACATTGGTAACTCTACATAACTTCCAAGAACTACATAAGGTTTAGGATGTACATTGTGATAAATATAGATCTTATTTGGTTACATTCCCTTTAACAGAGACCATGTTGTATATAAAAACACATGATAGTTACATATTCATGAAAATAACTTTCCAATTCATGATCTAGAAAAAACTATGATTTTATATGATTTTAAAACATAAAATAATTATCTCTTCAGTTAAATGTTATATTTTTTTTCACAATCATAAAATATTAAAAATCATTTTATAATAATGTTATTTTAATTATAATAATTTCAATGTTATTAAATATCAATTTATGTTTTACATTGGCATTGTGTCTGAAATAGATAAAGTGATTTCAATAGTTGATGCATTAATTCAAAATCCACATTTACTATTGGATAAATAATCTTCTGGTCAGTGTTAGTTGATGACTACCAATATGCATTTATATTTCATTAGACAACATAGTAATAAAATATTTGTTATGTTGACTCTATATTTAAATTTTTAAGTAGGTCAAGGATGGGAATGATATTTCCTCAATTTTTTTAATATAAAGTTGAAATTCAAAGATCAGAAGACTGATGGGGATACATTAACCTAATGTATGAAAGATGGGAACTCAGTATTCCATTTTCATGATCAGATATTAGTTCCCCTATCATATCAAGAAAAACATATCCCCTTTAAAGATGGTATATTCCTTGAGTAATCCAAATGATGTATAAAGAAATGGGATCCCATTTTTTGGTGGTCATACATGATCTATATAATGGATTGAAATGTTTTTAAACCCTATGTATTTGTTAGTCAAGGTTGAACAACATATTCAAGATGGTTTTTGGTAATGATTACCTATACAAGTATGTCTGTTGCAAGAAATTGTTATAAATTTATTATTGTTTTATTGAAAATGATTTGTAAGAATTTTTTCACATGGGAGATTGAGGATAGAATCATAATTTAATTTCAATTTATTATAATCCACAAATATAATATGTCAGATTAACTAGAAAAGAATCAAGTCCATGAAATATCAATGTTTTATGATGTATAGGTTTTGATAGTATATGACCATGTATTAACTATTAACTCTATGTTTTGGAAAACCAATTAGATATCCCTTTGATTCATGTTTACCATGTAAAATACTATATCATCCCCAACTAGATGTGTATTTGGAACAGATAACCCTTATACTAAAACATGGTCTTAGATCTTATGTTATGGATTTCGGTTCATAATGGTAGATCATTTAACATTATAAGACATTTCATATAACTAAATTGATTAGGATATTACAAGAATAAATCTATTGAAAGATCTATATGGGTTTCCTTTTATATCTCGACATTTGAGAAAATAGAAATAATATATATCACTAAATTTATCTTTCCTTATAATTGATATGTTTGATAAGACTCATATAA
Organism: Viscum album; assembly: GCA_963277665.1. Taxonomy (NCBI): domain Eukaryota; kingdom Viridiplantae; phylum Streptophyta; class Magnoliopsida; order Santalales; family Viscaceae; genus Viscum; species Viscum album. Next base: position 52,050,586 of record OY728166.1, read on the forward strand.
TTAGGAAAATAATGTAAATGGCATAGGTTTGTCAAAAATCATATTTGTATCAACATCATGAACCAAAATAATATTTAATAGGGGGATGACTTCTTATGGTTATTCCCTAGGCTAGGGAATAATTATTTTTGTATTGAATGTTATCCAATAAAAACATAATACATATTTATATACTTGAATATTTTTGTGATGATTTATATATATTATATTCAGAGATATATATAAAATTACATTATAATGGTTTTAAGAAATATTTACTAATGATATAAAAAATTTACCCCATATATGCGATTTTATGGGAACATGTGGATTTTCTGTTGGAGGTATCATTTTTACAATAAACAATATAAATGTTTTCAATAAAATATGTACTCAAAATGGGGGGAGTATAAATTTAGTGTAGGTATTATGGATTAATAGTAATTAATAAGAGTAAAAAATGGAATGATTTGAATTTTCTTTGGAAATAGGGAGATATCATAAAAAGAACATCCAATATCTAGATTTATATATATTGAATCTCCAACAATGGGGAGAATGGACCCCATGTTTGAATATAAAATTATTTTATTTTGTGTTTTTATGGAATGTTTTTTGTATGTTTGGCCACTATTTGTTTCTTGGAGGTTTTATCTTGTATTGGAAGGAGTTTAGAAGGTCCATGGTCAGGTTAAATTCTGAGTATTCATAAATAACCATATGAAAAGATGATTTTCTCAATGAGGAGGTGAATTATTAGGGGAAACCATATAGATTCATCACATAAAAATATGTTAAGAGAGATACGTGTTTAAAACATTTAGAGAATAGATTAACAAAACATGTGGAAAAACCATCTGAGTTGGGAGTATTCAGTTAGTGGAACTGGAAAATATTGAAAACATTTTGGTATGATGTGAAGCGTAACAATGTGAAATAATTTATTTTTAAAAAATAATTAATCCCAGAACATTAACTCTTCCTCCCTTTAATAGGTTTCAAATCCTCATACCTCCTCTATGATATTTTTAGAGGTATGAATCCTTATCAATGATTGATTTAATGAATAAATCTATGATTGATCAATAAATAATATTTATATTTTAGAGTCTCCATTATCCATCATATTCCTCTCATATTATCATATAAATAAAATTAAATGGAATATTTCATTAATATATTTATTGTTTGGATCATGTTTATTTAGATTTATTTTTGAGTCATTGAAGGAATGGTATATAGAATATGGGTCATCTAATTTTTTTTATGTTTTATTATAAATGTAATCATTTTTAGGCATGTTGATTAATTCCCAATCCATATTCCCAATAATATAAAGTCATGGATAATAAAAAATAACACATTATTGTTTTTGACATAAATTTTTTAATATTCATATTTGAGAAGGCCCTCGATTTCATGGAAATAAGGAAATGTATATCGGTTGATTTTCACCATGTCTTTCATTAAATATTTACAAAAAAAAATTCATATGGAATAGTAAAAAATGGAACCTAGAATACATTTGTTTTAATTTTTTAATGATTAAATTATTATATAATGTTTTATATTAATACATTGAAACATATGATATCTTGGGTTCCTGGGTGAATTACTAAGTTATTATTTTGTATAGAAGGGGGGTAACCAATCATTTGTATTTGTAATATCATCTTGTATATTGGATTGTCGGTGAGAGTATGAGAAATGAGTCTTCAAAAAGGAAGTAATTTATATTATTCTTAGAAAATTGTTTGTTTTTGAAATATATTTGATTGTTGAATTGTTGATAAATTGCAATTTTGATATATTCATTTTTAACATAGTTATACTCTTATTTTATATTAATTGTGCTTGAAAACTATTTACAACGTCCAATTTGTTTTATATATATTTGTGTTACTTGTGGTAGTATTGGTGGTGTGTCTGGGATGGTTCTGGTGGATTTCCAACCAAGTTAATATATCATGAGCATATATATGAACATAAGTTTATATATTGTCAATGAATATAATGATATTGGTAAGGGAGTGGTTTCATATTTAATAATAATATAATCATGATTATTTGGTTTTTTTGATGGTGGGTGATGTTTAGTGATATTCATTCTAGTTGTTTATAATGATTCCATAAATGAATAATTACAATAGAATTTTATTTGTTTTCATTGATTTATTAACATTTTTTTACTACTAAGATGATAGATTTTTTTTATATTCTTATTAGTTATGTAATTTATACCTATTCATTGTATAGCGTATTCATTTTATTTAAATATTCTACCTTATTAGTTGTGTATGTTTAAGGTCAGATCATTACCAAATTATCATATATGCATATGGTATTAGTTTGTAGCCTTTGTTGTTTGGTGTATGACACATATGGTTTTTCAATCCTTTTCCTCTTCCTAGATAAATGTTTTAGGAAAAAAATGTAATATAAAATCTCAACTCACTATAAAAATGCTTCAGGTCTATTCAAATATAGGTAAGTAGACACAATTGGTGGATATGGATATATTTTGATCTATTCTTCTATAAGAGGAAATTCCATGATATGTTGAGTGAGGAGAGTGGGGAATCATTGATAATGTAAAATGAAGTGAGGATTTTTGACATACTATGGTTTATATTATTCTTATGAAAGACGAGATCACTAATGTGTGACACTTTATGGATGGATAATGGAATGAAACCAATGAATTGATTAAAATATTTATATTGACCTCATTAATAGATTTTATAAACCATTATATAGTATGAGAGATGAATCATTTTTATTGTAGAATACAAATAAAAACTACGTTTTTTGTAACATTTTTTGGGAGGTCTGGGTAGCTTATAGGTGGTTTGTGAGGAGACCTGTTAGGGTTAACAGGGTAGAGTATTGATGATGACACTACAAAGTGGATAATTGGTGAAACAATGATTGTGTGGAATGATTGTCTATGATTGAACTAGGATTCAGGAGTGGTAGTAGTATTATAGGGAATGAAACTATAAGAGACAAATAGAGTTGTTTCATTAAAGGACTTCTTGATTGATAGGCTTCATGGACATGGGTAGAATCAAAGATCAGATATAACATCCCAGGTAATTATAGAATAATAATTTTTTATACGTATTAATATTTAAGAATTAGATATTAATTTTATTTTAACATGGACACTATTATTGATAGATTACACTCCATACAATAGTGGGATTCTTTGAAATCTTTGGTTGTTTAAAAGACTAACTTGACATGAAAAAATATTACATTATTGATATTATTATATTAAATTGTAATTACTATGAATTTTATATGAGGGAATGAATGGAAATAACTATATTATTTTTCACATGTATGTGAAATGTTTATCACTTTTCAAATATATTTTAATGGAATAAAATAATAATAAATTAAATTTTAGGCCTAAAAGCTCTAATATTTTTAAAAGGTAGTTTTGCCTCTTTTAATAGTGAACCTATTTTTATTTTTTAACACCATTATATGTTGTATTTGGAAAAATATACTACTTATTTAAAATATGTACATCAATATATAATTTTTTATAATATTTATTAAATTTCAGATAAAAATCAATTTTAGGGAATAGTGAAAAATACAGCATTTTAATTAATAAATGATTTTTTGTCTGATTTATTTACATAGTTATGTTATCCATTTAACTAGTTTTATTGTATAATTAGATTTAATTTTTTTTTATAAAATACATTGTTTTTCATTGGATGTAATTTTCCATTCCTATTTGATATAATCAAATTCTAATCATTTGATGGGTTATACTTAAAAAAAATTTCTTATTTTTTCAATGAGGATTAAGTTGAAATTATTTAATGAAACTTCTGTGTTTTGAATATTGAAAAATGGAATCTTTATTTGTAATATGTGGGCCCAAATTATATTTATAGATTGTTTTTTGGACATTATGAATACTAAGTACAACAATTTTTATTTAATTCAGTTCATGATAATTCTGTAAATTATGGTAACAAACAATATTAAAAGGACCAAACAAATTACCTTAACACATGAAAAAATCCTATGGGATGAAAAAAAGTATAAAAATATCTTCTTAGGATCTAAATGAAATCATTTAATGTAGTTTATTCCCATTAATGTGATATAAATTTATTCAAATAAAAAATTTGACAAAATATCTCCATCTTTGTTATTATAAGTATAATAATTTTAATATTACAAAGAAATTTATAAACCATCTATCATTAAATTTCTATAGGTATATAATTAATTTATATAAATACTTAGAATTTATTTATAATGTTTTGATATTATGTAATAAACATAAATATTGTAAAAACATTTATACAATAATTACATTATTACGAGAAATAACAAATACATTGTATTATAAATATTTATTTAAATATTACTTCACATTATTAAATCCATACATGAATTTATTATTTGATTATTGAATATTAAAATTCTATTTAATGATTTTTTTTTTATTTTTAAATTCCTTTTTGGATTTTATTTTTATTAAATTAAATGAATTGTGTCTAAATTAAAAATGTTGATATTTTATAATAATAATATTTTATTAGATTATTTAGAAATCCTAAAAATATTTAAAAAATATAAATTTAATATTATTAGGTCTTAATGACCATAAATTTTACAATTATGGATAATATAAACTGTATTTGTAAAATGTGTAGCATATTTATATTTATCATTTTCATACCATATTTAAAATTATCAGAGAATAATTAAGGGTTAATAGAAAAGATAACTTTAAAAATAAATGAATAATTGTCTAAAACTTAATGTATAATGGTTCTAACTATAATCATCTTATCTTAGAAATATATATGTTTTCTTCCACATGGTATCAAAATTTATTTTATATTAATTTAGTATTTTAATAACTTCCAAGGGTCCCCCCTCTACTGTAAAAGGCACCCACTCTTACCTAATTATCGCACATAAATAACTATTTGGTTTGGAGAATATCTGTTAAAAAACATACTAAAATCCACCCGACCAACTTTATTGGGGCCCTATATTTGGTATAACACCCTTTTTAGTGGTGTTAAGGTGTTCTTAAAGGGTGATCAACCAATGATGAGGTGTCATTTTCATTATGTATTTTCAAACAATTTATTCTTCCACTTCTTCAAATCCCTATTAATCATGATGAAAGATTAAATCTGGTATTCCGAATATACTACTATGTTTTTATGTTATTATAATTTCTTAAATCCATCTCCATAGCCCTTAAATGGGTGAGGTATTAATCGTTTGTGCATTCATGTGAACTATAACATCAACAGATCGATATAATTCATTTTCCATGACCATCTATCATGATAGTTTATAATGATGAAATTAATATTTATATTTGATATTAATGACATACTAATAAATATAATATAATTATATATAAATAATTTTCATATATTCCATGAAAATAAAAAATTATAACTTCTTATGTGCGTACGTGTGAAGTATCACCTCTATGAAGTGATGTAAATTTCTTTCTTCACCACATCACTTATTTGAAATATATATGTATATATAAATGATTATTATTAATTTTATAATATCATTATAATTAAGTAAATAAAAAATGATAATGTCTTTATTTCCATAGTGATCAATGAAAAATGGATACATTACTCATGAATACGTATGACCTACTATCACCATGATTATAATGTTTTATATTTTTTATTACCATAATATTTAATTTTATTTGAATGTACAGTGGTTTATAAAATTTATCTTTATGTCTTGAAAATTATTCTTGAGATGAATTTCGTATAACCACATGGACTAATAACATCATACCATGTTCATTTTTTACTCAAGATTCAAATATCGACAAAAATCGGACATGAACTCAAATAATTAACTAATTTTTAAAACAGTAATAAGTGATAAAATGAAAATAAAAGAAATAAAATTATTATTACAAAAGTATTAATTATCTTATGATTATAATTCTGGAAGATAATGAATGTAGAAGTAAATATGTAATCTAGGTAAGGTATTTATTCTCTATCTCCTATTGCTGAGGCATATCTTTATGTTCTGCACATTTATTATCAAATAATGTGTATATACAACCATATTGATTTGTTGTATCATAATTTGTATATCATTTAAAATGTTTTCAATATTTTTCTTCTAAAACCATCAATTTCATGTCCATGTTTACAAAGTGGTCTTTAAATTTATTTTAAATGGACATAAATGTTTTCAATTGTTGATTTATTTTCAGATGTTTTAATGTGTCATGGAAAAATTTGATTAAAAAGTCTATTTATATAATGTTTTCAATAGTTCTGGAAATGGGTTGAATATTATATTTTCGATATATAATTAATTGTGATTGATAAAGAAATTTTATAAGTGAAAATATGATAATTGAAATATTTTATATCATATGATTATATAATTATACTTAAACATTTGTGGGGAGGTTCGGTGATAAATAAAGGAAGGGTGGTTACGTGATAAACCAATTTTCGGTGGATCTGTAATATAAGAAGGATGGGTGGTAACGTTTTTACCTCCAATGAATTGGCTATGGATTTTGGCTATATGGATTTTATATTTGAAAGAGTTACATGTATGGAAGTAAATGATTTGGATATTATAGTAGTGTAAACGTATGTGCAATGATACCTTTATATGTTGTGCGTTATTTTTATGGTTTTTATGGTAATATTTTTGAATTACAAAAAGGGTAATCGAATGATATAAGTATTCAAATATAAGTTTACACTACTTATTAAAAGTGAAAATTATTAAATTATGATCTAGTATAATTTTTTATAGGTTTTCTCAATAAATTAAATTTTTTTCATTGTGTATCCCATACTGAACTTTTATACATATCCCATGTTAAAAATAATCCTATGATTTGAGGGACATAACAAGGAGGGATGGGATTAATGGAATTATTACTATGACTGAACAAGAAAAAACTATGTTTCATATTAATAGTTATTGTTTTTATAAATATCGATAGCAAGTATAAGTGTCTTCCATGTAATACTTTAGTTTTTGTGTAAGAATTATAGTCGAATTCTAAAAAACTCAAAAATTAAAAGATTTATGGAATGTATAAAAGTGAGTTAAAAATTGATTTTTTTTATATATAGAATATGATTGGTTCCTCATATTTGGATGCATATCATGGTTTAGATAACATTAGAGGTTAAGTAATAATAATATATTCACATTAGAAGTGTTTACCTTATGGTAATATTAAAATGTTAAAGCATTTGATGATTAATATGTTGCTTAATATAAAATATTTCTCGTCATAATGGATTTCTACGGAGGAAATAGAGAGGAGTGCTACGATGAAATAAAGTGGAAAACAACCTTCCAAATCCATATCCTGAGATAGTCAGAATCAGAATTGAGCAGTTTTTTGTAGGGATGGTTAATTCAAATTAGGTGATAATTTTTATGGTCATCATCCTAGAGAGCATCATGATTTACCAAAGAGTACCATGATGATATGGGATCATGTTATGGAATATAATCCCCCATTATTCATAGGATAATCAAACCCTGTTCTAGCTAAAGAATTAATAAATCCCTAGAATGATATTTGATTTCATTTTTGTTCCGAGCATCAAGAGGAGTGTCCTTATATATTTCATTTTAATGGTGATGTTTATTAGTAGTTGTAAATTATTAGACATGTCAGAGGATGTGAAGAGATTGATGCCACATAATGGGGTGAATTTTTGAATATTGTCCGTGAGAAATAATTTCATAAGGATGTTTGACTTAGGATAGAATATAAATTCGTGGAATTAAGACAGAAAAAGATGATTTGGTGGATTCATATGAATAAATTTCAACCATTTTTAATGGGGTGTCCCTAATATTATACAAGATATTGATAGAATGATAAATAGTATTAACATAGGATTGAATCTAAAATATCACAGGAAATTAGCTTATCATCATTTCAATAGCTATGAGAAACTTGTCAGGTTTGTTGAGCAGGTAAAAAATTTTGTTTTATAGTGATCAAGTTTTCTATGAGAGAAATAAAAATAATTGGTCATGTTGGTTGGAAATTGAAAAGTATTTATAAAATATGATTGGAGTTAAGAAATATAAATGTAAAACATGTGAGAACTGAGTTAAAATGCATCATGTATAATGTCTCTATAATTCTTGTAAGTGCATCTGATGAGGGAGGACGGGTAATATTTTTCCTTATTTTAATTAAGATGTTTTGTAAGGAAATGAAAAACCAATTTTAATCTGTTTTAGTTCCATGAGTTTGTGTATTATGCCAATGTGGGTCCAAATTTAATTACCTGGGGTGGAAATAAGGATGTTCGAAAGTTGAATGGAATGGAAAAGTAATTTTCTCCAAATACATTTGATGTTGGACCATCATACAACGTGGTGAGAGGTATGTTAGAGGGGTTTTCAAAGTATTCCAATAATCTATTAGACAATGGATAATTACATTCATTTATTTATAAGATATATACAAATAAATGAGATATATCAATGCATGAAAGAGAGATAGATCATTTGGAAAAATCTCTTGATGGAAGTATTCAATCATCCAAGATTTATAAGAATATTTATATTAACATTGGTGGGATGATCAACCATACTAATCGTGTTGAACATTCCGTAGTGGTGTTTGATATCATTTGGATATGTATTGGAGTTATGTTTATCTTGCTAAAATAGATTGTAAATCCAAGAATGTTATATATAATGATTTACTGAATTTAATAACATACCAATAAACATAAGTTATATTTAAATATTACAACGAATGTTATCTTGATCTTGTAGTTGAAAAGACATATATATTTTTTGAATAATGATATTATAATAGTGAATGAATTTACTGATTTTTAATGTATTGAATTGTATTATTCTGGATATGAATGCTAGTTTTATCAATGATTTAGTTCCTGAGGATAATCCAATTTAGAATCCACATTATTGAATAGAAAAATTGGAACTGGGGGAATTGAAAAAGTAGTTTCAAGAATTACTAGCGGAATGATTGTTTCGACAAAAAACTTTTCTATGGGATGGTTGTGTTTTATTTGGGGAAATGAAGGATGGTTCGATGAAAATTTTTATATGTTATTGATCCTTCAATAACATCACTATTATGAATAATTATCCTTTTCCTCATATCGATTAATTGTCTTATCAACTCTATGGTGCCATTATTTTTTGAATATTGTTATGAGGTCAAGGTACCATCTGCTATAGGTGACATAGGGTAACATTCTAAAGAAAACATTTCAAAAAAGATATGAGCATTATGAGTATTTAGTTATGTACATTAGGTTATCTAATGCAACTTATATATTTTTGACTCCCATGAATTGAGTCATTCATTAGTTATTGGATCATTTTTCGGTTTTGTTTATAGTTGATATGTCATTATATTATAAAATATTCATAGAGGAATATATCCAATTAAAATTATTTTTGAAAACCAAAAAAGAAAACAAAATAAATGGAATGTTTAGTATGAGTGAATTTTTTTATGAAAAATATCTTTCATTGTACATATTTTTTCTAAAGATGACATAATTAATATCCCTTCTCAATCAAAATTTGTTGAATATTGGTCAAGACCAACCAATATAACATAGATTTGTAGATTTCGTGCATTAGTTTTTTATAATTAAATTTTTTAAAAAAACATTTCTCAGTTATCTAGCCCTCTAACTAATTTAAAAATTAATGGAGTTGTGTTAATATAGAAATAATAATGTGATGATTATTTTTAGGAAATGAAAATAACATTGAAAAATATTCATGTTTTTCCATGGATTAAAAGAATGAGGAAATTTTTATCTACAATGATTCTTCATTTAATGGACTTGGTTTTTTATAACCCAAAATGATAAGGTAATTTATTTTGATTTAAATCAGTTGAAACCTCATGATTTTAATTTATATACACAAGCTTTCTAATTAAATACTTTTGTTTTTGTTGTAAAAATTGTGTGGCATCATTTGTATGGAATAAGTTGTGAAATATATACTGATCAGAAATATTAAAGTATATATTGACTCAGAAAGAATTGAATGTGCGACAGAGGTGATGGCTGGAATTAAACAAGGCTTATAATTGCACTGTTCACTACCATTATAGAAAAAAATATAGTTTTCTATGATTTGAGTCAAAATAAATTAATGCTATATTAACCATGATACATTTGAAATTAATTCCTTTGTTTATTGATTGTAAAGACCCGTAAATTACAAGGAAATTTTTTTCTTAATTTTCTTTGGAAATTTAAAAGAGCGCAGTTTCTGACGGCACCTGATTCCGAGGCCCGGTGTGCCCGGAATCATTTTCCGAAGTTTGGCTCGGGTACGTTCAGTGAACGGACGAGCGGGTTTTTCTAACTTTTGAACCGGTGCCCGGAATCGAATTCTGAGGGCACCGATGAAATCGCAGCGCCGGTATTCCCTTAGAAACGCCTCTTCCGGAGTTGCGTTTTCTCTGGTGTGGTTTTTAATTTTCGGGCTTAAAGTTAAGAAATAAAATAATTTTGCGACAACATTATTTTATTTCACTTAAGCCACTTGGAAGCCACTTGAAGCCAGTTAAAGGCGGCTTGAACTGAGTTGAACTGGATAGGATGCTATCCAGAAATATCCTACCCCCTTGGTAGGATATTTGTGAGGTGGGGCCCGCACGAGCCCCGCCGTTTCATTCCGCTAAGAAACGCACCCGTGAAAACCCGTCGTAATGAAGGTCAACTGACGCGTTTTCTAAATTCTTAACAGACCATTTAATTGGGCAGTTTATTTCGTGAATTAAATGGGCTGTTTTTTTTGTGAATTAAATGGATCGTTTCTTAACTAGTTTTTCAAATCCGTTGGCGTAATAATAAAATAAGGCCAACGTTCAACCTCTGGTTATTTGCGCTTGAGAAGATTTGAGAGAACCCTCATAACTTCTTCTCCCTCGCGAAGAACGCGAAGAACGCAAAGAACGCGAAGAATGCGAAGAACGCCGAACCCGGAAATCGACGACGCCTTCGTCCGAGACGTTCTTCCGATCTCCGATCTCCGATCTCCAATCACCGACCACTTGAGGTGAGTGATTTCGGATTTCCGCTCAAGGTTCTTTTCTTTTGGTTTTAAACACAGATTTATTTAATTATAATTTAAATCTGTTGTTCTTGGTTCGTTGAGTTCGCCGACTCAACGTCGGTTTCCGCGACGACGCGACGCCTCCCCGCGACGACGCGACGATCCCTATCTTCCGCGACGATCTCTTCCGCAAAGAACACCCGCGCGTGACGATCATCAAGGTATGGATTTATTTTGGAAATTTACCCCCTCTTTAATTATTCCCGTGAACGTTCTTTAAAAATTAAAGAGCCAGTTTCAAATGAACAATTTTATTTTAATTAAAATTTTCGGTTCATGTGTTGAACAATTTTCTCCCGGTTGTTTATCTCTAACGCGGAGGGTGCGGGCCAAACGAACACGGCCCGACGACCCTCCGTCGTTCTTCGTTTTGTGCGGATTTGGCGGGCGATGACAGAACATGATGCAACGGGTGTTCGACGATCCCGCAGTAAAGAACGGATCTCGGGAGGAGCAACGGCGCAGACGGGAAGGAAAACGGGCCACCGGAGCGACGTCGTCGGCCCGCGGAAGTTGCCGGCGGCGCGGGTTGCCGGCGCGGCGGCGCCGGCGGCCGGAGGCGGCGGCGCCCCGGCGCGCCGTCGGAAGAGTCAGCCGCGGCGGCGGCGGCCAACGGACCCGCGGCCGCGCGGGTCCGGTTCGTCCAGGCGGGACGCGGCTCAGCCATGTCCGCGGTTCGCCAGCGCGGCCCACGCGGGCCGCGACTTCCTCAGGCCGCGGGTCAACGCCCGCGGCGCTCGGCCTCTCGGCCGAGCCGAGCCAGGCCGGTCCGACCGGCCGGGCCGACCGGCCGGGCCGCGCCCTGGCCGGGCCGGACCGGTCCCACCGGGTCGGACCCGGGTCGGGTCGACCCTGTTCGGGCCGACCCAGGGGGGGTCGGGCCGGGTCGGCCCTGGCCCGTACCCCCCATCTTCGGACGTTTTCGTTTAAACACCCGTAACTTGAGCTTCGTGCCTCCAAACGACTCGCCGTCAGCAGGAACACGATCCTTGGATCGAGACGGTCGTTTCGGTATATTGCACTCAAGGATTCGTAATACTTTGAGTCCAGCCGGGTTGGTTCGTACACGAGACCAACCGGGCCCTCGGAGCAGAAACACTCATATCTTGAGCTACGGACGTCCGATTGACGTGCCGTCAGCTTTGTTGATTTCCTCTAAGTGAGATGGATCTTTTGGCATACTCCGCCCGAGGTTTGGTCGCAGGTGGAGTGTGGTTGGGTTGGTTTTGCCTTAAAAACCAACCGTGCCCCTGGGACGAAAATGCCAATATCTCTCAGACCGGGCGTCCGATTGACGCGCCGTCTGCGACATTGAGTTCCTGTTGTTGATACGGAACTTTTGGATACATAAACTTCGGACTTCGTGTCAGTTGATGTATCAGCCTCTCGGCTCATGGAGCGGACCCTCCCGAACGAGCTTGCTGTGTGCGGGAACCCTAGTGCTGGCTGCGACTGCTACTTCGACAGCGACGACCGTGCAGAGATCCTCAATGGACTGCGGCGACGACTGTGCAGAGATCCTCAGCGGACTGTGACGACTCCTGCACTCAGCGATCCTACGTGGATCTGTGCTTCAGGTCCTGCGTGGGCCCGGTCCTGTGTGGGCCCGATCCTGTGTGGGTCCGATCCTGTGTGGGTCATCTCTCAGTGGTTCTGTGTGAGCCAACTCCTACAGGTCCTGCGTGGGCCCGATCCAGTGTGGGTCACAGCAAGTTTTTGTACCTATCGATCCTTCATGGGTCCGACGACTTAGATGGTTCAATGATCATCTTTATCGTCATCCGATGAAGTATACCTGTGTGAGCTGAATCTTGTGTTACTCTCCTTTTTGGATTGTGTTGAGCTATCCTGTGTGGATTTCCTATTTACTCTCCTTTGTGTATTGTGTTGTTCTATCCTGCGTGGGTATGCGTTTTTGCTTTCCTGTGTGGACTGGGTTGTGCTTGGGCTCGGACGTTGGAGCCGATCGGGGAATTAATGACTTAGGTATATGTATGGGCATATACCTAAGCCGTGTCAGATGTTACTTCGTGATTGTACCTCTTCTTCGTGATTTATCCTTTGTGGATTTCGGAAGACCTTCAGGGGTCTCGGGGTCCCTACTGAGTAGCTTATACTCACCCCTGCACGGGCTATGCCCGTACTTCGTGGTGTTGGTTGCAGACGACGGACAACACTAATCGTGGAGGAGGCGTGCGGAGCAGGACGGTACCTGGAGGTGGACCACTGGGCAGGACGTACTCGGAGCGGTTAGGTGGACCCGAGGAGCAGTGGAGGCTATATGTACCCACCCTTCAGGTGGGACTTCCGGGGACGGCTAGACGCTGCAGTTTTCCATTTTTAGTTGCTGTTTTTCCTTTCAGTTGTACTTTACAGTTGGGCTTGTATTTCCGGCCCCTTTTTCTTTCAGCACAGCTTGTACAGTTTTACATAGTGTTTACTTTTCAGCTTGCTTACTCTGTGGTGCTTGTTTATTTTTTAAAGGAAATTCCTTCCCTTTTTGTTGGGATTTACGCCTTGGTGCTAGTCGTCAGCCCCTGGCCTATGGAAGGCGGGCTTGGGGTAGTCAAGGCACGGGCCCCGAGGACGGGTCGGGACAAATTGGTATCAGAGGCGGTCGGTTCTACCGCAGAATCTGATCTTTCTTCTATGTGAAGCAATAGTGTTTAGCATATTGAGTGTGGTTATCAGTCCAGGGAGTCCAGTGTTGGTGCGGCGGCCGACGTATCCATACACCAGGACCCTGACTTCTGATTCCCGACTTAATGCACGAAAACATTGATTGCTTGTGTGTTCCATGTTTTCTTTGTGATTACTTGTGTCAGCTCACTAGGTATACTGTTCTGACCGTGGCATACTTGTTTCCTTTTCAGGATGGCACGACGACAGCAGCCAGCTAGGGTTCCCAGAGTAGGGCGCGACGACAGCCCGCCGAGCGATGAGGCCTCGGTACAGGGCCCGTTGACAGCAGAGGCACCGGCGGTACCATTACCCGCCGAGCCCCCGATGCTTCCAGCACTGGCAGCTGATGACGCACGACGCCTTGGAGCTCGGCACGAGTTCCAGTGCCAGCGACCACCCAGGTTCCGTGGGGAGTCGGTCCCCCAGGAAGCCGAGGACTGGCTGGAGGCGGTCGTCTGAGTTTTCAGGCTAGTGAGGACGCCAGCAGACCTCATGGTGATCCTCGCGGCGAGCCTACTGCACGCAGCAGCCGGACGATGGTGGAGCCTGATGCTCCAGGTACACGATGGGGCCACCCTCATCTGGACGGACATCGAGAGCCTCTTCCACTCAGAGTTCGTCCCGGCCACCCTCTGAGCGGTGCGCATCCAAGAGCTTCTTCAGCTGCGGCAGGGCAGCTTGACGGTCGCTCAGTACGCGGCGATGTTCACCGACCTTTCTCGGTACTCGACAGACATGGTACGGGACCCCTTCTTCTGGGCCTGGACCTTCGAGCAGGGATTGAGACACGAGATCAGGGAATCGCTGATCTCCCTCAGCATCCCGACCCAGGCAGGAGTACTGGAGCGAGCCCTCCTGATCGAGAGCTTCCTGGCTGAGTCCACAACGAGACCTACCGCAGGGCGGAAGATAGCGGAGTCTTCGGCAGCTGGTAGCCGGCGGATGACTCAGGTTTCCAGGGGGACCAGACCTTCCGGCAGGCGACCTCGGGACACTGGCTCAGCAGTGCAAGGCACCCGGCCCGGAGCTAGCCTTCCGAGAGGCAGACAGTGCTACGAGTGCGGCGGGCAGGGCCACATGGCTCGTGACTGACCGACCCGTCGTACCGAGGGGCAGCAGACGGTGGAGGTACCACCCAGGCAGAGGCAGAGGGTTGACCGTGGCAGTCCGCAGGGAGGAGGTGGACGAGGCAGAGGAGCTGGCCGAGCAGCAGGTGGTGGGCGACACTTTGAGGCTCTTCTACCACCTCCACCAGGAGGCCCGTCCCGACCACAGGGAGCTGGCGGGCAGAGACAGGCTCAGATCCAGGCAGCGGAGGCCTACGACCATGGAGCGCCAGAGATGATTCGAGGTACGATCTGTGTCAATTCCACCCTTGCTGCAGTTCTGATAGACATAGGAGCGAGTCACTCTTTCATAGCCACTGCCCTTGTTCGGAGCTCGGAGATTCCGACAGAGCCGTTGGCTCGATCCTTACGGCTAGAGACTCCTACGGGAGCAGACTCGACGATTACGCACTGGTGCCGGCAGTGTGAGCTTACTCTAGGAGGTGAGAGCTTCGGCTGGGATCTTCTAGTAGCAGCGTCGAGGCCTTACGACGTCATCTTGGGCATGGATTGGTTATCTACGGTTCATGCTTATATTTACTGCATTAGGCGCAAGGTGCGATGTGTGCGCACCGACGAGAGCAGGTTCACCTTCACTGGCGAGAAGGGAGCCTTAGCAGCACAGGATGGACTCACGCAGAGGAGAGGTCAGCCCATCACTCATCAGTTGGCTAGCCTCATCCTGGGAGCAGTTGACATGCGGAGTCCCAGTTTTCCTACAGTGGTGGATCAGTACACGGACGTCTTTCCCGACGACGTTCCAAGGCTACCTCCTCGCAGAGAGGTAGACTTTTATATTGACCTATACCCCGGGACAGCCCCGATATCCACTCCAGCATATCGGATGGCCCCGGCTGAGTTCGAGAGTTGCAGGTACAGTTGGAGGACTTGCAGGGCAAGGGGTTCATCCGACCCAGTGTTTCGCCCTGGGCTTCCCCGATTTTGTTCGCCAAGAAGGCGGACGGGAGCTTGCGACTGTGTGTCGATTATCGTCGCCTGAATTAGGTGACAGTGAGGAACAAGTATCCTCTACCCAGGATTGATGACCTCTTCGACCAGCTCAAGGGGGCATGGTGGTTCTCGAAGATAGACCTCAGGTCAGGCTATCATCAGCTCAGAGTTCGAGACGAGGATGTGCAGAAGACGGCCTTCAGGTGTCGGTATGGCCACTATGAGTTATTTGTTATGCCTTTCGGCATGACCAACGCTTCAGCAGTGTTCATGAGCCTCATGAACAGGATCTTCCAGCCATACCTCGATCGATTTGTCGTGGTCTTCATCGACGACATTTTGGTGTACTCGACGACGGAGGAGGAGCACGCCTACCACCTGCGTGTTGTGCTAGACACACTCCGAGAGAACTAGCTTTATGGCAAGCTCTCGAAGTGTCAGTTCTGGTTACGTGAGGTCCACTTCTTGGGGCACGTCATTTCTGAGGTGGGAGTTGTAGTGGATCCCGCGATGATCGAGGCAGTGCTAGCTTGGGAGCCACCCAAGAGCGTGACAGAGGTGCGGAGTTTCTTGGGCCTAGCCGGATACTATCGGAGATTTGTGCTGGACTTCTCCAGAGTTTCGGCCCCACTCTCAGCGTTGACGAAGAAGGGGAAACCCTTCGTGTGGTCAGACAGATTTCAGCAGAGCTTCCAGGAGCTGAGGCAGAGGTTGACCAGCGCACCTATCTTGAGGTTGACTGAGGAAGGAGTTGGATACGTAGTCTACTGCGATGCATCAGGGACCAGACTCGGGTGTGTCCTGATGCAGGAGCGGGCCGTGATTTCCTACGGATCACGTCAGTTGAGGCCTCATGAGAAGAACTACGCTACCCATGACTTAGAGTTGGCAGCAGTGGTCTTTTCCCTGAAGACATGGGGACACTATCTGATGGGCGAGCGCTTCACAGTCTTTTCTGACCACCAGAGTCTCAGGTACATCTTCTCTCAGAAGGACCTGAACCTGAGACAGCGGTGATGGCTCGAGTTCCTCCAGGACTATGACTTTGAGATAGTCTATACTCCTGGGAAGGGGAATGTGGTGGCTGATTCCCTCAGCAGGAGGACGGGCATCCAGCTACTTGAGGAGGCGACAGAGCAGCTAGCCGCTTTGCAGATATCCTTCGTGGATAGAGACGGAGCAGCCTTCCTCCAGTCTCTCACAGTCTCTCCCCCACTTCTTCAGTGGGTCAGAGAGGCACAGCGTGGGGACGTCGACTGTGAGACACGGCGTGCACAGATATCCTCGGGACGGGCACCTGATGGTTTCTCCCTTGGAGCAGAGCACGATTTCCTTTTCAGAGGACGTACCTTGGTACCAGTCACCTTACGAGAGGAGGTGCTGAGAGAGTTTCACACTTCTCTATTGGCAGTACATCCTGGAGTGGCGAAGATGTACCAGGATCTCAGACGATAGCACTGGTGGCCGGGCATTAAGAAGGTTGTGGCAGAGTTCCTTTCACGGTGCCTCACCTGCCAGCAGGTGAAGGCAGAGCATAAGGTACCAGCAGGCTTGGTACAACCCTTGGAGGTCCCGGAGTGGAAGTGGGATGGGATATCTATGGACTTCGTGACTAGACTTCCACGCACTTCCAGAGGTCATGACTCCATTTGGGTGATTGTTGACCGACTCACCAAGTCGGCACACTTCTTACCCATCCGAGAGCAGGGCTTAGTGGAGAGATTGGGGCGTCTCTACGTTCAGGAGATTGTATGACTTCACGGTGTTCCATCGACTATCGTCTCCGATCGGGACGCTCGTTTTACTTCCCAGCTTTGGAAGGGGTTGCAGGAGGCGTTCGGGATGCGACTATGTCTGAGCACCGCCTTTCAGCCTCAGAAGGATGGTCAGACGGAGAGGACCATTCAGACTCTCGAGGACATGCTCCGCGCATGTGTCCTCGACTTTGGTCGCAGCTGGGAGGACCACCTACCCTTGGTAGAGTTTGCGTACAACAACAGCTACCACTCCACCATCGGGATGGCACCCTACGAGGCGTTGTACGGCAGGCCTTGCAGATCTCCTTTGTGCTGGACAGACCCTGGAGAGTCAGCACTTGTGGGACCGGAGATGGTCTGGGCCACGACAGAGAAGGTCCAGGTCATCCAGGAGCGGATGAGGATAGCACAGAGCCGGCAGAAGTCATATGCTGACAGGAGGCGGAGGCCACTAGAGTTCGAGGATGGTGACCACGTCTTCTTGCGGGTCTCACCTCGACGTGGTTTGAGGAGATTTGGCCGAGGCGGCAAGTTGTCTCCACGCTTCATCGGACACTTCCCGGTCCTCAGCAGGGTTGGCGAGGTGGCTTATCGTCTGGCTCTACCACCTCAGTTGCACCGGGTGCACGACGTCTTCCACGTATCCCAGCTGAGGAGATACGTGCACGACCCGACACACATCATCGACTATGGGGAGCTAGACGTGGATGATGGGGCGACTTTTACGGAGGTCCCAGTGGAGATAGAGGATCGACAGGAGCGGGTCCTACATGGGCGATCGATCCCTCTTGTGCGCATCAGATGGCAGCACGGGAACCTCCAGGAGAGCACTTTGGAGCGGGAGGCTCAGATGCGTGCTCAGTACCCACATTTGTTCCCCTAGTTTTTGATGTATCTTTACGAGGACGTAAAGTCCTGAGGTGAGAGTAATGTAAAGACCCGTAAATTACAAGGAAATTTTTTTCTTAATTTTCTTTGAAATTTAAAAGAGCGCAGTTTCTGACGGCAACTGATTCCGAGGCCCGGTGTGCCCGGAATCATTTTCCGAAGTTTGGCTCGGGTACGTTCAGTGAACGGACGAGTGGGTTTTTATAACTTTTGAACCGGTGCTCGGAATCGAATTCTGAGGCCACCGATGAAATCGCAGCGCCGGTATTCGCTTAGAAACGCCTCTTCCAGAGTTGTGTTTGCTCGGGTGTGGTTTTTAATTTTCGGGCTTAAAGCTACGAAATACAATAATTTTGCGACAACTTTATTTTATTTCACTTAAGCCACTTGGAAGCCACTTGAAGCCACTTAAAGGTGGCTTGAACTGAGTTGAACTGGATATGATGCTATCCAGAAATATCCTACCCCCTTGGTAGGATATTTGTGAGGTGGGGCCCGCCCGAGCCCCGCCGTTTCTTTCCGCTAAGAAATGCACCCGTGAAAACCCGTCTTATTGAAGGTCAAATGACGCGTTTTCTAAATTCTTAACAGACCATTGAATTGGGCGGTTTATTTTGTGAATTAAATGGGCTGTTTCTTTCGTGAATTAAATGGATCGTTTCTTAACCAGTTTTTCAAATTAGTTGGCGTAATAATAAAATAAGGCCAACGCTCAACCTCTGGTTATTTGCGCTTGAGAAGATTTGAGAGAACCCTCATAACTTCTTCTCCCTCGCGAAGAACGCGAAGAACGCGAAGAACGCGAAGAACGCCGAACCTGGAAATCGACGACGCCTTCGTCCGAGACATTCTTCCGATCTCCGATCTCCGATCTCCGATCACCGACCACTTGAGGTGAGTGATTTCGGATTTCCGCTCAAGGTTCTTTTCTTTTGGTTTTAAAAACAGATTTATTTAATTATAATTTAAATCTATTGTTCTTGGTTCGTTGAGTTCGCCGACTCAACGCCGGTTTCCGCAACGACGCGACGCCTCCCCGCGACGACGCGACGATCCCTCTCTTCCGCGACGATCTCTTCCACGAAGAACGCCCGCGCGCGACGATCATCAAGGTAGGGATTTATTTTGGAAAATTACCCCCTCTTTAATTATTCCCGTGAACGTTCTTTGGAAATTAAAGATCCGGTTTCAAATGAAAATTTTTATTTTAATTAAAATTGTCGGTTCATGTGTTGAACAATTTTCTCCTGGTTGTTTATCTCTAACGCGGAGGGTGCGGGCCAAACGAACACGGCCCGACGACCCTGCACCGTTCTTCGTTTTTTGCGGATTTGGCGGGCGACGATGGAACATGCTGCAACGGGTGTTCGACGATCCCGTAGTAAAGAACGGATCCCGGGAGGAGCAATGGCGCAGACGGGAAGGAAAACGGGCCACCGGAGCGACGACGGTGGCCCGCGGAAGTTGCCGGCGGCGCCCCGGCGCGTCGCCGGACGAGTCCGCCGCGGCTGAAGCCGCGGCGGCGGCAGCCAACGGACCCGCGGCCGCGCGGGTCCGGTTCGTCCAGGCGGGACGCGGCTCAGCCGCGTCCGCGGTTCGCCAGCGCGGCCCACGCGGGCCGCGACTTCCTCAGGCCGCGGGTCAACGCCCGCGGCGCTCGGCCGCCCGGCCGAGCCGAGCCAGGCCGGTCCGACCGGCCGGGCCGCGCCCTGGCCGGGCCGGACCGGTCCGACCGGGTGGGACCCGGGTCGGGTCGACCCGGTTCGGGCCGACCCAGGGGGGGTCGGACCGGGTCGGCTCGGGCCCGTACCCCCCCATCTTCGGACGTTTTCGTTTAAACGCGCGTAACTTGAGCTTCGTGCCTCCAAACGACTCGCCGTCAGTGGAAACACGATCCTTGGATCGAGTCGGTCGTTTCGATATATCGCACTCCAGGTTTCGGAATACTTTGAGTCCGGCCGGGTTGGTTCGTACACAAGACCAACCGGGCCCTCGCAGCGGAAACACTCATATCTTGAGCTACGGACGTCCGATTGACGTGCCGTCAGCTTTGATTATTTCCTCTAAGTGAGACGGATCTTTTGGCATACTCCGCCCGAGGTTTGGACGCAGGTGGAGTGCGGTCGGGTTGGTTTTGCCTTAAAAACCAACCGGGCCCCTGGGATGAAAATGCCAATATCTCTCAGACCGGGCATCCGATTGACGCGCCGTCTGCGACGTTGAGTTCCTGTTGTCGATACGGAACTTTTGGATACATCAACTTCGGACTTCGTGTCAGTTGATGTATCAGCCTCTCGACTCGTGGAGCGGACCCTCCCGAACGAGTTTGTTGTGTGCGGGAACCCTAGTGCTGGCTGCGACTGCTACTTCGACAGCGACGACCGTGCAGAGATCCTCAGTGGACTGCGGCGACGACTGTGCAGAGATCCTCCGTGGACTCCGACGATGACCGTGAAGAGATCCTCAGTGGACTGCGGCGACGACTGTGCAGAGATCCTCAACGGACTGCGACGACTCCTGCTCTCAGCGATCCTACGTGGATCAGTGCTTCAGGTCCTGCGTGGGCCCGGTCCTGTGTGGGCCCGATCCTGTGTGGGTCTGATCCTGTGTGGGTCATCTCTCAGCGGTTCTATGTGAGCCAACTCCTACCGGTCCTGTGTGGGCCCGATCCTATGTGGGTCACAGCAAGGTTAGTACCTATCGATCCTTCGTGGGTCCGACGACTTAGATGGTTCAATGATCATCTTTATCGTCATCCGAAGAAGTATACCTGTGTGAGCTGAATCTTGTGTTACTCTCCTTTGTGGATTGTGTTGAGCTATCCTGTGTGGATTTACTGTTTACTCTCCTTTGTGGATTGTGTTGTTCTATCCTGCGTGGGTATGCGTTTTTTCTTTCCTGTGTGGACTGGGTTGTGCTTGGGCTCGGACGTTGGAGCCGATCAGGGAATTAATGACTTAGGTATATGTATGGGCATATACCTAAGCCGTGTCAGATGTTACTTCGTGATTGTACCTCTTCTTCGTGATTTATCCTTTGTGGATTTCGGGAGACCTTCGGGGGTCTCGGGGTCCCTACTGAGTAGCTTATACTCACCCCTGCACGGGCTATGCCCGCACTTCGTGGTGTTGGTTACAGATGACGGACATCGCTGATCGTGGAGGAGGCGTGCGGAGCAGGACGGTACCTGGTGGTGGACCACTGGGCGGGACGTACTCGGAGCAGTTAGGTGGACCCGAGGAGCAGTGGAGGCTATCTGTACCCACCCTTCAGGTGGGACTTCCGGGGATGGCTCGACGCTGCAGTTTTCCCTTTTTAGTTGCTGTTTTTCCTTTCAGTTGTACTTTACAGTTGGGCTTGTATTTCCGGCCCCTTTTTCTTTCAGCACAGCTTGTACAGTTTTACTTAGTGTTTACTTTTCCTCTTGCTTACTCTATGGTGCTTGTTTACTTTTCAAAGGCAATGCCTTCCCTTTTTGTTGGGATTTACGCCTTGGTGCTAGTTGCCAGCCCCTGGCCTATGGAAGGCGGGCTTGTGGTAGTCACGGCACGGGCCCCGAGGACGGGTCGTGACATTGATTTGATGAATTTTTTCTTGAATGTTTTCTTGTTCAGGAAATTACACTATTTGTTTAAGGTGTTTGAGAAAAAATCACTATCAGACATAACAAAGCTGGCACATAATGCAGATTGTGAGTTACAGAAAAAGGTAGATTTGGTTCAGAATTGTATGTTACAAGAATTTAACATTAATAAAAATATTTCATGAGGGTTTTGAAGAGAATATGTGTGCCTTTTGATTCACAATTTATGAAATAACTGTTATTTAAATCTTGTAGTTCACCATTTTTAGTTCATCCTATAAGTACTATGATGTATAGAGATCATCAATTCTACTACATGTTGAATTAATGAAAATAGAAATTTCTAATTTTACCCTGAGATGTGTGACCTTTCAATAGGTAAATGTAGAGTAGCATTTATAAAATGGGATGTTTCAGCCTTTTCCAATTCTAGATTGGAAATGGTGAAACATATCCTTGGACATCATTGTGGGATTTCCAAAGACATCTTGAAGTAATTATGAAATTCATGTTACTGTTGATTGATTGAACAAATCTACTCATTTTATTCCTATTAGAGACTCTTTATCCCTATATCAAATTTCATAATTGTATATTACAAATATAGTCTGATCACATTGGGATCTTTTCTCTATTTTATCTGATAGTGATCATAGTTTCTCTTGTAAATTTTTTAAAGGCCTTCAGAAGTCCTTGGTTACTCAATTAAATTTTAGTACAGTTATCTATTCTCAAAAAAATTAGAAGATAGAATTAACAATTCATAAATTAAGAGATATGCTACGTTCATGATCAATGGATTACAATGAAAGATGTCATTAACATATTTCATTGGTAGTGTATTCTTAAAATAATACTTTTCATTCTATTATACAAATTTAACCATTTGAGGTATTATATGAAAATTATTTTCGAACACCTACTTTTTGAAATGATGTAGCTGAATGGATATCTATGAGAGCCGAATTTTTAATGGAAATAGAAGAGGATGTTAAATTGATTCAAAACAATCTGTGGAAATATCACGGTATGATGAAAACATATATGGATAACCGGTGGAATGATTTTTATTTCAAGTTGGGTGATCATGTTTTCTCGATGTTTCATCGTGGAAAAGTGTGATGTGTTTTTGTAGGAAATGGAAGATGAGTCTTCCATTCATTAGACATTATGTAATCATAGATATAGTATGATCAGTTCCTTATTGAGTGGAATTACCTCGTAGTTTATCCTGGGAACATAATTTTATTAATGCTTTAATTCTATGAATGTTTATGCTAGATCCATCTCATTTTTTGAGTCCAGAAGTAGATCAGTAGGAAGAGAATATTTATTATAAAGAACATGAAGTACATAATATTGACCATAGAGATAATGTGTTTCAATATAAGGGGATTCATCATGTGAGGGTTTTTATGGTACAACCCATATTGATGTAGAAAAAACAGGGGAATATAAAAAATGATATGATGGAAAATTTCCCACACTTATTTGATAATTATATTAAATTGGGAGGACACACTTTACAAAAGGGGGAAGGATGTAACAACAAATGTAATTATAGAATAGTACTTTTTCATATCTATTAATATTTATGAAATAGATACTAATTTTATTTTAAAAGGGAAACTATGTTTGATAGCCTAGCTGAAACACAATATTTAGTTTCTCCGAAATCTTATGTTGCACACAATATTGAGGGGTAAAGAAAAATAATACATGATTGATATTATTTTCATTAATGGAATTTAATTACTAACAATTACATTAGAGGGAATGAATATAAATAATTATATTAATTTTACTCATGGATATTTAATTTTTTTGTAAATTCTTCAATATAATTTCATCTGCATTAAATAAGAATAAATCATATTTTAGGCCTTAAAACTGAAATATTTTTATATGCTAGTTTTAGACCCTTCTGATGGTGAGCACATTTTAAATTTCTTTTTAAAAACAATTATAGGTAGTTTTTGATCAATAAATTCTTATTTATAATATAGACTTCCATATTTATTTATGTTCAATTATAAGTAATTTTCAGATAAAATTCAATTTTTCATGAATAGTAAATAATACGGCTTTTATTTCAAAATGTAATTTTCAAATGATTTATTTATAAAGTTTGGATAATCAATTAATTGTTTTTAATGTATAATTGCATTGAAAGTTTATCATTTAATCCATTTTTGGTCATTAGATGTAATCTCCCATTGAAATTTGATAAAAACAAATGTCAATATTTTGATGGTTTTTACTATGAAAAACATGTTATCTCATTCTCTCAATGGATATTAATTTTACATATATTTATAGAATATTATGTGTTTTGAATATTAGAAAATCAATTCCATATATTGAATCAGTTGGTACAAATTAGGTTTTTATTTTTTATTTTTTTAGATGTTATGAATAATTGCTACTATAATTTTTTTTAATGTGGTTTAACAAAATACGGGAATTAAGGTAAAAAAACAATATGATAAGTCACAAAAAGTATACTAATACCTTTTAAAATCTTATTGGATGAATAAAAGTCAACCCATAACACCTAAGGGTCAGAATTGATTTCTTTAATTGTCTTTTTTCATTGAAAATGATATAAATATAATTAAAACAAAAGATGTTTAAAACATGTTACCCTCTTAATTATTATATGTATTATAGTATTAATATAGGGATAAATATGATAAACCATTGATCATAAATAGTATACTGAAATATAACGAAATTATTTACATCATGCGAATTTAATGAGAATTCGTAGAAATTAAATAATTAATATAAACATTGACCCAACATTGAAACAATAATTATTTTATGAAGAGAAATATCAAATAAATGATATTATAAATATTAAAAAAAATTCTATTTTACATAATTTATTCCATCCATTAATGGTTTAGGTGATTATGACATATTATAAGTCCAGCAAATGTATTTTTTTGATGTTATCTATATATTTAAATTTTATTTAAATTCAATTAAATTGATAATGTCAAAATTTACACTATTAATATTTTGTAACAATATTATATTATTAAATGATTTAAAAATTTTAAAAATATTTTAAAATTTCAAAAAGTGGAAATTAAAATTTCTATAATTTCAAAAAGTTTCCAATAACGGGTAACATTTACAATAAAATTACCATTGATATACTTTTAATATTTAAAATATTGTTACAAAAATAATAATTAAAACAGAATAATTAAAGGTAAACTAAAACGATATGGTTTAAAATATATATAAATACAAATATAATAATTATTGTATGAGAATATTTCAAATAATAATAATCGTATATTTTAAATAAATATGTTTTAGACCATTTGAAAATGAAATTGAATTTATATTAGTTTAATATTTTAATAATTTCCAATGATGCCCCTCCCCCATTATATAATAGGCGCACACTATTCCATAATACCCACACATCGAAAACCCATTTGGTTTTG
This sequence comes from Viscum album, assembly GCA_963277665.1. Classification (NCBI taxonomy): domain Eukaryota; kingdom Viridiplantae; phylum Streptophyta; class Magnoliopsida; order Santalales; family Viscaceae; genus Viscum; species Viscum album. Next base: position 52,076,144 of record OY728166.1, read on the forward strand.
ACATATTATACTCAAAACCCTTAATAATATCCCTAAACACTTTCATGGAGCATTATTTTAGAGTGAATACCATCCTTTGAGGTGTTAAAATGTTTTTCATGGGAGATCAACCAATGATGCAGTATAGTTTTCTTTATGCTTTTCTATAATATTGCTTTGTATAGTTTTTGATATATCTATAAAATATGATAAAATTATAACTACATCATCCAAAATATATAGATATGTTGTTATGTTAATATGATCACCTAAATCCATCCATACATCAATAAATGTTAATGAAATTAATCATTCGTTCATACATGTGAACTATCACATCCACAAACTGATCATATTCATTTTCCATAATTGTCTCTCATGATAGGTTATTATAATGAAATTAATGTTTATATGTGATATTAATCACATAATAAAAATTACAATATAAAAATATATCAACAATTTTCTTACTTTCCAAGCACATAAAAAATTATAATATCGTTCCTACAAACGTGTGAACCACCACCTCTCCGAAGCAATGTGAATTGTTATATTCACCATGTCACATATATGATTAATATATAACTATATATAAACTATTATTTTGATCATAATAAAATCATAATAATTATGGAAATAAAAAATGATAATTACCTTATTTATATGATGACTAATGAAAAATCAAATCATTACTCGTGCATAAGTATTTCCAATCATCTCTATGATTATAACATTTTTAATTTCCATTTACATAATTAATGGTTCTATTTAAAGGTGTAGAATACATTGAAAGGTGATCATTATTTGAAGAATATTATTTTTAATAATATGGACTTATGACACATGTAATAGTGACATCATACATTTATCATTTTCGAATCAAGAACCAAATATCGACAAAATGTCCAACAAGATCTAAAATAATTAGATAATTTTTAAAACGTAGTAATAATTTATATAAAAATAATAATAATCAGGAACTTTTTTTAATGAATGTATAAATTATCCTATGATTATTATTCATGAATATAAATAATGAACAATTCAATTAGGACTCAAGGTAATGGATTTTTTCTCAATCTCCATTCATTGAGGAATAGCTCGATGTTATGCATGTTTATTATCCTATAATGTGTATATACATCCTTTTAAACTATTTATATCATGAATTATTATATCCTCATGATATTTAATTTCTTAATATTATTGATTAATGATTTTTATTCTAGTTTTTCACTTATGATAAGGTTAATTTTATCTAATTTTTTTTAATTGTTTTACATATCTATTCTTATAAAACCATATTTTACATATAAATGTTTCCATAATGGTTTTTAATAATTTTTTATAAGGATATTAGTTCTTTAAAATATTAATTTTTTATAATATTTTGAATGTATCAAGGAGAATTTGATTGAAAAGTCTCTTCATTAATCATTTAAATGGATTTTGAAATGGTTTGAATAATTAAATATATTGAAATGAACTCATGTGATTGAAAATTTAATTTTATGAGTGAAGTGATGAAAAATAAAATATTATTTGTAATTATGATTTTATAATTTTAATTGGGCATTTTATTAGTGGTTACGTGATAATCTAATGATTGATGGTTATGTGAGAAACCAAAGACATGTGTTCCCATGATAAACCACAGAAAATTTGTTACATTATAACCTCTAATGAACTAGGAATGGATGTTAATCATATGGGAATTCCACTTGTAAGAGTGAAATTTATGGTTGCCTATGAAAAGATTGTTCTATTTATGTTTAATTTTTTTCAAAATACCCTTTATATGTCAAATTTTATTTATATAGGTTATATAGTAATATTTGGAATTAAAAATGATCAAGAAATGAGATTATTTTTCAAATGAATGTATTTGCTACTTTATATCAGTGAGAATTAGTACATTATAAAATAGTATTAATTGTTTATAATATTCCATAAGAATAATAGATTCCATCTATTCAAATCCATTAATAAGTTTTTTATGGTCATCCAATGTCTTCAAAAGTTTTTCCATGGATTTTAGTTAGGTTAGAGACAAGGATGGGATCAATGGAATAACTGTAATGACTGAAAATATAAAAAAACAATGTTTCATTTTAATAGTTTTTGTTTTGAGAAAACAATGGGCATTGAGTTGATGCATCTGCGTTTTAATACATTAGTTTTAATGAACGATTTATATTCTAATTCTCAAATAATATAAAATGAAAATATTTCGGGAATGTATTAATGTAAATTCTGAATTGAATTTCTGATCATATTGAATGAATAAGTATTGGACCTTATATTAAAGGTAGTAATGAGAGTAATACAACGACTCAATCTATAAGATATAAATGCTTTTATATGATAGTTTAGGGGACAAGATACCCAATAATGGGTTCTGTGAAAATTATTATGTTTATCACTATAAGAAGAATTATCCTAGAGTAATTTGTCTTGGGTCATATTAATTTGAATGCGATGATATTATCTGAGTAGGTCATGGAGTAAAAAACTATTATAAGGGGTGAAATGAATGAGTGCATATGATTTTTTATGATTGATACAATAGTGGATTTCTATATGAGATAATTTAATTAGGTATTTTTTGGTTCATTACTGGGAATCATATGTGGTTTATGATGAATTTTAGATACATTGGTGTCTTGAAATCAATGGGAATTATAAATAATGTTTGGTTTATGTTTATGTTCATTATTATTCCATCTGAGTAAGGGTTATTTATAAAGATTATTAAATATAAATAATCAAAAATTAAATTTATTACATTCTCATGGATGAAAATTATTAAATTTTAACTTCAGTTTTAACCCCCCAATCATTGGTACAACCATTTTTTTGAAAATGATTACTTGTATCAGATGGTGTTCCCTCTAAAAGATAATTATTTTTCATCACAATATAAATCATCAATATAATCAATAGAAAATATATTCCTAATGTCAATGGAAAAATTATCAGTAATTGAATAAAAAATACCATACATTTAATATCTTGTGCTAGAGGGGATTGATGTCCTTACAAAAAGGATTCTACCAAATGTCATAGACGGTTCAGTGAAATTTTAGGACAAACATATATCATGGATAATCTAAATGCCCATAATTCTATTATAATGTCCTTATCTAGTAATGATTATATGTAGTTTTTGGGTCTCAAAATATAAAGGGAGACATGTGACCAACCAAACATATTGTATGAAGGGGTTTTAAAAATAAATGATGAAAATATTCAAATATGTCTTCATTTATCTAATGATATAATTATTTTTTAAGATGTAAATATATATGATTTATTCTATTTAGTAAATTATAATCACATATTGATCATATAATTTAGAGATTTAATTGAATAGTAAACTATTATTAAAATATTATTTAGGAATTTTTAGAGAGATTGAATCCAAAAGTATAAATATTATAATATAAAGATTATTTATCTCTGGAAGAACTACATAATTATTTTATGTGCTGAAAAATGAAAAATATAATATTCAAAATGAATATAAATCAGGATTTTCGTTTAAAAAATATGAGAAAATAAAAATCACAGAACTAGAAGAAATTCATGTGGGATACAGTTAATTAAAACTAAAGGAAGAAAACTATGAATTGTATAAGAGAATTATTTCATTTACACTTAGAAATAATCTGAAAATAAATTTAATGTAAAATCATTTCCTCCAACATGAAAGTTATTGGTGTGGCGAAATAAAACATTTATCAATGAAATATAAAAAATAACTAGGTTAAATTATATTGTAACTATTATTCATAAGGATAATCTCATACAAATATATTGGGTAAAAAATCCAAAGGGTATAAAAAATTCCCTGGAAATAAAAAAAGTTCCCCAATAATAATCAAAATAATTGTGTTGATTAAAAATGAAGTAAATTACTCTAATGAATTTTTTTTTATAATATTTGAATTTCTGGAGAATTTCAAAACCATAACATATCATTTAATAAGATATGAAAATATTTCGAGTATGAGGAAAATGATGGTAAATATACTTATATGAACATTTTCTATGATCATAAAAAAATTACTTGATTAAAAAATAATATCATGATGGAATACATAGTATTTACTTATGAGCGTTAAATGGATAATTATGGAGACATATAATTTGTTAAAAGGGATGATTCATATATTGATGAATTTAAAAAAATTATAATTTTTTTTAAAAAATGATATTTTTGGAAAGGAATTGATGAAAAATATAATAAAAATGAAGAAGAACTACATAAGTCTCAAAATAGTAATTTCATAGTTGATGTAACTTTGAAGAAGTTTAGTGGTATGTTTACCCATACTTTATATATAAAGCATGAAACATATCAGGATTCTAGAAGGACCCATCCAATGAATTTTTTGAAATCTACATATACTAAACATATAAAATAATCTAATTTAACTAAATATGAATGTTTATAATCCAATCGTGGGAAATATTTGGTTTAAAAATGATTCAATAAAAAATCACATTAATATATGTTTATAATTACATATAGATAAATAATTCATCACACTAATTGAAATACTATATTGATAAATTATTTTAATCTTCATTATATATTATTAGTGAAAACCCGTACACCAATAAATGAGCTTGGATCGATAGAAAAATTGAGTGTTTGAGGGCTATTCATCCAAAAAAATAATATAATTTTTTATTGCATGTCATTCTATAGGTGTATAAGGTAGCTGATGTGCACAAAATGTGGAGGGAAATAATGATACTTTAAATGATAAATGGATTATTCAAAAATTATCTCTATCATAAAAGTATATAAAGGAAAATTTGATTTATATTCTTGGAGGAAATAATGATAAATTGTAACTGACTAGGTCACTATGCTGATGATTGTATAACTAAAATTCCGGAAAAAATTTTGTCCTATAATATATTAAATGTTATTTGGAAAATGATTAATGATATTTAATAATGTATTTTTTTTTACCAAAAATTAATTAAAAATAATAATAATAATCAATTCATGATATACGTTATTCATCAAATATGATAGATGATGTAAAAATATTGGAAATATTTATGATTGTGATGGAAGAGTATTGAAATTTGGAAATGATATCACATTAAAAAAATATGAATTAATGTGAATGGTATTTTATCTCATTAGTTAAATTCAACGGATTTCAATTTTTTGTGAGATACCTAAGAATAACATACACATTGTTAAATAAATTTTGGATGATGATGAGAAAATTATCTTAGGAAAATGATCTTTTATCATCAAATATGTCAAATATGGAAATGATTATACCATGAAATAAATAATAAATAATAATCTATCCTATATTAGAGATCCTAGTAATTTTTACTGGTAATAACTATGGATTAAAATAATGTTTTGTCCTAAAAGACATCAGAATATATTACACAAAAGAATTTGAGGAATTTCATAGTACATGTGTGAGATTTAATGTATCTTAGGAGGGAATATAATGTTATGTTAATTAAATTATTTAATTGATGGATGGATAGAAGAAATCCAATGAATTTTGAAATTAATTACTCCTAATCACAGAAGAGTATACACTATAACATAAATGTATAGATCAGACATCAATCAATGGAATGTTATATGTATGTTCTTATATTCAATTATGATTTTACCTGAATAAAAATTTCAAATAATTTTGTAACGATATTCACAGGATATGTTTTTATTGAAAATATTCATATGTCATGTTTAAAAGATGCTAGGTGTATATAATTTAATGTTATTATCAAAAAATTTGACATGGTAAAAAAGTACATTTCTTTGAGTATTTACTAATAAAATCTTAAATTATACTATTTCATTATTCCCCATACACTCAAAACCAAAAATTATTATTGAAATTAATAAAATAACAATATTTTATATGGGATGAACAATGATAATATAAACCATCATTCAATCTTATTGTAGTGTGAAGTTGTATGTATAGCTAAAAAAATTCAAAATATTTTTTTCGTCAAATAGAATAAGAAAATGACCATATTTAATATTTGGTATATATGAATAAAAATAAGGAACTTCATTATGTTTTTTCAGATTCATAAATTTATGAAGATAATTGATTTATATTATTATTTCCTTATATAATACTATTTATAGAAACGTGATAGAACTGAAAATAGTAACAAAAAATGTGACATACAAGAAAGAATCATTTAAGGGATTTTAAAGGAGAAGGGTGTAAAAAAATAAAAATATTTGAAATGTTATAGAAAATATAATGATAGTGTATGAAGATACTATATATGATTTCATAACCGGCGTAAATAAAATTATTATCAATATTAGAATATTTCAATAATTTTTGGAAGATATTACAATTTTCAATCAATTGATCTGGATATTACAAAATAGATTTGATACAAATGAATCTACATTACAAGATTATGATGATTTATCTTTTTATGAACTAAATCACATGATATTTATATTGTATAATAAGAAAACTATATAATAATAAAAACAACACTATGAAGGATATTGAATTTAAATCTATAAAGTGGTTAAAATTCTGATAATTTGAAAATTATGAAACAGGATCAATGTGATTTATAAATTAGGAATAATACTATGAATATAATAAGATGATTGTGTCATTTATCACTATTAATATCTAGAAAGGATTGTGTTTGAATATTTGAAAACTTGCAGTAATTTTTTTTTATCTATATCAATCATACACTTTTCAATAAAGAGTTTACGGAGAATAATTATGAAGAATATGATATTGATGATTCATAAGTAACATATCATCTAATGATGTCGAGTTAGACATACAAGTAAGATAAAAATACATCAATTTTATTAAAGGGAACACTTGAAGGTTCAAAATAATTATTTTGAGTAAGATGAAATACAATGGAACTACTAAAAATAGTTTTTAGGAATCTAATATTCCAGATATGAAAAATTACTCTCATCTTATAGAAAAAAAATTAAAAAAAATTAAAAAAAATTAATATTTTTTGAATAATTTTTGAATTAAACTAATTTGAGAAATTTAGTACGATTATACCATAAATAATTTCATGATCCAAACATGAATCTAATGAATGATGACATTTTATTGATGCAAGAATTGAATATTATAATGGTAAAAACAAATAATTCCTTAAAATGTAATTGTCATAAATTTAGGAAATAAAAAAACTCAACATAATCATTGATGAACATAGGAAATTTCAAAATTACATTGTTTAAAAATATAGTTGTAGTAGAAATTATCAATCTTAGACTCTGTTTAGTTATTTTTATGATCAAAACTACTTGATGATAATAAATTATAAAATTAAATAATATTCAGAGGTGAACGTTTAAAATCTCAAAATGATGAAATCACACATCTCAAAAATTGGTTTATATAAAATTATATTGAACCTAGAAGATTCTCCAATATTACTAAATATGAATGTTTTAGAACCAAAAAATGAAATCTTGGCCTAATAATAGTTTTTGAGAAATATTTTACATCTATTAAACATAAAAATATCATAAATAAGTATTATGGAAGATTTAATGTGAAATTATATGTTGTTTCACTCTCTGAATCCCAACAAAATGTTTCTTGGGAAAACCATTTTATTAATGAGTATTAAGGTTCAATTGATTTTTCTATTTTTAAGTGATATTCTGATAAAAATAATTAATATAGTTTCAAAAAATGTATCTCTTGTGGGGAATACAAGAACATAAGGTCTATAATAGTGTAATTAAATAAAGAAATATTATAATTATTAACGGATAAATTAAAAAAAAATCAATTGGAATATAATGTTTCCAAAAGAAAAAATAGGATTTTACTAATTAAATGAAATTTCAATATTGTGTGACAGATAATGTCAATACACAAATTATTACATAATATTAATTCCTTAGGATATTGACTTGAACCAAAAAAGGAAATGAATCTGGGACCAGAGATATTGAAGATAATGTATTTATTTAAGTCTATCTATAATATAGAAAAAACCATAGACTCTTAACATTTTTTTTCATGACATATAATAGGTTATTTAAAATATTCTGAAACATTTATGAATGTGAGGTAGGTGATGTCACCTATTAGAATGATTGTTCCATAATAATGAGAATAATTTCTATTGATGATATTTATGTTCAAAATTTAAATTCAAAAAATGTTTTAATTATACATGGACATAATCACAACCTATTGTATATTATCCAAAATAGATGGTCATAGTATAGTAGTTGTGTTCAAAAACATTTCATCTATCGTCTGATGTTATAAATATTGTAATTTATTAATAATAGATAAAAAACTAATTAAACTATATTATTAATTAGAGATTCTAACCATTCATGTTATTTGAGCAGTATGTATAAAAATAAGTCGCGTATTGAAAGAAATAAGGATCATGGACCGAATAGTATAAGAAATGTTTTACTAGTCTATTTTATAATAGATATACAACAACATAGTAAAATAGTTTTTTTATTTTCATTTCAGGTAAAAATGGAAGACTATCGAGTATAAGTTATATGAATGTTGAAATTTAGTCCACTATAACACTTAAGATCATGCATAATGACCTATGTGGGATGATGAGACATTAATCAAAAATGGTTGAAATTTCTATTCGTAATTTTATGGAATATTTTAGTTATATATCCAATAAAATGATGATGAAATATAAATCATAGGCTAACGATTTTTTTAAAAAAAATATTTATAAGGTATATTGGGAAGGTACTAGGTGTGTATATTTCAATGATACAATTTAAAATTGAACATGTTAAAAAATTGCCATCTCCAAGTCATACATCTTGAAGAAAGGAATTAAACACATTTAATGATCTATACACACTCATTAAAATTGAACTTATAAAGTGTAAAGAAATATTATTTATATGGGAAGAATCATGATCACAATATATCAATAATCAATGTTCTTCTGAGATAAAAAGTATGTACATATTTAAAACGTCAAAATGCTGTTTTCATTAATTATGATAAATAAATACTCGCATAAAAATGTATTAAATGAATTAATCTATAGTGAAATAATTAATTATATTTTATGTTATATTATATTTATAATAATAAATTTTGATTTAGGAATGATTGATCAAATAATAAAAGATGTATTTTCATGATATATTCGTCCAAAAAAGTTATTATAGAATTTATATAAAAAACTACATAAGTTGGAATATTCCATTTGTAGTAATTTCATATAAATTATGTCTTCAATTAAAAAATGCTACACAATGATTGGGATATTGTATGATAAAATTTTCTCTTTATGAGAATTTAAATAAATTGAATACAACCATGAATCCAATTTTTTATATGTTTATTTTGACTGATCCGGTTATTATGAATCTAACATGAAAAAAATATATATAAAATATTTAATTTTTAATTTTTTTTTAATAATATAACATCATAAATAATCATGTAGAACTTTTTATTTCCAAGATTTTAAAAATGTTTGAAAATATGATGTTACTAATATCGCAAGTGAAACCACTATGTGGTTTAAATGTTGTATAATGCAAAGGATAGCTGATGGATGATGATTTTGATCAAATTAACATGAACAACACCTAGAATTTATTTTTCAACTATGTAAAAATAATGTGATAATAATAAATGGACATTAATAATTACGCTCAGTGAAAGTAGATAAATTTCATGGAATAAATAACGTTTAGTTTGAAAATGTTTTTAAACATCTGAAGGTATTGATTTTAAATATTCCTTTGATCCTATTGAATTAATTTATAACTATTAGAATAATTTTATAAGTCGATGGGGATTTAAATTATAATTTCTACTTGATGGATATTAGGATACCATTTATTAATGGAGTTATTGAAGAAATACATTATATTGAGAACCTCAATGGGTTCATACTTGAAAATTATAGATCCTTGGTCAGTATAATGGGGAATGAGTTTTAGGTGTTGAGATAGTCCCTTCATACCAAGTATTTAAAACATAATAGGTTACTAATGTTTTATGAATTTATAATTTAATAAGTAGATGAAAATTATATGATATTGAAATTATTAAAGGTTCCATGGTAGTCAATGTTTATGTTTATTATTAAATTTTTGATAGTTTAAGTGATATTTTTTAAATAATTTCCTATAAATAAAAATTGGAATGTTCAAATTGACATTACTAATTAGTTATATTTTTTTCCATGAATAATAATTCATTAAATATAAAGATACATCTATATAATAAAATAGAATACTTCCAAGTATTTATTGACGGAATTTTGAATAGAATATTCAAATTATATTTTTATACCCATTATTTTTTAAATAATTTTGGGATGAAAAATATATAATTTTTTTGGATCAAATTAAAATTATAAATTTGATCAAAATTTTACTTTATCATACTACATTGCAGTAATATATTTCTAATCTTGGGTCCTTAAAAAATAGGTAACCATGAGATCCTATCAAATCACAAATGAAAACTTCCAAAAAAATCATATGGTATGTAATATAATGATAAATCATGGCTTGTTTTATAACAACATTATTATGATAAAAACATTCATGTTCACGTATTTTGATTTGGATAGTTGTTTAGATGATAACAATATCATCTACAGGAAACTTATTATGGGGAGAGAATCATGTGAGCCAGCGTGGTCTAACAAAAATATTTTTACATTTGAGTATAGCTAAATATAGTTATGATGTTGATTAATTTTCATCATAGTTATTTGAGTGTAACTATTGTGAATATTCAATATTTAAAAAATCATTGGACAATTGTTTGTTCCAAAAAAAATTATATTTTTATTTGAAAGAAAATTCATTTTAAATTTCATCTGTTCAATGAAATAACATAAATGGGGTATTTAAAAAATAAGTATAATTAAAAAAGTTTAAAATTTAGGATATATACAAAAAATATATCCAAAATTAATTATTTTATAATTGTTTCTAATACTACTTTCTTGTACACCAATAAATAAATATGATACTACATTGATTGCAACAATGATCCTTTGGATTCTATTTTCAAAAGTGTAGAAGAAGTAAAATATTGATATTTATATTTTATTAATTAGAAGCCAGTGGTATCAAAAAAATATTTGGAAATATTTATAGATATTACATTTATATAGGATAAAATTTTTTAAGGTCATTATATTAATATCGTGGAAAAAAATTCACATGGGTAATTAATTTAATAAGAAAAATTCATAAATTGATAGTGTGTTGTCTAGAAAAATACCTGTACAAAATGATCTGGTTTGATATAAAATTAGATGAGTGTTTTTGAAAGAATTGCCAACAAATCCAAAGTGGTATATAAGAGAGTCTTTTATTTTTATTTACAAAACATTTTATTATTTTATAAATATTATATTTGTTGATTTATTTTGAATTTTATGTAATTCTAATTATTGAAAAGATAGTTTTACCTCAAAATTATGGTTTTTTGGATGGATTTTCTTAATAAATTTTTAGTTATAAAATGTAGACTACAATCTAGAGGTCCAAAATAATGTTCGAACATCAAATCAGGATTTTATTAGAATAACATTTTCAAATTTATTGTAGAAGACCATCATTTTTTATAATATCATTTTTTTAATTCCAATAATTCTTTTAATGTATTTTCAATGATGAAACATAAAATTTATAGATTATTAGAATAATATTTTGTCACATAAGTAGATTCAATAATCTTTAAATTTGTAGACGTGTGAATTTTTTTCAGAAGAACTCTATTAGAATCAAACATCATAATGATTTTTTAATACAGCCAGTTTAATATAATAGAAACATATATGTAAAAATAGTTTTTGATACATTTTATTGAATCCTATTTAGAAAAAAATAATAAATAATATGTTCAAGAAACAATTTATAAGACCTTTTTAAGAAAATAAACAATTTTGGATGAAATATCACCATATTGAAATATTTAAGGAAGAATTTATTAGTTTCATGGGATATATATTTTATAAATAAGTTTATATAAATTTCATCATATGGATACTTTCTAAAAAATAATTTATAAATTTATATACACTGATATTTTGTAAAAAAATGATTTAGAAAGTTCACTAAATGGATAAATCATAAAAGATCAACATAATAATATTTTTAATAATGGTTTTATATATATCCATAAATGGAGAAACATGATAAGATCACATGATAAAGAAAAATTATCAAATCACTTCAGGGTTTTCTTCAAATACGATCATATATAATTCACTAAATTACAAAATATTGACATATAAGATGAAATTATTTACAAAAATTTTTCTGGATGAAAATTATTTTTATGAAAATTTCTAGATGATCTTTTTTGGAAGAAAAACACTATATGAACATCTTCTAGATGTATAATCAAAATACATTATATTATTTAAATTATATATATTAATATTATGATGATTTTAACATTTAATTTTCACCATTCCGTCAATGATATTCATGATCTGATCAATGGTTTGATGGGGTTTTGATAAATTAGTTCATGTGGTAATTTTGAGCCAATATATATTTACTCAATATTTTTAATAATATGTGTAGTTTATCAACATATTATATAATATTTAATATTTTGAGTAATTTACATACCATGTGACTAAAATATTTTTGGCTATCTACGATGATACATATTATTACAAGTACAAATTCTATTTATCATCAATTTTTTTATTAAGAGGAATACTAGATTAAGAGTTTGAGAACATTAGTACATTTTGAGGAATATTTATGATAATATAGAAATAAAAATTTCTATTTCACTGTGACTATTTCTATTCAGAAAATTCAGAGGTATTAAAAATATATAACTAAGTCCTTAAATATTTTGGGCGAGAATATAGTTATATCTTTCATAAATACGATGATTAGATAAATTTGGGGTATACCATTTGGAAAATTATTTATTGGAATAATATTTTTAGGAATATGTTTTTTCTGAGGAGAATAAAATGTTACCATATTATTTTGACTTACTATATGAAGATAAATATGTAACCGGTTGAAACCAATAACACTTCCTATCAAGAGAGAGAATGATATTGAATACAGTTTGCACAATTTTATTACACATAATTTTAAATTTGATATCTTTGGATTTACTAGTGTAATCCTAGATTTTAATATGTACCAAAATAATGAGTAAACCTTATAATAACTTGTGGTCTTTTCATTACATTATCATTTCATCTTTGTGGTGTTATGTTATAATTTTAAAAGATAGTAACTCTATCATGTTTTATTGGACAAAAACACAATGGAATGGTAAAAATGTGTATATTTACTCATCCCCTCCCCCTCATAGTCTTTTATACTATCAATCATAATTCATCAAAGAGTAGTTGTTTTAGGGAAATATTCAATTAATTCAGTAAACATTAATGAAAATATATTCATCACCCGTTTTGAAAAAATTAAAATGTTCCACATTTTTAGAATGTTATTTAAATTCCTTTTCATCATTTTTAAATAAGATAAATTATAAATTATATTTATATTAAATAATTTTGGGATCATTTTATAATATTCTATAAAATCATTATTCATTATATGAATAAATAGTAGAAGGGTTCATGACAAAAATATGAAATAATGATGAATTTCATATAACAATTATCATTCATTTAAATTACCCAATGGGTGAAAAAGAATATAAAAAATATAAAATTCATAGTTAACACAATGGAATGAATTTTTTTTATTTTTTAAAAAATATCATATAATTCTTCTAAAGATAACTGAAACAAAGACAATCCAAAATAAAAATTAGGCTTTTGGATAATGTTTCGACATGCATGAATTCTTGGATATATGAATTTCAACCAATGTATAATAAAAATATTTAATTACTTACTTAGTAAATAACTCATTTATATTTTTTAACTTCTCATAGTCTTTCTAATTTGATTTATTATCATATAATCAATATTTACTAAATCTGTAATGATTAATTTAAAATAGTAGTTTATAAATAAAAAAATACTTTGGTTGGTTAACCATGGTTTAAAGGATTATTTCTCTAAATACTAGTCTTCCTATACGTTAAAATTACACATCATTTAAGAAATAATTAAATTATTATAAAAAAAGATGACAAAATATTGTACTGGTCTAGTATCATTGGAAACATGAAATCATGAAAACTGCTATATATGTGAACAAAATTATCTCCCACTAAGATCTTCATGATAAGAACCCTTCATAGCCACATCGTACAAGATACAAATATAAATAACCTATAGAAGGAAAAATTAAAGGGGTGAGCTTGTATACTCGCTAACAGATTACAATAGAGACATGTATGCATAAACATGGGAATAAGAGTATGAGAATTTGATCAAATGATTATATGATCTTACCCTGCATTTCAAAGATTATAATAAAATCATGACATAATACTTTTTAGTTCAAATAAAAATGAATCATAATTAAATTAAGATCATATTCCATGAATTTTATACATTGGAATAATACATGGAATTATGGAAAACAAAAAAGAATATAATATTGTTTATATTTTAGCCAACGTATCATTATGAAGACAATCTTAGTGGACAAATCCATTTACAACACATGGTTCACTTCAAGTTTTATCCATATAGTACTAAACGGATTTCACCGCTCGTTCTAGCCCTGTAATACTGAATTGAATTATAAAATCATAGACTATCATATCATAACCCATGAAATTAAATGGGTTACATAAATATTTAATCATATCATACCATGTCTAAAAAGTTATTTGTTTTATAATAATTGTATCAGCAACATAACCATTAAAAAGAATCAGGATCCAAAGTCAAATGTTCCATGAATGATAATCAAATTTCATAAAACATTAACATAAAATTTAAACAATATGTTGAATTATTTAAAATGGAAACAATATATCAATTTATAGAAATTTAATAAGTAATACCAATGGAAATTATCTTAGATAGAAAATAATTTTGAATGAAATTTTTTAAATATATCTTTAATAACTTATCATAATTTATAGAAAAGTTATTTTTAAATAATAAAACATTTTGAAATAAAATTTTAAAAATAACCATGAAAACATATCATAGAATCATCACGATGCTTTGAAATCCATTTTTAGATGAAAACATATAAGTGATATTGAAACCCAATTCAATCTTATTTTTCCTTTAAACTTATGAACGAATCCTGAAAATTATTTAAAGAATATTTCTTTGAAAATAGATTTATATATAATTTCAAAAACCTAATTTAAATAAATTTAAGATTCAAAGTAGTGATGGAGGGTAAATATATACAAGATATATGGTGTAAAAATTATATTCATTTTTGACGGAAAAGTGTTGTCAAATATTCCTCAATAAGAAAATGAAAAAAATATTCAATTTTAAAACACCTATTTATATTAAATTATAAAACATGGGTAAAAATGAATTTTATTTTATTAAGATATTATTAGATTATTCTTAGAAACCTTTTTGGAAAACATGGTTTGGATGTTATCACGAATTTCTGACCAAATAATGATGTAAGATCATATTTTCAAAAAAATCAACTACTTTAAGTACCAAACACTCTAAAACGGTACATAAACATGATGAAATGAAGATAAACTAGACGTGAAATAATGTTTTGATTTTTCATTAATGATGGATAATAATATCTCATTAATTAAATCATGATCATAAACAATCCCAATGAAATGGTAAGATTGTTTGAATAAACTCTTACTACATTGTACCTATGATTCATTTAAAAACATGTCCGAAAATAAAATTACATGGATCGATAAAATATAATTAGAATAATTATATTCATGTTTTAAAATTTCAAAGGAAATTTATACACCCGGTATAAATATATAGGTATATAACAATACCTGTGTCTCAATGAAATGAAACTGAGACAAAATTAATTTAATGATATGGTAACTATTGAAAAAAAACAATGAAAAGAAGATCGTAAAATGGTTATGTTTGTTAAAAAATATTCAAGAATAGTTGGCATAGAATAAATTCATTGGTAGTGTATAATACACTCAAAAGAAGTGAGTAGTGAATGAGGCTTGTATCTAATGAAAATAATGATTTATATTAATATCATGTTCCTTGTGTTTAATTTCATCATAATAATAAATAACTCTTGTTTAATAAATATAATATTATTATCCATCTATAAATGAACAATATTAATACTTCTAATACCATATATAGTTTCAGAATTACCTTATATTACTCTCATGTTAACAATTCTATGTTACAGTTTCACTTCAGGTAATATCCACATTGTTTTTCTGATGTGTCTTAATTTTTTAAATCATTGGTCCTAATATATATATATATATATATATATATA
Source organism: Viscum album (assembly GCA_963277665.1). NCBI lineage: Eukaryota > Viridiplantae > Streptophyta > Magnoliopsida > Santalales > Viscaceae > Viscum > Viscum album. The sequence goes on from OY728166.1 coordinate 52,092,501, forward strand.
CCATGATATTCATATTATAAACCATGATTAAGATAAAATTTATTTTTAATATATCTTTATTATAATAATCTATAGAATATAGAAGTATGAAATGGAACACACTATCAATGGAGATGGCAAGCCATGTGTACACAAGAACATTATTTCTTTCTAATTATCATGTTGGATGAGTTCATTTAAAAGAAATATATATTTTTATATATTTTTATATATAATTATTATATTATCTTTATTATATAATATATATTCTATAAATTAACTAAAATAATCATTAATACATTTTATGTTGTGTATGAACAAATCACATCACATTGGGGGGGCGACAATGGGCACATCCTCAAAAAAATTATAATATTACCAATGAAAAGGAATGTATAATGTTTTGAAATGTAAAATTATTAAAGAAGATTAAATAAATAATAAATATAATATATAACATATATAAATATAGTGTACATCATAATTTCCACCATGAGAAGAGGTATAGGAAAACTGCACAATCATCATTTACTGAGGCACTTGTCTTCCATACACATAAGCAGTATCTTTTCTACCCATTTGATTGAAGTGTGTGCATGTTTTTTTGGTACCACTTTTGTGTATTAGTTGTATTTTTAGTCAAGTGTTTTCAATAAGGATGAAATTGAAGAATGATCTCCAAAGGGAATTCCAATGCTAAAAAGGTATTGTTGAATTAATGATGCATCAAGAATATTAAAGGATTCATGGAGTTGGATTCCATGATGGGGAAGTTGTCCATGTTTTTTTAAATATGAATATTTTTTCCCTAATCCTATGTTCAAATAACATGTTTCAAAGTGACACATTAATGAAGAAAATAAATATTGTTATAGTATCCTCTGTGTGAGGATGATTAATGTGTTTTGTATGTTAGCATCCAACTGAAAAGTTCTTTAGTATTCATGTTCCCAAATGATTATAAGAGGAGGATAAAATAAAGGGATCATTGAATTGGAAGTTGAAGATAGCTATGAATTGTGGTTGAAGGTGGAGAAAATAAGTTAAAGCATGCATGTTCTTTGCATTTATAATCATATAATGCTTTTTTGATTTGTATTTCACAAGTATAAAATTTTAGCATAACTTGTGATGCAATTTGTATGAATGATATGGGGTATAGATTATTCCATTCCCATTCAGTTTTGTTTCGAAAGAATGACGTTGTTTAATGATAGGGAAGTTGCAGAATGTCACGTTGATTATCTGATGATACTGAAGTGGATTGGTCAAAGGCTATATGTCATTATATAAAATTTTTGGCCAATTTATATTTCAAGATTAGAATAAAAAAAATTTAAAAGTCCTAGAGTGCATGAAAAAATTGAAAATGTTCATGAATAATTAGGTTGCACGAATGATTGGTTTTGTGTGTGAATATGTAACATGGCTTGTAATTTTCCACGAATGTGGTGTTTCGGGATCAGAACATCAAAAAAATTAAATGGAATAATGTTTAAGGAAAGTGTTTATATGTTTGTAATAAATGGGGTTTTCATGAAAAATATTCCATGCAGAATGTGAGGATTTATGAACGGAAAATGAATGGCATGCGACACAGATGTTTTTATGTGTGGGGTCAGTGACAGCTACAAATAGGAGGTGATCCCCATCATTCGAAAAATATCGACACATAATGAAATATTTATTTTTGAAATATGAAAAAAAAAATTGATAATAGGGGGATGAATTTAAAAAATAGAGCTCTGCGTAAAAAGAATGGTTTGCACAAAACAATCTGATGAACATAAGAAGGAAGTTTAACATATAATAATTATGAAGAAAAGTGTATTTTTTGCACAGTAGTTATGGAAATTAAATGTCAAATCCCAATAGGTTTCACAAAAAAGTTGGGTAATTGCAGTATTAAACAAGTGTTATGCACTCTTGAAGTGTCTCCTAATAAAAGATAACCACACCCTATGTGAAAAGATGAAACCCAAAACAAGTTACGAGTTATCTGAAACCATCGTTTTGTTTTGTTAAAGATATCTCGTGGGTACACAACTAGCGAATAATCACCCTTATTTTTATTTACGAAGATAGATCCAGGAAACATCCTTTGTTTTCCTTCTATTAATTGTGAATCCTTTCATTGAATAAGAAGACAAATTGATCAATCTTCCCTCAAAATTGTGAACACCTCTGGTTGCATGATTTATGCACACTATTTGAAGGGGTGTTGTTATTTGTGTGAAGAATAATAAGACATAAAACTAAACTAATATCTTCTCTATGAATGAAGGAAATATACTGGTACACTCAAGTGTAGGTATTGATAACTGAATAATGAGAATAAAAAAAATGGTGCGTCCAATCTATATTTACTTATTTAGTAAATAATGATTCGGATGAGGCTAGTAAATATTATACTCATTATTTGAATAATCACAAATGTGTTTTTTATTATTTCCAATAAATTTGTGATGTTATAGTGAATTTTCTTATTTCACTAATGAAGAAGAGAGACGAAGAATAAGTTTGAAATTGGTCTTTCAATGTAGAAGAGAGAATAAGAGGTTAGTTGCTTGAATTCTTCTACAAATGTAACAATGAGGAGAAGAAGAGGATGAACAATGAAATATTGTGACATTAAATAGGGTTCAAGCAATTTAAGACTCTTTTCGTGTTGTAACCCATTTTTAATAAGTAATTATAATTTCTTCACTGGTTGTATAAAAATCCATCTAGTGGCTACATGTTAGACAAGTTCATCACCAATTCAGAAAGATTAGATCCCCCCACAATGTGTAGGGGCCCAAACTAGGAAGTGGAGTTCTTCTTATCCAAAACACTATATTAGTTACTACATTATAGTGGATAATACATTTATTGGTCTTCACCATTCATGGAAAAGATGTAGCTACTCTTATTGAGTAATGAAACTTTTAAAAATAACATTTTGTATTTTTAACCCCATTTTATTATAACATGAGGCTTGGAAAACATTAAAAGAAATTCATGGTCCTAACATGTCTAGAGTTATAGGGATAAAAATTTATAATTTGTTTACAAATTCCCAAATAGTAATTCTCCACCACTCTTAGTGTTTGTCATATCCCAAATTGGTCCTCTAATATTGATGTATAATCCATAGCAAAACAAAATCATAGTATATTTGGATACTATTGTTGTTATAAAATAATCAAATAAAATGATTTGTGAAAGTTGATAATAAAATTAAATTAATGGAGTTGAGGGAGGGTGTAATTTCATAATCTGGTAACTCCTTTTGGTCGGCACCAAAAGGATTCATTTGAAGGCATTTATCCCAAGGGAGTATTCATGGATGAAGCGAGTGGTTTTTTTGGAACTATTTTGGAAATTTTTTTCCTACCTATATGGATTGAGATGTGTGAGTAAGTGGGAGGAGAGGCCTTTTATAATATAAGTGGAGTGGAACACTATAAATATTTTAAAAGAAATGAACTCCACCCGCATTTCATTATTGAATGCAAATCCATAAAATCCAAAAAAAATATCCATTGGAGTATAGGGTCAATGTCACGACCCGCCCTCGGGGTCCGTGTCGTGACTACCCAAAGCCCGCCTTCCATAGGCCAAGGGCTGGCGACTAGCACCAAGGCGTAAATCCCGGTAAAAAGGGAAGGCATTGCCTTTATAAAGTAAACAAACACCACAGAGTAAGCAAGTGGAAAGTAAACACTAAGCAAAAGCAGAGTACAACTGAAAGTGCAGAAATGTAAATGGGTCAGTATACAAACCCAAACTAAAAGTAAAGTACAACTCGAAAAGGGAAAACATCAACTATAAGTAAAAGCTGCTACACCGAGTTGTCCACTGGAGATCCCACCTGAAGGGTGGGTACAAATAGCTCCACTGCTCCACAGGTCCCGTCGTCCGCTCCGAACACATCCCGCCCAGTGGTCCACCTCCAGTAACCGTCCTTCTCTGCAAGCCTCAGCCAAGATCAACGATGTCCGTCGTCTGCATCCAACACAACGTAATGTGGGAAAAGCCCGTGGAGGGGTGAGTATAAGCTACTCAGTAGGGACCCCGAGACCCCTGAAGGTCTCTCAAAATCCACAAAGGATAAACCACAAAGAAAGGTACAATCACGAAGTAACAACCGACACTGCTTAGGTATATGCCCATACATATACCTAAGTCATCAATTTCAAATACGCTCCAACCTCCGAGCCCAAGTACAACTCAGTACACACAGGAAAGTAAACGTATTCCACACAGGAAAGCAAAACGAAATCCACACAGGAAAGTAAACGTATTCCACACAGGAAAGCAAAACGAAATCCACATAGGAAATAAACGTATTCCACAAAGGAAAGCAAAACGAAATCCACACAGGAAAGTAAACGGATTCATCTCACATCGGTATACTTCTTCGAAAGACGATAAAGATGATCTCTGATCCATCTAAGTCGTCGGACCCACGAAGGATCGATAGGTAACTAACCCCCGCAAAAGACCCACACAGGATCAGGCCCACACAGGACCTGTAGGTGCTGGTTCACACAGGACCGCTGAGCGCAAGGACCCACACAGGATCGGACCCACACAGGATCGGACCCACACAGGATCTGTAGGAGCTGGTTCACACAGGACCGCTGAGCGCAAAGACCCACACAGGATCAGACCCACACAGGATCGGGCCCACACAGGACCTGTAGCACTGATCCACGTAGGATCGCTGAGTGCTGTAGTCGTCGTCGTCGAATCCACACAGGATCTCTGTACTATCGTCGTCGCAGTCACAGTAGCAGTAGCAGTAGTAGTCACAGTCGCAGTAGCAGTAGCAGTAGCAGTAGTAGTAGTAGTCACAGTCGCAGCCAGCACTAGGGTTCCCGCACATAGCAAGCTCATTCGGAGGGTCCGCTCCACGAGCCGAGAGGCTGATACATAAACTGTCACAAGTCCAGAGTTGATGTATCCAAAAGTTCCGTATCGTCAACAGGAACTCAACGCAACAGACGGCGCTTCGATCGGACGCCCGGTCTGAGAGTTATTGGCTTTTTCGTCCAGGGGCCCGGTTGGTTTCTAAGGCAAAACCAACCATACCATACTCCACCTGCATCCAAACCTCGGGTGGAGTATGCCAAAAGATCCGCCTCACTAAGAGGAACACAACAAAGCTGACGGCACGTCAATCGGACGTCCGTAGCTCAAGATATGAGCGTTTCTGCTCCGGTGGCCCGGTTGGTTTCATGAACGAACCAACCCGGCCGAACACAAAGTATTCCGAAACATTGAGTGCGATATACCGAAACGACCATCTCGATCCAAGGATCGCGTTTCCGCAGACGGTTCGTCAATTGGAGGTCTTTGTCTCAAGTTATGGCCAAAAGACCGAAAACGATCCGAAAACGGGGGGTCCGGGTCCGGGCCGACCCGGCCCGACCCCCCCTGGGTCGGCCCGAACCGGGTCTGACCCGGCCCGGCCGGCGGTGGTCCGGCGCGGCGGCGCGGACTGGCGTGGCTTGTCGCCACGCGCGGGGGGCAAAGCCCCCGCTTCATCAGTTTGGCGGCGCGGCTTTTAGCCGCGCCTTTTGCCAATCAACGGCCCCCCTCCTGGAGGCCTGCTTTGAGGAGAAACCGGGGGGCCTCCTGCCCCCCTCAAAGAAACCGCCCCCCCCCCCCCCCCCGCCTCGTTGGGGGCCTGCATTGAAGAGAACTGGGGGGCCGCCTGCCCCCCTCAAAGAAACCCCCCCCCCCTCATAAATGGGGGGGGGGGTTTAGTGCTGGCCGGGGGAATTAAATTCCCCCGGTCCTTGAACTTCCGGCCGGCCACCTGGCCGGCCGGTTTTTCTCCAAGGGGACCGGCAAACCGGTCCCCTTTCCGGCTTCCGACGTCGGCGGCCCGGCCGCCGGTCTTCTCGTCCCGCCGCGGCCTGGAACCAGCCGCGATGTTCGTCGTCTGGCACAGTGCGACGACACTGTGCCCCTATGCCGCGCCTTTGATTCCCTTCGACACGGCGCGACGGCGTCACGTTCTTGATGATCCTTCCACGGCACGGCGCGACGGCGCCGCGCAATATAATCGTGCGAATATCCGCGTGGTGCGACGGCACCACGCCATCTTGTTTCAACCGCAAGATAAATAATCAAGAACAAAGGAGGGGGTTCGGCCGTGTTCATGCGGTCCGGCCCCCTCACGTTAAACGATAACACATATTTAAATATCCCCACGTTTTTCATGCTAGAACCACCAACAAGAATAAATAAATAAACAAATAATCAACAACAACCCCTACCTTGAAAAATGACGTCGCACGTCGGGTATCGCGGAGAAAGGCGTCGCGGCGTCGGACGTAGATTCCGTGGACGTCGGGGTGCGTCCGAGGAGGAAGTGACGTCTCTTCACTTGTCGCTATAACGAAGAAGTGAGGTACGTTGTCATTGGCGATGATCACCATGGTCGGCGACTTCTCCCTTGTCGAGGAGGAAGATGAAGACGAAAGAATCCGGGACGCCGAGTCTTGAAGGTCGTGGGGTCGATGTTCTTCGTCGGAGAAGAACCGTTCTTCACGTTCTTCGTTGAAGACGAAGAATATCTTCAAGTCTCTCAACGATTCTCCCAAACCTCTCAAGCAACAAAGAAACTAACCAAAAATAAATTAATCTCACACTTAATTTATTAACAAAACACCAACCTTTGAAATTCAAGAGTTTGAATTTCAAAAACTCAAATTAAACCCACTTATTAATGTCATAAGTTATAACTCAAGTTCACATCATTAATTGTGAGTTGGGGGGGTTAGAGGATATGAAGGGGTGGGGTTCGTGTGGGCCCCACCACCCTCTTAACCTCCCAAGGGAAGTTGGGTAGTTACCCAACTTCCATCCAATGGATAATAACACTTAAGGAAAGATAAAAAATAAAAATTGAAGTTATATTTTTATTTTAACATTCACAATTTTTTTTTCAACTTCCCTCATGTAAACGCAACTCTGGAAAAGGTCTTCGTAAGAGAATACCAGCGTTGCGGTTCCATCGGTGCCCTCGGAATTCAATTCTGAGCACCGGATCAAAAGATAGGAATTCCCACTCGTTCGTTCACTGAACGTACCCGAGCCAAACTTCGGAAATTGATTCCGGGCACACCGGGCCTTGGAACCAGGTGCCGTCAGAAACCGCGCTCTTGTAAAATTCCAAAGAAAATTAAGAAAAAATTTCCCTTGAATTTTATAGGTCTTTACATTACTCCCACCTCAGGGATTTACGTCCCCGTAAAGATACATCAAAAACTAGGGAAACAAATTAGGGTACTGAGCACATATCTGAGCCTCCCGCTCCCATGTGCTCTCCTGGAGATTCTCGTGCTGCCATCTGATGCGCACAAGAAGAATTGATCGCCCACGTAGGACCCGCTCCTGTCGATCCTCTATCTCCACCGGGACCTCCGTAAAAGTCACCCCATTGTCAACGTCAAGCTCCCCAGGGTCAATGATGTGTGTCAGGTCGTGCACGTATCTCCTCAGCTGAGATACGTGGAAGACGTCGTGCACCCGGTGCAACTGAGGTGGCAGAGCTAGGCGATAATCCACCTCGCCAACCCTGCTGAGGACCTGGAAGGGTCCGATGAAGCGCGGAGATAACTTTCCGCCTCGGCCAAATCTCCGAAAACCACGTCGAGGTGAGACCCACAAGAAGACGTGGTCGCCATCCTCGAACTCCAGTGGCCTCCGCCTCCTGTCATCATATGACTTCTGCCGGCTCTGAGCTGTCCTCATCCGCTCCTGAATGACCTGGACCTTCTCTGTCGTGGCCTGGACCATCTCCGGTCCCACAAGTGCTGACTCCCCAGGGTCTGTCTAGCACAAAGGAGATCTACAAGGTCGGCCATACAACGCCTCGTACGGTGCCATCCCGATGGTGGAGTGGTAGCTGTTGTTGTACGCAAACTCCACCAAGGGTAGGTGGTCCTCCCAGCTACGACCAAAGTCGAGGACACATGCGCGGAGCATGTCCTCGAGAGTCTGGATGGTCCTCTCCGTCTGACCATCCGTCTGAGGGTGAAAAGCTGTGCTCAGACGTAGCTGTGTCCCGAACGACTCCTGTAACCCCTCCCAAAGCCGGGAAGTAAAGCGAGCATCTCGATCGGAGACGATAGATGATGTCACACCGTGGAGCCGCAAAATCTCCTGAACGTAGAGAGGTCCCAAGCTCTCCACTGAGCCCTGTTCTCTAATGGGTAAGAAGTGTGCCGACTTGGTGAGTCGGTCAACAATCACCCAGATGGATTCATGACTTCTAGAAGTGCGTGGAAGTCCAGTCACGAAGTCCATAGATATGCCGTCCCACTTCTACTCTGGAACCTCCATGGGATGAACCAAGCCTGCTGGTAACTGATGCTCGTCCTTCACCTGTTGGCAGGTGAGGCATCGAGAAACGAACACTGCTACAGACTTCTTCATGCCCGGCCACCAGTGCTATCGTCTGAGATCCTGGTACATCTTCGCCACACTAGGACGTACCGCCAAAGGAGAAGTGTGAAACCCTCTCAGCACCTCCTCTCGCAAAGCGACTGGTACCATGGTACGTCCTCTGAAAAGGATGTTGTGCTCTGCTCCAAGGGAGAAACCATCAGGTGTCTGTCCCGAGAATATCTGTGCACGCCGTGTCTCACAGTCAGCGTCCCCACGCTGTGCCTCTCTGACCTGCTGTAGTAGAGGAGGGGTGACTGTGAGAGACTGGAGGAAGGCTGCTCCATCTCTATCCACGAAGTATATCTGCAAAGAGAATAGCTGCAAAGATTTCTCCTTTACCGAAAAGTGAAATCCGGTCTCATCCCCTGGATGAACCATGTTCCTTGCCTAAAACAGTCAATCCCATCATGATTAGTTAATTCATGGCATGGATGACGTCGTAAGGCCTCGACACTGCTACCAAGATATCCAACCGTTACTCTCGCCTCCAAGGGTTGAGTCACACTGTCGGCATCAGTGTGTGGTCACTGGGTTTCCTCCAGTACGAATCTTGAAAGTGAGGGTCAAGTCAACAGTTTTTAACCGGCACCTCTTAGTAAAAACAAACAAAAGACAAGAAAACAAAAGTCACCAAGGCAAGTGTCTTTTATTACTTCAACTTAAAGAATAAGGTCACAAAGCAACACAAACTACGAATCTAGAGGCATTATGGGCAAAGGACTCTATGCCTGGAGCTAGTCCCGCACTAGTCCACCCGCTTCCGGAGCTCTATGATCGTAAGCTTCAGCTGCCTGAAGTTGTGCTCTCCCCTGAGGTCGGGGTAGACCTCCCGGTGGTGGTGGTGGTAGAGCCTCAAAGCGTCGCCCACCACCTGCTGCTCGACCAGCTCCTCTGCCTCGTCTGCCTCCTCCCTGCAGACCGCCACAGTCCAACCTCTGCCTCTGCCTAGGTGGTTCCTCAATCGTATGCTACTCCTCTGCATGGCAGGTTGGGCAGTCACGAGCCATGTGGCCTTGCCCGCCGCATGCATAGCACTGTCTTCCACTCGAATGACTGGCTCTGCGCTATGTGCCCTGCACTGCTGAGCCAGTGCCCTGAGGTCGTCTGCTTGAAGGTCTGGTCTGTCTGGACCCCTGAGTCATCTGTCAACTGCCAGCTGCAGATGACTCTACCACGTGCCGCCCTGCAGTGGGTCGCTGCGCTGGTGTAGACTCACCAAGGAAGCTCTCGATCAGAAGGGCCCTCTCCAGTACACCTGTCTGAGTCGGTATGCTGAGGGAGATCAGCGATGCCCTGATCTCGTGTCTCAAACCCTGCTCGAAGGTCCAGGCCCGGAAGAATGGGTCCCATACCATGTCGGCCGAGTAGCGCGAGAGATCAGTAAATCTCGCCGAGTACTGAGCGACTGTCATGCTGCCCTGCCGCAGCTGTAGAAGCTCCGGGATACGCACCGCACGAAGGGTGGCTGGGACGAACTCCGAGCAGAAGAGGTTCTCAAAGTCTGTCCAAAGTAGTGATGCCTCATCGTGCACTTGGAGCATCAAGCTCCACCATCGTCCTGATGATGCGTGTAGTAGGCTCGTAGCGAGGATCACCATGAGGTCTGCTGGTGTCTCACTAGCCTAAACACACGTACTACTGCCTCCAGCCAGTTCTCTGCTACCTGGGGGTCTGTATCCCCGTGAAACCTGGGCGGTCACTGGCACTGAAACTCATGCAGTGCGCTGAGGCGACGTGCATCGTCAGCGGTTGGTGCTGGAAGCATCGGGGGCTCGGCGGGTAGTGCTACCGTCGGTGCCACTGCTGACAAAGGGCCCTGCACCGAGGCCTCGTCGCTCGGTGGGTTGTCGTCACACTCGACTCTCGGAAGCCTAGTTGGCTGCCGTCGTGGGGCCATCCTGAATAGGAAACAGGTGCGCCACGGTCAAACAGTATACCTGGTGAGCTGACACAAAGAAATCACAAGGAAAACTTTGAATCACACACGCAATCAATGTTTTCGTGCATTAAGTCAGGAATCATAAGTCAGGGTCCTGGTGTACGGATACGTCGGCCGCCGCACCAACACTGGACTCCCTGGACTGATAACCACACTCAATACTCTAAACATTATTGCTTCACATAGAAAAGATCAGAGTTCACGGTAGAACCGAACTCCTTTGATACCAATTCATCACGACCCGCCCTCAGGTCCGTGCCGTGACTACCCCAAGCCCGCCTTCCATAGGCCAGGGGCTGGCGACTAGCACCAAGGCGTAAATCCTAGTAAAAAGGGAAGACATTTCCTTTGTAAAGTAAACAAACACCACAGAGTAAGCAAGCAGAAAGTAAACACAAAGCAAAAGAAGAGTACAACTGAAAGTGCGGAAACGTAAATGGGCCAGTATACAAACCCAAACTGAAAGTAAAGTACAACTCGAAAAGGGAAAACAACAACTATAAGTAAAAGTCGCTACACCGAGCTGTCCACTGGAGATCCCACCTGAATGGTGGGTACAGATAGCTCCACTGCTCCACGGGTCCCGTCGTCCGCTCCGAACACGTCCCGCCCAGTGGTCAACCTCCAGGTACCATCCTGCTCTGCAAGCCTTAGCCATGATCAACGCTTTCCGTCGTCTGCAACCAACACAACGTAGTGCGGGCAAAGCCCGTGCAGGGGTGATTATAAGCTACTCATTAGGGACCCCAAGACCCCTGAAGGTCTCTCAAAATCCACAAAGGATAAACCACAAAGAAAGGTACAATCAAGAAGTAACAACCGACACTGCTTAGGTATATGCCCATACATATACCTAAGTCATCAATTTCAAATACGCTCCAACCTCCGAGCCCAAGTACAACTCAGTCCACACAGGAAAGTAAACGTATTCCACACAGGAAAGAAAAACGAAATCCACACAGGAAAGTAAACGTATTCCACACAGGAAAGCAAAACGAAATCCACACAGGAAAGTAAACGGATTCAGCTCACACATGTATACTTCTTCGAAAGACGATAAAGATGATATCTGATCCATCTAAGTCGTCGGACCCACGAAGGATCGATAGGTAACTAACCCCCGCAAAAGACCCACAGAGGATCGGGCCCACACAGGACCACTGAGCGCAAGGACCCACACAGGATCGGACCCACACAGGATCTGCAGGCACTGGTTCACACAGGACCGTTGAGCGCAAAGACCCACACAGGATCGGACCCACACAGGATCGGGCCCACACAGGACCTGTATCACTGATCCACGTAGGATCGCTGAGTGCTGTTGTCGTCATCGTCGAATCCACACAGGATCTCTGTACTGTCGTCGTCTCCGTCACAGTAGCAGTAGCAGTAGCAGTAGTAGTCACAGTCGCAGTAGCAGTAGCAGTAGCAGTAGTAGTAGTAGTCACAGTCGCAGCCAGCACTAGGGTTCCCGCACACAGCAAGCTCGTTCGGAGGGTCCACTCCACGAGCCGAGAGGCTGATACATCAACTGTCACAAGTCCAGAGTTGATGTATCCAAAAGTTCCGTATTGTCAACAGGAACTCAACGCAACAGACGACGCGTCGATCGGACGCCCGGTCTGAGAGTTATTGGCCTTTTCGTCCCAGGGGACCGGTTGGTTTCTAAGGAAAAACCAACCTGACCATACTCCACCGGCATCCAAACCTCGGGCGGAGTATGCCAAAAGATCCATCTCACTAATAGGAACACAACAAAGCTGACGACACGTCAATCGGACGTCCGTAGCTCAAGATATGAGCGTTTCCGCTTCGATGGCCCGGTTGGTTTCGTGAACGAACCAACCCGGCCGAACTCATAGTATTCCGAAACATTGAGTGAGATATACCGAAACAACCGTCTCGATCCAAGGATCGTGTTTCCGCAGACGGTTCGTCAATCGGAGGTCGGTGGCTCAAGTTATGTCCAAAAGACCGAAAATGATTCGAAAACGGGGGGTCAGGGTCCGGGCCGACCCGGCCCGGCCGGCGGCGGTCCGGCGCGGCGGCGCGGACCGGCACGGCGGCGCGGCCTAGCGCCGCTTATCGCCACGCGCGGGGGGAAAAGCCCCCACTTCATTAGTTTGGCGGCGCGGCTTTTAGCCGCGCCTTTTGCCAATCAACGGCCCCCCTCCTGGGGGCCTGCTTTGAGGAGAAACCGGGGGGCCGCCTGCCCCCCTCAAAGAAACCGCCCCCCCCTCGTGGGGGGCCTGCATTGAAGAGAACTGGGGGGCCGCCTGCCCCCCCTCAAATAACCCCCCCCCCCCTCATAAATGGGGGGGGGGGGTATAGTGCTGGCCGGGGGAATTTAATTCCCCCGGCCTTTGACCGTCCGGCCGGCCACCTGGCTGGCCGGTTTTTCTCCAAGGGGACCGGCAAACCGGTCCCCTTTCGGGCTTCCGATGCCGGCAGCCCGGCCGCCGGTCTTCTCATCCCGCCGCGTCCCGGAACCGGCCGCGGTGTTCGTCGTCCGGCGCGGTGCGACGGCACCGCGCCCCTCCGCCGCGCCTTTGATTCCCTTCGACACGGCGCGAAGGCGTCACGTTCTTGATGATCCTTCCACGGCGCGGCGCAACGGCACCGCGCAATATAATCGTTCGAATATCCGCGTGGTGCGACGGCACCACGCCATCTTGTTTCAACTGCAAGATAAATCATCAAGAACAAAGGAGGGGGTTCGGCCGTGTTCACGCGGTCCGACCCCCTCACGTTAAATGATAACACATATTTAAATATCCGCACGTTTGCCATGCTAGAACCACCAATGAGAATAAATAAATAAATAAATAATCAACAACAACCCCTACCTTGAAAAATGACGTCGCACGTCCGGTATCGCGGAGAAAGGCGTCGTGGCGTCGGACGTAGATTCTGTGGACGTCGGGTTGCGTCCGAGGAGGAAATGACGTCTCTTCACTTGTCGCTATGACGAAGAAGGGAGGTACGTTGTCGTTGGCGATGATCACCACGGTCGGTGAATTCTCCCTTGTCGAGGAGGAAGATGAAGACGGAAGAATCCGGGACGCCGAGTCTTGAAGGTCGTGGGGTCGATGTTCTTCGTCGGAGAAGAACCGTTCTTCACGTTCTTCGTCGAAGACGAAGAAGATCTTCAAGTCTCTCAAAGATTCTCCCAAACCTCTCAAGCAACAAAGAAACTAACCAAAAATAAATTAATATCACACATAATTTATTAACACAACACCAACCATTTAAATTCAAGAGTTTGAATTTCAAAAACTCAAATTAAACCCACTTATTAATGTCAAAAGTTATAACTCAAGTTCACATCATTAATTGTGAGTTGGGGGGTTAGAGGATATGAAGGGGTGGGGTTTGTGTGGGACCCACCACCCTCTTAACCTCCCAAGGGAAGTTGGGTAGTTACCCAACTTCCATCCAATGGATAAAAACACTTAAGGAAAGATAAAAATAAAAATTGAAGTTAAATTTTTATTTTAACATTCACAATTTTTTTTACAACTTCCCTCGTGTAAATGCAACTCCGGAAAAGGTCTTCTTAATCTAATGCCAGCGCTGCGGTTCCATCGGTTCCCTCAGAATTCCATTCCGGGCACCGGATCAAAAGTTAGGAATTCCTGCTCGTTCGTTCACTGAACGTACCCGAGCCAAACTTCGGAAATTGATTCCGGGCACACCGGGCCTCGGAATCAGGTGCCGTCAGAAACCGCGCTCTTGTAAAATTCTAAAGAAAATTAAGAAAAAATTTCCCTTGAATTTTACGGGTCTTTACAGTCAAAATATATCCATCCAAAGGCTTTAGGAAAATTGTATCAGACGTTTAGGTCCTTAATGTTATTGTTTTTTCCCTTATCAACTTCAATTAACCTTAATCGTTGTAATTATTTTTAATTACATTCAGTAACATATATTAGTAAAAAATTATTATCCCCTTATTATAATGTATAAATTATTTTGATTCTAATTATTTAAGCCATTTTTATGAATTAAAAATAAATAAGTGGTATAAATTAATTTAAATTTAATCATGTAGTCAGGTCAACAATGCATCTTTTTAATGTAAAAATGTTTAAAATGTTGATACGTTTTTATAGTAAATTTCAAAATTAATATGACTCTAATGAAATAAATTATAATTTTTGATAAAAATATTATCTAATTACGCTTTTAAAAAAATTTAATATATTTCATTCAGATAGAAAAATTAGATGAAAATGAAGTTTTGAATTAAAATCCAGTGTTTTACTATTCATCAAAAAATGTAACCTTACATAAAAATAAAAAAAATTACCCTAACATATTTTTTATGTATCTTTAAAAAAATGGTTTTTTATTTTGGTATATAAAATCTTTATATGTTCCAAAATGGAATTTAAAATGGTTTAACCATTAAAAGGTGTAAACATCATTGATAAAAATACTAGTTTTATGTGTTAAATTTATTTTTTCCTTTTCTAATTCTTATAAAATAGTTTGGATGATTATAAAAAATATTTACATCAATATATTAAATAAATTATAGATAAAAATTACTTACTAATTATAATTATTTTAAATTATTAGGATTAATCAACATTTTGAGCATAAAAATAGTTTTCTATAAAAAAATACATTTATATTCCAATGGTTCTTATAATAATTTATATATAATATGTAACTAATTAATTAATTATATAGTTTTCATAAACCATATATTTTCATAAATTTTATAATAATATTAATAAAATATAATTTAATGGATAGGTTATATATTATTATATTTATACATATTTTTCAATATATTATAGTTTGCTAATACTCGGTCATGTATGTTACACATTCCATCAATGATAGTCAATATGGCATGTAATGAAATATAACCTCAATGTTATATGTAGTTTAATATAAGAAATATATTTTCTATTGTTGAAATATTCCCAAAATAGAGATTTTTTGTAAAATAAAAAATTTTATACATAAGATAAAATGAGAAATATCAAGAACATAAAGTTAATTTGAAAATTAATAATTCACATATTCATGGGGAGTAACATTCTACCCCCATTAACATTTATTTCTCCCTAAAAATTTATATTTTAAATCAGTGGAATAATATGAGAGTGTTTAATTTATAGAATCCCAAATATTAAAAAATATACTTAAAATTCCCGTAAAAATGAATTTTGGAAGCATAATTTTTACCCACAAAAACATCTAAATATGTTACCAAATAAGAGAAAATAGGTTTGGAGTTAATATTGGAAATGGAGGAAAAAATAAATATTTATAAGGAGTGTTTGAATTCATCAATCATAATCATGTTAATTAGAAAATTAATGTCCCATTCCTCAATTTCATAAATCAGTTATGATTTCAAAGGCCATCAGGTCAAAAAAATTTATGTTTTAAGGGAAAACATTTGTTACGTTTAAAATTTTGAGTAATTATTCATAATTTTTTTAAAGGAAATTTCCATGATTTGTTATTTTTCATTAATTTATAATACTTATGTCAACTCAAGGAATAAATGTCTTGAAATTAAAATTGATTCATAAAGCACTAAAATACACATTTAATGGATATTAAGGTCCCAAAAAAGAATTAATGTTCTAACTATTTTCCTCTTATAAATATATATTTGATAATCTATAACACATGAAAGTAAAAATGTTTATTTATAATTAAGAATTATTCATAAAAAATAATTATACATTAAATGAGACATTAAAAAGGCCATTGGTATGTTTGAAACCTTTATTGTCCTTCGGTCATGGGTTTATGACCCTTGGCCTTGTCAGACTTGATTGGTTATCACCCTATATTTAGGATGTACTTTTCTAAAACAAAACTAATATAATTCCAAAAATTAATAAAATGTACATCCATGAAATTATTTTAATCAATAAATATCAAATTAACTAGGGTTATCATTATAACCCTAACACATAAATAGTTCATCAGATGTTTAACTTTATCATTCCAAGAATGGATAACCTTAAAACCATTATGAATGATAAAAATTCAAAGCTATAAAAAAATGTAATGAAATCATCATAACATGGATCTCCCATATATCAAAAAATAGTTCTTAGTTTGTACATAAAAATATTGTAAATACCCTAATCTTATATTCAATTGGAACATGGTAATGACATGAATTACCATATATACTTTGGAAAATCATGCATTATTCATTATTCCAAATATTATTGAACATATTCCATAAATCTTATAACATGGGAAATTCATCCTTGATAACATTGAATACATTTTCAACAGAGCCTTTATCAATTTTGATTTAATAAATACTATCCAAGATAACA
This sequence comes from Viscum album, assembly GCA_963277665.1. Classification (NCBI taxonomy): domain Eukaryota; kingdom Viridiplantae; phylum Streptophyta; class Magnoliopsida; order Santalales; family Viscaceae; genus Viscum; species Viscum album. The sequence goes on from OY728166.1 coordinate 52,109,184, forward strand.
TTATACAAAAACATTTATCATCATATAAGTGTCATATTATTTGTTATCCTCACTGAGTCAAATTATCTCCCTATTATTAAATCAATTTTCTATTTCATATATATCATTTAAAATTAACATGTTATTACCTAGAGAAAAGAAATCATTGAGAATTTCATCATTAATGTAACATAATTTTGGAAGCCTAATACATAAAATATGTTATTATTCCACTTTATCCAGAATAAAAAAAGGACACATCATCATATTATTTAATACATCATTCCCTTAATATTTCATTAGTTGTATCATCATCAGCAGCAATAAAACCATTACTCAAACAACATTTTTGAATCACATAAGTAGGGATTCTCTGGGTACATTATATTACAAAATGGGAAATTATTCCCCACTTATAACACTTAAACATTGATAATGACTAAGGGAGGCGATTATTCTTATCCATTTCATTAACTAAACTCATCTTTTTTCCTTTTCAGTTACTTGCTTTTCGTCCTTCATTCCCACTATCGAAGAACATTCTAATTCCAATAAGACAGTCAATTTGTTGATTCATTTAACATTATTGACACAAATGAAACCGAATTTTGTTTTCTAAATGGTCTTTATAACCTGAATTTTTAGTGAACCCTTTATGTCTCTTCCTTAGTATTTCTGACTTTTTGTTATGTCACACATTGTCGATCATGTTCCGTGAAAAATGTTTTGGTATGATTACAATATCATTTACTCTTATAGTAATCTCATTAGAATCCATAACAATACACTTTTCAATATATCAAATGTTAGTAATGATATTTATGATTCCCATTATTGATAAAAACTAGAAATAAATGAGGTTGACAAAATTATCATAGTGATGAATCACATAATATTTAAGAGTTGCTTATAGGATTTATAATAAATTAAGACTTATTTAATATATGTAACCTTAGGTTTAAGCTAGGTTATTCATTGTAATATTCAATTATTATCCTTAATATTGGATCATGAAGTGTTTGTGAGAGAATATACCTTGAGAGTTTTAAACCCGGTGTGCTGGAAGACCCATTATCATATGTCAAATTATGTTGGGTCTGGCTCGAATCCTATTATAAGAGTTATTTCTCATAGGCACATATGTTCTAGATCCAAATTCACTTATAGTTTCCAAACATGTCATGTATTAATATAAAACCAATCACTATATCCGTTATAAAAAAACCAAAGTAGTTTCCTAAATGATAACTCATCCTTATAATTATCCTTTTAGGAATCCATAGACATATCATTAGAAATATACATAGGGATCCCACTATTTTTTTTATTTTTGTTTCTATAGTATAATTTATCATTAACTCTGATAATAAATATAATTACCCAGTATTGAAATTCATTTAAATTACATCACCTTTTTAGAACTCATCAAACATTATAAAAACATATTCCCAATAACTATACTAGTATTCTTCTATTGGAATGATGGTAACAAAAACACTGGTACATAAGTTAAAAAATTATCTCCATCTATAATTTTTATGAAAAGACCTATTCTTAGCCAAATCATACATAAAACATTTCTTTATATCATGGGTAAGGAAACAGAAAAAATGGTGAGTTCGGATGATAATAAATGTTAAATAAAGGGATATATGTAAGCATAAACATGTGTGTAAGAGTATGATAATATGATCAAAAAAATGGAAGATCATACGGAGCATATAAGTGATCATAATCATGGAATTAGGATTGAATGTTCTTAATACATGAATCATAAGGGGAAAAATAATATTTTCCCTGAATATATAGCATAGGAATACAAAAATGGAATTATGGAAAACAAAAAGCATATAATATGATTTCTATAATAGCCACAGCTTTTACTAATTGACTATATTAGTAGATAATGTCCTTTATTACACCATGTTCACACTCTATTCCAACCCTACATTACTTAACCAAGTTCACCTCTCATTATAGCAATATAATAAAGAACTGAGTCAACTATTAATAAAATCCATATCTATCTCATTAGTTATAAATTTTTAACTAACCCACCTGGAGATGATATAGGCCCCACCCATATCTTAATGAAATTATACATAATTATGCCAAAAAACATAAACAATGATATCATAAGACATTAAAAGTTACATGTATCATAAAAATATTATCATATCCTTACATATTGAAAATGATACATGTTTCACAGTTATATCATCATAATTATAACCCATGAAAAGATGTTGTTAAAAAATCACATGATACGAGAAAGATAATATTATTTGATCAACATCATCCCTAAATGGCTAACCATTAATGGAAATAATATGATTGGATATATTGTATCATGTCCTATGAAACGTATCTGAAAAAAATTGGATTTTATATTCAATGATAATAATTTTGAAAGATAATTTAAAAACATTTCAGGATGAAAATATCGTTATTATATGTCAAACAATTATTAAAACATAAAACCATTGTAAAAAAATCATAAAAGTAAAATTTAAAACATATAATGGTTTCATTTATAATTTCGGAATGTTTTTTTATTTCACAACATAAAAAGCTTATTCAATACCATTTGAAAACTATTTCTCCCATCCAAAATATGAAAGAATATTGAATAAAAGTGAAGAACATTTACATGAAATTAGATTTGAATAAAATTTTCTTAAATGTATCCTTTTACAAATCCAATGGATGTTTCAATGAAATGTTGGACGGTAAATCCAGGCATGTTTTATAAGGTAAATAAATATTTATTTAACACAATAAAAGAATAGAAATGTTCCTCGATCAGAAAACGACATGAATATTCATTTTTTTAAAAACAATTATTCTTAAAAAATGAATAAAACGTAAAATATCATATACATGTCATAGGATAATATTTTAATATTTGTTGAAATTTTTTTATAAAACATTGATTTGAATGAAATACTATTTTCTAACCAATAAGATAGGTAAGGATAAATCTTCATAAAAACATTTTCTTAATTATCTGAAGTACAAATTTGGGAATAAATAGTACTAATACATGATTAAATCAATAATAACTAGAGTTTAATAAAATTACTAAGTGTTTTTTAATTATGGATCATATGATCTGAACAATGAAAATGTGATCATAAATAATCTTAATAATGGTATGATTGTTATGATAAAAGCATACCACATTGTAACTTTGAATAATAACCCCATGTATGAAAATTAAATTACATTTAACATTAGAATATATTGAGAATTATGAATTTAATGTTATAAATTATCTATTTCTATTTACTAACCTCATATAAAAAAATAGGTGTATAACATGGAATCTAACTTAATGAAGGAAAATTGAGACAAAAATAATTTTCTGATTTTGAACCTTTTGAATATTAAAGATCATGATAGAAAGGTCATTAAATGGTTATGTAAATACCAATATATTTTGGTTTAATATGAATATAATATGTTACATGGTAGTATATACACCACAAAAAATAAGTGAGAGTTGAATATAGAATGTATCTCAATGAAAATATTGAGTGAGATGAAATTCACTTACCGTGTGTCTTGAATCTCATCACACTCAGCAAAAGCTCATGTATAATAAATATAAATTTATTATTATTATTTAAAAACCATATTATTACTTATAATACCATATCATTTATTATTATGGATTTATATTATTCACTTTTTAACAATTCAATTTTAATATTTCACTTCAGAAAATATCCCCTATGATTTTCACATGTGTCCTAATTTGCTAAATAGTTGGGCGTTATATTTATATCATGATTACATAATGAAAACCATGATTTATATATTTTTTATATTTATTATATGATTATTATAATTAAACATTTAATAAATAATTATTAAATAAAATAAACCGTTCTTGGAGATAACAATCAATATGTATGCATGAACACTAATTCTGTTTAACTATCATATTGAAATAAAGAAAGTAAAAGAAATATTTAAGTATATATTTATATATATAATTATTAAATTATTTTTACTATATTATATAAATCATATATATTCACTAAATATATCCTTAAAACATTCCACATTGTGTATTAATGAATCATATTACTTTGAGGGGGTGGTAGTCAACACATCCTAAAACAAAATTATAATATTTACCAAAAATTAAAAGTATAAATATATGTTTTTAAAAATAATTAAGGTAGATTAAATACATAAAAATATATATTATATAACATGTATAAATATATTTTCTATCATAATGTCCAACATGAGAGGCGGTAAAGAAAAAATGAACAATCTTTGATTGGTGAAGCATTAGTCCGCCATAAAAATAAATGGCACGATCGTTACCCATTAGTTTGATGTGATCATAAGTGTAAGTATAAATGTTATCAAAAGGAAATACTAGTATTTTTATGATGATGGTGTTGTTATAAAAGTATATAATAATAATATTTTATGAATTTTATAGAGAAAATAAAATAAATGAGTTTGATGGAGGGTGTCACCTCTTAATTAGGTAACTTATTTTGGAGTTCACCAAAGGGAATACATAGAACTTTTTCAAAAAAATATAGAATTAAAACCTGAATTGGGTTATTTTTCATAGAAATTCTAGGATATTTTGGTCAATCCATTGATGGTTGAGCAGTGTTAGGAAGATGGAGTAGAGGATTCCTTTTGTAATGGAGGAGTGACACTCTTGTAATATTTTATAAGAAATGAACCGCAACCACATTTTTTAATTGAATGTGCATAAACAATGATAGAAAGTAGATCTAATGAATTATAAGGTTGAAATATATTAATATACTATCTTTTTTAGAAGTGTATAGGTATTTTGGTCTTTAAGGATATAGTTCAGTCCCTTATTAAGCGGAATTCAATCGCAATGATTGAGAGTAATTTTAATTGCAGTCACTAATAATTTTGGTCAAAAAATAAATTGACATTATAATAAATTATGGATTATAATGATTCCAAATATTAAATACATTTTTCAAAAATCCCAACACTTAAATGGTAGAAATTATTTTCAATTCAATCATGTAGTCGGTTTGATAATGTGGGTTTTTGATGTAAGAATGTCCAAAGGATTGATATGTTTTTATATTGAATTTGAAAATTAATTTTATTATACTGGTAAAAAATTTATTTATTTTTAGAAATATTATCTATTTAAAATATTTCTCCCATTAAATGTAAATTTTTTCATAATAATTATATTAGATGAAAAATTTGTATTAAATAAAAATCCAATACTTTTAAATATTCATCAAAAAATGAAACCTTAAAAAAAATAAAAAAAAATCTCTTAACAAAAGTTTTATATTCTTCATTAAAATATTAAGTTTATTTTTTCATATTAAATATATCATACATCAAAATATTTATTTTAATATGGGTTCCTCATTATAATGTGGAAGGAATCCCTTAATAAATGTATTGGGATTTATGTGTTAAATTGGTTTTTATTATTATCTTATTCTAATCAAATCTATTTGATGAATATAAAAAATAATTAATTTTGTATATAAAATTTATTTTAACTTAACATTTAATATTATTATTTGTTAATTTAATTTAATTATATTAAAATAAATTTTTCATCATAAGAATTGTTTTCTATAAAAAGACATCTTTATATTGAATTGGTTATTATATTCATTTATAAATAATATGTAACTAATTAATTCATTTAATATTTATTTCAAACTATATATTTACATTAGTTAGTATATAATATTTAATAAAATTTTATTTAATCGATAGGTTATACATTGTTATATTTTTTTCATATTATATTATTGATCACAAACACTCGGTCGTGTTTGTTACATAAGCCATCGAGGAAAGTCCTTATTGCATATAAATCATGTTAACATCTATGTTCTATTTAGGAAAAGATAAATTTAATATTTTTTGTCGTGCACATAATCAAATCATAGCTAATTATTATAAGATAAACTATTTTCAATGTAGTTTGAAATGGAGAATATTAAAAATATTGTATTACTTTGAAAGAGTATTATTCACAAAATCATTGAGAGTTACATTCTACCCCGCATAAAAATGAAATTATCCCATAAACTTATTCTTGGTTATAAATGGATTAATACTTTAATTTTTCATTTATAGAAACACACATGTTAAAAATTATTTCTAAAACATCCCTTAAAAATGAAATTTTGGAATCATAACGGTAACCCAATCTATCTTATCACTTGGTTTCTACGTAGAAGAACTTATGTTGGGAGTGGAGATTAGACATGGAGGAAAACCATAGATATTTCTCGGATATTATTGAGGTCATAAATGAAAACTAATTTAACGATCAATGAAATGATTAGGGACTTAAATACTTATATCTATGATGACTTGAAAGGAAATCTGTTCTACCAAATTTACCTTATTAGGAAAAAATTCTTTTATTACACTATGAATGTTGGGTAACTTATTATGTATTTATATAAACAAAATATAATACATTGGTTGTGATTTTATTTGTTTATAATACATTTCTCACCACAAGGAATGAGTTTCTTGAAATTAACATTGATTCATAATGCACTAAAATAAACTTTTTAACATATCATAAGTTCCATAAAAGAATGAAATTTGTTTCTATTTTCCACTTAAAAATCAATATTCCATAATATATAAAAATAAAAGAATCCCCTTTGATTTGTCATTAATATTTATTCACCCAATTTATTTATAAATTAATTAGGACCTCACCTAGGTCATCGGTAGGCATGAAACTCTTATCTTCATTTGGGTAGGGGTTCATGGTCCATGACCTATCCGAAGTTGAATAGTTCTCACCCAATATAAATGAATTCCTTTTAAAAAAACACGTTAATATAATTACTAAAATAAATAAGAAGGACATCCTTGAAATAAGATAAATATCTAAATATCCTCTTAGGTAGGTTTATCTATAAACCCTCAATGCAGAAATTGTTCATTCGATGTTTAATTTAATCTTTTCATGAATGGTTAACCGTATAACCCATATCAATTATAAAAAAAATTATAAACAAGGTCATTAAATCAGCTTAACATTTATCTTCCATATTTAACATTAATTTAATTAGTTTCTACATTAAAAATATATGAATACCCTTATCGTATATTATCATAAAACATGGTAATAAACTGAATGATCTATTTTTTTTGGAAAACATGCATTCTTATTTATTCAAAAGTTTACTGAAAATATTCCATAAATCCAAGAAAGTGTATAATTCATCCATTACAACATATAATAATTTTTCAAAAGATCCTTTATTAGTTCTGATGTAATCGATAACGTCTAATTTCCTTGTTCATATCCAATATAACATTATATAAAAAAATATTTTCACATTGGGAACATATTAAGAGAAATCAATAATAAGTAAAAATATCACCTTGTTATTAAAGAAGTTTTCCATTTCATCAGAAAAACTGGATATAAATTTTGAAATCTTTAGAAAAAAACAATCCCGGTACATTTCAACATTAATGATACATAATAGTTGAATATAAATATAAAAAATCAATTATTCCACTTCATCATGAATCCATATGGACGTTACATCATCTTATTATTAATAATTCTTTCCTTTTACATTTCATTGGTAGTCTCATCATCATTAGAATGTTATCCATTTACCATAATACCTTGCTGATTATTTTCAAAAACATTTAACTTGGGACATTAGGATGCATAAAGACCTTTCAATGCACACATAATACACATTAACATAAATGACGACTGATGGAGATGAATATATTAATCTATTTCATTAACTTTCCTCTTTATATTTCATTTTTTGTTACTTTCATTGTCTCCTTCATTTACATTGTAGAAACAACTTCTTGTTCCATTAATAAATTCACTTTTGTGATTCATTCCACATTCATGACATAATGTAAAAATATTATTCTTTTCTATATGGTATCTGTTACCTGAATTCTATTGAACTCTTTCCTTCTCTTCTTTGGAGAACTTCATAGTTTTTAAGGTACAAATTATTACTCATGTTCCCTAAAAACTGATTAGGAATGATCATAATATCAATCACTCCTATTAACATCTAATTTGTTCGATCATCAATACATTGACCATAAAATTCAATTTCAATGTAGTTAATTATAGTTCCCTACATTGGGTAAAACTATAAATAATTGGTTAATAAATTATTATCAAATTGAGGAATCAAAAAATCATTAAAAGTCACATTTTTTATTTCTATATTATGAATCCTTCTTTAATCTGTGGAACATTTTTGTTATCCTAGAATATTCATAGTCATATTCTTTTAAAACCCATCATAATGGTTCTTTAATAGTTTGTGGATTTATAAATCTTATACCCTAGGAGTGTTAAACTAGGTTTCTAGTAGGCCCCCTTGTTGTGTTCTATATTACCTCGAATCAGGAACATAACTTCATGTTAAAGATATTACTCCTCGGTAAATCTACGAGATATACAAATCAACATGTAGTAAATAAAAATAGATTTATTTCTAGGAAAGAACATAAACTATCCATTATCAAAAATCAAGTCTGTTTTCCTAAACAATAAATCATCCTAATTATTATGCTTAGAGAAATTCAAAGACATATACTTTGAAATATACCTAGGGATCCACTAAATTATTTTATCCTAGATTCCAAATGATAACTACACATTTTCTATAATAGCAACTATAAAGACCCAGTCTTGACATACATTAACATTACATTCCTTTGAAATAATATATAAAACATTATTCAAATAGACACCAAAAGACTTTACAAGGTTAGTTCCATTGGAAACATGGAAACAAGGAAACATGGGCACTAGTACATAAGTGAAGTACATTAACTACCAGTAGATTCTTAATAAATATAACCCTAATTAGAAATCTAGTACATAATACATATATTTATTTCCTGGTGAAGGAACCATAAAAGGGGTGATCTCAAATGTATAGAATGTGTAAATAAGGGAGAAATGGAATAATAAACATGGGTATAATAGGTTGAGAAAGTGGTCAAAAAATTGAAAGATCACACCATGCATATCAAGGATCCTAAAAAAATATAGGTATAATGCTTTATATTTCATAAGACATGTATCATAAAATAATAATAAACACATTCGATGAAATAAAACATAGGAAAAAAATATGGAATTTCAAAAAACACATAAGAATAATATATGATCGGCATAGTAGTCATTGTATCACTACCATTGACATTTTAATTGAAAAGTCTTTTACTAAACTAGTTATACTCCACATTCCCGCCATGTGTTAATAAACTGAGTTAACCTCTAGTTCTAGCACTATAATTTTGAACTTAATTCATTGCTAGTTCCATCCTTATCTATCTCATGAAATATAAATATTTTCCCAATGCATTGGAGGGCGATATAGGTATCACCCATCTCATAATGAAATCATACATTCTTGTGATAAAAAATAATTATCAATCATATCATAACCCATGAAATAACATTTGAATCATAAACAAGTTATCTCATCATTACCTGTGGAAAAATATACATTTTTCATAAAAGTTACATAATAAGCATAACATGTGAAAAGAAATAGGTTTCAAAATAACATGGCCCATGAAAGAGTAAATGATTTCATTAACATCATTATATAAAAGGTATACAATTTAGATAATGAATATTAATGGAAATGGATATTATCTAAGATAGAAAATAATTTCAAAATATATTTTAAAAACAATTCATTTGGAAAATTTCATTCTTCTCTGTAAAAAAACATTATAAAATACAATGAAATTTGAAAAAAAATCATTTAAATAAATATTAAAACATAAAATGGATGGATTAAAGTAGTTTGAATGCCTTTTTCTTTCGAAAACATATAGAGAATATTGAAAATAATTTGAAAACCGTTTTTATGGATTCATATGAATGATGAACTAAATCAATTTGGGGAATAATTATTTTTAAATTATATGTTATAAAAAATGTTATATTTTTTTTTAAAAAATAATGGTATGTTCAACATAATGATGGTGGGTAAACTCGTGCATGCTATACGAGGTAAAAAATAAAAATCCATTTTCATAGTAAGAGGTTCAGAAATGTTCCTCGATAGTAAAATGATATGTTGATTTTTTTAAATAACCATTATATAAGTTGTAAAACAAGGGTAAATATATATTTTATAAGTTGTAGGAAAACATTTTAATATTCTTCAAATCCTTTTTAGAAAACATTTTTTAACAAATCTCATATTTCTGACTGAAGAGAGTGGTATGGTCATATTTTCATAAAACCTATTCTTAATGTATTAAGTAATAATGATTGAAAAAAATTAATTAATATATAAGTACATGAAAACATACAATAAGTGATTAAACATCATCATTTTCATGTATTATGGATCAAAATATATTAATAAAGAAAACATGATCATGAACAATCTCAACAAATGGTATAATTGTATCAATAAAAACATACCACCTGGTAACATTGAATAATACTCCCCATGTGAGAAAATAAAATTAAATAAACCATTAAAGTATCATGGGAATAATGATATTATTGTTATAACATGTCAAAGAAATTTTAAACAAGTCATATAAAAATTTATGTGAATAACATGTCATGTTACTCAATGAAGTAAAATTGAGACTAAATTAATGTACTCATTTGGAACCTTTTGAAACATAATTACCATGATAGAATGTTCATAAAATGCTTGTGAAAATACAAATATTTTTAATTATAAGAGTTATATAATGAATTAGTTTTAAGCTTATAAATTATACAAACTAATTCATAGGTGAATAAGGCTTGTATGTTATAAAAATGAAAAATGGGATGAAGTTCCCTTACCTTTTGTCCTGAATCTCATTGTACTCACTCAATCCTCATATATTATAAATAACTTTTTAATTATATAATATAAAAATATTATTACTTATAATAAAATATATTTTTTTGTTATCGATTCATATTAATCACATGATTACAATTCCTTGTTAAGGTATGACTTCATGTAATATCTTCTTTTTATTATGTTTCTAAATTTGTTATATCATTAGTCCAAATAGTTATATCATGATTTACAGAATTTAATCCATGATTTTAATATATTTATCTTCATTATATTTTTATTATAATAATCCATGGAATGTATATGTATTAAATGGAATTAATAGTTCAAGAATATAGAAAACCGTATATACGTATGAACGTTATTTATATTTAATTAGTTGTTTAAAATAAATAATGTGAAAGAAATAAATAATTATATATTTTTGTATATATACCTATTAAGGAAACATTTTTAAATAATATATATCATATATACTTACTAAATACAACCCTAATGAATACAATGTAGTGTATAAACCAATCACATCATCTCGAGGGGGAGATAGTCAGCACATCCTCAATGAAAATACTCATATTAACCCAAAATGGGATGTATATCGATATATGTTGCCAAATAATTAAAAATATTAGATAAATAATAAATTTATTATATAATATATATATATATATATATTCCATCATAATTTACACCATGAATGGATATAAATGAAAAATGATCAATCATCGATTAGTGAGGTGGTAGTCCGACGTACATGCAAACAGTATGTTCGATACCCATTAGATGGAAGTGTGTATTGGTGTAGGTCATACTCTTAGAATAATAAAATTTTAATATATTTATGATTTTTGTGTTGTAATAAATGAATTGAATATGAAAAATTTAGGGGTTTGATAAATAAAATAAAAGAATGAATTTGAGGGATGGTGTTATCTATCAAATGGGTAACTCATTTTGGTTTGCACCAAAGGGATTTATTGGTAGGATTTTATTGAAAGTTATGACCCAAAGAGGAATTTAGTGACTTGGGGGAGATATTTGGTCAAATTTATTTCAATCCCAAGTGGCATTGAATATGTGAAGAAATGGGAGGATGTATGCCTTTTATAATGGAGGTGGAGTGGTAGTGTTGTAATATTTTTTTCAAAAAAAGAACCTCGATAACATTTATTATTTCATATGGATAAATTATGGTCAAAAGTAAAAAAATTAGAGGATATGGTTTAAATATGACCTACATATATATTTTTTACCATTTTTTTATAATATTTTTCTTTATGGTTATGGTTTAGTCCGTTATAAGCATAAATGTAACCTTAATCATTATAATTAATTTTAATTAATTTCAATAAACATTTTATTAAAAAACTAGTTTGATCATTTTTGTCATTATAAATTAATATTATTTCAAATATGGAATCCATTTTTCCAAATTTTGAACATAGAAGTGGAATACATAAATTTAAATTTAATCCCACATTTGGGTCGACAATGTGGGGTTGTAAAGTAAAAACTGTCAAAATATTGATATTTTTTATATTCATTTTCGAAATGTAATTTATTATAATGACTAAAACTTTATATATTGATTAAAAAATGATAATTAATCATTTATTTCAATTTAATGTTTATTTTTTGTAATAAATGAATTAAATTAAAAGGCTGTTTTGAATTAAAATCAAATATTTTTAAAAATTCATTATATAATGAAACCTTAGAGAATAAAATTAATGTATCCTAACCAAATTAATATCTATTGTTTCAAAATATAATGTTTCTTTTCAAATACTATAAATACCACAGTTCCATACATTGGATTTAAAATGGGTTCTACGTTAAAAGGGGGTAAAACTACATTAATAAAAATATTTGGTTATATATGTTGAATTAGTTTTATTGTTTTATTCTGACTATAAAATATAATTGTTTATTATCAAAAATATATTATAGGATATATAACATATATATTAAATTTATTTGATTTAAAAATTGTAATTTATTTACTTTAGTAGATTAAAACAACTATGTGATCATAATAATAGTTTTCTATAAAAATACTTTCTCATATTCAATTGGTTCCTATATAGATTTAAAATTAATATGTAACTAATTAATTAATTTTATATTTTATGAAAACCATATATTTACATCAGTTAGTAAATAATATTAATAACATTTAATTTAATGGTTTGGTTAAATATTGTTATATTTTTGAAATGATATATTATTGATCGGTAATATTCAGGCATGCATGTTATTCAATCCAACAACAAAAGTTATTATCGCATGTAACATAAGATAATATCATTTTTCCATGTAGAAAAATTTATTTATAATTATGTGTTTATTGAACATAAGACAAACATAGTGCTTTAATATAAAAAAATTATTTTCACTGTCGTATTAAATGAATAATATAAAAAAGATTTAATTAATTAGAAAAAAATGTTCCCAAAATCTCGGGGTGTTATAATTTTCTTATCTCCTTCAAAATTGTATTAATTCAATAATTATAATTTTCATTTATTAAATAAAATTATAAATAAAAACTTGAAATATGATCTTTATAACTAAATATCAATGTTTTATGGAAATATTAGCCCGTGCATATAAAAGAATGATGTTTTCATTTTTCAAATGGATTAATAGAAAATAAAATTTATTAATGTTTACATTTATATAATTATTATAATATTATAAATATCATATCAATTACTGAAATTCAACCTTATTACTCTCAAATTATTGATTAATATAACAAATATATCACATCGTATCATGGTTATGGTAGTCCCATCATACACATGAGCGATTTTATCATTTAAAATGGAATGAAAAAGAGATGTAATAATGTTTAACACTAATGAAAAGAAAATTTATATTTTTATATATATTTATTATTTTATTAAATTATAGGTATGATAATGTTGGCAGAGTTTCAAGAATAAAAAAATTAAAGAACTCATTTATGAGTTATACCTCAACATTGGTAAACAAAATTGGATTGCGCAGTAAGAATTGTAATATTAGTATTTTCGTGTGACCAGTACATCTATGAATTTTGTGGGATAATTGGTAGTGATATGGGTAGATCATTGTATTTCTATTTAGTGAAAATATTTTGAATATTTGATTAGATGAGCTTATATTTTATATGTTATTGGAGCGGAAGACATAGAAATTGATATAACATTAAACTAATATAAATAAATTAATCACATGAAAGTGGAACCAATTTGATATATCACATAAAATAACATTATTACTTGTCGAAAAAAAACTCATCCAATCCTATTTTGAAATGTTTTTGATATATAAAACATTAAAAATATTTTTAATCTAAGAATAGAATATTTTAACAATCACCATAGTGATAAATGTTTTCCAAAATTAATATTTATTGTGGATAAAAATAAAATTAGCTCATTTCCAAATTTGAATCACCAAATTTAATATATGAAATTCAATATAAAATATTAAATTTCATTAATTTATATGATTTAAAGATAAAAAAAAATTCTTTCAAATTGAAAAAATTCATTTATAAAAAATCCCTTAAATTTTAAACAAATATTTTATTCCAAAATATTGTAAAGTGTTAATTAAAAAATAAAAAAAATAATATCTTCAATAAATTAAATATTATTTTACTTTATAAAAAATTTAAATCCTAATCTTGTGAATACAAGAATTTCAGAAATATAACATAAATTACATTCATTTGGACAAAAATATTACCAAGACTTCTAAAACATAAACCATAGATTTATAAGAAATACATATTTTTTAATGTTCATCATATTAATTTTAAAATATATGTTTTCTATAATAGAATTAAATTTTTTAGTCATCATTTTTTAATGAGTATGTCTTAAAATTGTCTAAATTAGGGATATCATTATATATAATTATTAACAGGAAAATTATTCCTTAAAAAATTAAGAAAAATCATATAAATTAAATTTTTCTGTATAGATTCCAAAAAAATAATATTTTATCATATTAAAATTATAACATCAAGAAATTAACCAATAAAATAATATATGATTAAAATATCATTCTATAAAAATTAAATTGTGATAAGAAATAGTTATTGATCGCCTACTATTGAAGAATCATTTATATTAAAATCTTCACACCATAATATCAATTATTCAATGAAATTATGAAAAAAGAACGAATTTAGGAAAATTTGATAAATCTTTATTTATAGATTCTCTTGACTACCATGTTTCCTTCACTGGTTTTTAATTTCTTAAAAAAAATCACTAGTGGAGTTTCATAATTCTGTTGAAAATTCTTAATATTGTCAAGAATTTATATGAGATATTTATTATAATAAAAGACACATTATAAATCTATTCCCATATATGAGTGTATATGTTTTGGATTCAGATTATATTTCCTCTATATAGTTACATGGAAGACAACATGTCCTTATAGAGGATTGTTGGAATGGACGATGGATAAGAAATATTGTAATGACCCCAACCCCCACTAGCCCAAAGACGGTGCATTACATTATTACTTTGGCATAGATACATGTACTAAATCCCCAAGAACCAATCATTTTAGAATTATTCAAAAATATAATTCAAACACGTGCATTACAAAAAAATTACACATCTAAACTACACCATCGAGAATCCATAGAAATTAATGATTCTCCTATGTTAATGTTGTATGTCAGTTATAATAAATATCTTCACATTTTAGAAAAAATGAAACATATGAAAGGGGTGATCAAAGATATGGTGTCTCGGACCAGGATTCCAATAAATAGGTGGCCTGAGCACTGATGGGACACATGTCCTCAACCACATCACCCTAAATTATTAAGGTTTTCGACTAGTAGAATGGTCCTAGGTTTCATCTATAGAGAGACTGATCCTTCATTACCAGAGTGAAGAAAAGTAGATAAATATAAGCATAGGTAAATAGTAGAAGCATTATAAGTAAACACTGTAATCATACAATTGTAATACATAATAGGGATGATAATAATTGAATCTATTAGAACAATTAAAGATGATATGTCATGTTATTAGAACACTAGAAAAAATGAGTACATGAAATTAGGCATAATATTTTTTACAAATATAATAATGGAATCTGAAAAAAATCCCAACAATCTTGATTAATAACTTTGTCATATGCTATCAATCTACAACCAAAACACCAAGAAATCAACTATTTATATCCGTGTGATTCCCTATTTCATCACCTAAAACCATGTAATGTACTTCGAGTAAGAAAAGTTATATGGAGTGGGTGTGATATAAATATAAATGGGCCACCACAAATAGTGTTTACAATATATGAATCATGTAATGGAATTTGATAGTGTGCATCATTCATATATAAATTATAGAAGAACATTGTAATTAAATACCCAAGTGCCGACATCATTTCATGGATGGTTTCTGAACATGTAAACAATTAAGTATTTTATAGTTACTAGTTTATAATATTCGAAGTTCTAATAAATGTGAAGGTTCCATGTTGTAACAAAGAATCCTATAATGTTATTTAAAAATGATGTCCCAATGTAACAAATAATCCTATATATATTGTCTCATGTAAATTGTGGCATAGATAAATTCTTCAATCTAATGGACATTTGTTGCATAATTTCTTTCTTGAGGCTTCAACTGCCGATATCTATATGCATCGAATTTTTCCTCTTGTACCCACACTAATCCTTGGATAATGCATGATGCATCACATTATATGACATAAAAATTGCCTAGATTTTGAGGATTCTAAATACATTTCGAGAAAATCCCCCATTTCAACTCCTTAAAGGCTTTCTCACAGTATATTGATCATAAGAACCTGACAACATTCTTTCTAAGAATACTGAGATGTGAAGCATGATGAGAGAACTCATGTATGAAACTCTTGTAATATTCATCCAGTCCTAATAAAATTTGTATCAAAAACATATTCTTTGGTTACTTCATGGAAACTAAAACAAAAGTATTTTATCGTAAAAAAAATACTCTTAATTACAATATAATATGATCAAAGAAGTGAACAGTTTCCATATAGATGCGGCACTTTTCAAGATTGGTATAAAGCATATTCCCTCTCAGTGTTTCCAGAATCATTTAAATATATTTGGCATGGTCATTTAAACTATGAGAATACAACAACATATTTTATATAATTACAATGAAAATAGAATCCAAATAGTTTTAAGAAACCCCATTCATAATATCTAGGAAAATAGTAGGCTCATTATTAAGAATGAACGACTTAATGAGGTAATCATATAAACCATTCCTACTAATGAAAGCTATACAATTTGTGTTTGATGGTCAGACTCGCACCTAATGATAGCTCAATCTCATGTCAATCTTCAATAAGTCTTTATATATTCAGAGCTAGTCAAAGAGATCATCTATATGAGGTAGGGGATACAGATTCTTGACAAAAAGTTGGTTATACCTTCTATAATCCATTTATAGACGTATGGCCCCATCGTCGATATTGGAAAAAATCATAGATGAACCCCAAGAGGATGTAATATGCAGTATAAATCCTTTGGTTTCTAAATCCTCTAACTTTAACTTGATCTCCTTATGTTTAGTAGGTACCACCTTTTATGGTGGAATATCCATTGGTGTAACTCCTGGAACAAGCTCAAATTTAAACACTACCTCGCTCAAAGGAGGTAATCCAAAAAATCTATCGGCAAATACTTCCTTTAATTTATATACTATTGGAGGGAGATCAGTATGAAGTAAACCATGGTCCTCCATGAAGTGATCTGAAATATAGGTGGTCACTCCACCTAACACATGATTCTTTCGTCCTGCTCTCAGGCCTGGTTATCAAACTAAATATTTTATAGAGTATTATTCTAGTGTTGTGAAAGGTACCATGTATAAATAGATGTATAAAAAATATTTATAATGAACCAACCAGTCTGACCTAAGAATTACATCGAATCATGTCATCGTTAGATCATATAGCTTTCAAATAAGGGAAAACTGTGTACCTCGAGGGGGCATCCACTACACTAGTTTATTGCATTTTACTGTATCTCCAACTATGTATCTAATGAAAGAACACCAAAAAATTATTGTATGTAATATTCAAGACTCTCCATGATTGAAAAAGAGGGAAGATATATTAAAGAAACCTATATCCAATAATGAAGATACTATTCTAGAGTCTACTAGAATAGTACTTCATACTCTAGATGGTCCCACAACCAGATCATCAAGTATTTTTTTTAATGTTGGTATCTAACCTAATCCACATCCATGTGAAATTGTTAGACTACCATGACCAATATGGATCTTCCAGTGGAGCTAGTGGTTAGGGGTCTATCTCCCATGGTGATAAAATCTTCCTCAGCTAGACCTATTGGTGTTACTCTAACATCCCACCTGACATGGTGTAAAAGAAATCACAATTAATGGTGGCCATCATGATGATCCTTTTCAAATCGATGATCATTGAATTGTCTTGGTGAACCATTGATGATTTCCCATACAACAACAATAACAACACTCCAGTGGGTCTCTATCACATTTTGGATTTAGATTTCACTATACTTCACTCTAATGACATGCCATGGTTCTATCAAAATGGAAACTCTAGTTTTCATTATCCTGATGAGAAATGTCTAGAGAATGATTCCTAGAACCAAAATAATTACTGCCCTACAGTCCCATAGAAAATTTTTCCCCTATGTTTTGATCAGTGATAAGAGCTATAGGTGATATTTTAAAAAAATGGGTTGGATATACTCATTCACCTCCATACGAATGGAATAATGGAGTCCATCCTTGAAATTTCAAGCACGCGAAAGTTCATCACCAACTAGAAGCAGATAGAAGCACTAGAACTCTTTGAAACAAGTTGAACATTCCATAACATGAATATAACCCTTCTACAGGTTCATATAATATATATCTCAAGCATCTCACAGTTTTTTAGGATATAATATTTCATATAAAATAATATTGATGATATCCCATATCATGTCTTTATGGTGATCATTTTTGTTAACCACATTCCACAAATGCTTTTTTGAATAAAAAAACTATCTAGTATGTTGAATATACTTCTTTTATGTTTTTGATGATTCTCAAAGATATATAGCATACACTCTAACCAAGAATAACTACCTTGGGGACGTCTTTCCCCTGAGAATGTGGGAATATGCTACTATGAAAACTCGCGAGTTAGATTATCCATTGTATCTACATGAATTAGAGAACAATGTGTGGACTGCATTAGATGTAGGAAACTATCACAAATGTGGGAGTCAGTTCCTAAAGTGGATATAGTATGATGTGCCTCAGGTTTCACTCCTAGAGGTAATATTGGTGTTTTATAGACCCACATGTCTAGGTCTTGGTTTCCACCACCTTCTTTTCATACAATACGATGATGTCATTGTGGCATAGTTCAACAAATTCCAAGTCCACGACACAGAACATTCTTAGCATCATAAGATAGAGACACATGAAGAAGATGAACAAAAGGAAAGACCCTACCCAAATCATACTACCCCACCTACCCACAAAATGGTTTTGAATCATCATATGCTCAAGTGTATATTTAAATCAATTTTATATTTAATCACTACATTCACTCTGTTACCTTTCATAAACATAAAATGTATGGATAAGTACATGGAACCCTTTACATAATGTGATTCTTTTTTCTTATAACATGTATCAAGATCATTTAAAATGGGATGTCCTTTCTTATGAATTAGGGCCCATGCAGCATATCTTTGAAATTAACACGCATTTGAATCTATAATTAAAGGGTTTATTAGATAAATAACTCATTCCAACCCATGGGGAAAATAACACCTCATGAATTGAAACATGAAATCACTCGATCACATCAAAAAATAATCACAATCACATATATAAGAAACGATCAATCAATAATCAATGACATTACAGGCAGGGAAAAGCAATGAAATGCACCTAAATAGAATGAAAACATGAATGAAATGGAAATTCTAGTTTCTTAATAATTATACATGTAATAGTGGTCCTTTACATAATATCACTATTCCAAGGATAAAATGGAATTCTTAATCAGTTTTATATTAAATAACTCAACACTACATGTGCATCACCCAATGTCAACATAATGTCAACTATAATAATAAAAACAAAACCACATTTATAATTCATAAAACTTGTATTTTACCCAAAACAAGGGTTCACAATGACCAAGCATGGCTTATTCCCATGTCCAATGCATTTCTAATCTCCTGAAAATTTTCTCAAAATTTTAATACAAAAAAATTAACCAGTCAGATACCACATTGTGACGTCCTATACCGATATTTCACTTAATAGGTACTCCATTCCTGGTGGGCCTCATGATCTCATGCACATGTCCATGAATGATAGAGGGATATGGCTAGAAGCGAAGGCCTATGGTGTGTCTCTGGGGAGACTATACCATTATTATCACAATTTAGTATATATGATAAATAGATAAATAAGAAAATATGGGATGAATTATATGTAAACAACGGATATAGACAATTGTAATATATAATAGTGATGTTAATAACTGAATCAACATGAACAAGTGATGTTGATATTTCATGTCACTACAATATTGTACAACATGGATGCAGTATGGCATTTATAACATTTTCCATTAAGGTATTAAAAAAATAAAAAATGTATCCCAAGCACCTATAGTTCCAACTCATTCCTCTGCAATCATGATCCAACCCATATAATTAGAAATAAAGTGTTTGAGGCCCTATGCTTCTCTTTTTCCACACATGTAATCATGTAATAAACTTTGGGTACCAAATGATGCTTGAAGAAGGTCTGAGATAAATCGTAGTGGACCAACACCGATGGTGTCTATATCATCCGGTATGTGTAATGGAAAATGATATTCTATAACATTCACATATAATGTAAAGAAGTACACTATATCTAAATACTCATGTACCTAATTCAACCCACGATTGGTGTCTGAACATGTATCTAATTTCGTATTTGATTGTTACCATTTTATAATATTCTATATATTAAATATATTGAAGGATCTATGATCTAATACTGAAAATTTTAATGATATATAATAGTGATTTCCCATGGTAATAACTAAAAGAGATGTAGAACTCAAGGGTCACTATGTCTATAATAAATGTATCCCAACATGAAGTAAGAGTGTATTAAAAGGATAATAGTCCAAATTATTCCACAATGTTATTCCCATCGAGTCCAATGAGTTCGTCCCAGATAAAATGGGGCTAAGACAGGACTGGGTCTAATAGAATTTAACCTTGGAACCTAATTGACATTGATGGATCCAAGGATTGTTTCCAAGGAATCATGTAGTACTACATGAGTGATCATACGATGTCATATTGTTTCTCCAAATATTAGGTAAGGATAATGTTTTTTCTATGTCTCAAAATATACAATCTGTAACATTAAAATTGGACTGTGGTCCTTTAGTGCTCAAGTCCTTACCACAAGAATCCATGGTGATTCAATTGAGAACACTCATATTTTAAATATAAATTCATATATATAATTTATTTTGTTCAACCCTTCCCTATAATTATTCTGATAATTCCAGGTAGCATGAACCCATTTTATCAATTCATAAGTAATCAATAAGTAAATATTGTTTAGGAATTTCCATTCATAAGTTTCAAAAGGCCATACAACAATCATCCATTCTTTTAATCAATTTAGGAATTTCCAATATTCAATGTTCACTCCTCTTCCTCCCATTAACATTCAATGGGGGTGTTATAGACATGTAACCATATTATTCATTATCATTTTAGGACTAGTAATATACATAGTATACAATCAAATTTCTCTTTTCCATTTAATTATAATATTATATAAAAAACATTTGGTAGGTCACGTAGAAGATACACGATACATTTTATTGACCATTTCATGATCTTTTAAAGTATTTATTATGAGGAGAATTACCATTAGTTTTTTAAATTATGTGAACATTAGAATAATGGATCCAAAGCATCAAAACGCTAAAAATATATTTATGGAAAACATCCCTATATGTTTTGTAGGAAGTTTTGAGCTTAACCACTAATAAATATTTGCATATTTTGAATGATAATAATCATATGATTCGAATATATATAAGCATGACATATAAATTCAATAAAAAAACCATGAAATTTGTGGTAACCACATGAATATTCAAAAATCAACAATCACATTGAATGGGTTATTCAACACCAACCTTAGGCTCATACGACTCTCTTACACCAGTATCAGCACTTGATTTGGCACAAATAAGAGTAGATCATTACACGTCGAATGTGACGAATGAAATCTCGATAGAACCCTGTAGAAAGGGGATCCATCAATCCCTAAATTATATCATCAAATATTAGTGTAAAAAACATGTTCGTACTTTTCATTCTCAGTAATTATAAATAATATAGTTCTATCTATCAGAAAATACGTAAAATTTTAAGGTGAGGTATATAACTAAAATACATTCTTTATAAATGTAATGTTGATAAAAATATGGAATGAATAAATCCAATAATTACATATAAATATTAACATGTATATTATATTTGTAAAACAACAAAAATATATTATTAATAACAAATATCATGATGAGCTAATGCATAATACAAGACATTATAATCACACTATCAAGGTTTTGGAAATGATAGCATACATAAATGGGTAAAAAAATGAACAAGTTTGCCTTATGAGACCTACTGATGCATTGATGGGTTATATTGTTCTGTTTCCATCACTTATTATATCTAATTAAATCATTCTTATGAAAGGGGTGATGAAACATAATAAACAACCCATTAAAATGTGAATACATAAACCATAAACAATTAATGCTATAAACAATGATAATTCCCATTCCAAATAAACCATAAACCGTTAAATTAATTATTTTTAATGATATTACAGTATATCAGCCTCAATAATGTATATTATCATATAATTTATTTTTACATAGATGAAAAATAAACTATCAAAAGTATTTAAAATTTCATGAGTGAAATACACATTTTTTTACTTTGAAATATTTTATTTTAGATACATTTAATTAAAAAATATATTAATAAAATTGATAATAACATGGTAAGAATGTAATTAAATCCTAAAAAATTTCTAGTTTAATGAAATTTAAATGTTTTCTCATGCTGCATATGTTAGAAAACATTCCTTCCATCAAAAACTCATAATGTGTGTCATTTTGAAAATGGAAATGATTTCATTCAAACTATTATATAAATATAAAATCACTTCAAAAAAACATTAAACATATTTATTATAATATATAAATAATATTGGGAGGCATTTTTTGAAACATGGAATGGATGATCAATATGACTTATATAATACTTGGTTATAAACAATCCCAGAAAATATTAAGATTGTGACGTTAACCCTTACCACTTTATAATCTATAGAATTGTATACCCAATGAAAGAAAAAAAATAAATTGTGATTAAAATAACATAATATTGTTAATTACATTCATAAATGGAATTCATTTGTAGTATATACATTACACAAAAGAAATAATTTGTGAATATTGCAAGTTTCTCATGGAAATAAAAAGTAAGTTGAATTTCCTGTACGTTTTAAATTCTTTTAGTTGAATGTGATTTAAAATAATTTATAATGTTATAATGTATATTATTAATTTATTATAGAACCATATACATATTTATTTTATAATATAGTGTCCCTTAATATTGTCTTATCACCCTTTTGTTGATAATGTTTCATTATTACCATTGTTTTGTGTATAAACTGTTTCATTTTACTATGAATGTTTTGTCATGTATGTCTTATTTTTATTCATAGGACACATATATTTCATATCTATAGTGATGTTATCTTCCTTGATATTATAATTACTTATAATTTTCATATTTATAATCATTAATCGTCAGATAACATTGAAAATGAGTAACATCATGTCGTCGAGATGGTGGGACGTATATATGCACGAGCAACGATATCATTACGTTAATTGAAAATGGGGAAATAAATGAATAGTATATTAATTATAATGAAAAAATATTATGTCTTATGTATTATTTATATGAACTATATCAATCGTTATAACAATCTAAAAAAAGTTGCGATGAAAAACAATTTTCACCACAACGTGGAGACGGTAGGGATTACTTATGCACATGTAGTGATTTCATTTTCCATATGATTATTATATTGATGAATATGTTTTTTTATAATAATAATAATATATAATAATATATATGATACTAATTTTAATTTTTAATTGATATAACACATCAAGTGGAAATAGATGAAGAAATTATAATTGAGTAGTCGGTAATCAAGATTACATCTTATTTAGAAAACCTTCATTGGATATCATCTTTGGGACACTAGGGGTGTTATTATAAGAATAAAAGAACCTATATGATCTCACCATGTAAGTGGATAAGATAAATTAGAAGGTTTATTTCTATATATGAGGCTCAATGTGATCGAATGAGATGATGGAGCATGTGCCATTTCATAATTGAGATGAGGGGCTCTTTTGGAATTTTTAAAAATATTTATTTATAATAAATTAAATCTCCATACAAATACAACAAAATTTTTATTTATTATAATATATGATGATATAAGGCATTAATTTCCTATCAAAATATATTTTAGAAATGTTTTGGTATTATTTGAACTCATATAGGATTGATTAAACCTTTGTTATCCTATTATTATTTAAATTAGTGTAATAAATGTTTCAATATTAATGGTATGTAATGTTTACTTATATGATGTCTATTGGACCATAAAGAAGACATATATATCATATAAGACAATATTTTAGTTATTAATAATTTTTAAAATTTTTATAATTTTAAAATATTTTAATAAATCATTATTTTGATAAAATATCAATAGTGTCACTTTTGACATTATTCCCGTATTGGATTTTAAAAATATAAATATTACCAGTTAATGTAAAAAATAATATATTTTATCCAAAAGGCGTCATGGTGATCAGTAATACCCATTGAAATCATTTTTTAACGCAATAAATATTTATTTTAATAAATTTAATATCATTAATTTGATTTATTTATTAATTAAATAATTACTCCATCATCATTTTTAGAGCAATTAAGGTGATTATTTGTTCCCAAAAAAATATCATTAAATTCACATGGAATATATATATATATATATATTATCAATAAAATTTAATTTTTTTTTCCAAAATAACATCTTTAAAACTGTATATTAAAATTGTATGTGTATTTAAAAACTACAGTTTGAATTATTGACTTCCATTTAAAAAAATTATTATAAGGGAACTAGTTATTATCACGTGGCTCAAAATTGTAATTAATTTTACCCTTGTATAACCATGTATGATATATAAAAAATAAATAATATTTATACTTGATTTTGTGTCATTAATGTATTTATTAAATTTAATTAAAACTTTTTATTTTCTTTTTCTTCAACTTGTATAAGAAAAACACTGACATAGTAGAAGTCCTTATGGTAATTATTTAATTCATAAAAATTAAAATTAAATAACCATGATAAATAAAATCATCTTGCTTTCAATTGGTAATTTATATCCTTATTTATATTCTATATAACCCAATATAAAAAATGATATAGTGATTCAAAATATGAAAACAGAATATTTAAAATTTATTTTAAAAAATACTAATTAATGTCATATTCAAACAAAACATGATTATAAAGGGTCATAATTTAATTCCAAGGATGATGTAGGTCGAAAGACAATCATCCAAATAAATTAGGGGATGTGTTAAGTTAATTTTCTAATATACAAAGTCTTATGTTTTACACTTAATTACCTTATTTCACGTTAGACATGTTAAATGAGAATTTACTAATGGTACTATTAATAATGAAAAAAAATAATAAGAAACTATTTATATATTTTAGGCTCAATTATTCCAGATATAGAATAAATTTTAAAAAATACAAAACCCATATGATTTATTAATTAATTAAAATTAAACACATTGATAGGGTGAGAAAATGGGTTATTAAAATTAAATCATGCCAAAGATTGAAACATCTTTATATCTAATTTCAATCTATAATTGATTACAATGAACTAAATTGGATTAAATGATAAAAATATAATATTTATAAGCATTAAAACAAATTGAAGTTATAATTTAAAATAGTATATTCTCTCGATGAAAAAAGATTTTTGCAATTAATTTTATTTCAATTTTACTAGTTTTCAAAAAATGAAAATTATTTATAGAAATATAGGTTTTTAAGCATATAATTTGTCATGATCTGCCTCCATAGGAAATGAACCTTTTCATATGACCCCATGGGTATCCGGTAATACCTTTGTTGCCTTCATAGATCACCATAGGCTATTACTCACTAGGGTCGCTTATCAGACTAATGAATGTCCCCACAGGACAACACATGTTCTTTCCGTGTGTTTTGTCCTCACTCACACACATCCTGGGAAACTTCCCAGAAGGATACCCATCCTGATTACCACTCCAGGCCAAGCATGGTTAACTGTGTAGTTCTAATCGGGTAGGCTTCCGAAAAAAAGGTGTACCTTGTTGACATGGGTAGTAACATTTAGCTTTTTAAGTCTCACTTTTTTGGGGGTGTTACATTAGTCACCCCTTCAAAGCACAACACCATCTTTGTGGACCCCAAGCCTCAAACCCAGGTAGGGCCTAAGTACTTCTGGATGGGTATTTCCTCTGATAACAATTTTTTATGACCAGTCCCCCAGGGCCCTCATCGTGACTACCCCAAACCCGCCTTCCATAGGCCAGGAGCTGGAGACTAGCACCAAAAGCCAAATTCTCTAAAAATGGAAAGGCATTGCCTTTGTAAAACATAATCTAACACAACTAGAGTACAAGAAGAAAAATACACTATGTTAAAACTGCATAACAAGTGTACTGAGGGTAAAGGGGTACAGAATACAAGCACAACAGGAATGCACAACTGAAAAGTTAGTACAAATGAAAAGAAATGTACAAACAGTTGAAACGTAAAAGCAGCTCCAGGAACGTCGTTCGGGATTCCTACCTGAAGGGTAGGTACAGTTTCCCACCTCAGCATTCCACATCTATCGGTCATCTCTATGTACCGTCTTGCCGAGTAGTCCACCTCCGGGTACCATCTAGTCTTGGCTCTCTCTCTGCCTCCGTCAACGATGTACGTTGTCTAAATCCAACACAACATGGTGCGGGCATATCACGTGCATGGGTGTGAATAAAAATACTCAGTAGGGACCCTGAGACCCTCAAGGACTAACAAAATCCAGAAAGGATAAACCACAATGCTTAAAATTCAAAGTATAACCATTACTTAGGAATATTCCCATACATATACCTATGATATCAAGTAACCAATCTCCATCCTGAGGAAAATAGAAAGTTCATGACTTAGCTGAAACCAGGATTTTTATAATCAAAACCACGACTGTTGGAGAAATCCTCCTCTGTCGAGTATTGTGGCCCGGTCGTGACTCTGTGGAGCTACTCACTAACCTTAGTTTGCTAAGGTACTCCTCCTGTCGATCACCACGGTTCTGCTACCAAACCGGGCACTCCTCCGATGTAGGTCTACCAGCAAACCGGGTGCTCCCCCTAATAGCTGTCAGAGGTACTTCTCTTGTTGAGTATAGAAGGTCTGTTGCCAAACCTTGCACTCTATCCGCTATGGTTCTATCGCCAAACTGGGAGCTCTGTCCCCTGGGCTAGTTGAATCACTCCGAGTCGAATCGGTCAAGCAGTCGCCAGGTCTACAGCTACTAGGTCTCTGCACTATGTCTTCTCATTACCAGGAGGATCCGCTCCACGAGCTACAGGTCGATACTCCTAGTGTCACGAAATTTCATATTGAAGTATCTCAATGGACTGCCATGTCAATGGGGTCTCAATGAAATAGACAGTGTGTCAATCAGACGACTGGTCTGTGAGTTATTTGCATTTTAGTCCCGAGGTCCCGGTTGGATTCGTGTATGAACCAACCTTACTATGACTCAGCTATACCCGAACTCCAGTGGGGTATACTCAAATGGAATAATATTCTCCAAGAATACAGGTGCCCATTATGGATCTTCAAACGGACGTCTGGTTCCAAAGATATGACCAAAGTAAGTGATGGGTCATTAGTGGGCCCGGATCTGGTCCGACTCAGCCCAACCCAGTCTGGGTCAATGCGGTGAGACTTTCTGGGTCAGACATGACCCATTGGGCTGGTAAGCTTTCTATGTTTGGCCTAGACCATTGGGCCCGGCCCAGCGGACTGTGTGGACAGTTCAGGCCAAAGTCTCCATGTGGGCGACTTGTCCCGAAGGCCAATGGAAGGTTTGGTAAGCGCCACGAGGGGCACAGATCGAGAGGATCGGCCGAAGAGGACAAAGGTGGGCTGAATGTGGTTCAGGCAGGCTACGGGTGTGCCAGGAAGGGTGTGGGGCGCGCTGGCCAGCCGGTCGGGGCGTCGGGCTGGCGGCCTGGTCGTAGAGGGGTGCCGGGCAAGCGGCTAGGGCACCATGGGTCGCCGGGCAGGCGCAGGGCATGTCTTCAGCGCATGGGGCATGTGGGCAGGGTTCCAAGGGCTAGGCTGGCTGCAGTTCCGGTCGGGGAACGTGCCGGCCCGCGCGCAGGTAGTCTGGTCGGGCGCTGCATGGCCGGAGATGGGGTTCGCAGAGACCATGGGTATAGCGACGTCTACTCGCCGTCTTCATCAACGTCGCCACATTGCCATGCTGCTACTACTTCACCATCGATCCACGGTTCTGATACCATAATGGTTTCATTGGGGTTGGGGCGTGTTCATTCGGCTCGAAACCTCCACGTTAGAATGATAGAAATCGGTTCATGAAGTTTATTAAACGAGAGATGATTACGCGTTAAACAACATAAAACACAACCCTTCCTTTTTAATCGTTGGGAGTTCTTTCGTCATAGATGATGATGATGTTGTCTTCATTCGTCATACGTTTCCACTTCCGAGCTCGTTCGTCGGTCCATTGACGGTGAAGAGGAAGTAAGATGGTTCCTCGAAGAGATCCCACGTCGGAAGGGGGATCCGAGGAAGAAGCCAAGGAAGAATTCGTCATCGCTGGCATCTTCGTGATCTTCATTGGAGGATTCTGTTCTCCCAAGATCTCCACTAAATAGAGAGAACGTTCCAAAATAATAGATTTTAATCTATTATGTCGGATGTTGTGAATTAATTAATCGGTCCCCACTTAATTAAGTTCACATTGGCAAAAATATTCAATATTCAAAAGTGGAGAGGATCCACCAAATTAATTCCACAAGATATCCATAAATAAATTGAGGAGTTTTGAGGGGGTTAGAGGCTCGGGTGGTCCCCACCCAATTAATATGAGGAGGTTCAAGGGGTTCCCTTCAATTAATTGGTAGGATTTTGAGGAGGCTTTATTCTCCACCATTAATAGTGGAGTGAAAGACCAAGAGGCTCTCCCTCATTAATGAGGGAGAGTTGAGAGGTTTCCTCCACTCCCATTAAATGGGGGGGGGGAGGGTTAAGCCCCGTGTGGACTCTAGGTCATAACCTCTCGCAGGATGTTATGTTGCTCTGGTGGTCCCCACCCCATTTATCCTCCCATGGGAGGTTATGGTGTGGCGTTCCCACCACCAAACCCCATGTAGTAGTGTTAGTTAAAAGCTCCACATGGGGGTTGGTGGTGGGACCGCCACACCCTAGCCTCCCATGGGAGGATAATTGGGGTGCGGACCCCCCGAGCAGCATAACCTCCCACGAGAGGTTATGACGTGGGGTCTACACGGGGTTTACCCCCCCCCCCCCGAATTTAATGGGAGGGGATGAAACCTCTCAACTCTCCATCATTAATGAGGGATAGCCTCTTGGTCTTTAACTCATCTCTTAATGGTGGAGAATAAAGCCTACTCAAACCCCCCCCCCCCAAATTAATTTAAGGGAACCCCTTGACCCTCCTCATATAAATCAGGTGGAGACCACCTGGGCATTTAACCCCCTAAAAACTCCCCAATTTAATTATGCTAATATTGTGCAATTAATTTGGTTGAGCCTCTCCACTTTGAATTTCGAATATTTGTTCCAACATGAACTTAATTATGTGGGGCCCACATAATTAATTCACACCATCGAACATAATAGATTAAAATCAATTTTTTGGCACGTTTTTCTCTCTTTAGTGGAGAGCTTGGTAGAATAAAATACTCCAACGAAGAATGTGAAGTTGCCAGAGATGAAGAATTCTTCTTCGGCTTCTTCCTCAGAACCCCCTTCCGACATGGAATCTCTACGATGACCCTTCTTCCTTCCTCTTCGCCATCAATAGACCGACGTAGTAGCTTGAAAGTGGAAGCCTACGACGAATGACGACAATATTGTCTTCCCCCACGATGAACAAATGACCAATGATTAAAAAGGTAGGGGTGTGTTTTAAGTTGTTTAATGCTTAATCATATCTCAATTAATCAACTTCATGAGACGCTTTATATCGTTCCAATGTGGAGGGTTCGGGCCGAACAAACATGCCCCGACCCCTCCGAAACCTTTATTGTATCTCAACCATGGATCGACGGTCAAGTATTAGCGGCATGGAAACATGGAAATGACGACGAAGACGGAAAGTAGATGTCACGCTACCCACGACCTCTGCGAACCACACCGCTGACCAAACAGTGCCCGACCAGCCTACCCGCGCACTGGCTTGCGCACGCCCTGGCTGAAACCATTGCCACCTCAGTCTCCGGAACCCTGCCCGCATGCCCCGCGCACTGCCAGCATGCCCTGCGCCTTCTCGACACTCCTCAGCACCCCGGCCGGCTGCCTGGCTCCCTCCCAGCGCCCCGGCCGGCTGCCCAGCATGCCCCATGCCCTTCCCGGCACACAACTGGCCTGGTCGCGCCGCGCGCAGCCCGCCGTTGGCCTCTCGGGATGAGCTGCCCGAGAAGCGCCCCTCATGGCACCATCTGAACCTGCCACTGTCTTTTGGGCCAAGTCGCCCACATGGTGACTACAGCCCGAAATTTCCACACGGTCTACTAGGCCGGCCCTAGCAGTCTAAGCCAATCACAGCATGTTGATCTGACCAACATGCCAAGTCAGACCCAGAAAGTCTTATTGGGATGACCCAGACTAGGTTGGGCCAAGTCGGACTGACCGGGTCGGACTGGACACAAGCCCAATAATGAACCATCAATTACATTGGCCATATCATTGGCACCGGACGTCTATTTGATGAACCGTCAACGACGCCAGTATTCTTCGAGCATAGACATACCTTTGAGTATACCACTTCAGAGTTCGGTTATAGTTGAGTCACGGTCAGGTTGGTTCATACACGAATCCAACCGGGCCCCTGGGACTAAAATGCTAATAACTCAAGAACCGGGCGTCCGATTAATGCGCCCACTTGTTGCATTGAGACCCCTTTGACGTGGTAGTCCTTTGAGATATTTACACCTGCGATTTCGCGAAATGTGGAGTATCGAACTGTAGCTCATGGTGTGAATCCTCTCTGAGATGAGCTGACAGAGTGTGGAGACCTAGTAGCTGTAGACCTGACGACTGCTTGACCGATTCGTCTCGGAGTGATTCTACTAGCCCATTGGATGGAGCACCCAGTTTGGTGGCAGTCCCACTATGGACAGAGCACCTGGTTTGGTAGAAGACCCACGGTACTCGCCAGAAAGAGTACCTCTGACGGAAATTAGTGGGAGCACCTGGTTTGGCGGTAGACCCACAGCGGAGGAACGCTCGGTTTGGCAGAAGAACCATGGTACTCGACAGGAGGAGTACCACAGTAGTCTAAAGATAGTGAGTAGCGCCTCAGAGTCACGACAGGGATACTCTACTCGATAAAGGATGAGTTCTCTAGCTGTCGTGGTTTTGATAATAAAAATCCTGGTTTGAGTTGAGTCACGAGCTTTGTGTTTTCCTCATGATTGAGATGGGTTAGTTGATAACTTCGGTATATATATGGGCATATACCTAAGTAATGTTTATCCATTGAATTTTATGATTTTTGGTTTATCCTTGTTGGATTTTGTGAGACCTAAAGGTTCTTGGAGTCCCTACTCAGTTTTTTTATACCCACCCTTACACAAGCTATGCCCGCACCACGTTGTGTTGGATGCAAACGACACACATCGTTGTCGAAGACAGAGAGCGAGTCGGGACATGATGGTACCCATAGGTTGAAAACTCGGCGAGACGGTACACGGAGCAGACCGATAGACGTGGAGTGCTGAGGTGGATATCTATAACTACCCTTTAGGTAGGAATCCCAGACAACGATCCTGGAGCTGCTTTTACGTTTCAGTTGTTTGTCCCTTTCTTTTCAGATGTACTTACTTTTTTGTTGTACATTCCTATGGGGATTTTATTCTTGACCCCTTTGCACTCAGTAAACTTGTTATACATTTTTTACTTAGTGTTTGCTTCTTCTTGTACTCTGGTTGTGTGAGTTTACGTTTTATAAAGGCAATACCTTCCCAGTTTTAGGAAATTTCTCCTTTGGTGCTAGTCGCCAGCCCCTGGCCTATGGAAGGCGGGCTTGGGGTAGTCACGATGCAGACCCTAGGGGATGGGTCATGACATAATTGGGGTTGTTCATATATTATTACTATAAAATATATTGGACTATTATAAAAAATATTTCATTGAATATATAAGATATATTTTTAATTAATATAATTTCATAATTGTAAGATATTTAATTTAATTGGAGAAAATGACATCTTGAAAATAAAAATAGATCTTCACCCAATCATTACTTATATATTTAGTGAAATCCTATATTTATCTCTAATTAATTTGTAACTAATTATTTCAACAATATATTTTCATAAATTAATTAGTAATATTCATAACGAATAACATAACGACTAGGTTATATCTTATTATATTAAATTATAATTTTTTAATAAAGTATTTTTTTGTGTAACTTGATCTTATGTGAAATGTAAGATATCTGTGAAATTAAATTCACCGATGGAGATAAAAATGGTAAATTCTCGTGGTGTTACATTCTCCCCACCTTATATAAGTTGCTTCCCCATACTGTGAAATTGAGAAAAAACCTAGTTTTTCTACTTTTTGAAATATCATTATTGAAATACCACATCTGAAAAAGGATTAATGAGTCAACAAATTAAAAATAAATGATGTTAAGAATGAAGGTAACCATAGATAAAAAATATTAAGGTTACATAGGTGAAAAAAATGACTTGGGAGAGAAATATAAGCATCATGTTCTAATAGATAGAGACAAGGAACAATGTTAGGATAATGATACCAATCACAAGGTTGTAAATTTATTATAATCCAAATGACCATTTGATTCTTCCAAAAAGGTACCAGGATATCAATTATGGTTTCATGGAATTTTCCTTATTGTTGATGAATTCATTAACATCATTTTCTATGAACATAAGAATATATACATACATCACATTTATGGTTTCTTATTATAATGAGTTTTCACCAAAATTTATCTTTTTATCTAAACAATTTGTATTTAAGATGAATTTGTTTATGCTTATATATTGGAAATCAATATATATGGATCAAAAAATATAAAAATATATAAGTTTAGATTACACATGTCATTTTAAATTAATTGAAACCAAAATAATTTTGATATGAAAAGATAATTACCCAAAATAGATCATCAAAATTAAAAAGTAAAACAAAAAGATCAACATTTAACATTACAAAAATAACTTCCATTCTATAAAAATAGTCTATTTTAGTATTGAAAGCCAAAAATAATAATGATTTGATCATATATTCTTCAAAATAAATTCCATCACTCTTAAAAAATTTGATTGTATAAATATCATAATCTCAATGTTTTTCTAACCATTTCCATAACTACTGTGAATCCCAATAAGTCCCCAATAAAATCCTATTAGACTCTAAAATTTAATTCAACTATTATTCATAAAAATTTTATCTGTACCTTAATATAATAGGAATCAAAAAAATAAAAAACATCATCAAACATAATATTCTATTAATAACCAAATTATTTTCCAATCCCATGTTGATTGTAAAACATCATTATCTATTAGATATTGTAACTAAAAAATGTCATCCTAACTGAGACTTCGCCAAGGATTAGGGAAGGCACACCACACATGTCACCCCTCAATTGTTGGTTTAAAACTCAGGTCCTTACTAGACATTATAGGTTTTCACTGGGTTTGATGGATTTAATTTTTATGAATCCATTATAATATAACTCTATTAATAAATATGATGGACATACATGAATTAAATTTAATAACTAAATAGACATTTAATTAAGGATTTCCATTAAACCATAATACATAAATAATTCATCAATTTATTTCTGCATAATTCCTCCGATGTTTTAGAATCTATCCTATAGAAAAGAAAATATACTCGTATAATGCATAGTTTCCCCACATTTAATGCAATAAACTAAAAATGGATTTTTAGGATGATTTTTATTTCCCCCCTAATACCATTTATTTTCCATCGAAATTTATTTTCTGTATGCCATTATTTGGCACGAATAAATATTTCATTTATTCCATTAATTCACTTTCATGGTTATCTAATTCCATATTTATTGCTTGGATGAAATGGTGAGTTGTTATCTCTATTATAACCACCACCATAGCTTGTATGAAGATTTATCGTTTCTGTATTGGTCTAGTTTGGGAGTTACTTAAGGTATATGTTGTTAATAATATTTTGTAAAAAATGCTTATAAATTAAAAAAAATAATACATTCCAAGAAATATTTAATTTATTTTTTAATTTCCATCATGTATTCAATCATGTTTAATGCTAGCATGAAACCTTCTAGATCCATCCATTGTGTAAAATTAGAAACCATAGTGTGAGTAATTATAGTCATTGATAAAAAAATATTAATCATTTAATGAATTTCATGACACTCTATTTTCAAGATGAAACACATTTATTTTAACCAAGGTTTTAAATTTGATCATATTTTCTAATCTTTAATAATTTTTTTTAAGAAGAATTTGAATTATCCTAAGCATATCCCCTGGTAGTGTCAATCTAGGTGCATAGTAAGGACCATTTTCTTGTACCAGGTCACCCCTACTTAGTCTCAAGACACCTTCTTGGATTTGTTACCCATATTTAAATCTATTCTAGAACAACATCCACTGGTAATATCCAAGAATAAATGTATTTCAAGGAAAAAACATAATCAATACTTTACCAAAATTTGAGGATGTTTATATATACATATCCATGGGTATATCATTGGGTACTATTTCATAATCTATATTTTCTTAATCTAATTTCCATGTTTATTGATAAAACATCTTCGATACAAACGGTAACAACCTTAACCCTAGTAGCATAGGGAATGGTCCTTACATTATTACATTGTCATAGATGCAAGTATTGAATCCCAAAGGACTGACCAGTTTATAAGTTTTTGAAAATATGTTACATAAAGGATCCTAACATTTTAATTCAAACTCTAAAATACATAATAGAGAATACTTTGAAAATCATGATTACCATAGATTAACCTTTCATATAAATCACTATATACATATTTGCATCCTGGAAGAAATGAAATAATATAAAAGGGTGACATCATATTATTAGTGTGTTTAAATAAGACAGCGGAAGCTATCATAAAAAAAGACTAATCTTTTATGGTGAGATTTTTAGATAAAAAAACATTAATTTTAAACATATTAATTAGCATAATATAAAAGTAATAAATCATATAATTCCATTTAATCATTCACCAGTAGATTAAACTAGTTTAATAATAAAATGTATTATCTATAACTAATCCCATAATGAGAGAACACATAATGTTAGATATCATAATCATGCAATAAATGATTTATATATGACATACTACAAAAATGGGTAAAACCCAATCAAGTTAGTCCCATGAATCCGAATGATGAATTGAGGTTCTATATCAGTCCCCTCCCATCAATTAATAAGTCCAATGCATTCCTCATATCAATGGGGTTATGAAACATTATCAACATAAACAATCATATTAAAAAAAGCATAAAAATTCGAATAAATAAAACGATAACCATTAATGTTATCAAAATAATACATTGAAAACTACGAAAATAAAAAATAATTCAATGAATTATGGTAAATTGTAACATAAGAGATCAACCAAAATCAATCATTATATTCAAAAAAGGATTTTTACATAGATTAAAATTCCCTAATAAAATAATTAAAATTTTATTGAGAGAAAAACACCTTTTTAAAATAAAGATTATTTATATAATAGATGTTTAATTAGAAAATAGAAAATTTTCAATTAAAAAAATCTAGAACTATTGAATGTGAAGCTTGGAAATTTTAAGTCTCAATTATAGAAGAAAATCATTTCATGTAGTATAAGATGAAAAAAATTTCCTACATATAAATTTTTATAATGTTCCTTATCTAGCAATTGACAATATTTCAATTCCAAATATTTTATAAATAAATCATGGTTACGAAATACAGTAAATTGTTTTTCGATACTAATAAAATTATATTTTGGAAATTTTTTTCCAATACATGTACATGGGTGATAAATATTCCCGAGTAAATACATACATATAAACTATCTTGTTTAATAATTAGATTGGATGCTAACCCTTAACACATTATAATAAGTAGAATAATATTCCAAATGAAATAAAAATATTATATTGATATTAAAATCCCATAAAATTCAGCATAATTTACATAAATGGAATTCATTGGATGTATATACACCACTAAAAATAAATCAAGTGGGGAATAAGGTGTGTACCTCTTGGAAATAAAAAAGTGAGTCAAATTTCTAAGACCTTGTACATTCCTTTAGTTGAATGTTGATTACCCTACTATATAATAAACAAAACAAGTTATTAATTTATTCCCTCACCATGTAAATATTTATAGTATCATATATAATCCCCTGGTATTTCTTATCAATAGTTTGTTCATAATATTTTTTTGTTACGATTGATCTCCGTCCTAACCGCTTCATTTTCCTATATATGTTTTATCATGTAAGTCCTATGTCATATAAATTGGGAATATTTATTTCATATATAGAACAATATAAAGTTAATATATATTATATTTAATCATTATTCAAAACATTATTGTAACTATTTATAGGGTAACATTTAGAATAAGTCACATCGCCTTGTGAAGACGATTGATCGTATGTAGACATGACTAACAATATCATTTCCCTAAATGATTAAAGGATAAAATATTACATATTTTATTAATTAAAACTAATCAAAATAATTTAATATATCTTATTAATATACATTAATTCAATAAAAATACCCATAAAAATATTTTTCTGAAAAAAAAAGTTACACCATGACATAGTGACGGTAGGTCGTACGTACACACGTGTGGTGATTTCATTTTTCATAGGATGTATAAAAGTGGAATTTGGATATTACATTATCATAAAAATATATAAATATATTTATATATTATTTTTAATTTATTAATATATAATGGAAACAACACATTAAGGTGATGTATAATATGTAATAAATTTATAAAAGTCTTTAAAGACTATTACCTCTTCTTTATAGAAACTTCTTTGGATTTCCTATTTGGGACATTAGGGTTTGTATTGTGAGAATATCATAACCACTATGATGTGGCTATAGAAGTTTATAAGATAAATGAATGGATTTTTCTTGATCCATAAAGATCAATGTGAGGAAATAAGATGAGGGGAGATGTGCCTTTTTATAATTGAGTTTTGGAGCTCTTTTATAATTAAAAAAATTATTAATTTTTAATAAATTAATTATTAATACCAATACCAAAAAAAATTCATTTATTCTATTCTTTTTTGACATATGGTTTTTATATCTTAAACCAATATAATTTTGAATTGTTTTTGTATTATTTTTATCCTAATAATTTTTATTATCCCTTAGTTAACCTAATTTCATTTTATCAAAGGTAAAAATATTTTCAATTTTAAAAGGATGTATGTTTTACATATTTGGACACAATTAGACCATAAATGATATATTTATAACATATTATACCATATTATAGTTATTTTTTATATTTAAACGTTATTATGAAATATAAATAATTTAATAAAACAATATATAGATAAAATATCAATAGTGTCCATCTTGACATGGTTCAAAAATTGGATTTTTACAAATATCGAGAAATGAAGTTAGCATCGAACCAAATATATTATTATATCCCCAATGGGTCATGTTAATCTATAAAATTCGTTATATAACAAAATTATCTCAATTAATTCATATAATAATATTTTTAATATCATTAATTTTATTTATTCTCTATTTATATTATAATCAAATCATATTTCTTAATTACATTAAGGTAATTACTCGTTACATAAAAATTATAATTAAAAAAACATGAAGAATATGAATTTAATGTTTCTAAAATGAGTTTTTTTTCAAAAATAACTTCTCGAAAACCATATATTATAATAGTATATGTAATGGAAAAGTAGAGTGTGAACAACTTTACCTCCTTTTAAATACAATATTTTAAGGTTTTATTCATATTCATGGAGCTACAAATGGAAATTAATTTTACCCTTGGTTATTCATACCCTAGTAACAAAAACTATATATATGTATCCAAGTTATTGAATCATTTAATTGAATATATAATTTCCTTTAATCGCATTTTATTTGTTTTTCTTTTTAAAATACAAGCACAAATCATTATTTAAAAATATTTTAAGGTAATTATTTATGTCATAAATATTAAATTTATATTAACATGATAAATTAAAAAACATAATATTTCAAAAAAATATTTATAGTATAATTTATATTTTGAATAACACAATATTAATAATGATATAGTTATTTCAAATAGGAATATGAAATCATTTTCGTTTTTTTAATTAAAAAATAATAAATATCATTTTCTCACACAAGTAGCTTTAACGGATTTTAATATCCTCAAAAGGATGTTGTTGGTTTGAACAAACTCATACAATGAATTTTTGACAAGTTATAGGGTATGTTTATAATATTTATAATTTTATTATTACAATTGATTACCTCACTTAACCTTAACCATTGGAAATAATATTTTAAAAAAGATACTATTTATAATTCCAAAAAATGAATGAAATCAATTTAAATAATTTTTAATCACTAATTCCAAATATGGAAACCAATTTTCAAAATTCCAAACATAGATGTTTTAGAAATTAATATAAAATTACCCTTGTTAATGGGGTGATAAAATGGTTTTTAAAGTTATAAATATGCCACTTATTGATATGTTTTTATATCTAATTTCAATAAAAAATTAATTCCAATGAATGAAACTGGAATAAATGATAAATATATATTATATTAACAAATTAAAAAATTAATAATTAAAAAGTTAAATTGTATTGATTAGAAATTTGGTTACAGTTAATATTTAATATACTTGACTATTTATACAAACTTGAAAATTATTAGAGAAACACCGAAAATTATTCCAAAGTAAACTTTTATATTTCAATTTTAATGAAACACAAATTTTTCAATTGAATTATTTGAAATTATCAATTTTTTAATAAGTTATCCATTAAAGGCTGTAAATCTCAATTTATAAACATATCAGTTTTTATGCATAGAATTGTGTTTGTTCAATGATTATACCTACAAAACTTGTAGGATGAATATAAAAATTATTTTATTTAATATATAACATATATAATTCAATAATATCATTTACTAAAATTACTTAATTTTATTTGTTTAATTAATATTAATGATTGAGCGTAAAAATCATTCTTTATAAAAAAAACATGTTTTATATATTCCATTGGTTACCATTCATAAAGATAACATGTATGGATAAGTACACACAACCATTTACATATTGTGATTCAATTTTCTTTTAAAATGTTTTATGATCAATTAAAATGAGATGTCCTTCATAGGGAATTAGGGCCCATACACCATATCATTGAAATTAACAAGCATTTAATCAATAATAAAAGCGTTTATTGGTAAAATTACTCATTCCAACCCATGAGTTCCAATAACACCTCATGAATTGAAACATGAAATCAATCGATCACAACTAAAAATAATCAGAATCACATATATAAGTAAGAATCACTCAATAATGAATGTAATAACAAGCAATGAAAAGCAATGACATAAACCTATATAGAATAGAAACATGACTTACAATAGAATTCTAAGTGCCAAATAATGATACATGTAACAATGGTCCATTACCTAATATCACTAGACCAAGGATAAAATGGAATTCTCAAAAATAGTAATAATATATAACTCTGCACATATTGTGCATCATCCATTGGAAAAATATTCTCAACTTTAATAGGAAAAACAAAACGAAATTTATAATTTAAGAAAATTGGATTTTACCTTAAAAATCTATTCAAAATGCCCAAGCATGGATTATTCCCAAGTCCAATTCATTTCTAGTCTCATGAATATTTTCTAAAAATTTTAATACAAAAATAGTAACCCCTCATATACCGCATTTTTAAATCCTATACCAATATTCCTGTTAATATGTGCTCCATTCCTGGTTGGACTCATGATCTAATGCACATCTCCATGAATTCTAGAGGCTTAAGGCTAGCAGTGAAGGCCTAAGGTGTGTCTCTAGGGAAAATGTGTCTTTCTTATCACAATGAAGAATATAAGATAAATATAAAAATAAGTAAATTGGGGAAGCATTACATGTAAATAGTGGATATATAAAATTTTAATAGTTAATAGTGATGATAATAACTGAATCAAAATGAAGAAGTGATGATGATATGTCATGTCACTGGAAAACTGTAAAACATGGATATAATACATCATTTATAACATTTTCCATAAATGTATTTAGAAAATTAAAATTTTATCTCAAGAATCTAGAGTTCAATCTCATTTCTCTGCTATCAAGATCCAAACCTGACAACAAGAAATCAAGTGCTTGAGGCCATATGCTTCTATTTTCTCACACATGCAAACATGTAATATACTTTGGTTACCAAATGATGCTTGGGAATGGTCTCAGATAAATCTTAGTGGAACAACACTGATGGTGTCTATATCATCTAGTCTGTGTAATCTAAATTGACATTCTATAACATGCATATATAATGTAATGAATTACACTGTAAGTAAATACCCATGTAATTACGTCATCCATCAATTGGAGTCTGAACATGTATCCAAATTAGTATTTTATTGTTACCATTTTATAGTATTCCTCATGTAAATAATAATGGTGGTTCTATGTTGTAATAAGGAAACCTATAATGATATTTAAGAGTGAAGTCCCTAGGTATTAAATATAAGAGAATTAGAACTCAAGGGTCACTAAGTATATAATAAATGTTTCCTATCATGGGGAGAGAGTCTAATCCAAGTATAATAGTCCATGTCATTCAACAATGATATTCTTATCGAGTCCAATGGGTTCTTCTGAGGTAAAATGGATCTATGAAAAGAAAAGGTCTAATGGAATTTAACCTTAGAACCAAATTTACATTAATGGATCCCAGGATTGTATCCACGGAATCATATAGTACTACATGAGGGATCAAATGATATAATATTGTGATTCCAATGTATAGTTAAGGAGCAGGTTTTTTCTGTGTCTCGATATAGGTAATATGTATCTTTAAAATTGTAATGGGGGCCTTGAGTGCTCAAGTCGTTACCTCAAGAATCAGTGGTTGTCTCATTTGAGAACACTACTATTTTAAATATGAATTCATATATAAAATTATTTTTTTTTCAACCCTTTCCTTTAATTATTGTGACAAGTCCATGTAGCATGAACCCATTAAATCAATTCATAAGTAATCAATAACTCAATATTGTTTAAGTCTTTCCTTTAATAAGTTTGACAATTCCATATAACAAGAATGCATTATTTTAATCAATTTATGAATTTTCAATAGTCAATGTTCACTCCTCTACCTCCCATCAACATCGAATAGGGTGTTATAGACATGTAACCATATTATTCATTAACATTTCAGGACTAGTCATACATATAGTATACATTCAAATTTAACTTTTCCATTTAATTATTAAATTTAATGACATACCATAGGTAGATCAAGTGGAAGATACATGGTACATTTGATTGACCATTTCATGATATTTTAAAGTATTTATTATGTGGATAATTAATATTATTTTGGTAAATTATGAGAACATTATAATAATGGACCAAAAGAATGAAAAAATAAAAAGATATATATCGAATATAACCCTATATGAGTTGTTGGCTGTTGTGAGTGTAACCAGTAATAAATATTTTCATATATAGAAAGATAATAACCATATGATTCTAATAAATATAATCATGATATATAAATTCAATAATCAATACCCTTTATATTTCTAGGACCCACATAAATATTTAACAATCAAAAAACATGGGGGATGGGTTATTGAACACCCACCGTAGGCTTGTACGACTCTCTTGCACCAGTATCAACACTTGATTAGGCACAAATCGGAGTAGATCATTCCACATCGAATGTGTCGAACGAAATCTCAATAGAACCCTATATGAAGGGTATCATTTGATACCTACATTATATAATCAAAAAAATATGTGAAAAAAACCCGTTCGTACATTTCATTTTCAGAAATTATATATTATATAGTTCAAGCTATCTGAAAAAACATAAAATTTTTAGGCGAGGTATATAACTAAAACACATTCCATATAAATGTAATGTTGAGAATAATATGGAATGAATAAATCAAATAATTACATATAAATATTAACATGGATATTCC
The DNA here is from genome assembly GCA_963277665.1 of Viscum album. NCBI lineage: Eukaryota > Viridiplantae > Streptophyta > Magnoliopsida > Santalales > Viscaceae > Viscum > Viscum album. The sequence continues at coordinate 52,151,796 of OY728166.1, forward strand.
ATTTTTAGAATAATGAAACCTATTATGTAGAACAAATATCATGTTAAGGTAATGCATAATACAAGACATCATAATCACATTGTCAAGGTTTCGTCCAAGATAGCATACATAAATAGGTAAAAACACAAACTATATTTCTTTATAGGACCTATTGATGCATTGATGGGTTATATTGTTCCATTTCCATCAATTATTTAATCAAATTAATTTTTCTTATGAAATGGGTGATGACATATAATCTACCTTTACAATCGTATAAAAACTCCCATAAAAATGTTAATACTTAAACCATAAACATTTAATGTTGTAAATAATGAAAATGCACATTCAAAATAAATCATAAACCATTCAATTAAATATTTTTAATGATATTAGAATATATCATCTTAAATAATGTATATTATTATATAATTTATGTTAAAATATAACAAAAATAAACTAACAAAAAAATTAAAAATTTCATCAGTGAAATAAACATATTTTTACTTCGAAATATTTTATATAAACTCCATTTAATTATAAAAAATAATAAATAATTTGGAAATTACATTTTATGAATGTAATGTAATAATAAAAAAATTATGTTTAAATGTCTTTTAAAAGGATTCTCATGCTGCATATGTTAAAAAAAAACATTCCTTCCATCGAAAACTCATAATGTATGTCGTTTTGAAAATGAAAATGATTCCATTAAAACTATTTTATAAATATTAAATCATTTTAAAAACATTAAATGTCATTATTATAATATTTAAATAATATTGGGAGTCATTTTGAGAAACAAGTAATGGATGATAAATATGACTTATGAAATACTTAGTTATAAATAATCCCAGAAAATAATGAGATTGCGAAGTTAACCCTGACCACATTATAATTAGTAGAATTCACTACTACAAATATGGATTTTATCATCACTACAAATGGCCATTAACAACGCTAGAAAAATCACTTTTAATGCCGGCGAAGATAAGGGGTTTTCCCCTTTATCAATGCTCCAAAAAGCACCGATGAAGACCCCTTTTATCAGTACTAAAAAAAGCGCTGATAAAAGGGCCTTTCATCCGCACTAAAACGAAGCACTGAAAAAAGGGTCATTTATCAGTGCTTTCTTTTTAGCACTGATAAAAGGGCCCTGTAATGAGGGCTTTTTTGAGCGTTGATAAATCAAAAAATATTAAAAAAAATTAAAAAAAAATATTGCCAATCTCGGGGGGGGGGTGTTTACAGCGCTTGAGCCCCCCTTTATCAGCGCTTTCCCGCACATCCAGTGCCCGCCCGCACCGCCTACACCCTTTATCAGTACTATCCCTTTAAATCACCCATGAGCGCCTTCCCTTTCCTCCACATGGATTTGATATCGAGACCTCCCCATGTGCACCTAAAGCCTTTTCCACTACCCTATATTGATTTGTTCTCTTATTCATGATATATCTATTTATTTATATATATTTTTTGTCATATTTATTCGTACAGTAATATATATTTATATAAATATATAAAGTTATATTAATATATATAGTTATATTGTTATATTGATATATATATAGTTATATTAATATATATATTGTTATATTAATATATATATTGGTATATATATAGATATATTAATATATAGTAGTTATATAAATATTAATATTTTGGTATTTTAAATAAAATGGATATTAGTTATTATTTAGATAAAGCTAATATATTTTATATGTAAATATGTTTAATTATTTATTTAAAAAATGTAATTTTTAGGTGTGAATATATAAAAAATATGTACATATAGTTATATATTTGATAATAAATAGTCGTTCATTGTAAAAAACGATAAAATTTCAAAGAAATAATATCAATATGAATGTAAGACCTTGGAATAAATTCAGTCCCCACCAAAAAAATCCAATAATACCCCCTTAAATGAGACTGAAAATCCATAAAATGTTTAAAAAATCTGGGTACCCCGACTAAAAACTCAGTTTTGGAGGCCTTCTAGGCCTTTTGTGGCCTCAAAAAACACTGGAACAGGGCATCACAAAATTATATTGATGTATAGCTCGTCGCAGGCTTCGATTTGATATGTGGTAGAGCTCAAACAGACACCCGGATCAAAAGTTATGGCCATTTGAAGTTTGAGTTGCTTTTTCAACACATTTTGGATCTTTTTTTATTTTATTTTAATTTTTTATTCTTCAAAATGTTATTAAATGACAATTACTCCATAATAATTAGAAAAATATTAATTAAAAATATTTTTTTAATTTTTTAAGAATCCATTTTCACTAAATATCTTATATATTAAGTATATTAAGTATAAATGTACATTTATAATTATGTAAAATATATTTAAAAATTATATATTATATTTATATCAATATAACTATATAACTATATTTATATATTAATATATTTTTTAGTTTTATTGAAGTCGAACCGTTATCAGCACTTTTAAAAAAAGTGCTGATAAATCCCCATATCAGTGCTACTAAACAAGCGCTGATAAAGGGGGTCCCTTTATCATCACTAAAAAAGCGCTGATAAAGTGGTACTTTTATGAGAGGTTTTTTTAGCATTGATAACGGCACCCTTTATCAGCTCTTTTTTGAGCACTGATAAAGGCCCCCCCTTTATCCACGCTTTTTTGTTAGCGTTGATAAAGGGGTGGCGCTGGCCTTGCCCAGTTTTGTGGTAGTGATTGTATGCCCAATGAAAGAATTAAAATTAAATTGTGATTAAAATACCATAATATTCATAATTATATTCATAAAAAGAATTAATTTGTAGTATACAGATCGCACAAAAGAAACATGTTGTGAATATGGCATGTTTCTCAATGAAATAAAAAGTAAGATGAATTTATTGTATGTTTGACATTCCATTAGTTGAATAAGATCTAACATCATTTATAATGTTCTAATGCATGTTATCAATTTATTATAGAACCATATACATATTTATTTTTTCATATCTGATCCCTTAATATTTTCATATCTCCCTTTTATCAATAATTTTTCTTTATTACGATTGTTTTGTGTGTAAACTATTTAATTTTCCTATGCATGTTTTGTTATGTATGTCTTTTTTATTCACATGACACATAAATTTCATATCTATAATGATTTTATGTTCCTTGATATTATATTTACTTATAATATACATATGTATAATAATTATTTGTTGGATAAAATTAAAAATAAGTCACATCATGTCGTGGAGATGTAGGACGTATGTTTTCGCGAGCAACGATATCATTACCTTAATCATCAATCGGGAAGGAAATGAATAGTATATTAATTATATTGAATAATTATAATGTTATATATATCATTTATATGCAATATATCAATCATTATAACAATCTAAAAAATGTTGTGATGAAAAACATTTTACACCACGGCGTGGAGACGGTAGAGAGTACGTACACAGGCGTAGTGATTTCATTTTCCATATGATTATTAAATAGTTGAATATGTTTTTCTATAATAATAATTAAATATAATAATATATATTATACTTATTTTCGTTTTTAATTGGTAAAGCACATGAAGTGGAACTAGAAGAAGAAATTATAATTGAGGATTCGGTAAACAAGATTACCACTTATTTAGAAATCCTTCTTCGGATCTCCTCTTAGGGACACTAGGGGTGTTATTTTAAGAATACCAGAACCTATATGATATTACTATGTAAGTGGCTAAGATTAATATGAAGTTCTAGTTCTAGATATAAGGCTCATTGTGATAGAATGACATGATGGAGGATGTGCCTTTTTATAATTGAGTTGAGGGGCTCTTTTGGAATTTTAAAAAATATTACATTATAATAAATTCAATCTGAAAACATATACCACCAAAATTTCATTTATTATAATATATGATGATATAAGGTTTCAATGTCTTATCCTAATATATTATAGATATGTTTTGATATTATTTGAACCCATATAAGTTTGTTATACCCATTGTTATCCAATTTTTATTTAAACAAGGGTAGTAAATGTTTCAATATTAAAAGGCTGTAATATTGACTTATATGGAATCTATTGAACCATAATAAAGCAATATATATCATATAAGACCATATTTTAATTATTTTTAATTTTTAAACAATTTTTTATTATTTTAAAATATTTTTATAAGTCATTATTTTAATAAAATATCAAAAATGTCATTCATGAAATTATTCCCAAATTGGATTTTAAAAAAATAAATATTACAAGTAAACATTAAAAAAATAATTTATTTTATCTAAAAGGCATCAGGTTATCATTAATACCCATTGGATTCATTTTTTATCTCATGAAATATTTATATTAATAATTTTAATATCATAAATTTGGTTGATTTATTAATTAAATAATTACTCCATCATCATTATTAATGCCATTAAGGTGAATATTTATTCCCAAAAAAATATCAATAAATTCACATGATATATATATATATATTATCATCCAAATTATAATTTTTTATCAAAAACAACATCTTTAAATATATATATTAATATAATATATGTATTAAAAAACTATAGTGCGAATTACTGACATCTATTTAAATGAATTCTTATAAAGATACTATTTATTATCATGTGGATCAGAAATGAAATTAATTTTACCCTTGTATAACCATGTATGATATATAAAAAATAAATAATATTTATCCCTGATTTAACTTAATTTATTTATTTATTAAATTTAATTGAAACATTTCATTTAGTTTTACTTCTATTTGTATAAGAACAACACTAACATTGTTGAAGACAATAAGGTAATTATTTAATTCATAAAAATTAAAATTAAATTACCATGATATATAAAAACGTTTGGGTTTTAAATGATAATTTATATTATTATATATATTATTCTTAACCCAATATAAAATATTATATAGTGATGGAAATTATGAAAATGATATATTTAACATTTATTTAAATAAATAAAAATAAATGTCATATTAAAACCCAAGTTGATTATAAAGGGTCTTAATTTCATACCATGGATGATGGTGGTCGAAACACAATCATCTAATGAAATTATGAGAATTGTTAAGGTAATTTTCTAATATTTATTGTCTTTTGGTCTCCACTTAATTACATGATTTCTCATTAGACATAGTAAATAAAAGTTTACTCATTGTACTATTAATAATGACAAAAAATAAATATAAACTATTTATATATTTTAGACTACATGATTCCAGATATGGAAATCATTTTAAAAAATTAAAAACCCATATGATTTAGTAATTATTTAAAATTGAACACGTTGATAGGTTGAGAAAATGGTTATTAAAATTCAAGCCTGCAGAAGATTGAATCATTTTTATATCTATTTTCAATGTATAATTGATTACAATGACCTATATTAGATTAAATGATAAAAATATAGTCTTTTTAAACAATAATACCAATGGATGTAATAATTTAAAAAAATAAATTCCCTCGATGATAAAATATTTTTGAAATTATAGTTTTTTTTAATTTTAGTATATTTCAAAACATGAAAATCATTTCTAAAAATATTTGTTTTTATGAATATAATTGGGGTTGTTAATATATTATTTCTATGAAATATATTGGATGATTATAAAAAATATTTAATTTAATATATAACCTATATTTTTTATGAATATAATTTAATAAATGTAATAAATTTAATTTTTTAGGATAAAATAACTTTATGAACAAAAAAATAGATCATTTCCCAATAATTACCCATATATTTAGTTACATCCAATATTTATCTCTAATTAATTTTTAACTAATTAATTCAACAATATATTTTTATTAATTAATTAGTAATATTCATAACAGATAACATAACGACTATGTCATATCTTATTATATTAAATTATAATTTTTTAATTTTGTATTTATATTTTCTAAAACTCGGTATTATGTTAAATGTAAGATATATATGAAATTAAATATATCTATGGAGTTAAATATGGTAATGATTTGTGTTGTTACATTCTGCCCACCTTTAATAAGTTTATTCCTCACAGTGAGAATACGAGAAAAAAACTATGTTTTTTACTTTTCAAAATATCTTTGTTGAAATATCATATCGAAAAAATGGTTAATGAGAAAAGAAATTTTAAATTAAGGAAGTAAAGTATGAACATAAAAATAGATAAAAAATATTAGGGTTACATATATGAAAACAATTACATGGAAATAAAATAAAAGCACGATGTTATGATAGATAGGGGTAGGGAACAATGTCAAGAGAATGATACCAATCATAAATGTGTAAATCTATTATAATCCAAATGACCATTTGATTCTTCCAAACAGAAGGTACCAGGATATGAATAATGGTTTCAAGTAATTTTTCATATAGTATACGAATTCATTAACATCATATTCTAAGAACATAAGAAAACATACATACATGATAATTAGAGTTTCATATTATAATCAAGTTTCACTAAAAAATATCTTTTTATCTAAATGATTTGAATTTGAGATGAATTTTTTAATGCCTATACATTGGGAATCAACATCTATGGATCTAAAAATCAAAAAATCTGTAAGGGTATATTACTCATGTGATTTTACATTAATTGAAACCAAAATTGTTATGATATTATAAGATAATTACCAAAAAGGATTCTAAAAATAAAAAGTAGTAAAAAAGATCAACATTGAACATTACAAAAATAACTATCGTTCCTCAAAACTATTCTATTATAGTATTGAAACCCAAATATAAAAATTATTTGAACTTTTATTCTTCCAAATAAAATTGATCACTCTTAAAAATTTTGATTTTATAAATATCTTAATCTCAAGGTTTTTCAAACCATTTCCATAACTAACGTGAATCAACATAGGTCCACAAAAAAATCATTTTAGAAACCAAAATATAATTAATACATTATTCCTAAAAATATATCTTTACCTTAATATAATAGGATTCAAAAAATACAAAAAATTATCCAACATAATATTCCATTAATCACCCAATTATTTTATGATCCTATGGTGATTATAAAACATCTTTATCTATTATAACTTTTAACTAAAAAAATGTCATGCTAACAAGGACTTCACCTAGGATCAGGGAAGGCACACCACCCTTGTTGCCCCTCAATTTTTTGTTCAGAACACAGGGCCTTACGAGACATTATGGGTTTTCACCTATTTTGAAGGTTTTCATTTTTATAAAACCATTATAATATAACTTCATTTATAAATATGATGGATATCCATGAATTAAATTTATTCACTAAATAGACTTTTAATTAAAATTTTCCATTAAAACCTAATTCATAAATAATTAATCAATTTATTTTTTCATAGTTCCTCCCATGGTCTATATTATAACTTTTAGAAAAGAAAATTGACTCGTATAATTCATAGTTTCCCCACATTTAAAACAATAAACTACAAATGGACTGTTAGGATGATTTTTATTTCCCCCCAGAATACCATTTATTTTCCATCCCAATTTGTTCTCTTTATTCCATTATTTATCACACAAAAATATTTTATTTTTTTCATTAATAAAATTTCTTGGGTATCTCTTCCATAATTATTTCTTGGTGGAAATAGTGATTTTTTTCTCCATTATCTCCACCACTATAGCTTGTATCAAGATTTATCATTTATGTATTGGTCTTGTTTTGGAGTTGGTTAATGTATATGTTGTTAATCATATTTTTTGAAAATTGGTAAGGAATTAAAATAATATATTTCATTCCTATAAATAATTCATTTAATATTTAATTTCCATCATTTAATCAATCATGTTTGATGTTAGCATGACACCTTATGAATCCATTCATTGAGTAAAATCAGAAACCATAGTGTGAGTAATGATAATCATTGATAGAAAAAAAAGAATCATTTAAATAATTTCATGACACACTATTATCAAGGTGAAATACATTTATTTTAACCAAGGTTATTTAATTTCATCATATTTTCAAATCATTCATAATTATTTTCATGGAAAATTGTAATTATCCTAAGAATATCCCCTAATAGTGTCAAACTAGTTTCATAGTATGGATCGTTTTCTTATACCAAGTACCCGCTACTCAGGCTTAGGACACCTTGTTGGAGTTGTTACCCCTATGTAAATCTATCAAGAACAACATCCACTTGTAACATCCATATATAAATGTTTTTCAAGGAAAAATATAATCTATTCATTACTAAAATTTGAGGATGTTTATATATACTTATCCATGAGTCTATCATAGGGTAGTGTTTCAAAATCTATATTTTCTAATTTTAATTTCCATTGTTATTGATAAAAATTAATCAATAAAAATAGTAACAAACTTAACCCTAGTAACACAGGGAATGTTCCGTACATTATTTCATTTTCAAAGACACAAGTATTAAATCCCAAATTACCAATCAGTTTACATGTTTGGGAAAATATATTACATACAAGATTCTTACATTATAATTCAAACTCTAAACTACACAATAGAGAATACTTTGAACATCATGATTCCCCTAGATTAACCATTCATATAAATCATTATATTCACATTTTTATCCATGAAAAATGAAATAATATAAAGGGGTGACATCATATTATTAGTGTGGTTAAATAAGACAACAAAAGCTATCATAAAAAAACATAATCATTTACAGTGTGGTATTGCACTTAAAAACAATAATTTTAAACTCATTCATGAGAATAATATAGTAACAATAAATCATATAATTACATTTAAACATTTAAAAGGATATTATACTAGTTTAATAATAAAATTTATTATCAATAACAAATCCCATAATTAGGGAACACACAATGTTATATATCAGAATCATACAATCAATGCTTTAGATATGAAACAATACATAAATGGGTAAAACCTATTCAAGTTAGTCTCATGAATCGCAATGATGCATTAAGGTTCTATATCGATCCCCTCCTATCAATTACTTTGTCCAATACATTCCTCATATCAAATGGGTGATGTAACATTATCATCACAAATAATAATATTAAAACTAGCATATAAATACGAATAAATAAAACAATAAGATTTTATGGTATCAAAATAGTAAAACCAAAACTACAAAATTGAAAAATAATTCAATGAAATATGGTAAAATATATAAAATGGAATCAACCATAATCAATCATAATATCCAACAAAGGCTATTTACATAGGTTGAAATTCCCTAATAATGTCATTAGAATTTTCTTGAGAGAAAACCACCTATTTTAAATAGATATTATTTACATAATAGATGTTTAATTATAAAGTAAGAAATTTCCAATGAATATAACCATGTAATATTGAATATTAAGCTTGTAAATGTTAAGGCTCCCTGAAGGAAGAAAATCATTTCATGTATTATAATATAAGAAGAATTACATCTATATCAAATGTTATAATGAGACTCATCTAGAAGTCGACAATGATTCAATTCAAACTATTTTATAAAAAAACAATCGTGGAAAAAAATACAACTAATGTTTTTTCAATACTAAATAAAATATTTTTGAGTAACATTTTTCAGATACAAGGACATTGCTGATAAATATTTCCGACTAAATACTTACGTATAAACAATCTGGTATAATAAATTGTTTGGATGTTAACCCTTACCACATTATAATAAGTAGAATAATATTAAAAATTAAATTAAAAAATTATATTGATATTAAAATCCCAAAAAATTATTCATAAGTTTCATAATTGGAATTCATGGGATGTGTATACACAACTCTGAATGAATCAAGTGGTGAATAAGGTGTGTACCTCTTAGAAATAACAAAGTGAGATGAATTTGTAATACCTTGTACATTCTTTAGTTGAATGTTTATTAACCTAATGTATAATAAACTAAAACAAGTTATTAATTAATTACATAATAATATAAATATATATAGTATCATATATAATCCACTGATATTTCTTATCACCTGTTTGTAGTAATATTTGGCTGTTACCATTGTTCTCTGTGTTAACTGCTTCATTTTCCTTTGCATGTTTTATCATATAAATCCTGTTTCATATAAATTGGGTATATTTATTTGAAATATAGAATGATATTAAGTTAATATATATTATATTTAATCATTATACACATCATTATAGTCACTATTTATTTTTTAACATATAAAATCAGTCACATCGTCTTGTGGAGACAATAGATAGTATGTTCTAATGAGCGACAATATCATTTTCAAAATGGTTAAAGGATAAAATATTGAATTTTATATCAAATCAAATGAATCAAAATCATGTAATATATATTATTTATATACATTTTTTCTATAAATAATCTCATAAATCTATTTTTGTGATAAAAAAGTTACACCACTACGTGGTGATGGTAGGTCGTACATACGCACGTGTGGTGATTTCATTTTTCATAGGATATATAAAAGGTGGAATTTGGCTGTTACATTATTATAAAAAACATATAAATATATTTATATATGATTCTTAATTTATTATTATTGAATGGAAACAATACATTATATTGAAATATAATATAAAATAAATTTATAGGAGTTGTTAAAGGAGATTACCTGTTCTTTATTGAATCTTATTCATATTTCCTCTTAGAGACACTAGGGTTTATATATTGAGAATATCATAACCACAATGTCGTGCCTAAGGATGTTTACAATAGAAATGGATGACTTTTCTTGATCTATAAGACTCAATGTGAGGAAATCATATGATGGAAGAGGTGCCTTATTATAATTGAGTTGTGGATATCTTTTAGAATTTAAAAAATTATTAATTTATAATTAACAAATTATCAATACCAATACAACAAAAAGGCCATTTATTATATTCTAAGTTGAAATATGGATTTAATTTCATATACCAATATATTTTTGAAATGTTTTGGTATTATTTCAATACTAATCATTTTTATTTTCCCTTAAATAATTTTCAATTTAACCAACGTAAAATTATTTTCAATATTAAAATGTTGTATGTTTTACATATTTTAACACAATTAGTACATAAATGATATATTTATAAAATATTATATCATATTATAGTTATTTTCTATTTTTTATTTTTTATTTTTTTATGAATTATAAATAATTTATTTAAAATTATATTTTTATAAAATATCAATAGTGTCTATCTTGAAACGATTCAAAAATAGGATTTTTAAAAATATATAGAAAACATGTTAACATTGAACAAAATGTGTTATTATATCCCCAATGGGTCATGTTAATCTATAAAATTCGTTATATACAAAAATTATCTCAATTAATACAAATACTAATATTTTTAATATCATTAATTTTATTTATTAAATAATTAAATTATAATCACGTCATTTTTGTTAATTACATTAAGGTAATTATTATTCAACTAAAAAATTAGAAATAAATTTACATGAAGAATATAAATTTATTATCTTTAAAATGTTTTTTCCCTAAATAACTTCCGGAAATCCATATATTAATATAGTATATATATTAGAAATGTAATTTGTGACCAACTTTACATCTTTTTAAATACTATATTTTCAGGTTTTATTCATATTCATGGGGCTCCAAATGGACATTAATCTTACCCTTGGTCAACCATACCCATGTAAAAAAACTAGAAATCTGTATCCATGTTATTGAATCATTTAATAGATTTTGTAATTTTAATTGAAAGCATTTTATTTGTTTTTGTTTTTCATATACAAGCACTGCATCAGAATTTAAAAAGATTTTCCAGTAATTATTTATCCCCTAAATATTAAAATAAAATTCACACGAGAAATAAAAAAACACATAGTCTTTCAAATAATTATTTATAGTATAATTTATATTCTGAATAACCCTATATTAATAATGATATAGTTATTTTAAATATGAGTATGAAATCGTTATTTTTTTTATGTAAAAATTATTTTATATCATTTTCACACACACGTATCTTATAAGGATTTAAAATTCATCACAATGATGTTGTTTATCAAAAACAACACGTACAATGAATTTAAGACAAGTTATAGCGCATGATAATAATATTTAAAATTTTATTTTTACTCTTTATTACATGACTTAACCATGAGAAATAAATTTTTCAAAAAGTTACTATTAATATTTCCAAAAAATAAATGAAATGAATTTAAATAATTTTCAATCACTAATTCCAAATATGGAACCCAATTTTCAAAATCCCTGATATAGATGTTATAGTAATTATTATAAAATTACCCTTGTTAATGGGGTGATAAACTAGGTTATTAATGTTATAAACATGCCAATTATTGATATGTTTTTATATGTAAAGACCCGTAAATTTCTAGGAAATTTTTTTTCTTAAATTATTTGGGATTTTACGAGTACGCAGTTTTTGACGACACTTGATTCCGAGGCCCGGTGTGCTCAGAATCAATTTCTGATGTTTAGCTCGGTTACATTCATTGAACGAACGATCGAGTTTTTCTATCTTTTGAACCGGTGCTCGGAATTGAAATCTGAGGGCGCCGATGGAACAGAAGCACCGTCAATTGCTTATGAGGACCTTTACCAACGGTGTGTTTTCTTGGGTGGAGTTTAAAAAAAATGTGGATTATATGAAAAGTAAAATAAAATTTTGTCACAATTTTATTTCTTTTTCTAAAGTGGTTTTAATCTACATGTGGAAGATGGGGTGGGACCCACAAGTTTCTAACTACTCAAGTTATGATATTTGTGAGGTGGGGCCCACACGATCCCCAACCCTTCACATTCCCTAACCCCTTAACTCACCCCCTTTAAAATTGTTAAACCCCCTGTTAATTAAGTGGGTGACTTCTTTTCTCCCCACTTTCCCCACATTAAATCATGCCAACACACTTAATCAATTAAGATAGTTATGTGTTTGAATTTTAAAATTTAAAATGCGTGGCATGAATTAATAAAATAAGATAAGAATTATTTTATTTTAGGGTTGGCTTGTTTTGTTATGATTTGGGGAGAGAGCTCTAGTTCCATCCGCTAAGAACGTCGCCCTTCGACAAAGAACACTGTCACCACATGGAGAGACGACTTGCCTTTCCTTTGCCTATTCGTATCTAGTGTGAGATGTCGTCCCCTCCTTGGACGCACGCCAACACCGTCTTCATAACCTTACCCCGCTGATCACTCTTCCGCATCGCCGGCAAATGAAATCGTTAATCGAGGTAGGGGTTATCTTTGATCATGTTTAATTTAACATTCATCATTGATTAATTTGGCCGAATGTTACCAATGTAACAGGAGGAGATCAGACCGCACAAATAGGGCTGATTTCTCTTCCCCGCTTTCTTGTTGAACAATGATGACGAGTTGTGGCGAAGGCGGCGTGATGTCGTTGCACCACGCGGGAACAAAGAGAACTGCGGCAGGAGTGGGCCGCGGTGGTGGTGCGTGGCACCGTCACGCTGCACTGGTGAGGCCGAAGGAACTACAGCCGGAGCAGTCCACGACGGAGGTTCGCGACGCTGTCGCGCCATGCCGGAGAAATCAAGGGAGGTCGCGGCCGGAGCGGGCCGTATCGGAGGGGCGCGGCCCCGTCGCGCCGCTCCAGTCGAGAAACAGTCACGAACATAGGCCACTGTTGTCCAGTATGGGTGGCCAAATAACTGGCCGTCGGCACTCCAAGACGTGGGACACCCGCGGGTCCCGCGGCGACTCAACCGACTGGACACAAAGGCCAGCTATTTTTCCATAAAAATCGGGGAGTCGTAACCCCCTGAACCCCAATTAGGCCAGACCCCAATGGGGGCCTCCATTCCAGAGACAAGGGGGTGGCTCCCCCTTTTGCACCTCGCTCAGTCGTGAGCCGATCCGCGACCAGCTTCCGAGCCGGGCCGGGACGCCCCCCGCCGGGCCGGGTCGTGCGTACCATGTGCCGGACCGCGCCGGCCGTGGGCCTGGCCGAGGCAGCCACAGGCCGGGCCACACCAGCCGGCCTGGGCTGCACCCAATCGGGCCAGACCCGGTCTCTGGTTGGGTCGACGCAGTTCTGGCCGATCTAGGGGGTATTGGGCTTGGTCGGACCGGGCCGAAACCCCTAATTTTCGGCTCAGGTTCGTTTAAACGTCCATATCATGGGATACAGACCTCTGATCGATGCACTATCTATTGATTTGGGATCCTTCGATTGAGGTGGTCGTTTTGGTATATTACACTCGAGGTTTCGGGAATGTTTGGGTACGGCCGGGTCGGTTCGAACCCGAAACCAACCGGGCCCATGGAGTGGAAATGCTTATAACATCACGACCGAACGACCATATAACGTGTCATCAATTACATTGAATTCTTATTAGTGTGATGGTTCTATTGGATTACTCCGCTTGAGGTTTGGATGCTGCTGGAGTATGGCCAGGTTGGTTTTAGCTTATAAACCAACAGGGCCCCTGGGACGGAAACGCCAATATCTCTCAGACCATGCGTCTGATTGACGCCCTGTATGTTGTGTTGAGTTCCTATTGAAGAGATAGAACTTTTTTATACATAAAATCTATAATTCGTGGCATTTGATGTATCAACCCCCTTGGATCGTTGAGTAGACCCTCCCGGAATCGAGCGTGTTGTGTGCGGGTACCCTAGAGCTGGTTGTGAGTGCGATGACGAAGACGGCAATACTTGGATCCTACGTGGGTTCGGCAGTGAGAATGACTGTACATGGATCCTCCGTTGGTTCGGGAGCGATTATGACTATACATGGATCCTACGTGGGTTTGGCAGTGATGGTTACTGTACTTGGATCCTATGTGAGTTCAAAAGCAACGACTTTTGTACTTGGATCCTATGTGGGTTCGGCAGCAACGACTTCTGTACTTGGATCCTAGGTGGGTTCGGCAGGGGATATGATTCAGAAGCTACATCTATCATCTCCACCCCTCTTCATGAGTAGTATACATGTGTGAGCTGAGTCTTGACTTCCAATCATTATCTTCTATATGACTGACTTGATTTCCTATGTGGATTGGGTTGTGCTTTCCTATGTGGATTGGGTTGTACTTTCCTGTGTGGACTGGGTTGAACATGGGCTCGGAAGTTGGAGTCGTATAGGAATTGATGACTTACGTATATGTATAGGAATATACCTAAATAGTGTCGGTTAATACTTCATATTTGTATCTTTCCTATTTGTTTTATCCTTTGTGGATTATAGGAGTCCATCGGGGGTGTCGGGGTCCCTACTGAATATCTTATACTCACCCCTCCATGAGATATGCCCGCACTAAGTTGTGTTGGTTACAGATGATGGCCAGCGTTGATCGTGGTTGAGGCCTGAGGAGCGGGATGGTATAAGAAGGTGGAATATCTGGTGGGGAATACACGGAGCGGATGGCCGGACCCAAGGATCTGACGAGAGTATATGTACCCACCCTTCGGGTGGGAGATCCGGAGGACATATTGGTGGTTGATGCTTTACTTTTAAGCTATTGTACTTTCTTATCTCTGTTGTGATGTACTTTCAGTTGGGTTTGAATACTGGCCCATTTCTTTTCCACCACTTACTTTTATACTCAGTTTGCTTAGTTTTTACTTCAGCTTGCGTACACTATGGTGAGTGTGTTCTTAAATAAAGGAAATCCCTTCCCTTTTATTGGTATTTACGCCTTTAGTGCTAGTCGCTAGCCCCTGCCCTGTGGAAGGCGAGCATGGGGTACTCATGGCACATTCCCCGAGGAGGGGTCGTGACAAATAGGTATCAGAGGGAGGTTCTACCACATAACTCAGGACTATGATAATTTCTTCTATGTGAAGCAATAGTGTTAAGGGTATATAGTGTGGTTATTAGTCCAGGGATTCCAGTATTGGTGCGGTGGCCAACGTATCCATACACCAGGACCCTGACATCAGATTTATGACTCGGTGCACGAATACATTGATTGCATGTGGGTTTTAAAGGTTTTATTTTTTGATTACTTTGTATCAGTTCACCAGGTATACTATATAAACCTCGGCACACCTGTTTATTTTCAGGATTCCCCCATGATGACAGCTACCTAGGGTTACAAGCTTTGTGCGAGATGGCATCCCACCGACCGATGAGGCCTTGGTGCAGGGCCCCATTACAGTGGAGGCAGCAGCGGTACCTCTACCCGCCGAGCCACCGAGGCCACCAGCCCCAGCAGCTGAGAGTGTACGTCACCTGAGTGCACTACACGAGTTTCAGTGTTAGAGGCCACCCAGGTTCCATCGAGAGACGGACCCTCAGGCAGCCGAGGATTGGCTGAAGTCTGTTGTCCGAGTCTTCAGATTAGTAGGGAAACCGGCTGACCTCATGGTTATCCTTTCAGCGAGTCACCTACACACAATAGCAGGTAGATTGTGGAACCTGATGCTCCTGGTGCACGATGAGGCATCTCTATTTCGGACGGAATTTGAGAGCCTCTTTCACTCGAAGTTCGTTCCAGCCACCCTCTGTGCAGTGCGCATTCTGGAGTTACTACAGCATTGGTAGTGCAGCATGACAGTAGCCCAGTACCCGGAATGGTATACTTACCCCTCGTGCTACTCCACAAACATGGTATGAGACCCATTTGTCCGGGCATGGACCTTTGAGCATGGACTTAGGCATGAGATCAGGGCTTCGATGATATCCCTCAGTATTCTGATGCAGGCAGAAGTACTGGAGCGGGGGCTTCTTGATGGGAGCTTTCATGTTGAGCCTACACGAGCAGTGAGACCTACCGCAGGGCAGCAAGTAGAAGATTCTTCTGTAGCCGGCAGTCAATAGATGTCATAGGGGTCCATGTGGACCAGACCATGAAGTGGGAGACCTCATGATACTATTTCGGAGGTGTGGGGCACACGCAGTTGAGCCAGTCATACGAGAGGCAGATAGTGCTATGCATGTGGTGGGTAGGGCCACATGGCTCATGACTGCCCGACCCGCCAGGCAGGGGAGTAGCAGACAGTTGAGAGGCCACCCATGAAGAGGCAGAGGATCGACCATGGCGATCCGTAGGGACCAGGAGGACGAGGTAGAGGATCTGGTCGAGTAGGAGGTGGTGGACGACGCTTTGGGGCTTAACCACCACCACCACCAAAAGATCCACCCCGACCACAGGGAGCTGGAGGGCATAGGCAGGCTCAGCTTTAGGTAATGGATGATTACGACCACGGCGCACCGGAGATGATTCTAGGTACTATCTGTGTCTACTCCACCCCTGCTGCAGTTCTTATAGACACATGATCGAGTCATTTTTTCATTGCCACTACCCTTGTTCGGAGCTCGGATATTCTAATAGAGTCGTTGGCTCGATCCTAATGGCTAGAGACTCCGATGGGAACAGACACAACGATTACACATTGGTGACGACAATGTGAGCTTACTCTAGGAGGCGAGAGTTTCGGCTGGGATCTTCTTGTAGAGGCGTCGAGGCCTTACGACATCATCTTGGGCATGGATTGGAAATCTACTGTTCACGCTCAGATTGACTGTATTAGGTGCAAGGTGTGGTGTGTCCGCACCGATGGGAGAATGTTCACCTTCACCGGCGAGAAGGGAGCCTATAAAGCACATGATGGACTCACACAGAAGAGAGGATAGACGATCACCCATATGTTGGCTAGTCTAGTCCTAGGAGTATGTGATGTGTGGAGTCTGAGTTTTCTTGTTGTGGTGGATCAGTATACATACGTTTTAATGAAGAAGTTCTAGGATTACCTCCTCACAGAGATTTAGAATTCTATATTGACCTGTACCCCAGGAAAACACTAATATCTACTCCAGCAAATCAGATTGATCCCGTTAAACTTTGAGAGCTACGGTTACAACTGGAGGACTTGCAGGGCAAGGGATTCATTCAACAAAGTGTTTCACCCTGGGATTCCACTATTTTGTTCACCATGAAGGTAGACAAAAGCTTGTGATTGTGTGTCGACTACTGTCGCCAGAATCAGGTGACTGTGAAGAACACATATCCGCTTCCGAGGATTGATGACCTCTTCGATCAGCTCAAGGGATCATGATGGTTCTCGAAGATAGACCTTAGGTCAGGCTATCATTAGCTCAGAGTTCGAGATGAGGATGTGCATAAGACATCCTTCAGGTGTCAGTATGGTCACTATGTGTTCTTTGTTATGCCTTTCGGCATAACCAACGCTCCATAAGTGTTCATGAGTTTCATGAAAAGGATATTCCAGCCTTACCTCGATCGATTTGTCATAGTCTTCCTCGACAACTTATTGATTTACTCGACCACAGAGGTGGAGAACACCTACCACTTACGGGTTGTACAAGAAACACTCCGATAGGACCATCTTTCTGGTAATCTCTCGAAGTGTCGGTTTTGTATTCGAGAGGTCCACTTCTTGGGGAACGTCATCTTTGAGGTAAGATTTGCGGTGGATCCTGCGATGATCGAGGCATTTCTATCTTGGGAGCCACCCAATAGCGTGATGGAGGTGTGGAGTTCCTAGTTCTGGCTGGGTACTATCGGAGATTTGTGCCAGACTTCTCCACAGTTGGAGCACCACTTTCAGCTTTGACGAAGAAGGTGAAAGCCTTCGTTTGGTCAGATAGATGTCAGTAGAGCTTCTAAGAGCCAAGATAGAGATTGACCAGTGAACCCATCTTGAGGCTACCGGAGGAGGGAGTAGGGTACGTAGTTTACTGCGATGCATCAGGTACCGGACTCGGGTGTGTCCTGATGTAGGAGCAGGCAGTGATCGCATATGGATCATGAATGTTGAGGTAGCATGAGCATAACTACGCTACCCATGAAAAAGAGTTAGCAGCAGTGGTCTTCGCCTTGAAGATGTGGAGGTACTAACTGATGGGCTAGCGCTTTACAGTATTCTCTGACCACAAGAGTCTCAAGTAAATCTTCTCGCAGAAGGACATGAACCTGTGATAGTGGTGATGGCTTGAGTTCCTCTAGGACTATGACTATGAGATATTCTATACGCCTAAGAAGGGAAACGTAGCAGCTGATGATCTCAGCAAGAGGTCAGGCATTCAGCTACTTGGAGAGGCGACGAAGCAGCTAGTCGCGTTGCATATATCCTTCATGGATATAGATGAGGATGTCTTTCTACAGTCACTCATAGTCACTCCCCCACTACTTCAGCGGGTCAGAGAGGCACATCGTCAGGACATTGACTATGAGAAGCGACGTACACAGATTTACACAGGGCATGCACCTATAATGGATTTTCTATAGGAGGAGAGCACGCCATCCTTTTCAGCGGACGTACCATGGTACCCGTTTCATTACAGGAGGAGGTGCTAAGAGAGTTTCACACTTCCCCATTGGCGGTACATCCTAGAGTAGCGAAGATGTACCAGGATCTCATACAATAGCACTGGTGGCCGCGTATGAAAAAGGTTGTGGCATAGTTCATTTCACGATGCCTCACCTGCCAGAAGGTGAAGGGGGAGCACCAGGTACCAGTAGGCTTGGTACAGCCCTTATAGGTCCTATAGTGGAAGTGGGACGGGATATCTATAGATTTCGTGATTGGGCTTCCACATACTTCCAGAGGACACGACTCCATCTGGGTGATCATAGACAGACTCACTATGTTGTCCCACATTCTACCTATCAGAGAGCAGAGCTTGGTGGAGAGATTGTAACACCTCTATGTTCAGAAGATCGTACGGCTTCATGGTGTTCCATTGTCTATCGTCTCCGATCGAGGTGCTTGATTTACTTCCCGACTGTGGAAGGGGTTCCAGGAGGCTTTTGGAACGTAATTACACCTGAGCACTGCCTTTCACCCTCAGACGGATGTCCAGACAAAGAGGACCATTCAGACACTCGAGGACATGATTTGTGCATGTGTCCTTGACTTTGGTCGCAACTAGGAGGATTACCTACCCTTGGTGGAGTTTGCGTACAACAACAGCTACCACTCCACCATCGGGATGGCACCATACATGGAATTGAATGACCGACTATGCAGATCACCTTTGTGCTGGACAGACCCTGGGGAGTCAGCACTTGTAGGACCATAGATGGTCCAGGCCACGACAGAGATGGTAAAGACTATCCAATAGAGGATGAGGACTGCTCAGAGCCGACAGAAGTCTGATACTAACGGGAGGCGGAGACCACTACAATTCGAGGATGGAGACCACGCTTTCTTATGGGTCTCACCTTGACCTGGATTACAGAGATTAGGTCAGGGAGACAACTTAACTCCATGCTTCATCAGACCATTCCAAGTTCTCAGCAGGATAGGTGAGGTGGCTTATCGCCTGGATCTTCCACCTCAGTTGCACCGCGTGCACGAAGTCTACCACATATCTTAGCTGAGGAGATACGTGCACGACCCGATGCATATCAACGACCATGGGGAGAAGGACCTCAATAACGGGGCGTCTTTTTCGGAGGTCTTGGTGGAGATTGATGATTGATAGGAGCGCGTCCTACGTGGACAATCGATTTCTCTAGTGCGCATCAGGTGGCATCACGAGAAACTCTAGAAGAGCACATGGGAGCGGGAGGCATATATGTGTGCACAATATCCTCATTTGTTTCCTGAGTTTGTGATGTATCTTTATGGGGACGTAAATCCTTGAGTTGGGAGTAATATAAAGACCTGTAAATTTCAAGGGAATTTTTTTCTTAAATTCATTGGGATTTTACGAGTACGCAGTTTCTAACGACACTTGATTCTGAGGCCTGGTGTGCTCGGAATCAATTTCAGAAGTTTTTCTCGGTACTTTCAGTGAACGAACGAGCGGGTTTACTATCTTTTGATCTGGTGCTTGGAATTGAAATCTGAGGGCACCGATGGAACCGCAGCGCCAGTAATGGATTAAGAGGACCTTTACTGAAGGTGCGTCTGCTTGGGAGGAGTTGAAAAAAAAATGTGGATTAAATGAAAAGTAAAATAAAATTGTGTTACGCTTTTATTTCTTTTTCTAAAGTGGTTTTAATCTACATGTGGAAGTTGGGGTGGGACCCACAAGTTTATAACTACAAATTTTACGATATTTTTGAGGTGGGAAAACATGAGCCCCAACCATTCACATTCCCTAACCCCTTAACTCCCCCCTTTAAACTTGTTAAACCCCCTTGTAATTAATTGGATGACTTCTCCTCTCCCCAATTTCCAGACATTAAACCATGTCAAACACTTAATCAATTATGAGAGTTATGTTTTTGAATTTTATAATTTAAAATGCGTGGCATGAATTAATAAAATAATATGAGACTTATATTATTTAGGGATTGGCTTGTTGTGTTATGAATTGGGGAGAGATCTCAAGTTCCTTCCGCGAAGAACGTCACCCATCGATGAAGAATGCTGCCACCACAAGGAGAGACGATGTTCCTTTCCTTCGTCTCTTTTCAGCTAGTGTGAGCCGCCGTCCCCTCCTTAGACGCATGCCAATGCCATCTTCAAAACCTTACCCCACGGTGATATCTTCTATATCACAGGAAAACAACATCGTTAATTGAGGTAGGGGTTATCTTCATTAATATTTAATTTAACGTTCTTCGTTGATTAATTTGGCCGAATGTTACCAACGTAACGGGAGGACATCAGACCGCCCAAACACGGCCGATTTCTCCTCCCCAAATTCTTGTTGAAAAATGATGACGAGTTATGGTAAAGGTGGCTCGGTGCCATTGCACCGTGCGGGAATGAAGAGAACTGCACCCGGAGAGGATCGCGGTGGTGGTTAGCGGTACCATTGCACTGTGCTGGTGAGGCCGAAGGAACCGCGGCCGAAGCGGGACACTGTGGAGGTGCGTGGAGCCGTCGCATAGCGCCAGAGAAATAAAGGGAGTCTGCGGCCGAAGCGCACCACTGTAGAAGGGCAGGGCGCCGTCGTGCGGCACCGGTCGAGGAAGAGCCACAACCTTAGGTCGCGGCGGTCCAGCAGGGGTGGCCGGACAACTGGCCATCGGTTCTCCAGGAGGCGAGACCCCTGCGGGTCCCGCGGTGAGTGAACTGGCCGGCCACAAAGGTCGGCCATTTTTCCACAAAAATCGGGGGGTCGTAACCCCCAGACCCCCAATTAGGTCGACCCCCCCCCCATAGGTGGCCGCCATTTCGAAGACAAGGGGGCGACACCCCCTTTCTCACCCCGCTCGGCCGCGAGCCGAGCCGCGGCCAGCATCCGAGCCGGGCTGCAGGCCACGCCTGGCCGCGGGCCGGGCCGTGCTCAGCTAGACCGGTCCGTGCCCATCCGGGCCAGACCAAGACCCAGGTTGGGTTGACCCGGTTCTAGCCGTCCGAGGGGGTATTGGGACGGGTCGGACCGTGCCCAAACCCCCTATTTTCGGATCAAGTTCATTCAGACAACCATATCTTGGGCTAAAGACCTCTGATCGATGCGCCATCAGTTGCGTTGGGAAACTTCGATCAATTCGTTCATTTCAATATATTAAACTCGAGGATTCAATGATATTTGTGTATGGCCAGGTTGGTTCGAACCCGAAACCAACCGGGCCCTCGGAGCGAAAATGCTTATAACTTAACGACCGGACGACCGAATGATGTGGCATCAATTATGTTGAATTCATCTTATTGAGATGGTTCTTTTGACTTACTACGCTTGAGGTTTGTAAGTAGCTGGAGTGAAGTCTGGTTGGTATTATCTTAGAAACCAATTGGGCCCCTAGGACGGAAAAACCAATATCTCTCAGACCAGATTTCTGATTGACGCGTCGTCTGCTGCGTTGAGATCCTATTGACAAGTCAGAACATTGCGATAAATCAACTCTAGACATCGTGACAGTTAATGTATCGACCCCTTGGCTCGTGGAGAGGACCCTCCCAGAATCGAGTGTGTAGTGCTCGGGAACCCTAGAGCTGGCTGTGACTACGACGATGAAGACGACTGTACTTGGATCCTATGTGGGTTCGGCAGTGAGGACGACTTTACTTGGATCCTCTATGGGTTCATCAGCGATGAAGACTGTACTTGGATCCTACGTGGGTTCGGCAACGATGGTTACTGTACTTGGTTCCTATGTGGGTTTGGCAGCGATGACTTCTGTACTTGGATCCTACGTGGGTTCCGTAAAGGAGAGGATTCAGAGGCTTCATCTATAATCCCCACCCCTCTTTGTGATTAGTATACCTGTGTGAGATGAGTCTTGAATTTCCATTATTATCTTAGATATGATTGAATTTATATCCTGTGTGGATTGGGTTGTGATTTTCTGTGTGGATTGGGTTGTACCGTCCTGTGTGAACTGGGTTGAACATGGACTTGGAAGTTTGAGCCGTACTGGAATTGATGACTTAGGTATATATATGGGCATATACCTAAGTAGTGTTGGATGATACTTAGTATTTGTATCTTTCCTTTGTGGTTTAAACTTTGTTGATTCTGGGAGGCCTTCTGGGGTCTCGGGGTCCCTACTGAGTATCATATACTCACCCCTGCACGGGCTATGCCTGCACTATGTTGTGTTGGTTGCAGACGACGGACAGCGCTGATCATGGTTGAGGCCTGAGGAGCGGGACGGTAAACGAAGGTGTACTACCAAGTGTGACGTACACGGAGTAGATGGATGGACCCAAGGAGTTGACGAGACTATATGTACCCACCCTTTAGGTGGAAGTTTCGGAGGACATATTGGTGGTTACTGCTTTACTTTCCAGCTGTTGTACTGACTTATCTCTATTGTACTGTTTTTTTAGTTGGGTTTGTATAATGTCCCATTTACATTCTAGCACTTACTTTTGTACTTAGTTTACTTAATGTTTACTTCATCTTGCATACTCTGTGGTGATTGTGTTTTTATATAAAGGCGATTCATTCCCTTTTATTGGGATTTACGCCTTTGGAGCTAGTCCCCAGCCCAGGGCCTATGTAAGGCCGGCTTGGGTAGTCACGGCACAGTCCCTGAGGACAGGTCGTGACATTATATCTAATTTAAATACACAATGAATTACAATGAATAAAATTGAATTAAATTACAAAAAAAATATTCTAGTAACTCTTTAAAAAATTAATAAAATAAAATATAAATTATATTGATTAGTAATTTTGTTACAATTAATATTTAATATATTACACTATTTATCAAAACATTAAAATTATTAAAAAACCTAAAATTATACCAAAGTAAAATTTTATATTCCAATTATGATGAAACACATATTTTTCATTTAAATTATATATAATTGTCAATTTTTTAATAGGATAATATTTCAAAGGCGGTAAAGCTATCTTTATAAAAATATATGTTTTTATGCATAAAATTTTGTCTGTTTAAAGGTTATACCGACAATATATATAAGATAAATATAAAAATATTTTATTGAATTTATTACATATATAATTCATTAATATCATTTAATAATATTAAATAATTTTATTTTTTAGTTTCATATGAATATTTAATCATAAAAATCATTATTTATAAAAAACACATTTTATATATTCAGTTGGTTCACAAATTTATCTCTAATTAAATTTTTTACTATAGATTTCAATAATATATTTTAATAATCTAGTTAGAATAAATCTTAACTAAAAACATAATTACTAGTTTATATATAATTTTATTAAATTAAAATATTTTTATAATATATTGTTATTTAGTAAAACGTTTTTCTTTTTTTAACATTATCCATTAAATAAAATGAATTTATTATGAAGATAAATACTGTAAAAATTTTATTGTGTTACAAAAAATTCCAATTCACCACAAAACATCAAAAATCCTAATATACTATGGTCTAAATATCCACTTAGTTGTAAATCTAATTATTCTTTTCTATGGAGACACATTAATGACTACATGATATAACCTCCTCAAACCTACCCTCCCATATCTAGTGATAAAAATATATTATTTACATTTTTATCATTTATATCGATAAATTTGGAAAAAATTTATAGATATAGAACATACAAGATAAAATATATAATTTTGGATCATCAACAGAATTATTATCATTTAGATTTAGAGTTATTGATAATTAGGAAGGACTCTTATACAACCATAACCATATTTCAGGTTGAACATTGTTTACTATACCTAGAATATCATTTTTGTATTATGTCATCATCTTTGTTGTTAATCATCCTTAAACCATATGAAAAAAATTCAAAAATTTGGATGAAAAAAATATCATTTTTAGATATATTAAAATAAATTAATAATGCATGTCAATTTCAAAACCATGTTTTTATAATTGAGAGTTTTCATTTGATATAATAATAATTCGGGACATAACAACATTTACATAGACATGTAATTAAATTTATTTCCGATAGTATTTTTAAAACATATTATATAAATATGTAATGGAAAAAATCAAATTCATTTGGGTTTTCTAGATAACATGACTACCTATGAAAAATCTTTTATAAAATAATATATCATTTAACCCAAAAACGGAATAAAATTTACTTTAAACAAAATATAAATTGATTACCTTTTGAAATATTAATTTTCCAATGACTAGTCATTTACATGCATAAAATATTCCTTTTGGTTCCTTGATCCATTATCATTGTGGAACACTTATTTGATCCCATAAAATAACCGATTGCAAATGAAATAACATGTTTAGTTAATTCCAACATTATTAATTATTGAGAATAATCATTACCTAATGAATTGGATTGCATCATCCGGATCAGTCACCATCACAATAAATTTCCAATGACTGTAATATAAATTATACATGTATAATATGTAAATTCCAACATAAAATCTAATATAATAACTTTTTAATCATATATTCATATCCACTTTCAAAAATCAAGGTAAAAATAAAAAAAATCCATTTTCAATGAAAACTATATAACCAAAAATTCTATTAATAATGTGAAATATGATATTATTTAAAAAAAACATAAATCTATATAAATAAATCCTCTTAATATATTATCGGTCTTGATGGTTGAAATTTTTATCATGTTGTAAATGACAAAAAAAATTCCATTCACATTTGTTAAAATTTCAAACATATGTTTCTTGGAAAACGATTAAAAATATTGTTTCAAAACAAAACAATGAATATAAAATAGTTTTTTCTAAATCATTGTTCAATAATTTAATTGTAATAACAAAATTATTAAAATAAGGTATTGATGATGTAAATTGGGGAAGTGTGAAGAAAATAATTACAACAATTTATATACTTTTTTATAGAAAAATCCAATGCATATTCATATATTTTAAACCAATGAAACATTAAAGGAAGAAAAATTGAATGGATTTGTAAATAAAATAAAAATAATAGAATAATAATAATATAAATACCTATGATACATAATACAACACATAAACGATTTTTTTTGGAAATATCTTATGCCCCATAAAATGAAATTTATATGAAAAAACAATATCACGCCACCCAATATTCCACATACGTTCTTTAAATCAAATAGACTGAACATATATGAATTATTTAGTTTTTAACTACCCTTCCACGTTTTTCCCATATCATAATGTCACATATTTCATTGATTTCCATTTTTTATATTTAATAAATCATTTATTTTTATGTCAGAGGATTTGAGGATGTTCGATTCAAAATCCATGAGCTAACGTTGGTAGGTTTTCCATGGTCAATGGGGTCATTGTTCAATAGACTGAAATATATTAATAATGAAATAATTCTCATTTTTAACAATAAAATATATTTTTATATTTTTCTATAATAGTAGTTACAAATAGAAAATACATTGACCCATGAGGCGGTAGTCCACATGTAAACACAAGCAATGGTTTACTTTTTATTAAATAGGAAATAAATAATTATTTTAAAATATATTTTTCCAGAATTATTAAAATGTTATAAAAATAAAATAACATTATATAATCTATCTTCAAGACCCTCCATGAGAATGGTTTCTTGAAAAATGATGTGCATCACTATGTGGAGATGGTATTTTGCACATATACAGTGGAAATAATTTTATTTTTAATTAATAAAATTCTATAATGATGAAAAATATCTTATATTTTAAAAATTTATATTATGTAAATAATATTTAATATATTTATAAAAAATAAATCTAAAATAATATAATTTAATGAAATATGCTTATGATAAAGGAATACATTAGTTTACAAGTTAGTAGTCTACCCATACACAAGATTGACTATTTAGTTTCCCATTTGTTTAAAAATGTGATTAATAAGGTTATTATATTAACATAATAACATATTATTAAATGTGAGATTCTTTTTTCTTTATATTATCATTTTTGTGGTATAATTGAAGGAGTATTGAAAAGAATTAAACTGATGATGATCGATTGATACAATTACCTCCTCTTCAATGAATTTTATTTAAATATATCTCAATGGTCAATATGAACAGTATTATAAGAAAAAACCACTATAATATTAATTTATATGTTTAAAAGAAGGTTTTTAGTGTTATTAGTTTCTAAGGGTATCTATACATGTGATTAATAGACGATTGATGGTACCCTTTAATATTCAAGGGGATGGGCATCCATGGAATTACATAAAGTGTTAAATAAATACAAATTAATTTTATAATAAAAGTATGAAACATTTATATATTTAAAATATAGGAAGAATATGAAAAAAAATTATAACATAAAATAATATTTATACCTGTTTCGTTGTTGATTTACCACTCTTATATTTTTTTTCAACCATATTTACCCATTTGATGATAACTATGATATAATGTATTTTTACACATTGGGTGACATGAATGTTACTAAATAAGACAGGCAAAGAATTTGTATAAAATGGTTCATATTATGAATGATATCCCATTATATTGTAATATGATATTATTCTATTATCAATTTATTAAAATATTTTGGAACATCAGATACCATTAAATTCTATTTTGGGACTACTCATAACGTTTGACATTAAAGACCTCATGAAAGAATCATGCTGCTGAATATAATCTTTTATAAAATCACAAATATTCTATTTGTGTCCAAATAATTCTTGGAACATTATAATTTACCCAAATTGTATGATTTTTGATATTTTTAGAAATATATTACTTGATGTATTATACTACATGCACAAGAACTCTTTTTTTGTTGCATATGAATTTGTGGAAATTATCATAGCATTAAAAAATAAAAATGATTATACTAATTAATAAATATCAATAGTATCTTATTATAACCATTTACAACTAGTTTCTCCCACAAAAAATATATATCTTAAAATTAAAAAAATAACATTTTTATTTGTTACTCACCTAAAACATATTAAGGTTGTTATCAATTAAAATTGTAAGGAAATTTTCATAATATCAAATATTTAATGATTAGTGTCTAAACAATTCATGAAATAGTAATATTTTATGTTTTAGATATATTTTTAAGCATTATTGAATTATTTTAAAACAATAATTACTCAATTTTCCATTTTTGAGATGAGAGATATTGATTATGGTTAATATTTATAATGACCAATAATGTAAATGTATATAAAATTTTCTGACATTCAAGATCTCAATATACAATCAATTTTAAAAAAATTATTTATATGTTTAAAATATTATGTTAAATGTAAATTCTAAATATGCAATGAAACACTTTTTTATAGAATAAATGGATTTTTAATTAAAAAATATATATTAATAAGAAATATTGTATAATCTTGAATTAGTGGACCTTAGTAGGATTATTAAAAAATTAAAATACCAAATAATATATTAAAATCAATTGAAAAAATGTAATTGTTTAAATACATGAATGGAAAATAAATTTTCAATAAAATTGGTATTTGTTCTGTATTTGTGAAAAATTATTATTTCTAGAAAAATCCAAAATTTTAATGAATATGAAAATTTGAATATATTTAAATAAAAAATTATATCATTTTTTTAAAATTAAGTATCTAATTTGTAATTAATTAATTATATTATTTTTTTATAAAATAAAACTCTTTTTAAGATAATATATGTTATAGGAACATAATTATTTCTTATAAAACAATGATTCCTTATTTCATAATAAATAATTAAAAACTTGAATTATGGTTGATTTTTGTTTTTTAATGTGGTTATAATAATTTCAAATAATGAATTCAGTTTCATGGATATTATATTCATATTAAGAAATGATATTCCAATGTTTTAAAATATTGGTGCGTCATATATAGTATGGTTTTAAATATTGTCTAAATCTAAAACATTTAGATATTACATTCTACCCCCTTAACATTATGAACCAGTAAATTTTTTCTATCATTTTACATAATAAGTAATTAAAAAAATTTATGTTTAATTCCATTGAGTGGAATATAAAATGTTTAAAAATGAAAGAAAAATATTTTGTTAAATTTTTCCACAAAAATATCACTTTAGAAATCGCACATAATAAAAAATGAAAACAAAAAAAATTGAAATTAGAAAATGGAAATATCAATTTCTACTAGAATAAAATATCATTATCTTCACAAATAATATGATCCCTAATAATAGGATAAAATATAGACCTGGAAGAAAAACATAACATATGTTAAATTTAAAGTGTGGTAGATAACATGATCATGCCAAATATAATGAAAGATAACCCATAAAATAGTCGGGTAGAGATAATAAAATAAATCAACCAAAAAAAGTAAAAAAGATAAATTTTTTATTTGGAGATCATTTTTAAATTTGATTTATAAATTTACATTAAATATGTAGTACACAGGGTAATATACTTGCATGTTTTCTTTCCATTCATAATATTTATTTATTCATTTTTTTAGACATTGATCAATTCAAAATAGTATCATATCTGCCACTACATTAAAAAAATAATTTATATGTAATTATCATTCAAAATGCACCAAAATCAAATCATGACTAATAATAGGATTTTCAATGAATAACAAGTTATTCCTCCTATCCGGAACCGGCCTGAGTTGACCCTAAAACGATCAACCATGTAGATCCGCAACAATGACCAAAGGGAATTATTGATCCCCAAAGGCTCAAAACATATTCCCAGAATCAAAATTAGATAGGTGGGAATTGTTTGGAAAATAAATAAAATATAGGTGAATAAATAAAAATTGAAAAAAATAAATAATCACTAGTCATTGTGAACGAATTAAACTATTTAATGAAAAATATGTAACGTGACATTGTGGGTCACTATATGATATAAAAAAACACTCAATAGAAAATAAAAATAGAAATTGAAGAGCCCGAAACTAAAAAATACATTAGGCATGAGCACTAAAATTATCACGATAAATGCCACAAATAAACAATTCTTTATACGGTTACCTTTAAATAGAAATCTAATTATGCTTGTCTGAAAATATGTCATAATAAAATAATTTATTTCATTATATTAAAATTCAAGTCACATTTTTACATTTTTAAGGAATTGATATATGTTCTAAAAAAACTTAAAATAGATTCAAAACATGTATTATCCTTTCGAAATGAAAAGTAAGCAGTTTAGATTGAAATTTGGTTTGTCAAAAAAAAGAAAATAAGTATGAAACCAATGAAAGGAAAATTATAAAATTAACCCCATGGGAAATACCAAGGTATTTAGTGATAGTTGAGGTCCATGGATCCTCATATATCATTGAAAAATGGTACAAAAACCACAACCAACTAGGTTCCCAGTCATGATCCACTAAGGGGAATCACATCCAAAGGCCTAGAGGTGTCCAAATAAATCACATGTTTAGATTGTGTTATAGATTCAATACAGCTAGAAAAAACTATGGAAGACCCCTTCTAAATAGTATAGCGTACTAGTCTTAGAATTCCACATAGATACCCTGTGTTACCCATGTACTCTATTTCAAATGGTGGTGAGGTTTTATCAATCGAACATAAATGAACATAACACTTTTTTTATTAAAAACCCATAAAAATTATCATCATCATTCACCCAACTTAAGAGAATTCCCGTAGTTTCCTATCACACAATAAATAATCCTCAACAATAGGAACATGTCACAAATCACATATTAAAACATTCATCACATTTCTCAAAATAGGGAAAATTTCTCGAGTGTGGGTTTTCACTTCCTCAACCCATTCTCAATATCCCAAACATGCTTAATTATTTACAAGGACAACTTTTTATTTTAGAACACATAATTACCAATCAAATATATGTTCCCAAAACTGTTTTAAAGAAAAAAACCATGGTATTAAATATTTAACACTACCATAAAAACCTGATTATCACAGGGCAATCCTTTTATGAAATCAACATTTTATTATACCTTTATATCCAAAACTAAACGAAACACCACACATCTTTGGAGATATAGATTTCACGTTAAATAAATATATGAAATAAATTTTCATGAATAAGAATCATAAAAAAATAAAAAAATAAATATATATATATATCATATGCATTTCATATAAAATTGAGAGACATTATTTAAAAAAGAACACCGATTAAAAATTGATATTTAAATAAAAAATCAAGGTCTTGGGAAACCTACCTCATGGTAAAAACAAACATATCATTCAACTCTTAGAAATTATTATCGAGAATCACCTTCTTACTCACTAAAAAAATAAACTTTCACAATCATATATAGGCACAGATCCCCAATGCTCACACCTACATCTCCTTGAACATGTGAAAGGGTATCCTTGCATATATGCCGACATGCATAAACTAGTCACCACTCACCAACATATGAATATATATATATATATGAATGGTAACACCAATCCCAATATATGAATATTCACTACCATGGATGACTATAAATGTAATATGGGAGCCCACACATATATATACTTAACAATGCACAAGAAGATGATTCATCTTAGGTTCGGTGTCTCGAAACCACCAGGAAAAGACCACACATTGCTTAGATAATTTAATAAATCAATCAATCAGAAAGTAAAACATTTTCTTGATACATAATAATACTTTACCTAAAAAAGATCTAAAATTACTGTATTTAAAATCAAGCAAGCAATATATGTATTCTAAAAATAATTTCAATCCACATGGATAACTCATAAAAACCATTCAAAAATATAAAAATCATATAATAATTTTATGTTTATCCACTAGCCAATCCCCTTTTTAAATCCACACATAAACTAATTGCTCTTTAACTCACACTTCCTATAATTTACACAATTGATTAACCACATTAAAAATTCCCAATAATAAAATTTTTTCCAATATAATCTATTTTCCATTAAAAACCCACTTTCAGACACCTTCTCGCCTCATGTTCCTATAATAAACCACTTCACACCATTCACAAAACCATAGAAACACAATCCAAAAGCCCCAAAAGAAAATATCATCAAATTTTATTCATTTCCCATTGAAAATCCTATTTCAACATATATGTAATAAAAATTACATTCACAATATGTTTCACACAACATAATTAAAATAAATAACACAAATAAATATAATAGAAAAGATATTAAAATAATCTAATAATGATAAAACATAAATTCAACTAACATATATGATGAGATTTCTGAAAAAATAAGAGAAACTAAAACAACACATCACCCTCACCACTTAGAGTCAGGATAAAACCCTATTTCAAGAGAGCGGACAAAAATTGCATGATAGACCCCAAAAATCAAAACAATTAATGAGACCAAAACCATATGGGGAAGAAATGTTTACCACATGGGTTTCCGCCCAATGATTAAACTGGTGAGGTCACAAATTCCAAAGAAGGGAGGTCGGATAGTTTATTACATCGTGAAAATATGAGGGAGGCCATCCAGAAGTAGGACACGTGTGAGGGAGGTCTCACTGGATGGATTCATGATTTGGTAGGAGGTTCAGTCGGTGAGTCATGTTTCGTGGTGAGGGATGACCAGTGAGGAAGGGGGAGTGAGAAAAGGGTGTCGGCATGGATGGATCTTCATTAGGGGATGCTCTAGGGGGGGTTGAGCTTTGTAGGGGTCACGATTGGAAAAGGGGAGAGGGTGAGACGTTAAGGGAGGGGTCCAAACCCGAGTTAGAGATAAAATTTTAAAAATGATAAAAATGAAAATGAAAACCACATACTAACAATATAAATAATAATAATATATTCCTAGAAAATGTAATAAATAAAAATAAATTACAATTTCCCAGTGTAACGACCCGAAATTTTGAATAAATCCTTTTTCCTAATTTTATGTGTTATTTTTTTTATACCCAACACATTTTAAAAAAAAATGAGTTTAATTAAAATGAGACTATTGTGTTTTGAATATTATATGACTTTTAGTCAGTATGACCTTTGGAAACTAAATGTCATGTTTATTATCTCTAAATACAAGTGATCTTAGTTAATTAATATTGAAAGAAGATTCGATGTCCTCATTCAGTAGTCTCGGGACAATCGAATCCCATCTAAAAAAACATGGGAAGGAGGTAGCACCACTGGACTTTTCTCTAGACAAAACCCAAGACGAAATTCATCATGTAAAGCTAGAATGGAATAGAATTTGTGATATGTTCAAACTGATAGAGATCACTACTCGTGCGATGTTGGTCGAACCGCCCTCAGATTCTCTCACTATAGCACACCTTACACTTAGTTCTTATATTGGGGTTATAAGGGGCTATGTAAGGAGACCGTAACTGGTTTGTATAATCCTTTGATAAATAAAAATTGTGATTTCTTCTTATGGTGATGTTTGTGAATTTTCAAAGTGTCCAGATAAATATAGGATTTATTTTATTGATGAATTTTGAAAAAAATGATATTTTAAAATAATTTTGTAAACCTTGAATAATTAATGATGTGTAATGATTTTCAAAAAATGGTCTTCTGCAAATGTGTTCAGTAATAATTTTTTAGTCTAATAATATCAACATGATTTTTGATGAATTGTAAATTATGAATAGTCATTTTTTTCATAGGATTAGTAATGTGACTAAATGGATTAGTAATCTCAATTAAATAAAGTATTAATATAATCTAGGAACCTTGATTAAGTAATGTGATTCAATAAAATATGTAAATAACTGTTTCATTAATTATTAGTCATGTATTAGTTTTTTCGGTTGAATAGTGTTTTTATTTAAAAATCAAATTAAAAATGTTTATAAAAATACTTTTATAAAATGGAGTTCATTTTTTAATTCAGAACATCAATATTATGTTAATGTAATTTTTGGGGATTTATCTGAAAAAAATGAATTTTCTGTGAATAGGGTATTTATTTAAAAATTAAATTAATAATACATAGAAAATTAATTTTATAAAATGGAGTTCATTTTTGTAATCAGAGCATCGATATTTGGTTAAGGTTAATGTTTGGGATTTTTCTGAAAAAGTTGAATTTTCATTGAATTGTAAAAATACAGTTTTAGGTTTTCGGTATGTTTAATGACATCATAACTATGTCATGATGATTTCATGAGATATTTTATGGGATGGTCGACTAAAGGGGATGAATTATTGTATTAGGGGTCCCATTTGGCCAAAACCATGGGCAAATACCATGGGAAAGACCATGGTTGTTTCAAAACCACTAGTGAGGTGTCCCATGGCCATTAATGCCTTGTCCCCTAACATTCCCTATAAATAACCACCCTTTACTCATTTATTCAATACTCTCAGCTCTCCCCCCATGAATCTCTGGTCTCATTACCTCCCATGTAGTCCTCCCAAGGTGCCCCCAATCCCTCGAGGTCCCAACCTTTGAGTTTTAATAGTTACGTTTTAAGGTAAGGGATCCTACCTCTCTCTTTCTTTTCAAATAATCACTTTTATGTAATTTATTTTATGCTCCATGATATTATGTTTTAGGATGTTATTTTATAGTAATCTTAATTCCCTTTTATTTTTCATGTGATGAGATACCCCATCTTTCTCTCATCAATTCATTTTAAGAAAGTTTAAGTGGCGTCGTTAGGCTGCCGAATTTTTAAGTGATTCGTTCACCTTTCTCATTTTTTTGAAAGTTCAACTTTCATGTCAAGTCTTTCAAATTATTTTTTATTATGTTGGGGTATGATCTCTATATCTATCATACTGATATTTTATTTTAATATTATGAGAGAACCTATTTTATCTCATCAATTCATTTTGTTGAAGTTTATGTGGCGCTGTTAGGCTGCCGAATTTTTAAGTGATTCGTTCAACTTTCTGATTTTTCATGGTTCTACTTTCATGTCAAGTCATTAAAGTTTCTTTTTATTATGTTGGGGTATGATCTCAATATATATCATACTGATATTTTATGTTCATATGATTAGAGACCCTATTTTATCTCGTCAATTCATTTTTTGAATTTTAAGTGATGCCATTAGGCTGCCGAATATTCATAAGAGAAATCTTATTTTTCTCGTCCTTTCATGTTCGTCATTTCATATGGTATATCGTTATAATTTCATTAAAATGTTAATATAAACTTCATATTCTGTCCCTCTAGTTTTCTATGAGTCATTTATGAATGTTTTACCCATGTCCCCTCCCTTTTCAATGTTTTTAAAACCCCGAAACATAGTCGTTATGCTGCATAATTTCTGTCTCAAAATGTCTCTCTCTTTTTCTAAAGTTCTTTTATTTTATTAAATGAATATTAAAATCTATCTCTTATATAGGGGTATTAACATATATACCAAAGTGTTCTATTTTAAATTCTGTAATTTACATACATGAGACCCACCTTCCTTTTATGTGGGTTTTAAAGTGACACAAAGATCATCTCTTTAAAGTAGTTTTTAAAACGTTATGATTATGAAATGAAACCCATTTATTTTATGAAATATGGGTTTTTTATGAAATGATTAATGATGATATATGTGGATCACATGATAATAAAGGTGATTTTAAGGGTGCGCCTTAATAGCACTCCAATGAATTGGGTAAATACTTTATCTCTAGAGATGACCATTTTGACTGAAACCTTGGTGAATAACCTTGGTAATTTTTATTGACACCATGGGGATGGACCGTGGTGAAACAGAAAATATTGTCTTAGTTAAATGTTGTATCCACATATTAAAGTTATAAAATACGTTATTTTTATTATGATATGTCTCATGATTTCTTTCTCATGCCTTATAATTCTTTTTCATGACATTGTTGATGTATCTCAAATTCACATGTTAAATGTTTCCCCTTGTCTCCATTACTGGGCCTTCTGCTCACCCTTTCTTTTGATGTATGTCCCCTGGTTATGAGATGCAGTAATGAACCTAGGATGAACATAAGGAGAATCCTTTCATGTTTTTAAGAATAATGTTTTATGTTTTCATGTTTTAAGTTCCTGGTTTCCAAGACACTAATCCTTAAAGATCCTCAGTTTTCTAAAATGTAATGAAAAGTTATGTTATAAATAGTCAAGATGCTATGGTTGGTATCAGAGGATGGTTTAGTTATTTTTGGAAATTAGGATATTAAAAAATTAGGAATAATCCTATAGAAATGTTTAAATATAGGAAATCTTCTTGTTATTTTTGTGATTATTGAGTAAGGGGTTGCCAAGAAAATACTTCCCTGTTTGGATATGTGCAGGTAGAGGTGGCTCTAGCACAGATGTACATAGGGGTAAAACTCGAAAACAATGCTTTGAGCTAGACTCGAACGGGAACGGGTACACGACAATGGGCCTTGATACACTTTTGGTTACAACACTCCTAGGGGATATGCTTTGGTAATTTCATAAGCTTAGTATGAACCATTATTAAAGGAAGAAAGATAAAAAAAATAAAGATTCACATAAGAATATATGATCACGGATAACCTAGTTTGGAACCTATGGGGTCACATGTTAGGGTATGCTTTTCTTCTAAAAGTTATCCTTCTATGCTTTAAGTTTCTTTTCATGATTTTTGGCTAAGTATTTAAGCCCATAATTGTACTTTCTTCTCATAGTTAATGGCAAGAAATGGAAGAACATGTCCCAACATCCAATGTGATTGGAAATGTGACGATTTCTATATTAATATGATAGAGATGATTAGGGGATTAAATGATGATTATTATTTTGGAAGAAGTTCACTATTTTAGGAACCCTATTTGATCAAGGTAAATAGATTACTGTGGTATTTTCTTTGAGGAGTAAAGGTTGATTTATATTTTGAAGAATCATCTAATTTAAGGTGAACTTATAGTAATTATGGTTACTTATAGAAATTATTAACCTGTCTTGGGGAAAATATGGTTAGATTAGTTACATTTGTTATAAGATGTTAGGAGTGGTTGATGTTGTTTGGAGATGAGCGATAAAATTTTTCTTGGAAGACTATGTTATCAAATCCTTCTTGTATTTGGGTTTCAATCTTAGTTTGGTTTATTTTGAGGAATTTTAAGGACAGTTATTTATGGAATGGTCTATGATGGAATTTGGGTAGTACCATGGAATTTTGATTATTTAAAAGTAGATTCCCTTCCTATGGGCTTCTTTATTTTGGAAGAGTTGTTTTATCTTAGCCTTTATGTTTTTGGGATAATGTTTAAAGATAGAAGAAATAGATAGTTAATCTTTGGTGAATAATGTGATTCTCTAGAAGATGATTCTTGTGTTTTGATGAGTCCAAGTAGTTTTGAATGGTCATCGTTTGGAGAAAAGAATAGTTTTGGTAGAATATTATTAAAGGATTAAACACTACATGAATGTTGGTATATTTTCTTTATGTTTTTATTATATGTAGAAAATTAATTCTTCAAAACTATGAAAAGGAACATAAAACAAAAATGTTGTCTGTTATGGTTTCCTACTAGGAAATCAAATACTGTTTGACCCATCATAAGATTGTGATTTTCTTGTTGTTAACTTTCTTCTCATCATGTTTTCTATCACTCTCCCTCAGAACGTGACCCTTTGTTTTCTCCTCCATGTCCTTGTTTTCCTACATGGAATCCTAGTATGGGTTAACTCGGGTGACCTTTGTACTTCCTTTTTTTTCTTTTAAAGTAATAGTGTTACTGCCTCTTTTTTCGATGTGGGACTTTCAATGAAATTTCCAAACCCAATTTTAAAAATTTTGAGGACACAATTTCATAAGGGGGGAAGATTGTAATGACCCGAAATTTTGAATAAACCATTTTTCCTAATTTTATGTGTTATTTTATTTTTATACTCAACTGATTGTTTTAATAAAATGACTATAATTAAAATGAGACTGTTGGGTTTTGACTATTATATGACCGTTAGTCAGTATGACCTTTGGAAACTAAATATCGCATTTATTGTCTCTAAATACAAGTAATCTTAGTTAATTAATATAGAAAGAAGATTTGATGGCCTCATCCAGTAGTCTTGGGCAAATCGAAGCCCATATAACAGAACATGGGAAGGAGGTAGTTCCACTGGGTTTCACACTGAACCAAACCCATGATGAACTTTATCGTGTGAAACTAGAACGGAATCACGTTCATGAGAAGTTCAAACTAATAGAGATTACAACTCGTGTGACGTTGGCTGAACCACCCTCAGATTCTCTCACCTTAGCACACCTTACACATAGGTCCTATGCTGGGGTTATAAGGAGCTATGTAAGGAGACCGTAACTGCTTTGTGTAATCCTCTGATAAATAAAAATAGTTATTTCTTCTTATGGTGAAGTTTTTGAATTTTCAAAGAGTCCAGATAAATATAGGATGAATTTTATTGATGAATTTAAAAAAAGGATATTTTAAAATATTTTTGTAAACCTTGAATAATTAATTATGTGTAATGATTTTAAAAAAATGGTCTTCTGCAAATGTGTTCAGTAAGAAATTTGGAGTCTAATAAGATCAACATGATTTTTGATGAATAGTAAACTATGAATACTGATTTTACGCTTAGGATTAGTAATGTCACCAAATGGATTAGTAATCTCACTTAAATAAAGTATTAATATAATCTAGTCACCTTGATTAAGTAATGTGATTCAATAAAATAGGTAAATAACAGTTTCATTAATTATTAGTCAAGTATTAGTTTTTTTGTGTGAATAGTGTTTTTTTATTTGAAAAATAAATTAATAATATTTAGAAAAATATTTTTATAAAATGGAGTTCATTTTTGAATTCAGAACATCGATATTATGTTACGGTAATTTTTGGGGATTTTTCTGAAAAAAATGAATTTTCGGTGAATAGTGTATTTATTTAAAAATTAAATTAAAAATATTTAGAAAATTATATTTATAAAATGGAGTTCATTTTTGTAATCAGAGCATCAATATTTGGTTAAGGTGGAATTTTGGGATTTTTCTGAGAATGTTGAATTTTCAGTGAATAGTAAAAATACAGTTTTAGGGTTTCGGTATGTTTAATGATATCATAACTGTGTCATGATGATTTCATGAGATATTTTAAGGTATGGAGGACAAAAGGGAATGAACTATTTTATTAGGGGTCCCATGTGGGCAAAACCATGGGAAAATACCATGGGGAAGTCCATGGTTTTTCCAAAACCACTAGTGAGGTGTCCCTTGGCCATTAATGCATTGTCCCCTCACTTTCCGCATAAATACCCACCCTTTCCTCCTTTAATCATTACTACCAACTCTCCCCCTACGAAGATATGGTGTCATTACCTCCCAAATAATCCTCCCAAGGTTCCCCCAAGCACTCAAGGTCCCAACCTTTGAGTTTTAAAAGTTACATTTTAAGGTAAGGGATCCTACCTCTCTCTTTCTTTTCAAGTAATCTATTTTATGTCATTTCATTAATTCTCCATGATCGTACGTTGGAGGATGTTATTTTATATTCCTCTTACATCACTTTTCATTTTCATGTGATTAGAGACCCCCACTTTCTCTCATCAATTCATTTTAAAAATGTTTAAGTGGCACCGTTAGGCTGCCGAATTTTTAAGTGATTCGTTCACCTTTCTCATTTTTTTCAAAGTTATACTTTCATTCCAAGTATATAAAATTCCTTTTTATTATGTTTGGGTATGATCACTATATCTATCACACTTATCTTTTATGTTCATATGATTAGAGACCCTATTTTATCTCGTAAATTCATTTTGTTGAAGTTTAAGTGGCGTTGTTAGGCTGCCGAATTTTTAAGTGATTCATTCACCATTCTCATTTTTCAAAGTTCTACTTTCATGTCAAGTATTTCAAGTTCCTTTTTATTATGTTGGGGTATGATATCTATATCTATCATACTGATCATTTATTTTCATATGATGAGAGACCCTATTTTATCTCGTCAATTCATTTTTTGATGTTTAAGTGACGTCGTTAGACTGCCGAATTTTCATATGAGAAATCTTATTTTTTCTTCCTTTCATGTTTGTCATTTCATATGGTATATCTTTAAAATTTCATTACCATGTTCATATATCCTTCATATTATATCCCTATCCTGTTTTATGGGTCATTTATGAATGTTTTACCCATGTCCCCTGCCTTTTCAATATTTCTAAAACTCCGAAACATAGTCGTTATGCTGCCGAATTACTGTCTCAAAATGTCTCTCTCTTTTTCTAATGTTCTTTTATTTTATTAAGTTAATACTAAAAGCTCTATATTCTATAGGGGTATTCACATATATACCCAAACTTTCTATTTTAAATTTTGGGATTTATATACATGAGACCCACCTTATTTTTCTGTGGGTTTTAAAGTGACACAAAGATTATTTCATTAAAAAAGTTTTTAAAACGTTATGATTATGTAATGAAACCTATTTATTTTCTGCTATATGGGTTGTTTAATAATTGATTGATGATGATTTATGTGACTCCAATGATAATAAAGTAAAATTTAAGGGTGCGCCCTGATAGCGCTCCAATGAATTGGGTAAAGACTTAATCTCTATAGATGACCATTTTGACTGATACCTTGGTGAATAACATCGGTAATTTTTATTGAAACCTTGCGGATGGACCTTGGTGTAACAAAATTGATTTTCTTTGTTAAATGTTGTAGCCACTTATTGAAGTTATGTAATACGTTATTTTTACTATGATATGTCTCATGATTTCATTCTCATTACTTAATGTTCTTTTTCATGACATTGTTGATGTATCTCAAGTTCACATGTCAAATGTTTCCCCTTGTTTCCCTTACTCAGCCTTCTGATCACCCTTTCTATTGATATATGTCCCTAGGTTATGTGATGCAGTAATGAACCTAGGATGAACATAAGGATAAGAATTTCACGTTTTTAGGAAGAATGCTTTATGTTTTCATGTTTTAAGTTCCTGGTTTCCATGACACTAAACCTTAAAGATCCTCGGTTTTGTAAAATGTAATGAAAAGTTATGTTATAAAAAGGAGGGATGCTATATCCAGGTTAGGGAGTGAAAATTATCACCACCATGAAGCGTTATGCCACCAAAATTTCGAACAATATTTTTATTCAAGGCTCGAAACAAGGACATAATAATTATCATAAAATACCCTTACCACATAATGATCAAACACACACTTCCCACCAAAAACCTCAATCCTCAGTACCCTGACTATGAAGAGAAAGAACAAAAGACTTGAGACTCACATTTCAAATCACAACCACAACTTGGAACACCCCGACAATAATCATTGAAATCACTAGTCTATGATCGAGATTACCAGTGATAATTTTCCATACGAAACATTTTGTGGGATAACTATCTATATTGATTAGGGACAGAAAGAACATAGGAATAGAGTTGCCCCGACATAAACATCATGAAGGCTATTTTCTCTGGGAATTTGTCCAATTTTGGTCTCCCCACCATATTATGACTCTAGTTGAATACTGAATTTCTCAAATATAAACAAATCTAAACCCCAATCAGGTCCCATTGATGCTAGTGTAACCCTTTCACATCATGAGTCTCACCTGACCTACATGAGGGAAGACATTGGCGAGACCCATTGTGGATCTCCCACCATATTTGAAACTGAATGGTACAATGGAAACCATATGGGATCCCTCAATTTAGTTTCAACAATATAGATTGAATTTCACATCATGAACACACTGAAATGAGTTTCCCCTAAACATCAAGAGAATCATCAAGACAAACCATCCATGAACCCCCAATCCTAGGGGTATCCCAAAAAAAGAGACACCAGACAATCTCTGGTCCTAATCATGATTCATATGATCGATAACCCACATAAATCTCTAAATGAGAAGAACCCCGATTCAGGAATTGGTCCAAAGAATTGCCAACCATTTAATGATTAAATTAACAATTGGAAACCATTGAAATCTTATAGAAGAGGCCACCAAGGCCTCCAAAACATGGCCCAAATTGGCCACATTGTAATAAATCATTTGTGAGTTTATAGGAATGATAAATTGGAACTAACGAAAGA
The DNA here is from genome assembly GCA_963277665.1 of Viscum album. Lineage (NCBI taxonomy): Eukaryota > Viridiplantae > Streptophyta > Magnoliopsida > Santalales > Viscaceae > Viscum > Viscum album. The sequence goes on from OY728166.1 coordinate 52,193,804, forward strand.
ATCATCCCATGAAAATACAACTCTAATTAACCCTATGCATTGGATGGGTTACACTTCTTGAGTACCTTGAGAAAATATATTTACATTTTTCATAGTTATCTCATTCTGACCCTTACATGAATGTTGGTGGTAGGAATCACACTTCACTATCCTAAAAATAAATCTTCAAACTAAAAATGTTTAACTTGGCCTTCACGTCATCTAGAGTTCCTAAAGACCTGAAGAAAGAATCAACATCCATAACGTACACAACACTACTGATCGATCCTCAACCACCATAAAGAAAATATGAAACAAATAAATTAAAATAAACTACTCCCTAGGGGCCTAGGTAAAACTTATAACTAAAAATGACCCATCTGAGACTATTGGATATTACCAAGTATCATACAATCAACAAGAAGCACAAAACAAACCTGAAGTACATCACAAAACAATAATCCTCATTTAAAAATGAATCATTAACTATAACTCCAAACATCATTTCCACCTTGAATCTCTAGCTCGAAAACAAAAATCAAACCCATAGATAAATATATCAAAAAACCAAACCATAACTAAATCAAATATCAACCAAAATACTACCAATGAAACATCACAAACCAAGCCAAACCCCCTATTTTAAAATTGACCATTTTCAAAATCATCATAACATTAAAACCCATTTATAAACCCTGTTTCCATTAAAAAAAATTAACAAAAAATAATACCAAAATACCACTAATCAAAAAATTCTTTTCGAAATAAAAATAATCCTTGAAATCCAGGTACCCGACATTGTTATTCCATGAAACTGCACACAAATACGTTCTTGTTCTACCTCGATCACACATCCATGTGTAAAAAAAACCATCCACATCCAATTACATTCATTCATGCATGAGAGCATCCATAAGAATAAAAATTCAAAACCTAACCTTCTAATTTCGAAAAAAAATCCAAACTGGATTTAAAACTCCAAACCAATTTTGAAGAAATACATTAAATTCCTAAAACAGAGCATCTCCGCATTTTTGTTTCCAAGAAACTCATATTTTACATTCTGAAATATCTTTCAAAATACCCCAAACACTTTCTAAAACCGTTTAAATATCACATTTCATAAAATATTTAATGATCTAAAAACATTGTCTAAAACACTCTCCATCCCCTAAACAATTCATTACATTTAAAAACAAACCATTATTATCATTTTGGAAATCAGATTTGAAAATACAATCATAAATTTTGAAATCTAAAAAACACCCCAAAATCAACTAAATATCACACTGAGAACATCCCAAAACCACTAATTCATTTAATGAATCTTGGTTCCAAATTCAAAAATAAACTACTGCTACACACAGTTTGGTTATATGGTTTGGCAGATCATTGACAAACTGGGCAAGAACATAGAAAGACATCAGAGGTAATTGCATGTTCTGCACATGGATTTTTTGGTTATTCACAAGAACCAAACACCCCCCCAAAATGATGACAAGATTTCATTACCAACAAAAAACACCCTAACATGACAAATGACCTCAAAAATAACTACATTCCAAACCCAGAAATCAATGGAAGATAATCCTGGGCCACCCTAGAAATTCAAGTGTTATTATGAATTATTCTTGGTCAAGCACCTAGCCGCAACTAACATCATAGATTTGGACAATCATAACTCCAATATATCAGACATTCATAAAGTCCATGGCCTAAATCTTCCCCTAATACCATTTTTTCACAAAAAATCTCGTTTCGGCCATGAAATGTTCACCCTATCCATTCTATGATATGGCCCAAAGGGTGTTACCTATACCCATTTGCTGAAAACTAGTTTCCAACATCATAATGAGATAATACTAGAATAAGTTTCCCATAATTAAAGGACATATGAATAAATGTAAATTGAATAAAATAAATAAACTCTAGTAGCACAAAATGAAATAAAATATGAAATGAATCATACCTTAACTGACCTTGTGGGTCACAACCGGATATCGAATCACACTTTCTCTATGATTAAACAAAATCTATATTAGCCTAAATCTTAAAAACAGAGTTTGAGTGATCACTAATATGCGTCATAGGAATGACAATGATAAACAATTCCCTATGGCCTTTCCTTAAAAAAATCCAATTATGCTAGTTAGAAAATAAGACCTTATAATGTAATGTTTTACATTCTATTCAAATTCAAGTAATAAGTCTTCATAATTATGGAATGTTTTTTTGTCCCAATATATTTTCAAAATAGATTCTAAGAATGCATTATCCATTCGAAATGAAAATTAGGATGTTTAAATTGAAAAGTTGTTTTTCCCAGATGACACAATTAGATTGAGACCACCGAAATTAAAATCAGATCACAAGCACCATTGGAAATCCCAAAGAAGCTTAGGTTGGTTGGGGACCTATGGTTGTTGTACCTTAGTGAAACATGGTATAGTAACCCCAAAAAACTGAGTTCTCATACATGATCTTATAGGGGTGAATCACAGCCCAACACCTAGCGGTCTCCGACTATATAACATATTCAGTATGTTTGATAGCGTCATTCCTGCTAGATGAAACCGGTATGAACCACTTCTGAATCATCTAGTGTATTAGTCCTAGACTGCCCCCCTATGTACCTGGGGTTACCTATGTGCTCTATTTCAAATGGTGGTGAGTTTTTATCATTCTATCATAAATGAACATAACAAATTCATTATACCAAACCCATTCAACCACTCCTCATCATTCTCCCATCTTAATCACATCCTACCTCTTTCGCATCACACAATGCATAAGGAAAAACACTAGTCACATATTACACATCACATTTTAAGATATGGATCAAAATTATCAACAAATGGGGAATGCATTAATAAGGGTTTTCATCTACCGCAACCCATTATCAATGTTCCAAATCATATTAATTATTTACAAGGATTACTTTTCATTTTAAAACACATAATTACAAATCAATTTTATGTTCCCAAATATATTTGAAATATTTACTAAACAACCATGGTACTGCATATTTAAAATATGCCTAAAACCACACATATAATTATTTAATCTTTTGATGTAAATCAATATGTCATTATACTTTTACAAAAAATGGATGAAATGCCACACTTCTTTTGAAATACCTATTTCACATTCAAAACCCTTAAAAACACTTTTCATGAACCACAATGATATATATATATAAACACATCTATATCTATAATGTATATACATTTCATATAAAAACACGAGTCTTTCTTTTAAATGAAATCCATGAAAAAAATAGAATTTAAACATTAAGATCAAGGCCTAGGGAAACCTTCCTCAGGGTGGACGAAAAATGAACCTTCAGCTATTAGAACTTTCTAACGAGAATATGCCTCTCACCCAATATGTATATGAACTTTCACATACATTTATGGACAATTATCCTATATGAACACACTCGCATGGACATGAACATGTGCAAGGGGATCCTTATAGCGAATCTTATTTGCATATACTAGTAACCCCTCCGAAACGTATGAATTTTCATATATTTACAGGGAACACCTATCCCCATACATGTATATTCACTTCCATATATTATTATACATGTAATGGGGAAACCCCCCCCCCCATAAACACACACACACAGATATATATATATATATATATACCTATGAATATGCATTAATGTTTCCCTAGGCCCACTGACTCGTAACAACATGGAAGGGACCAATCACTACACATATAATTTAATAAATCACTCAAAAACATAATAAAAACTTTCAAATATGCATAGAAAAACATTACCCCAAAAAATTCTATATAATTCCTAATTTAAAATCAAACGCAAAAAAACTGATTTGAAAATAATGTTCAGACAACTTTTATAACACATAAAAAAGATTTGGAAATATTAAAAAATTTGAAAAAATTAGTTGTTTACAAAGTCCAAGATCCTTTTAAATCCTTAAAAAAACAATTGTCAAATTAACTAACACTACCTATAATTTAAACAATTAAAAAACCTCATTAAAAATTCCCACCAAAATCTAATTTTCTAAATTAATCCATTTTCATTTAAAAACCCACACTCAAACTCATTTACCCCTCAAGTGACATTAAATATCCATATCACACCTTTCACAGAATAATAAAAACACAATCAAGAAGTACCGCATCAAAACACCTTCAAATTCTCACAGTTTTCATATGAAATCCAATTTTAGCATATATTTATGCCAAAATTAATTGAAAATATGTTCCAAACAACAAAATTAAAACCTAGAACACAAATAAATAACAATGAAAATGTGTTAAGATAATATAAAATGATAAAACATGGATTCACCTACCACTTTTAAAGAAATTTCCAGAAAAAGTTTTGAAACTACAACCTCTCCTCACTTGAAACATCAAGAGGTAAAATTAAACCCCAGTCCAAAAGACCATAACAACAATGTCATGATAGACCTCAAAAATCAGAACCCTAAATGACATCAAAATACTAAGGGTAAGAAATTTTTACCATAAGGTGTCCCACCAGAAGAGGATGCTGGTGAGGCCAGAACATCTAGAGACGGGATCTCAGTGGTTTTGGTATACTGAACAAAGAGGAGGGGGGATAGCCAGATGTAGGTTGAAGGGATCGCTGAATAGAGTCACAGTTCGGGAGAATGGTTTGTTCACATGCTGCGATTATGAAAGAGGAATGACTAGTGAAAAGGGGGGGACAGATGGTTCCGGAAATGAGGGCTTGTAGGAAGGGGCTCCATAGAGGGATCAAAATGGGCAGGGGAACAATGGGAAATGGGGGGATTGGGTGAGGCTCTAATGGATGGATCCAAACCCTAATCTATGTAAAAGAGTTAAAAATATAAATATAAAAAATGAAAATGAAAACATGAAAATAATAATATAACTAATAATATTAATATTTATAATAATATTATCTTGGAAAATGTAACAATTAAAAATAAATCACAACATTCCAGGTCGTGGCATGAAAATACGTATCATTTGACCTTAACGACAACAAAAATGATCAATACAATTTATGTCAATATAAAATATTAATAAATAAAACATTAATATAAAAATACTCAAGAATGAAAACCAATGTTAAATATTAAACATTAAATAAATTTATTAACTTAAGAATCATCAAAATATCTAAGATGAAACTTGAAAAACAAAAATTAGTAAGGCTTGATCACTTATTCCTTCCTGATAAATTTATCATTTAACTATATAATACCTTATTCACACATAATTTCTTATAAAAAATCCTTATGCCAAAATATTTTAATTTAAAAAATATTCAAACCTTTTCAGAGAAACTAACATGAAGATTCTCATTATTTCATTCTTCCTTAATATTTCCGCCATGTGTTTTCATCAGAAGTTATGGATACATTTTCTTATGTTGAATTTCTAATTCACCAGAATGTTCCATAGAAAAGAATGAATGTGTACCCACCAAATCAATAATCACATTTTAAGATTATAAATTAATAATAAAATCAGTCGATACCACTTCATTTTATTGATAAAAATATACTAATGTTGTTTCAAAGGATTTTTTACACCCTTTTGTTTCCAATAAGGTTGATTTCACCCATCAGTGACTAAAATTGAACATAAATTCGAATAATGATCCAACACCTTATAGTAAAAGAATATCACCATCAACTTATCATAATTTTTCTGATTATTTACCTTACACTCACAATACATGATCCCAATCATTCCATACCGTTAGCACATCCGATAATTCAAAATCCATTTTCCAGGATGCTTCTTACCACACTTTTCACATGAAGGGAATATTATTATTGTACCAAAATATCTCAATACATAATTATTAAACAATTCCAACTATATTTAATGCTTCTTATTAATATAATAATAAGTCAACATAGGTGTCATGAAATTCCATATTTTCTTTTTCATCGAAATGAACAAGTCTCTCATAGCTCTTAAACATTGAAAAAATTGTTATCTTCATAAGAATGGTTACAATCTAGAGTAAAATAAATTAATTTTATGATAAATTTTTCATATTAAATCATGTACATACCTATATAGTCACATAAAATTTTCATCACATGCCACCACTAAATTATCATAAATATTTCTCAATTAGAATAATTGTTTCTCCATTCTACTCGAATAGTTTGAGGATAATTTTTTTTAGAAAAACAGATTAATATCATCCCATTCTTGAGTGTCAAGATCATTTTTTATCTGGTATTCCTAACCTTATACCACTATTTTAAATCTTCCAATTTAAAATTATAAATGTATATGTTTAGATTTTTTCATTCCAATCATCCCCCTCCATCAAATATCTTTTCCAGAGCATTCAACCATTCTTAGCTACCTATAGATTTGAAGCTCTACTTAATGCTTAACATTGTTGCCTCTTATAATTCCCCACTACTGAGAAATTCCTCTATAGTTGATCTGGTTGATATCATTCATGTATTACATAACTATTTCTAGACAATTCCCATTAGTCCATTACAACAAGAAAATATTTTTGTCCAATTCTAGCAATATCGTGATGCTGATTTTGACGCATGTTTTCCTATTTGTACCATCCCACCACAATTGCCTTATTTCCTATGCAAAAAATCCATTCTACGTTAAATATATTAGTTGATGAAACATGTTAATTTTCAAATTCTATAAAATTTTTACATTTCTATAAGCTAATGTATTTCAATAGAATGTTATTTATATAATTATATTCATTAATGTTATCAAAATTCACATTTGATGCCAACTATTAGGACATTACCTTAAATATTACATTATCTTGTTTAGTCATGAATTTAATATCATTCAAATTGATTCTCATTTAATGTTTATAGTTTTATATAATTAGTCTTATTTTATACACAATATTTACAATTCATATAATATGGATATAACTAAAATAGTATTAATTTCATCCAAAATTTAAAACTTTTAATAGAAACCAATATTTCATTCTCTTGAAAATTATTCATAACTTTCATTTTGATATCATACATTCTCTTACCCATCCTTATATCATGTGAAAAAAATACCATACATTGGATAAGTACAAAAATCTCAGAAAGAGACACAAATAATGAAATCCTTAATGTAGTGAAATTATTAAAACCAAAAAAAATCTTTAAAAAATCATTATCATAATAGAAATAAATAATTTATGAAACTTGGGAAATCATTTCCACATCACACATTCATTCACCACTAGAATTGGTATAACAATATATTTGTCTTCTATCAATGAATTTTCTAATAATTTGGAAATCTATAATGGGGCTCCCCTGTCATATCAAGATCTCTAAAGGGGCTCAACCAGTCATATTATGATCTATAATTATGATCAACATGACATATCATGGATTATAATGGGCTTAATAAATAAAAGACTATTCAAAATGTATATCACCAATAAAACCTATGAAAACCCTTTTAATCACATAAGAAAAACAATCCCATATATCAAAATACAATTTTCATATACTAATAACATTTAAATTTTAAAAATCAAACACATAATAATAAATCCATTTTCATTTAAAATAAAAGATTATAATTATGATGAATAACATAAACTAATAAACAAACATAAACGCAAAATAAATTTATCGTACCGTATAAAATATAACAGTAATTTTTTATATTCTTTATATATATCTTTAAAAGGATTTCAAATAGACAATCCCTTATACTTGGTATAATAATTCATGTATAATTTTTTTCATCCGGAATAAAAATAATTGTTAATAATTTTCATTCATATAATCCTTTTTAATTCTTATTATATTTTTTTTAGTTTTATAGTAATTATATAGTTATGTAAGATTATGTTGGATGGTTTGATGATATTCATTATTTGAGTCCAAAATGACTTTTATATGATGCTAATAGTCAATGTGATTATATTTTAATCATTACCAGAATAATATTCATGAAAAAATAATGACATAATACAATTATTATAATTTTAAACCCATCCATTACTTGTGAATATTAAAAATGAACTATGTTACAGTCATGGAGATTGTAATTTGTACGTACGGATGAGTATCATTTACATTTTTCAATGATCATTATGGAAAGAAGTTATAGATTATTTTATCTTTCATGAATAATAATTATATCATTAATATAATATTAATAATATAGAAATAATTATATATAAAATCAATGTGTTGTGGTGATTAAAAATGAATCACGTTGCATCGTCTATGGGATAGTCCACATATGCGCACGAATGAAATTATCATTTTTTCCCATGGATGGTAATAAATTTAATTGATATATTAATATGTTATAATGATAAATATGTCATTATTATCATATACAATATTTAATTAAAACATTACAACATGTATTTTTAGATTTTCATTAATAAAAAATTATATCAGTCTGATGAAGTGATAGTTCACACATAAAAATGAATGATTTATTATTTCCCATTTGATTGAAATATTGGAGAATTTTAGTGGTGATATTAACATAAAAAAAACACAGATTTTTTTTATTTTCTAAACATGGTGGAATAATATTTGATTTATGTGGAAGAACAAAGAAAATAGAAACACCTAATTAAAAATGATACATCTTTTTTAGATTATCTACATTGATTTATATCTTAAGAACTTTAAGAGGAGATGTTAATCCAAAACAATGACCCCAAGAATATGTATCAGGGTCTTCAGAAGTCATTTGGTACATATTTTCTATGAAAAAGGGTTTTTATGTGAAATTAAATGAGATTAATGGGTTCCAATTTATAAGTGACTCGAGGGGAACTCTTGAAATCAGGAAAAATTTATTTACAATAAGTATAATTTAAGGTTAATGACTTCCAAAAGGCATAGAAAGAATGACGAGATTAAATATTCTACATAATGTTATTCAATTTTACCTTAGTAATTATTAAATTTTGATTTTTAAATAATTTAATAGAATATTAATTTCAGGAAAAGTAATTTTTTTTCAAATTAAACACTATTTTGAACTAAGACATTAAAACAATAAAAGAAATAATATTTTGAAAAATATATATTTCACTATAGCTTAGACATGTCACAGTTCTCTTAATTTTTTGGGTATTACGATAAGAATATAAAATTATATTTATTTAAATATTTGTCATATCATTTATTTGATTTGATCAATAATTAAATATTGATTTCATCATCATTGTGAAGTCCATTAAGGTAATTATATACTTACTAAGAATTAAATATAATTTTACTTGAAGTAGATGAATTTATATTATTTAAAATTAATATTTTTGGTTGTAACACACTACTAAAGATTATTATTCTAAAAATATATAACAATTGAATTTTATAGTATGAACAAATTGACATCATTTGAAATAAAATATTATAAAGCGATTAAAATTATTGAAGTGGGACCATAAAGTCCCACATTCGAAATAGGATTAGATTTTTTTTGAAACATACACATCCAAATGTATTTATTTATATTTTTCTATCATATAATATTTCTTCAATTGTAATTAAAAACAATTAATTTTTATTTCTTCTCTTTGCAAAAGCAGTACATCAACGTTTCACAACCATTAATGTATGGAATTTCATATATAAGAATTGAAAAAAAAATATCATAAAGATAACTTAATTATGTTCAATATAATCATTTAAATTTGTTCTTTATGAATATTTACTCAAATAATTTTTATGAAAATTTCTTTAAATTGGTAATTTTTCTTTTTTATAAATAAAATATGAGAAAAAAATTAATGTCCTCTATGGGGGTCCAAGTGGAACCAAAATCGACCGTAGGATGATTTTTGTCCAAAATAACACATCTAATTAAATTTGGATAAGGGTTAGGGAAATTTTAAAATAATTATAATATTACTTTAACCATTAATTACGGTATTAACCTTTGACCATGATAATAAAAAAATTATTAATGATACAATTCATAATATCATAAATAAAAAAACCTATTTGTTAAATTCGAACCCTATTATTCGAAATAATGAATCCATATCAAAAATAATATTATAGAAATTGTATAAATTAATTAAGAAATCTAATTGAGGAAATTATATAATTAGTGCTTAACATAAACATATTCAAATGATTGAATTCATTTTATATCCAGATTCAATGTGAAATTTGTTCTAATGACTTATAATAGATTAAATGATTAAAAACTTTCCTAATTTTAATTTAAAAATAATTATAAATTTAATCTAACTACATAAAAAAATTAGAGGAAAAAATGTTTTGAATTAAAATGAAACATTTTTTATTTATTAAAGAATTAAACTTATCAGATTTGTATCAAATATTACACCAATGTATATTTTGATATTATTATTTCATTCTAGAAGTTTGTTTTTTCATATATAATTTTTCAAAATTTCCATATGTATTTTTAATACCCGTGTTACATCAAAATGAAAAAAAACATCCTTTTTAGAAAATTAATGTTTTAATCTATAAAACTAGAATTATTATTTACTCAATTGATTATAGTATTTGTTTTAATTACTATATTATTTGTAGGAAAATAAAAATATGAAAAATTATTTTTCAATCGTTTCATGGGTTTTTACATTCTTCCCCCATTTTTGAAATTTTATCCTCCCAATTTTTATTCACTTACTTAACATGTGAGGATATATTTCCCCTAATGAATTTTTGAATTCACTTTTTTCTTCCTTAACAATATGGTTTTAACCAGAAAAACATTAACATAATAAATCTCTCTATTCTGTTGCACCATTTATCTACAATCATTAACATATACTGCGTAATCCTCATAAGAAATATTCTATAGTATCATAACTAATTCTAGAGTCAAAACAGTAGAGGGAATCGACCAATGTTTCCATAAGACTAAAACATCAAAAAAATCACCTAGTATATACATTATGGAATATCTTCTATGTAATTAACTATTACAACTTTCTCTAATATTTTATTATGTCTAATGAATTATTGTTTAATCATTCACTTCTTAACTTAATGTATCACACTTTTCTTTGGAGAACCTTTTTGAAATACATGATTGCTACTTAAAAAGAATAATAATTTATCCAGTTATAATGACTACTTTTATTCTTGCTTTGATCTTTCTTGAAGTGTCACTGAATCAACAGAACATTCTCTGCCATATTCTCTACCAATTCTGGTCATATCAGCTTCCTTTCATGAACATCTTCACAAAATACAGGAGTTTGAAACTTATATCCATATAATATCTCAAATGGTTTAATCTATAAACATGAATGAAAACTAATATTATAATAAACCATAGACAACGAAATATTTATATCCATAATTCCATAGTAATCCATCAAACATTCACATTGTATATCCTTCATTTTTTGAATTTTTTGTTCAGGCATCCCATATGATTGACAAAACAGTTGTCAAATTTTATTCAATAACCAATGACATCAGAAGGTCTAAAAAATTGTTTTTATGTGAACATGGGATTGTGATCTGATATAATGTAGATATGAAATCCATGTAACCAAACTATCACTACAAGATTTAAAGAATAAATTTTATTTATAGATTGACTGTCTCAAATATGAAAAAAAATATGAAAATTAATTTGGTCAATCAACAATGACCCAGAAAACATTGTAATATAAAAGAATATATGATATTCCCAATATTAAATAAATGGATATATTTTTCCCTTTTTTCTTTGGAATATGAAGTGGTTGAAGAATCTTCCTTAGGTATTTTCATTTTACTTTAACTTAATGATATGTCAAATAGTTCATTGTAATGATAGAAATATCATGTTTATTCCATACCTTCAGTAATACATATGTTGGAATATATATATCATAGTATATTTAGGATGAACATTAAATGGAGAACTATGATTTTCACATATTAATAATTTCTTCATACAGTTATTTATAAAGAATAAATAATCCCTTACCAAAACTCAAAAAACACTCTTTATCAATGTTAAATTCAAGAAGCTTACCCATTTGAATAAATTCGGTCTTTTTCTAAAACACATAGTACTAATTTTGTTCATAATAAATTATTTCTCATATAAATGATTTCACTGACACATAAAACAAAAAGTATGATTTGGTGAACCAAAAACGTCCAAGGCAAGATTCAATATATCATTAACCAAGAAGTCATGTTCCAAATGTATTATGGTTAATATAGAATTAAATTTCCAAACCAAAGCATCAATAACATTTTATTCTTTTCAAGGATGGTAGTGAATTGTGTAATTATAATCCTTTATTAGTTCCAACCATCTTCTCTATCCCATGTTCAATTATTTTATAGAGAATATATATAAATCAAACTTTTATGATTAGTACATATTTCACATTTTACATTATATAAATGATTCATTCAAAATTTTAATTTCATAAAAACAATGTATAATTCCTAATCATGTGTAGGGAAATTTACCTCATGAGGATTCAACTAACTTGAAGTATAAGAAATTAAAATATCCTGATTCATTATGACACAACCATGTACATTTAATAAAGAATGATTGTGGATAAAAAATTCACCGAATCAAGAAGGCAAAGGAAAAATAGGATCCTTCACAAATCTTATTTCCTATTCCTGAAAAAATAAACTCATTTTATTAAGATGACCTTAAAAACTTTTTCGGTTAAAATTTTTAACAAGATAGTTAGTCATAAAACATTATATAAAACACTCTTCTAATATCCTACTAAACAAATAAATATATTAATTATTGTTATATTTTTGTTTCTTGGAAATTATTCTACAACAGTTGTTTTGGAAGGGTCAATAGTTATTCCATGTTTTTAAACAATTTGTCCAAAGAGAATATTTGTTTCAAAAAAATTTGCACTAATTTAATTTCACATATAGTTTATTATCATTTTAGTTTTCAAGAACAACACTCAGGTATCACTCATTTGAATCTCAAAAATTTTAATATTCTAAATTTCCATCAATAAACAGAACCACAAACTTATCCCAGACCTCATGAAATATTTTATTCATAAGATCCATGAATACAAAAGGTTCTTTATATTACCCAAACTGAATAACTGCAAATTCTTTTTTCCCATATCATATATGAAACATGTTCCTCAGAATGTATGCTCCCAATATTTTCAACTAATGGTACCCTGGCCTAGGGTAACATTAAAAAAAATTCTATGATCCTAGGTTCTAATCAGATAAATAAATAAAATGTGGTAATTGATACTTATTGATAATAGAGTTCTTATTCAAGGCTGTATAATAAATTCAATGTCTCATTGAAACATCATTATTTTTAAAATTAATGACATGATCTCCCCATGATGATGTGCTATGTCTGATGAAACTATTATCTAGTAACTCAGGTAATTACATCTTCAATTATAGAAGTTATAATTGATCAATTTGATAAGGGGTTTTGAAAATTTACTTATCATCAGGAACAATGATAATTGTAATTTCATCTTTGTGATCATGAATAATACGAGGAAACTAATCTGTAATAACATATAGATTATCATTTTCCATTGGCACATAAATAATATAAACATTTCCATGGTATTAAATTTTTTTTCAAAGATAACAATTATTTTTATCTTTTAATATTATCTTAGATTAATGAAATTTTATAAATTTTATGGGTTCAATCCTGTACAAAAAAATAAATGTATTTATGAAAAGAAACATATTTATCTCTATAAACTATCATATCATGGTTAACAGAAATCCAATCCATAAAAAAATATCAAATAATACTAGAGGGCAAAAAAGAGTATAAGGTAAATTTGATCCATAGAAAACTACATTAATATTTATATAATTTGTTTTTACCATATTATTTACCACATGCATTTTGACCATATGCTCTATCCACATTATTTTAGGTGGAATATCCCATTTTAAAGAATCATTATAATCCTTTATGGAATGTGTAGGCCGAAAATAAATAAATTCTTTGGAATATTCTCAGAAAACGCAACCCGATAGAAACTACATCATTTGATGCTTCCATGTCTACTTATTTTGTTACAAATGATTTCTCCATACCGTTTTTTCGAAATTATATTGATTAATCCGCTATGATACTAAATTTAAACACACATTAGAAACCCAATCGAACTCGTTATAGTTAGATAATCTCGCCATTGATTTCTCTTTATTTTTTGATCATTTTCCCTTCACCTATGAGACTTGTGTCCAAACATTCCACATTGATATCACATACAAAAATTTATAATACATTCTACGAGATTTATTTTACCACATTTTCCCAAGAAGGGATTTTTAATTTCTTAACTCCATTTTTCATTGATGAGTTCTTCCCCAATATCTTTCATCTATATTTCTTCAGCAAAATGAAAATGTTAGTAATTATTCTTAAATTTTCATGAAGCCAAATATCATTGTAGAAATGTTTTCATATCAGAGTAACATATATTAATTATACAATAAACATCAAGAATATAATATGGTACATACATATCTAGTCTAGTAAATGTTTTATCAGATGCAGCCTTATAATAATCAAATTTTATACGCAATTTAACATCTTTTGAATTTATTTTTGAATATTTTGTGAAAACATATTTTTTTTAAAGAACCCACTCTAAAAACTAGTCCATTTAATAGTTTCACATTCATCTCTTAATCAGGTATTCTTAACTCGAGACCACCATTGATTGGCATCACCTTCAAATGATAAATGTATAGGGTTACCTTTTTGAATTCCAAATATCTCATGGATTGAAATATCTTTTCAAGATTGTTGATCTATCCTTTGGATACCCCTGGATCTATGGATCCACTAAAATATGAATGATGTTGACTCATAAAATGACCCACTAATGAAATATTACATAATAGTTGATTTAGTTGATCTCATGTATGGGTTCAACTTCCATTTAAAGGTTGTGTCAATTGATCCTTCACATAAACAAACTATTTAGTTTTGACTCTAATCATATTTTTATATTTATATTAAAGGATGTTTTCCTATTGATTCCTTCCCATAGCACCTCAATTTCTTTCTCTATAGAAAATGATTCTAAAGAGACATATTGTAGATGATATAACATGTAAATATTTAACTGCTATAAAATTTTAACGTTTATAAAATGTAATGGGTTTTAAGAGAATGGTCTTAATATTACACCAACAACTAATGTTATTAAAATTGATCATTGTTACCAACTAAAAGTAAATTAATATAAAAAATACATAATAATGAGTTTTAATCGAGAATTTATATTCTACAAAATTTAGGATATACTATAGTTTATAGTTTTATATAGTTAATTAACAATTTATACACATTATTTTACGTTTTTCAAAAACGGAAACGTTAAAAAATAACCATTTCATCCCAAATAAAAATCTTTTAATAGAAAACATGATTAAATTCTTATTAAAAATATTTAAACCACTAATATTGAATTATTACCTTCTCTTACCCATCATTATACATAATGAATATTTATTAAAACATATGATTACTACAAAATTATACATAACAGGGATAAATAAAGGAATCATTAGTCATGTGAAACCTTAGAAACCATTAAAAAAACTTTTTATAAATGAGTCATTAGTATTCCTATAGAAATAATTCAAATTCCATGGGAAATC
This sequence comes from Viscum album, assembly GCA_963277665.1. Taxonomy (NCBI): domain Eukaryota; kingdom Viridiplantae; phylum Streptophyta; class Magnoliopsida; order Santalales; family Viscaceae; genus Viscum; species Viscum album. Next base: position 52,209,388 of record OY728166.1, read on the forward strand.
ATTTCTATACCACTATTACATTCACCCTTAAATATGGAATATCCACACATTTGGATTTCATATTTGGAGTACACAATTCATTTTAGAGCTATAAAGGGGCTCACTCGTAACATATTGAGCGAAAATGGGGATCAACCCATCTTATAATGAGTTGTAATGGGGATCAACCCATCATAGCTTGATCAATAATGGGATCAACCCATAATAAAATGTATCCATGGAATATCATGAATAAAACCCATAAAAAATATTTCAATCAGAATAGAAAAACACTTATAAATATCATAATACAATTTTCAAGAAAATATCAATTTTAAAATGTAAAAACCGCGCAGATAAATATGAAATCCTTTCAATAGAATATAAATTCATAAAATTATAATGGAATCATTAAATTATTAAATCATCAGGAAAATCGGAAAATCCTCTCATTCAGTATTAAAAATAGGTTCCACTTTTTCATTTATATAAAAAGTAATTTAAATGGATTTTAAAATGAAGGTCTCTTACCTATGGTCAAAATCATTATGTACAGTCATTATCTGATAGAATAACTAATTTTCTATAATTATTTACGTGATTCAATAAATTTTTTAATCTTATTCAAACTTATTATCATGTTATAAATATTTCTTAATAATGTATGTTTGTGGTAGACTTTATATTTATATTCATTACGTAAGTCGAAAATAACTTGGTATGTTTTAATAGTTAAAGTTGTAACTAGTCCATCTTCTCCAAAGTAATTTTCAAGACATAATAACATCTCTTTTAAATTAATTATTCTTTTTGACCCAACAAATACAATTGTATAAGAAAAATATAATACATTACAAAAATGAATACTATAAATTATGCTTACACCTGGGTGACATTTATATTTTTCAATGATTGATATGGAAGGAGGGTGAGTATTATTTCATCTATCCATAATGATAATAATATCATTAATATTTTATTATTCATTAAATATACTAACATATATGATCCATGTGATGCGGTGAGTAAAAATTAGCCACATTGCTTCTAAAAGCTTATAGTTAACAAGTATGTATGAATGATGTGATCAATTTTATGTCCATGGAATGTAATAATGTAATGGACATATTATTCACATAAGATTATAAATATATAATTAATATAATATATGACAATTATTTACATAATTACATCTTTTTATTATAAATGGTTACGAAAAACAAATTGTATTTGTTCGTGGAGGGTACAATTCTCATGTACACATGAATGAATAATTATATTCCCATTTGATTGAAATATAGAATCATTTAGTTGATGATATTATCCCAATAGAATATATATATATATATTGAAGATATTGGAGATATTATTTCACATTTTTTATAGTTGAGTTTAATGAAGTGTTCAAAGAAATAAAATATAAATACATAATTAAAAATGATATATCTTCTTCAGATGATCTACTTTGATTAAAAACATAACACTTTTAAATAGGGTGTTCTATCTAAACAGATTCTTCTAAAATGTGGTGAAGAATTGTAGTCATTGATTTGGGATGATCATTGATGGAAAAAAGGTTTCTACATGAAAAAAATTTAGAAAAATGGGTTCTCTTTAATAGGATTTAGGATTGGAACTCTGATAAATCCTAGAAACATTATATTATAATAAGTATAATATTTGTTTAATGACTTCAAAAGGCCTATAAATATAAAATAGATTACATTTTTCCATAATATTAACCAATATTTTCATTCATAAATATTATTGTAATTTTTATATAATTTAATAAAAAAATTATATTCATGAATAAAACATTATATTACACATAATTTATCACTATGAATTTAAAAAAATCAAAAAACTTTATATTTGAAAAAAAAGAATATCTTATAAATTTCATAGTTATCTGTAGAATTCATATATTATATTAAAATTATGAAATTAAAATTATTTAAAATTTATTAATATCATATATTTGATTTTTTATTAAATAAATTATTACATCATTATCATTGTGGAATATGTTTCTTTGAATAAATTTTTCCTAAAAATTAGTAATAAATTTCCATTTAGAAGATAAATTTATTGAATTAAAAATGTATATTTTTTTACAACAATTAATTAATACATTATATTAATAATATATACTAATTGAAAATAAAATTGAAAAAAACATGAAATACATTTATTTAATATATTATTAAAGGATTAAAATGATTTTAGTTGTTCTAAAAAAGTACCAAATTTGATTCAACATAATATATTGTCTGATGCACACAAATAAAATTATATTTATTTATATTTTTGGGTTCCTTTAGGCTTATATTAATTTTAATTATGAACATTTTATTTTTTCTTTCCTCTTCCAGAGGAACTACACCAATGTTAGAGATCAATTAATGTTAATAAATTTATATATAATATATTTAAAAAATTATTCTCCTAAAAATGACATAATTAGGGTGATGATAATATTTTAAATTCTTCCATTATGTACACTTAGTCATATCATATTAATGATAGCTTCTTTAATTTTTTAATTTGACTTTTCGTGGAATAAAACACTATAAATGGATTAGAGTCACCAATTTGGCTATAGGTGGTCACAAAATCAACCCAAGTTTTATATTAATCATGAATAACTCATCTAAAAAAATACGATATGGGTTTTGGTAATTTTTAATATTTATAAAAATATTTTTATCCTTAATTTCTAGATATATGATTATTTTTTATAATTAAAAAAATTATTAAAGTTACTATTCATAATTTCATAAAATAAAATGGGCCTATATACTAATTTGGATTTTTGATTGAAATTATGGAATCGTATTCTAAAAAATCAAAACATTGAAATTTTAGAACATAATACAAAATTAATCTCATAATCATAATGATAAAATGAGGTTTTAATGTAAAACCATTCAGGGGATTGTAATGTTTTTATATCCAAAATCAATATGAAAATGGTTCCAAAGACCAACATTAGAATAAATAATAAAAATATTCCTAATTTAAATTTAAACCACACAATAAGATAATATTAATATATAAATATATTAGACAATGTCATGACCCAACCCCACAATGCTCGATATGCGATTTCACAAGCCCACCTTCTATCAGACAAGGGCTAGACACTACATGTCCATGTGTATGAGCGGGATCATACTATGTTTGTAGCCAAATTAATCTCATGCATTACTTGAAGATCATCTAGAAATATTCTAACTCTCAGTACACCTACTTTATATCATGGATTCTAGAAATCGATTAGTCTATCCTAAGTAGTTTTCTGCGTCAAACGTGATAGTGGCATCATTTTGGGACTAGGGGTTACAATGTGCAGGTAGGGTAAAAATATTCTCTTTGGTTAGTGATGCCTACAAAAAGGGTTGAGTGGGGTCCCATGTAACTTGTTTTAGAAATTTATAATGGTAGGTTTTACTGTGCCCCCAAGTCTCTGTTAGTGCTATTTAGACCAGTAGGATTGAGTGGGTCCCCCTAGTGCTATCACCACACGGTTATTTGGTATCATGACCTCTTCACTAATCTATAACCCCTCATTGGCCGGTTTGCATTCTTGCAGTTTTGATGAATTACAACATTATTGAGTGAGATTCCTCAATCATCAAAGATTATAGAATTAGTGGATTTGGAGAATGTATACCACTTTGAGTCCTAGTGCAATCCTCGCATCCTTTTGTTTTCCATGGTTCGGTGCATGGGATCGGTTTGAACAATAGTTACTCATGCATCAATCCTCTTCCCAGGATATTGTTCCACTCATGGATGGATCCCCATTGATCATTTGGTTCAGAACTTATATCTGTGTATCAAGAATCCTTTATTCCTTCCATGATATTTCAAAGAGTCCGTCATAGTGGAGTTCTTGGAATCAATGTGGCCAAATCAATATGGGATTTTATCTTTAGCTAGGAAATATTTTTCAGATTCGAGAAGTTTTGTGGTACCCCTATATGTGTTTGGTGTTTTTGGAAAGGGTTTTAGTGTCCCACAGTAAACCTGAGGTGGGATCCCCTACCTGAGGATTTGGATTTTGTTTTGACACTGGTTGACTTCTTCTATGACACTGTCTATCAAGCATGCCCTCACAGATAGGTATCACAAGGGTCAGTAGGGTTGTGCTGTTAGTTTATTTCCTAATAGAGTGGTTTATATCAATAGAGTTCCATTTGGGATGTTGATATTTCCTCATAGTCATTGATTTATATATTCATTACACATATCATTTTGTATTCCATAAATAATGGTTAGGCTCTCTTTGTGTGTGCTATGAGAAAGGTTTAAACCTTCACCTCATCTAATATCACTTTTATATCTATGATGTCGGAACATTATGAGACCGGTGTGGGTGTTCCTTTGGATCATTGAGTTGGCTACTATAGATTGTCTATGATTGGGAGAAATAGACTAGAGAGTCTATTTTGAGTATAAATGGGAATTATTTGGGAGACATTATTGCATTTTTTTGTTCTGTTGAAATGCCCAAGGCATCGAGCAGACTACTCATGTTTACCTGATCATGGTCTCTATACAGATTTTATCTCTATTATTGGTCCCCTCTAGTTAGATTGAGTTAAATCATGCCTATAAGATTCTCCCTTATTAGTTTGGTATTTAGGGAGCCTACTCTGTATTTTTCTAATCACCGCAACACTGGGTTTGCCTGTACATGTTGAGAAATGTGTAGACCATAGTTCGTTGAACGAATTCCCAACAGGGCTGTGAGTGGGAAGATCGTAGTACCTATAAATGCAAAGGTTTTTTTCAGAGGTATACTATATATCTTAATGGTTGGTGTTTATAGTGATCCCCTCCATTTGAAAAGGATGGATTTTTTTTTAGTTTTTTTTGTGGGACCTATTTTTTCATTTTTACAAATGTGGTACTAAGGTTGGGATATATGAATGCATGAATTTTAGTTGTTTGTTTTTATATAACTATATATTGTTTAATATAGTTGTATGAACTGCGTGTGTATATTTATATAAGGCTACGGCCTCCCAAGTGTATGATATCCTACACGGTGCTTTCTCCAGCCTTTGGACTATTAGAGGTAGGCTTGGGGAGTCCCGGTTTGATCCACATAGGTTCTGGTCATGATAAATTGGTATTAGAGAAGGTTCCACATTGTTACCATAGTATTGTGACTGTGTTTTGGGTTTCATTGGGTAAGTTTTAGTTTGTTCGAGTTCAGATTTTAGGATAGGGATTCTAATTGTAGTGATGAAGTCCAACGTATCCATTCACTAATATATCAATAAAAATCCTTTTGAATCATTAATTTTGGACAGTAGTCTCAGGGGAATAATGTATTATTCATCATTTAGGGATGGGTTTTGGGTTTTTCAGTCCCTTAATGATTCAGCAACCCGGATATACTCAATGATAGTGTAAAATCTTGATTTTGGTTTGGAATATTTCTATGATGAAATCCTTCAATGATTCCACAGATTGGTTGGTTGTATGACATGTTTATTGTCATGGTCACGTGAATGTCCATAATAACGAGGCATGTTATTTTCTAGTTGTGAAGTTATTGGAGCCACCAACCATAATGGAGTGTGTAGACCATCCTCCAAGGGTTCTGGTGGATTATTAATATCAGACTAAGCTTTGGGTGGCTCTATTTTTGTTAGACACTAATGTTTTGGGGTCACAAAAGTATTTTGAGCATTAGAGGAAGTGTTCTCTTGAGGTTGTTGTCAAGATAAAACTACAATTAGCATACATTGAATGCTATAGGCACTGCCATTTTTTAGGCATACCCATGCCTATACTCAAGATCAACGCTAGGGTTCTGGTCAGCATTGGGAGAGGAACTACAATTCATGTTATGGAAGACGACATCTTGTGATATATTTTCTGACTTATCATGTTGTTAGGGGAGGGATATATGATAAAATGTCATGGTTGTGGAAGTAATTTTTGTGACTTTTGTTAATAATAAGACGAGACTAACGAGGCAGAGTGATATAAGATGGTTGGTGCTTTCTGTTTCCATAACTACCACCCCCCAGGGGTTAGGGATAGACTATGGTAACCAATAGATAGGGACATGTGATTTTTTAGATGTTCGATAGTGTTTTTCTAGATGATCCATATGAATAAGGGAACACTTTGTTTCCTTCCTATATTTTTTTATATGATAGGTAGAAACTATTTTGGAGGTTCCCTTTCCTTTCTATTTCCATTATGATGGTGATTTTTTGGATGACATGGTCTATTTATGGTTCCCAATGTGAGATTTTTTATTGGTCACATCGAATACAAGAGGAACAATCAGCCTTTACTTACCAAGATGTTTTATGTGACATGATTTTAACTATACGGGTGAGTCAATTCCATATAAAGCATATATTATCCTGGAGTGTTGTATGATTCCTATAGACTTGTGTTATAGTATTATTTTCATGCAGGAAGATGGTATTTGGACAGTCCGATGTGTCCCAGGGTGAGCATCTAGGAAGGCATTTGTTGTTTGTGACTATCCTCATGTGCCCAGTGCCTGCTCGTATGTGGGATGCTCGAGGAGGTTGTTGTGGGGTTCATCGTGGCATCTGATTTTTAGGATGGGTTTACACATACAATACTAATATAAATCCATGATATGTGATTCAAACCCATGGGGTTAAGTGGGTACTACCCAAAGAGTAGAGTTTTAGGGTGTAGTTGATGCATTCTTTCAACCAACGAATTTGAGTTTGGTTTTTGGAGTTGGTATTAGATTCATAAAGGATTGTAAAACACTGTGTGTACATTTAGAAAGACCTATATGTTCTCTTGGTGTTGGATGAGTTTTTCCTGAGTTGTCGAGAATTTTATTCCATGTCTCACGTGATGATATATCAAGTGTGTATGTTCACAGTTTAATTATTCTTATGGTGGGGAGTGCATCAAATTTTTGTGTTTTTCCACAGGATGCAATCACGTGGTGAGAAAGGGTTCTAAAATGGAATTTTCATTGGGTGTTGTGTTGGTGTTGGAATAGAGAGTTCCGAGCAGGTTGAGTTCTTCTAGTGATCTTTTGCGGTTTTTAGACTGATGAAGGTTTCACTTAGTGTTCAATGAAGAGGTCCTGTGTTATTTGGAATATCATCAAGGGTTCATAGTGATAGCTGAGGCGTCGGGATGTTTCTGATGTTTGGAAACCCCTCTATTTCATTTTTGGTGTGTTTTTTATCATTATGATTCCCAATAGTTCTTTCATTTGGGAAGCACTAGAATTATTGGTGTCCTCATAGTGGTCTTGTGGTGTTGTGTGTTCCTTTTTTTTAATTTTCTATGTCATATGAACCACTTGTAAGATCGTTGAAATGGGAGTCCCAGTGGAGATCTCAGGTACATTATGATGTTCCATGGATATATCTTTTCAATGATTAAAGTTCTTATGGTGGGGAGGATGTGGTGACTCTGGTTTTTTCCTTTCAGACATTGGAATTTGTCTCTGAATATTTCCACAGCTATGTGGTGAGTCGGTGTAGGAATCAACGGATCAGGGAAGCTCATCCCAGTGATAGTAAAAATGGTAAATATATTTTCTCATCCATGAAATTATTCACTTGAAACTTGAGTATCTTTTGATAATATTCTTAGATAATATTTTTGAGACTTTTTTTAGTTCAGAAAGGCGAGTTTACCCTAGGCGCGACATAAATTTTGATGTATCCAGGTGTTAGGTCGGAGGCTATTCGGGTCTGGGTGCTAAGAAGATATTTCTTTTATTAAAATTAATAATATATATGATCACACTTCTCATATTGGTACACACTTAGAAGTCTAGATTCCAAATTCCCCTCTTCATCTCCCTTCAATCGGCGGATGAACCGAGGTAAGGAGGTGTCACCATATGTCGTTTGTGATGTCAAGCGTCACCCTATCGAGAATTATAACATCATGTGTGTAAATATTCACTTGATTCTTTTGATTTTCCCCCTCGAGGGAGGTAGTTTTTTTTGTTTAGTCATGATCCCCCTTTATGATTTTTTATGGGTTTTGAGCCCTTATACCACAAATAGGTAGCCCTAAAGTGTCAATCTTTATGGTTTGTGGTTAATGTGGGGATATGGGCTATATACCGAGAAATCAAATAAGTTTTTCCCATCTACATAGTTTGTTATCCTTTCATAAAGATGATGTTTTTCCCTTTCAAGGACGATGAAGTTTTAGGGTCAACCAAGTATCTGTTAGCGCTATTTAGTATAGTTGGGTGGAATAGGTAACCCCGGTTCTTTCGTTATGAGGGTTAATAGTATCATGTCCTCTTTAGAAAACTGTGACCCCTCTTCATCTCCATTGTGTATGTGCCACATCAATGTGTTTCAACATCCTAGAGTGAGTGGTATCAATGCACTTCGACTGCAAACTCAGCTGATTTGGATCATGTGTCACCCCAAGAGGCCCGACACGATCCTCATGTCCTTAATTTTTCTCTAGTAGGGTACTTGGAATATATATGACCAATTTTTTCTGGGGCATCAATCCTCTTTCGAGGATGTTGTTCCACCAGTTCCCAGAGCCCTAGTCAGCCATAGGCACAAACCTGATATCTATATATCGATATGAATTTCTTCCATCTACAATCTATCATGGAATTTACTAAACAATGTTGTTAGAATTAGTGTGACCAACTTTAAATGGGCATTGATTCTATGCCATACGAGTTGTTCTATATTCTGGTTGTTGCTTGATACCCATATATGTGTCTGGTGTTTCTAGATAGTGTTTTAGTATCCCCAAGTGGACCCTATGTGGGATCCCAAAGATGAGGATTTGAAGTTTTATTAGTAACCGGGAGACTTCATCTATGACAACATCATTCAATGGGGCTTTCAGGGATAGTTATCATGAGGGTTGGTTGGGTTCTTTCGTTAGTTCGTTTCACAATAGAGTGGCATCTATTGGATGATTTTGAGGTTGGATGGTGTTTTTTTGTCCACAACATCATTTTTCAATGGTATACACCTCTCATTTTCTATTCCATAAGGTATAGTTATGCTCTTGTTGTGTGTTCTCTATGGAAAGTTTCCACCTTCCCCTAAAGTATGATATCTTTTCTATCTACGTAGTCGTTACCTCATGAGATTGGTACGAGAGTTGTGTTGGGCCTTTGAGTTGTCTACAATGCATATTATATGGTTGGGACCATTAGAATTGATAGTATAATGATAGTATATCATGGTTGGTTATGGGAGTCACTATTGCATGGCTTTTTTCATGGAAATTATGTGGAAATCAAGATGACTAGTAGTGTTTAGAAGGGGATGGTCACAAGATAGTGTTTCTATGCCATTTGGGTTACCTCAGTCTTGGTGGAATTAACTGAATCCTATCATTTTATCCCTTTTTTTGATTTTGGGAAACCTAATGACTATTTTTATACTCATTCTAGCATGGGATCTTCCAGCACATGTTATATATTCTTTATACCACAGGTCCATCGATGGATTCCTAGTAGGACCTTGAGTGGGCATAGTGTTGTAGCTGGACTGCCTGAGGATTTTACCAAAGATGTATATTAGAGCTTACTAATTGAATTTTGACATTGATCCCCCAAAACTGAGAAGTTTTGATGTCTTTTCAGTTTTCTTTTATGGTCCCTATAATTTCGTTTTTGAACTTCTATAGTACTCAGTTTGTGATTGATGTATGAATGAATATTATATTTATTTTTAAAAATATATATGCACAGTTTAATTAAGGTGTATGTGGGTGTGTGTGTGTTTAGGTACTGTTGGATAAGTCCTCCCTTGTTTCAGATAGCCTACTCATTTTTCCAACCCTCGTAGGATTACATGATTTATATAAAAGGTACATGTTGGGCCCCACTTCAATCGTCCACCGACTTATTTCTCTATCACACAACCCATCCTTCCATTTACCTTTCATGATGTTCAATCCATTCTAAATTTACTGATCTTGTTATATAGTCACCTTTTCATTGGGTTTACCGGAGCCCATGTACTGAACATCGTGTATATGTATAGTGGTTGTGTTATTGTACACGCCCATGAACACTTTAACGACTACGCTGGACATTCATCTCATACACCTGGAAGGGGTCCCTATATATTGTGTAACCCCTAGTACATGGAATGTAGACCCTAAAACATAATCATCCTTGAATGAGATGACCACATGTTGTGTATGATTGGTTTATATGTTGTCTGGATGGGATAATCTGGTAGGATTCCCCAAAAAACAACTCGTATATCCCTTGTTAATTCTGATACACAATTATTTGACCCATGACGTGTCTTAAGAATTTTTATAAGGGCTCTAAAACAATAATACAATGAATAAAATGGATCAGGTCTAAAACACAATACTCTCTACAATGAGGGTGAAATTTCAAAGCATCAGGTGCAGATTGACACCCAGGATGCACTGATTACCGATCATTGTGATGATCACGGTAAAAAATGGCACATGGAAGCACCTCTTTGATTTGGATTGTGAATTGGATTAAAGGATAGGAAGAGGGGAAGAGGGTTCTTTAGCCTATTTCATGAACCCCAAAGTGATATGTGGGAGACAATATTGGTTTTAATATTATTAAAACAAATGTCATTTTAAAACCCTGGCCTGACTTTCCTCCGACACGACACCCGGTGCCGAAAAAATTTATGTTGCACCATGCGTAAATTTGATGTTATGAACTCAATAGTGATCTCATCAATTTGATCCATGATTCATCCTATAAGTTACTCACATTTTAATTTAAACTACGAACACGTGATAAAATATATTTAATCTTTTTGTTATCAACATGTAGAGGATCCTCAGGCCTTGGATTCCTATGACGACATGGCCCCTGACAATGGAAATATTTTATGATATATTCAGAAGTCTTACAGGGAAATACAAAAGTCAGTATAAAAAAAATAATAATTTTTAATTAAAATACATCATTATTTAGTATTCATTAAAACAAGATACCTATGAAAAATAAATCAAAAATTCAACCAATGTAAAATTTGATATTCCAATTTCAATGAAAAAATTTAATGTTTTAGATTTAGATTTTAAAAAAGTCAAAATATATATTTAATACAAGTGAACCATCAAAATGTGGGAGAATTTTTATTTTTTGAAAAAGAATTTTTTATCACTAAAAAAAGATTTATCATGTTCTCTATTGAACACATTGTATCTTCTAAATAATATATAATAAATTAAAATAAATAAATATGAAATATAATTTTTCTATCCTTACCTGGGATGTTTTAAAAACATCATAACTATTCGTTATGTAATTTTGTGTGCTAATTAATTTATAATAAATACTTGTATGGATATTGGATTGTATATGTTTTTTTAAGGGACCAAGGGGTAACCATTATAAAAATGATTATTTGAGTATTTTCTCAATCAACACCATGTTGTATTATGATTTATTCTAAGATCAGACACCTAGAGAGACACTCATGTGGATATGCATTTAAATGTTCATAAAATCATAATGAACCATAATAAAGGATTTTTGAAACCATTTATTTGGTCTACTGTCAATAAAAACGATTATACCTAGTTTCTATTTTTCATTGAACACATAGAATATTATATGTTTTGTCAAAAAAATGTTTCATTAATTATTGTAAATTATATTATATTCGTGGGAGGATATAGTTTCTATGTTGATTTGGGGATATTCTCATTAACATCTGCATTATTCTTTTAGATGGGGAATAATTTTTATTTTATCTTTCCCATTATAGGGATAACCATGTTTTCTTCAATATTAGGTTCCTCATGAAATATAATGAAAGGTATTGGTGCCTATTATAGAGAATGTGTTGGAGTTAATCGTGTCATGTGTGAGACCTAGAATTATATATCCCTTTGATTCAATGACATGTCTTATAAGGCAGAACATGTTTCGAGTTTGGGTATTCCACATTCTATAATATGATGGTTTCATAGAATAGGTATTGGTGTTAGTTTTTTTGATATCTTTAATTATTTATTTCATCATTTTGGCATAAATTAATATTGTTTTCTATGTTTTCATTTACTATCATAGATATAGAATCTCATATATTTAAATGGATTATGGGTACATATTGTCATTTTTTGCATTCCATATCACCAATTCTATGTTTTGATTTCTAAAACAACATTTAATATTACCCCATACTGATCATCTGATATCACCCTTATTATTTCACTTTTTTTAGGACACATGTAGAACACAATGAAAATGTTTTGATCATTCTTTTATAGGGATTGTTATGACCTCACAATATATTCATGTATTACCATATGTATTGAAGTTCAATGTATGTATGTATCTATTCTTATCTATCTAGTGAATTTTATTACCTATTGTGAAATCTTTTACATGTTACCAATAATGTAATACAACTAGAATCATTGGTTTCCTGGTATCTATGATGTTATTATCGGTATCAAATAATATTTTATAGAATCCATATTTATTTGATTTAGTTGAAACATGTAATATTTTTAGAGTGATGTGAACAAACCAAAATCATAGTAGGTAACATATAAAAAACATAGATTGAATTATATTTTACAATTAAATATCATTGGATAATTATGAATATTCTTCTGAAGAATGATGGTGACAAACATTGATATCAGAACTATTTCAATTCCCTTAGTCAATGAATGTATATTCCCCTTAAAAAATTAAATGTATCTAGTGTTGAGGCTAATAAATTAATAACCATATAATGATAGTTTCCCAATGATTTGAAAAATATTATATCTCAAGTAGACCATCATGATGATCCATAAAATGGTGTGAATATGTTGGATCACATCATGTAGAAAAACATCTAGCATTCTATTGAACTACAAATCAATTACAATTTGAACAATGGATAATGTCAATAGAGAATTACATTATTATATGTTAATGTGTTGGAAGGAAACATTATACATGAATTTCTATCATTTGAATATATATGTGGACTACCGTGGTTTGAAAAATAAAAACACTAAAATGGGTGATGATATCATGTGACTATAAAAGGAAACATTTCAGAAGATATCCATTGAAAAATATATTCCACGTGAACAATGAAAATTGAAATATTGTTCTAAAATATATTACTAATGGATGTGGGTATTATGTCCAAATTTGAGGCTAACATTACAAGGATAGATATGCGCGTTGTAGACTACATAAATATTCAATAATGTAATATTGGATGTTTATATTATTTATTAAATTCTATATTTTAAAAGTAATTAGTCTCTAATAAATTTTAATCATCTGAGGATATAGTCTCAAATTACATTATAAAATAAAATGAGTTCTCCAGGATTTATAAATTCATGGGTAATCAAGAGAATAAGAGTCAGGTTTAGAATAATGGTATAAAAACTGTAGAAAATAATAATAAAGGAAGGATGATAATTTTAATACGTGATAACTATTATAAAGTACACCTTGGGGATTGTACTAATAGAATAAGAGTTTTTTACAACTACAAATAAAAATATCACCATGATCACCAATATAAGGTATGTTTATACGTTATTGGTGATTATTTATTTAAATATTTGTATAATGGAATTTAAAATATATCAAAAAAATTAAGGAAATTAACCCCAAAAATGAAAGTTAAGGAAGGAATATCATATGTGATTACAACATTAGACATGAATTTTCTTTATGATGTGATTTTAGTACATTAAACATATCATTAAAGTTATTTAATGATTTATGTGATTCTAGATCATTACAGTCATTTATATCTTATAAATTTTCCCAATAAATTCGATACTTCACTAGAACCCTTATGTGGGGTCACCATGTGGTAGTTTTATGGAATCAATGATATGTTATTCAGTTCCAATTATGATGTATTAGTGTGCCCTTTTTATAGACATAGTAATTATACCTATGGTTGACATTGAAATTATCATTAATATGGATATCCTTTATGATTATAAACGATTAAATTATTTAAAATATTAGTATATTATAATTCATGAAGTTGAGTTAGAATATCTTGCCTTTTGATTGGAAACATCATAAAAAAAATTTCATCATCACCCCCAATATTCTCTCCTTAATGAAATACTATTTGAGGAGGAAGATCAATAAAAATATATGAATGGGGAAGTCATCCAAATAAATGAGTATGTACCCATGGGGAAAAAAATTATAATTTTCAAGATTAAAATTTTTTCCATCCACCAGAGTATGAAGTTATGTTCTATGTTTAACTTATTCCTGGTGCATGGATGCTATCCAGAATTCTATATAGAATACCATTCGGTGTGTAGTGGTAGTTTAAGAAACAGTTACAATACTTGGGTAATAATTTATTTATATTCTCTATAATTTCATCATGTCTATCACGTATTTTTTTCATGAAAAGTGAGCATCATTCCATGAGAATTTACTTCTACTATATGGAGATAAATTTCATCACTATAAATAATAAATACCATTTACCATGTCTTAATTACATATTTGATCAACTTCAATGCTACCTATACATCAAAAATATTGATCATCAGACTCATTATTAATATTTTTGGTAGAATAAGTATGACATACAAAAAATGTAAATTTGAATAAGGTATTGACATTATATGATTAGTTTAATTCCGTTTGGATTAAAAAATTCACATCTGGTCATTATGGATGTGATGAATTGATAATTGAATGAGTATTCTGTTAATATTTTTTCACACTCATTTATGGTAACGTGATATACTATAATATCCTTGACGTTAATGAGAAATATAAATAAATATTTATATTGACCCTCCTAAAAATATTAATGTAGGAAGCACAATATGTGTGAATTGTAGATAAATAAAATATAATTTTGGGGATAATTAAATGAGGAAATTAATATATTTCTACCCATCAATGAAAATGGTAATCAATGATGTTCTTACCCAAAAATACATATCTATGGTCCAAAACAACCTTGTCCTAGTAGGTTACTATCAGTGGTATGATCATGAATTTTCCCATTTGGGAAACATATTTTCAATGTTAACACATTTAGGGGTTAGATTCGTTTGGTCAAAAGAATGTTACAAAATGTCTGAATGGATGAATATGACACTTATTAATGAAATTTCATTGTATCTACATTTGTTTTATAAAGGAGATCTAATTTAAAGTGGTTCATTAATGAATGGTATTGGTTCTGTCAAAATGTAGATTGACGGTGTATTTTTGATCCATCATGGAATTTAAGAATCTATCTAATGAATGGTCAATCTCATGGAAATGATCCAAATGGTATATTTATTACTTGGAATATTTGCATAAAATACATCTATGGAGATATATCTGAGATATATAATAACATCAATAGTTTGATGGATATATTCTCTTTGAAGGAGATTAATCTGAGGTAATGATAATGGTTTGATGTACTAACTAATAATGATTTATTGATGCACTACCACCCTAGGATGGACAACAGGGTGGTTTATTTAGTAAGATTTAAAAACCATGGAGTTCATAGAGTAATTAGGATTATCCAGGATCTTATATATAGATATCTATTAACGATAGATATGGTTATTTCTATGAAATTAAATCCACATTGTATTTTCAATGAAATTGTTAAACCATCATCAAAAAGAATGATATACAAGTCTCATTGAGATTTAAAGAACATAAAATTTATGGTACATATTGGAATGATGGAGAATTTATTGGATGTATAAATAATTTTTGACTTCATATGTATGGGATGTGGTTATGTGTTCCATCCATACATAAGTTGATAATGTAACTGCATGATGGAACACATATCTCAAATTTCTCTATACATCATTCTAGAGAAATTATGTATATGAATTTAAGAGAACATTTATTTTTGGGTGGTATTATGTTATAAATTTTTTACAATATTAAAATATACATGGTATTCTAGCGAGTAATGGTAGAAAGTATATATCTAAAGTGATTCATGTAATAACATCTGATACCTATGTGGATGTGTGAAAATTATAAAATATTTTTTACTAGAAATCAAACGAATTTAATGAATAAAGATGTCATGATGGTCACCATTGATCATCTAAACATTATACACATATATTATAAATAACATATGATCAACCCATTGATTTTCTTTTGTGGATCTATATCAATAAAATAAAAATAATTCATTTGTAACCTCTCTTGATTGTATCTGATCAAGAGCCTTAGATAACATTGAAATTATATAGTATTAATTAAGGTTCATAAAACTATGAGATACATTTATGCACCGCCTACCATCCACATACTCCATGTTAGTATAAAATAACTACCCATACATTGGGTGACATACTTAGATAATGTAATCATAACATCCATGGTATGTGGGAATAATATTTACATTTGGTTTAATATTTATAAAATAATTTATTCCATAAATGATTCGGGATTATGTCAAATGAGTCATTATATGGGAATATGATTCATACTAATTGTTTTTGGGTTGAATTTTGGAAATTAAAGTTACTTCTCATAGAAAATTTACAAGAGATTATTGTTAATGTTAAAACTATTGATGATCATATTAAATCTTCCCATATAATACCAATGAGTTATTAAGATAGTTAATGGAAATTCGTAGAATTTTAATATAGGACCATGTGTTTTTAATAAATTCACTATGGAATGGTTCTTTATGATTTTTAAAATAGGTATGTTATGCCCTTGATAATTGGGACTTTTGAAGTATTACATTTAATTATATTTGATGATTACAGATTATTCATGTATCTGATGAATTATAGAATTAATGACACCTTAATGATTCATTGATACGAAAATAAATATCTGATCCAATTCATGTGATATCATCTAAATGAATATATTTGGGGCACGAGTTTGCTAATAATGAAAAACCTATCCATATTTCTAATAGTTGAGAAAAACTGTTGTGAAATCAGACAACTTGTTTGATGAATGTCCATTAGAGAAGACACAAACTACTAGAATAAACCTACAACTATGATAGAATCAATGGAGATATACAATCTAAATTTGTTCAATTTCAAATTTTCCCCACACTTTTAGAATATATATTAATTAAAGTGGGGAAGGTAATACCTCAGATGATATTGTAGTTGGTAATATATATATCATGGACAATCACAAGATAATCAATTTATGGAACCATTATTCATTACATTAAATAATTAAAGAACACAATAATTTTAATTTGTCTATGATAATATAATTTTATAATTTTTAATTTCTAAATTATTAAAGTATTTATATTTGATATTTTTCATGAATGTTTAGTTTTCTACATTAATTTTAATTTTCATAAAACTATTATTTTAGAAAATGTAATTCTTATATAATATATAATTTTATGTTTATGAACACTTTAAAATAATAAAATAATAATTTATATAATATTTTTATAAATTTCTTAATAATATTTTTTCTTTCAAAACCTATAGTTATTTTTTAACTAATTAAAATGGTACTTTTTACCAATAATTGTTTTTGGAATTTTCGTTGAATCTATTATTTTTATAGATGATTTGGTTTTTGTTTTAATTTAAATGTAAATATAATTTATATAATTTATAGTTGTATCATCATAGCCCGATTAACAGTTATACCGGTATTTGGACTAGTCACTACATGGCCTCTATCATACCTACCCATATGCTAGAGTCCTCTGACTAGAAGTGACTGTTTAATGGTTGTATGGTGGGGAGTCTATACCCTAATGATCAAAGTAGCACAATTGTATATCAAAAATCTAATAACAATCAACACTGAAAGAATTAATATTAAATGATATACATGGTATATGATGAATTCTATCATCTAACATAAGAAAATAAGATGGATAAAAACAATACCTAAGATGATTCTTATATTTCCATATGATGAAACAAGATACATGAATGGGGTATAACATCCAGTATAAAATAAATGAAAATGAGGCCATGTTCTAACACCATGAAAATACCAATTACTATCTTAGTCCTTTTCCCCTATCTCTCAAGAACACATCATTGAACATGTAATGAATCCTTAGACATGTAGAATGATTATTTACATGGGTACCCTTATACAATGGAGACCTAAGAAGAGTCTGCGATATAATCCCCGTAGGTGAGCACACATTTTTTTTATCAATCTAGTTCACACACAATAATAAGTAATCATGTTCCAATATAACTGGAATGATGTTCATAGTGAATAAATAAATTTAACTTATTTATGTGTTCAGAAATGGAAACCTTACCAATTAAACTAGCATCTTCCTTAGCCAGATGTCTAAAACCAAAAAACATATAGAAGAAATATGATTTATACATGGAATCATATATATATATATATACAAAAGTGGTCCAAACCTATGTTTTTGAGTTATTTTGGTGGACATTAACCTAGAAGATCAATAACACATTTAGATATTACATTGTAATCACAAAAAAAAATAATGGTAAATGACCTCTTGAAATCCATCCAAGGTATCCGTCATTTCTAATAATGGATTCTTTATCATTCCCAAGATGATCTATAACAAAATACCATGGATATCTATCGGATACCTCAATATTACAAATACAAATGCGTCCATTTGAGGAGACCAATAATAGGGTATCTCATATCACTCTTGGTATGAAAAACTCTAAGTCCGTACCAATTATATCACATAGTGGATCAGGTATCACCCTAGTAATGGAGTATCAAACTATACAAACAATCCATTCATGACTAATTCCCTTGGGAATTTTTTTCACCCACAATTTGGATTTTTTCCAAGGATAAAACATCCAAGGAATTCCAAAGGATATCGCCTTGAACATCATGTATTACCAAGACAACAATAGTGAGTCAATCCATTTCATCCTTATGTCATGTATCATGATCTATCCTGGCCAGAGAGTGGTGAAGGAATATCATCAGAAATCACATATAATCACAAAGTATTGAATGTAAAACAAGAAAAAAATGATTGATGAGAATTTAATTTATGTCAGATAACAATGGAATAATAAAAAAGTCTCAATTAACAAATTTTAAGAAAACACCAATAAAAAACTTCCCCTAAATATAAATAACAAGATATGGAATAAGATTATATCATATTTGATGGGAAATGTGGATCTTTTAATGTATACATGGAATAATACGTTTGAATGGTATGAATTGAATCACATAACCCTTTGTCAACTTCTATAAGATATATTCCACAAGTTGTATGTTTGATAAAAGAAGCATAATGTCAACACCATAGGTATATGACATGAGAATATAGCACAAATAATTTCATTTGTGTCATTCAATAAATTTAAATTTCATTCCAATAGTTCAATCAGGGTATGGATAATTGGAAATAAGATGAACTGTCTACCACATAAGAAACAATCCATCTTAGTTTCATTTGTTAATATATAACATTTTTAATGGTCCAACTCACCCGATGAGTGTTCAAATTTTAATGGAAAAATGGAATTTTCACCTAATTGAGAAAGTATACCCAAAAAGTGGATTATGTTTATGTGTTCACCGAAATTAGTGATTATCTACCCCTAAGGTCATACTATACAAGGTAACCTATAGAATTTATGTTAATTATCAATTTCGAAGCATTTTACAGATGGTTCCAGTCTACTACAGAATGTAGATCTATATAAAAAGAAAAAAATCATTTTAGAAATAACTATACTACAACCCTTATAGCAAGGTTGACCCTAATGACTGATACTTTTCTTTCACATGGTAATGTTAGAGAGAATTAAATGAAACAAACAAAATCCCAGTAAATAGGGATAATTAACCTTCATAACGATGAAATAAATGAGTGAGAGATAGAGATAAATATAAAAATTATCATGGGAAATATATATATTACAATAGGAATCCATAGGAATAAACAAAACGTGATTTTGAAAATAGATATAGGAGATCAATCAATTTCTATGTTAGGCATTGTGTAAACCTCACATACTAGGGTGGAGGAAACAACCAGTGGAATAAATAGATGAGGGAGGAGTAATTAAGATATTTCGGTTATTAATGAAAAAAATGAAATTTCCCTTAAAAACTTGTGTTTCATGGTTCAACCTCACAGTTTGGACAAACCTTGTGAAAAGGCGTGCCTTGTTTTTCTTAAGAAAAAAATTCACATGGTTGTCCTATATGGATTGACCAACCATGCACCAATCATGCAATAAAAAATTCATAAATACTGCATAAATGGAATTAAACTTATAGGATATGTGTATAGTTTATCAATCTATTTGATGCCCATGTATATCACTATTTCTCACAAAAAAATGTCAAACATGTTTCACTAGTAAGAGACATGATTTGTGGAAAACCATGCACCCTTAGCAACCCTCCCGAAACATGAGTTTTTAGGGCCTGGAACTCATGAAACTTATCAAAAAACATGGGGTACCCTTCATGCCTTTAAACATGTCCTATAAAAACACATTGAAGTTTTTCAAATGTTATAATTATATTCCAAATCCTATATTACAGAACAAACCATCCCCAAATTACAAAAATCAAAATCCATTAGAATTTCATCTTCACGAAAAACAGGATATGTTAAAATCTTCCCAAGATAAAACATATCCTCCCTAAGAAGCCTTGGGGAAAATAATAGAACATCACACATCTTACTTTTGTTGTGATATCTTGATGAAATTGTCATGTCAAATTTTCAAATACCCAACACACATTCAATCAACATTAAACTTACATTTCTTGTGATGTCTTGATCAAATGGTTGTGTCACATTTTCAAATACCAAGAACACATTTGAAAATCACTTTAACTTATGGTACATTAGTTGTAGAAACTCAAGACAAGACATATTTCTCTGAAATGTGACATTGAGATAAAACCTCCATTGGGCCATCTTACCAGTAAAATGGTCACACCATCTTCTCCTTCACCACTGGGTTCATGAATTTTCAATTCAAAAATGGAGTCACAATTTTCTACAATGGTAATAATGATTTAAGGATTCTTTCAGTACTCTAAGGTTGCAGGGGACAAGATTCTATAATTTAACAACTAGAAAAACTCAAATCTACCTATAAGTCTAGTTGACTAAAATTTTCATGAAATTTCTACTCCCACACTCAATGCACAATCCAAAAACTGGAAATGTTCAATTTTTACTTTCCACACTAACCACATATGAATAGATAGATGGATAACCTATTGAACAATGTTTCAATGACTACCCAGAGAGCACTCTATTTAGATTTCCAATGAATTTAAAAACATGAATAAATGATATTTGTATAAATTATATTGAATAATTTTTTGATCATGCTACCTGAAGCCTTCAACCAGCTTACTATGAAATATCTAGAAAAAACTCCCATTTATACCATACTTCCTCAACTTGAACATGGGTGCATTCCATATCCATGACATAGGCTGTCACCCGATTTTAAATATGATATCTGAGCCTTAATCAGGTTTTGGTAGACCCATAAACATCAACATGTGTCCAAGGGGATCAACCAAGGGAAACCATAAATTAATATTACAAAATAGTTACCTGATTTCTAATATGAATGTCCACATCCTAATAACTCAACTCATTCCCAAATAGGCATCCTTGTAGATAACAAGTAAATAGAAAATTTCTTGTATCCATGAGTCTGATGATAGTTTTACTATGTGGGAACCCATTTATTACATAGAAATAACCACACCCCAATGGAAATCCATTCCTCTTGTGGTTCATCTGATAGAGACCAAACAATAGGCCCAATGATGTTTAATTTTTTAAGCATCGTACAACTGATTCTCTCTCAATGTACCTAGAGGATTCCATGATAGGGTATGTGGTTTTAATTTATTAAAGATTACATTATTTAATTTTATATATTTACAAAGGTAACATGATACTTATGATCATCCATAAAAAAGTTCTTTGTAATCCCTTAAACCATTCATAACCAACAACAAAATGGGAATGACCTATTTTCCACCACAGGTTGACATCCTCCAAATATATCAGCATCTCCAACCAATGAATTGGTATTTCCCAACCTAGATACATTTATATGTCAGACCATATTGTGATCATCCAATAATAGAATCCAACATCCATCCATGGCCATTAATTTTGTTTTCAATGTTTACACACACAACTATCCATCATTATCATGTGACCTCACAAGCATTGACACTATTCATAACTCACTAACCCCATAGGGATTCCAGAACATCAACGCCCACATATTAATGGTCTTCCCACTTATACCATTGTACATATAAGTATATTGTCTACCAGAATTGATGTGATGCTCCCCATCATATGAGTGTCCTTAATTATGGATCTCACGAAGAAGGGATATTATCCAACAAAACACACTCCATAAACCATGGACCTTGGGTATTAGATGTGACTATCAAAAATTAGAAATATTTAAATGGAATATATATTAATCCATCACCATAAAATGGATCTATATCTGGTTTATAACTAGTTGTATGTGTGTAAACCCTTTAGATCAACAACCACATTCCATATAGCATTGAGTGTAAAATCTGATGAAAATAATTATCATTTCAAACCCCATATAATTTCAGAACATCAGAATGAGCAATGTGAAATGTTTTTCTTATTAAGAAGCTTGGGTAACTCTACTCTAGTAAGTAAATGTAATTAAATCCAAAGACTAAAAGGTTAAACTGTTAACATAGAAGTTGTAGTTCATTTTAATTATTAGCAACTCGATGGTATCGTACATGAAGATGCACCCCACATTGACTATAAAACAAGTTAACGGCCTCATGAGTCATCCAAAACTAAGAAGAAGGAAATGAATGGTCACATGAGATACTATGTTGCTGGGCATTCCATTGGAATGTACTGCCTGATAGAACTGAGCATCTCGCAATGCTCATACTCAAAGAAAAGGAAAATAAAAAAATAGACGACTGTATGTCAATAAAAGGTTTCATTTTGGAAACTAAGATTCCCAAATGGAAAAAGGATCCTGAACAATTCCAAAAAAAATGTAGAGATTCACAAGACATTAATATGGTATTTCAAGACCTAGGGTTCTAGCAAAATTACATCATCCCCTCTTGGAAGTGTAAATAATTAACCGTAAATGAGGGTATTCCTATGAAAGGACATTGGTCTTGAGGTCCAATCATTTAATTTATAAGTATAATTCAATATTCTAATGAGAAATGTTAATTATCGCATTTTATAGAAATATTAAGGAACACTAAACTGCCCTGACTAATTCTTTGATCTAAGAACACTACATAGTGTTTCATTTTTAAGGAATTAAACCAAAAAAAATTAACTATATAATAATATCAAAGGCTCAATTTAATTTCATGTACTAACTATTGGTAAGAATTACAAAAGGAAATTAATTTTGATAGATCCACAAGGAAACACACGAATGTTATATTAAAATTATACTTAGGCATTAGTTTTTATTGGAACCCAATTATAATTATTATGTTTTTTCACATAAAACTCATTTAAACAACATTAAATGATATACATAATTCCACATCAGGCGTAGTAATTGAAAATTTTAATTGAAATATATATAGGAGAAACTATTTTTGTTTTAATTATCATATTAATTAACTAATTTCATATTCAAAAACACCAATCGATGAATATAAATGTTCCTTATTACTTAAATGAGTACTAGTAAAAAATAAATCCACATTTATATTCAACTGTGAATCCAAATATGTAGATAAGGTAACATTAAATGTCCATCAACACAAATCATAAGAAGACACTCATAGGGTTTTGAACTAGGAAGTAATAAAAGGAAAAGAGTCCTACATGTTTCCCTTTAAGCCATGTAGTGTTAAATTTAAAGTGACCTGAACATTTTCAACATAAGATTTAAAAGATACATACATGTTCATTATATAAGTCTCTTTACCCAACTAACATACTTCATTCTAGTTTTTCATTATAGGAATATCTCCATAGAGTTCATTATGGATGAGCAATAAACGTTCATGATAGAATAAAGAAATTGATTCATTGAAGGTCAAAATTTGAACAAATTTTATTACAGATGATTTCAAATATATACAAGGCTCATAACAGATGGTATGGTTATATAGGTTACCACCTCCCAAAACATAAATCACCCATACACTCTACATTTGGTAGGAGGCTCCAATATAACTCCAACAATATTATTTATGATTAAATAAATATTCAACAACCTTACCATTTATTCAAAAAAACATCAAATATATAAAGATCGTGTACATTGGATTGATTATTTAGAACACAATATCCTGACTCATTGAGTTCCCATACACAATATTAATTTGAAATTTTCTCCAACATAACTATATCTATAATGTTTCTGTCCATATAAACAATGGATCATGGATCAAACATGCCACATTTCATTATTGATGTGTTACCAAAAAAAATAAATTTTTAAATTTAATATTTATTTCAAGTCACTCTAAAATAAATAATTTCCTATAATTTTAAATGGAAATGAAACTTGGTAACTTTACAATTAATCATGCAAGACTACTATATTACTAGGTAATATCAAACTACATATTAATCATAAAACTAAAATCATTGAAGCAAGGAATAACAGTCAATGAAAAAATATTGGTCAAACACTTAAACATGTTTTACAGGGAATGAATGAAAATATATAAAATGGTAAACTATAATGATGTCATTAGAACACATAAAATTGAATATAAAATATAGGAAAATAGACCACAAAGAACAAAAATAATTTCAAATAGACAAAACATTTTCATACATAGCATGACATATCCACAGAATGTGAATCACTACATTCCTTTAATAAATCATGCAATGATTTCCCCATTATGATTAAGTCCAATGGTAAAATATGTAATCACAGAATTCAGTAAGAAATATAAAGTAATATAATCACACAATGTGAAATCAAAATCAACTTCAATAATGAACAACATAGCCTATAGTCCCAGTCCAGGAAGATTGTACATTTCCATGTATGTGGGATGATCAATCCATGTCATGACTATTCCAAAATAATTAACACAATCCTAATCCAAAGAATATTGTCCCCAAATAGTAAGATAAATGAAAATAATCTCTAATACGAATTTTTAATGTCTGGATATGACTGTACACTAGATTGGTAGTGGGACCATTCTACACATGGCCTCATGAGCGCCTCCACATATTCCAATGGTTGTTGAGTAGCATCGAGGGTATATTGAAGGTTTGATGTGGAGAATATAACTGCTTTATTAGAGTATTATAGTTTTATATCATAGTTTTAATAACATACAATTACATTATTACTATTAATAAATGAACGATTGAGAAGTGGAAGAACAATATCTACTAATCGAATAAAAGTATATGGCCAATGCAGATTCATATGATGACGCATTTTTGTCAAGATTATGCTACAATATAAAAGGAGGTGTGATAATATTAATTATAATACAAATAATAAAAAACAATTCCATTGGATAAATCTATGAGTATCATATGTACTAGCTACGTATTGTCCTCCATGTCTCATATTTACAGAGGAAAACAAATGAAATATGTCCCCAATCCTGCAGAATAAAGATCTAATTGTGTATCTAGTGAAATGGTATACATATTTTGGTGTGAGATATATTCTTATTAGTCCCGTCCATTATTGTGTGGATCAGTCTAGTTCATGCAAACAAAAAGAGAACAGTATCCCAGTATAGGTGAAGACATGGGATAACAAATAATTTCATGACACATCAGCTGAATTTTTAAATGGATACTCCAATGATTCTACATGCCTTCACCTATGTTGGATGTCTGAACAAAAAAACCCTTAAATGGAATATTTTATATAAATTGTATGTTACATATAAACTTAAAAAGAATTAGTCTTACCCTATGCATGTGTGTTTTCATGGGGGACACACCATTAGTAGATTATTCCACCATTTAGTTACTAATTTTTTAAAATAACAACAACAACAATAAATAACCTCAAGAAATCCATGAAAGGCATCCATAAAATCCTGTAATTTCATCCTAGGCCTATCTTGGTTGATAGGTAAGGGGATTCTAGGGGTCACAAACTAAACCCTCAATACTACTAACTCCATCATGTCTATCTATGGAGACCTGAAACAAAATACCTTGACTCACTCATTGTATGGTAAACTCTGAGTTCATAATAAGTATTATTTTTTGGGGATAAAGTGTCACCATATTCATTGAATAACCACTTTTTAATGTTTCTATCCATGGTTTCTCCATAGGGAAATGGTGTGACTCACGAGTATTAATATAAATATGCATGGAAATCACATCCAAGGAAATGAAAAGGATCTCTCCCAACGTGTGAAGTTGTAGAAATCCATTATTGGCTAGTCCATGTATGATATCCTTAATTTTTGACATGGGTTTAATATTGTCTAGATATCAGTAATGACATTCAAAACCCTAATCACATCTCGTCATCATGGAATACAATGTACACAATGATAATACATCTATCCAGGAATTAAATTCCCAATAATTTTCTATATCATAAATAAGAAAGGCATTTGGAGATAAGCGTAAACATGTGGATAGAATCAACAAGATATAAATATAAATCACAATTTATTAAATATGATTAATTCACATGCAATGAGGAATGGGGATCCCAAAAAGGGTATATAGAAGAAATATAATCCATGCATAATAAAAAATGTATAATCTTTTAAAAAAATGAATATGATACATGGAAGATGATATAAATATGTGTAATGAACAATAATCAAAATACAATATGTATATAATATAATTATATAGAGTAAAAAATTCCATTATTCTCATTCAACTAATTTAACGAATTTTAGTTTATTGAATATGATCAAAAATTGAATTTAGCATAGGCATTATACTTATGTTCATAACCATAGCTAACAATTCATATTAATTTCATTCTTTAATATAGGAAATTTTATAAGGGATAAACAGACTCCAATAGGGTTTTAAATATTAAAGGATCAAGGAAATTTTCAACTAAAAGATAAACTATGCCCATTGAAGTGGTTATAGTCAATTAATTCACCCAATGTGATGATTCTATGCCAAAAAGGGTCATACCAAACATTGTAACATGTTAAATATATTCTACTAGGCAATTTCAATGCTTCAGTGGAAGATTATGTCGTGAGTCACAATGAAACATTATATAATGAGAGAGAAAATATATGGGAAATAAATAAACAACTTACCATATACCAAGGGATACCCACACATCTATTAATGAGGCTTGATTTTTTTTGGTTTGAGAGAAATATAATAAATAGAATAATTCCATGAAATCTGAGAGAATTTTTTCACACCACAATAACATACTTGATAATTATATAAATAGAGAATGTTTCATTATAAATTTGGATATTACTAAGCAGAATCCATAAGGACCGATGGTGCTCGATATAAAAAATTGATGGAGGTGATTGATTAAATCCTTTGTTAGGCATTGTAGAAGCCTCACATGTGAGGGAGGAGGAAAGATCCACTAAAATGAAGAGTGGAGGTTAGCAGGATTTGGTTATTAGGGTTATTATTGGATAATGGTAATTTCCATTCCAAAGATGGGACACATGGTTTGGAAAAACTGTATACCTACAGTGCGATTCTCTCTACTAAAAGACTACACCATGCTAGGTTGTCCTTCATAGTTTGACAAAACGTGCACCAATAGTGCGATGAACAGTTCACAATTTTTAAATTGGACTAAGTGTGCATGATATATTCATGGTTTGGAAAACTGGGCACAACCCATTTAGATCTCTTCTATTCACCAGTATTAGGCACATTGTTTAATCTATTGCACCAAACGATTACAGATAAACTGCAACCCCTTACCAGTCAACCCAAAAGATTAATTTTTTACCCTGATGCCCCCAAAACATTACAAAACACCTAAGGGACCACTCTAGCCATTAACAATTTCTAAACAACAATTTTTCGTTTTACAACTCTCTCAAGTCCTTTGTGATGATTGGTTTGTAGACCTAAGCATCCCCAAAATAACAAAATTAAAATTCATATGGAATTTCATATAGTCCAAAATTAAGGGATAATATAATAATAAATCATTTTTGGTCAATAATTTTAATAAAAAAAATAATAAAACATTATATATTTATTTTATTATTAAAAATATATTTATTTTAGGAACTATTACGAGATTTAGTGAATATATATTAATATTTACATTTAACACATTTATAAGAAATATTTGATAAAATTATTTTAAAAAATTAAATAATAATTAGTAAATTAGCTATATTTTCATTAAAATTAATTCATAATCGTAGAAATTAATTTCCAACGAAAAAAGTAAATTATTGTAAATTTTTAAGGATAAAAGAACCCAATATAACACAATTTTCTCGAAACCAAACTGTTATTTAGGGTATTTTCCACCCAAACATATATTAACTTATTATTTTTTAGTTATTTGTCAATAAAAAAATTAATATTAACATTACATTATATAAAATGGAAGGAAAATTACCATAGAAACCCTTATATTCACATATAAATGGGTAACACCTTCACCACATCATGACTCAATTCCAATTTTTTTACCTATAAAAACATTAGAATTTAACACTATATGTAACCATATACCTTTTACATAATAAACTCATAACTCATAGTCAGTTGAATACATTCAAAATGAAGGATTGTTCTAATGAATATTCAATTACTTGATGTGAGTGTTATCGACTACTTTTTTTCTAATAAATTATCTTCATTGAAAATTCTTCTATAAAAAATAATATAATGATATTATTATCATCTATTTACATTAATTTTCCAATATTAATTTTATTATTATTTTTAATTTATATAAAAATCCATTAAGAAAAATAAAAAGTTGTTCATCATATGTTGTGTGGACTACCATCTCTATTACATAATCTATTTTTTTTCCTTCATTTCCTCACACTGTATAATATAATAATGTTATTAAATGATAATTATGTTTTTCATTATATCATTAATGTTCATATATGAGAAATTTGATAACCAACAAATGATATGAAAATGAAAAAATAGTCTTTAGTTTAATTATTTAATAAAATTATACTATGTGGATAATATTTTATTCGAATTCAGTATTAATTTCATATATATTTGATCAAATACCCATTAGTTAATATTTGATTTAATTTAGAAATAAAAATTATATACAATCATTTTAAATCACGTATTATTATATTATAAAAAAACCGGTCAATATCATTCATTAAATCATGTTATGTTCATGTTTGGTTAATTTGACCACCTACTTGCATTATACAATTCAATATTAACATGGATGGTTTTGAAAACATACTTACTAGTGTAATATTATAGAAAATTGTAATTAATGAATTTTTTATGGATATATTATACCAATATATAATTAATCAGTTATGGAAACACCACATGTTCATTATAAATCACCATAACCTGTTTATTATTGAGTTCAACATCATGGATAATGTCTAAAACCCTCAGGAATGGAATTTAAAAAAAAATTATAAATGATTCATTTTTTTAAATTAATTTACTAATTATAAATTAAATTTCTAGAATGATTAATATAATCATTGATATAGTGAATACTGTCAAATGATCAAAACAATATATAACAATTTGGAAAATCAAAAGAATTCATATTGAAAATGATTATTTATGCAGTGTAAGAACCAAAATGGATATTATAAATGTTTTAAATTTATTGATTATGATATCTATGTTCATGATATTTTAGTTTAAATTATGTATGTCAAATTTGGGATAAGATGAAATAGATTTTCTACACAAATACTACTCTATAGAACATGTTTTTATTGTAATTCACCTAATATCCTTTATTAGGGGAAAATTATACGTATTTAATAATTTATTTCATGATATTATTTATTTATGGTTTATTAATATTAATATTAAACCATATATTTAAAATGTATATTATATTATTCTTTCCCACTATATAAGTTGAGTGTTTTACCTCAGTTTTCAATAATTAGCACTCATTTTATAATCACCATGTATTAGATATTGTGTTCTGAATAAATTTACATGGAATAATTTTTTATTTATTAATAATTAAATTTACGGGATAGATAAATAGTTATTTTTATCCCTCTATAATCCTAAATATATTCCATTGTTCCATTTTCCATGGTGGAAAAACAACTATTATTTTGGTAAAGTAAAAGTGTGTTTAATTTCCTATAAAATTCATCATTTTTTATGTTCTATAAATTGGAAAAAATTACGTCAAATATCATCACAAAAGTAATTACCCTAAAAATCATTGATTGATTGTTGATCCATTCACTACATTTATTGATGATGATTTTGACTATGCCCGCAAAACTGGAGATAGACTTAGAGGAGACATGGTTCAGAATAATACATCGCTCTTATAGAACCTTGATAAAGAAATATTTCTCCCATTTAATAGGTATCCTAAAAATGAAATCAATTTAAAACGACTATTATCTTCCCCATATGATGTATCATATTTTATGTAACATCACCAAAAAATATTTCATTAAGTATGGTATATCTTGTTACTTTGAAGATAACCCGATATTTTTTAACATGATTATGGGATTTTATCCTATATAACAACATTATTATATTTAATATATAATTATTTCAATTATATATTCCTTATTATATGTTTAGAAAATTTATATTTGGTAACATGTTCCTCTTGGTATGGTATGAATGGTATTTCTTGACTCTAATTGTGAATGAATTTCACTCAATCAGGTATGGGAGTTCCTCGAAAATATATATCCCTATGATGCATTGATATGTCTCATGAGGCCACATATTTTGTGTTCTCTCACCTTCATCTTCCATTGAGTGTATTGTGTAATACCAAAAGATTTTATGGTATTTCTATTTTTAAATTTAATTTCATTGATATTATATTATTCACTGAAAACTGAGATTAAATTAACAATGATATGCAATTAAAAAAGTTATTTTAAAAATACATCTATAATATCTCTATTAAATAAGTGGTAATTAATACTATTTACAAAATTATGAAATTTATATTTTAAATTTTTAATCAAATGTTTTTTCATTAATCCAAATGATTTTATACCCATAATATCATAATTAATCCAATTTTATGCAACAAAATGATATATGTTTCTAAAAGATGTTTTAATGACATTTATTAGTGAAATTAATTTATATTTAATTTTTGACACGTTTATATATTATATTTCACAAAATTATAAATAATTATTAAAATGATACATAAAAATATACATTGGTTAAATTTTTGAAATATTTCTAATACACTTCATTTTTTTTTGAACAGCAATGTGACTGTTGGAATAATAATATGATTGTTTGGAATATAATTGTAGCCATTATAACGATAAACAATCCTATGAAACTATAAATTTTATCTATGGATCAAATGAATTAGAATATAGTTTATTTATAACATTAAATTAATAAATTAATTATTTAATGAAGATAAATTAAAAATTGGTATTTATGCGAAATACAAATATTTATTTAAAATAATATAATTAAAATAATTTTTTCAAAGAACTTGTAATTTCACATATTAGATTCATAAAATAATATATTTTTACTTATTAATATATGATAATATTATGACCTGTTATTTAATTTTTCAAAGTGTTATAAAATAAATTATAATATAAAATTTATTAATTTTTTACTATATGATGAGTTTATATAAAAATTGAATATATCATATTCATTAGGATATTTTCATAAAATGGAGATTAAATATAAATTTTAAATTTTAATAAAATTGATAGGGTTAATTATTAGTATTTTTATAATATAGTTTAATTTCATTAAATTATGAAATTCTATAATTTACATTTTTTAGAAAATAAATGAATTTTCCAGAGACCATTCCCCAGGGCCCATGCCATTACTACCCCAAATCTGCCTTCCATAGAACATGGGTTGGTGACTAGCACCGGAAAGGCATATCCCTAAAATTGGAAGACATTGCCTTTTTACCTGTACAACAACACATAATAGAACACAATAAGAAGAAACCACGAAGTAATACTGTAGTTGTTAAAGTGTGTTATGAATGTAATGGGCCAGAATACATTCCTAACTGAAAAGATACAACTAAAACTGAAAATAGAAAATATCTCATGAGATCGTCCAATGGGAATCCTACCTGAAGGGTAGCTACACCACATCTCCACGGCTCTCCACGACATCTGTCACCGCCGTCCTCTATCATGTTCTAGTTCCCCGAGTCTAAATCAAGGTTTTCGTTCATCTTTATAATAAACAATATGGGGTGGATGAAGCCTGTGATGGGTTGAGTGTAACAATACTTTGTAGGGACCCAAAGACCCCCAAATGTCTTTCAGAATTACACAGAGGAATAAAATTAGAATGATCCCGGTCACAAAGAACAAAGCAATAGACACAGACCAAACCAGGTATACAACATAAGGTTCATGGATAATTATGATTATACTAAATCAATATCAATTTATTCTGTTATGAAGTTTCTACAACTGAACAATGAGAGAGTAGTTCTATTATCGTCCCACATGGGGTCGTATATTGCTGATGTACAATGGGCCGCTCTAAGGATGGTCCTCATTGGGTCATGCACTGTTGATCTACACAAGGTCTCTAGATGGTGATTCACATAGGGTTGATATGATCACGATCCAAACATGGTCGCTATGAAGTTGATCCACAAATGGTTGCTATGATGCTGATGCACATAGGGTTTCTAGATGCTTATCGACACAGTGTCTCTAGATGTGGATCCATAAAGGGGGTATATGATGCTAATACACACATGGTTTCTATGATTCTGACTCACAAAAGCTTAGGGTGGCTAGATACTGATCTACACTAGGTCACTATGATGCAGATCCACACTAGGTCGCTACTTCAAAGACAGTCCTTCACTTGATTCTCACTCATAACATGCAAGATTTTGGGAGAACCGCTTCTCATGCCATTGTTCATATTCCAACTAGTATGAATTCCCGAAATAAGTATATTCAAGGGACAGTCCCAAAATATGGGTCCCAACTGGATAGACGGTGTGTATTTTGGATGCCTGGTATGTGAGATATGTGCACTTTTGTAAAAAGGGGCCGGTTGGATTTAAGTCTGATCCAACTCAATTTTCATGTCAAAAACCGTCAAAAATCACTTAAAATATTATCAATGGACTGCCTTGTCCAAAGGATCCTTATGCCCCATATGGTGCATTGATCAGACACCACATCTGATAGTTACATCCCTTTTTGTGATAAGGGGGTGATCACACTTCGGTCCAACCCAGCTTGGTCGGGCCCTCCAGAATATGCCAAAGGAACTGCATCCTAAATGTGTTCCCAACACCTCTAACGCCATGTCAAATAGAAACATGGTTCATTAGTTATGAGTGTTTATTTATTCGGTGGTAGGATGGGTCTGGGACCATCCAGACTCGATCTGATATGGTCGAGGCTACAGATTCCGGGGTCT
This sequence comes from Viscum album, assembly GCA_963277665.1. Classification (NCBI taxonomy): domain Eukaryota; kingdom Viridiplantae; phylum Streptophyta; class Magnoliopsida; order Santalales; family Viscaceae; genus Viscum; species Viscum album. Next base: position 52,242,870 of record OY728166.1, read on the forward strand.
ACCCAACCATGCCTGAGTCTACCCATTAAGGGTCAACCTGGTTTACTAGGTCTAACCCATCGGGGTTCGCCAATTGGTTCGTGGGCTCGGGCAGCGGTTGGCCCAGACTACCAGGAGGGGCTCGTCCCACCAGCACTGGGCTGCTAGGCCGCAGGTCCGGCCTGCTCGGCCAGCCTGATTCGCTAGAAGGTGGACCACCTTCTCTAATGGACCACATTTTTGTGGACATTCCTCCTAGCCGGTACTATGCTTCCCCACCGCAAGGAATGGTCGAACGTTTGGCCTCACAGCTTCTGCCAATGCGGAACAACAGGGGCCCCCACCACAACCTCTTGTCGCGGCCTGCTGGTCATGGCTACAACCACCGGCAGCACCTGCGGTTCTCCCGTTGTCTCTTCTGGCTAGATTGGACTAGCCACCTTTGGTGAATGCAGCGTCTGACGGTGCGCCACTTCCAATCTTCCATGTCCAGAGGCCATGGGTAACCTCCAACAACCGCCGCCCATCGCTGACATTGTGCACCATCATTTTTTTCAGGTGAACAAATGTCCTCACGTTGATCGTTTTTTATGCTGACAGTGCCTACGAGGCTCTAGGGTCACTCCCTCTACAATTTTTTCATCTGGTTTCATCTTTCCACTATGTCAGGAATTCGGTTTCAGAAAAATGATACCAATTCCAACGAGGCTGAGGGTTCATGCCTTGTTTGTCCGGACCATGCCCTCCACATTGGCATCATATCAAGCATTAAACATGATATCTCATAAATATAAACATTACAAAAATCCCCCTAACTAGATAAGACATTTTCTGACGATGAGTGATGGAATTTCATTCATTGTTGTCGTCGGTTCGTGATTCGGTGGTGTTCGTCAGTGCTCATTGAAACTAGTCTCATCATCAAGGTGGTTGGCATTGTGGTACATTGTCAGAACGTCATCGCTAGATGAATTTGTTCCAACACCACACCATAATCTCTATATAAATAAATGGGAGATAATGTTGGTAATGGTCCGAGGAATTTATGAGGTTAATTTAATTAATGGACCCCCAAAATTTCAAACCGTGAGTTCAAAAGTTAAGGAGATTCATTCCATTTAAGGGTAGACATGTTGTCGGTCTCTCCACTTCCACTCGTCCGTTGGAGGAAAAGGAAAAGGGAAATAAAATTACATTGTTTTTAATTATTCTATTAAATTTCCAAAAACAGTATTTTTCTACAAATCATCTATGGTCTATGTGAAAAATCTATTAAGATAATTTTGGTGCTACAGATTCAATGGTGCCTTAATACTTTTAATCTGAGAACCGGTTCAAAATACAGAATATGTCTTCAATGAGTTTACTGAACATAACATAAAAAAGTGAAAAAATTCATTCCGGTCAAAGAGGGCCTTATAATCATGGGTTTTCATTTTTTGCAGGCTTGTAATAATCTCAAATAATTTAAAAAAATATAGTAAAAAATATGTTTCTTTACAGTCTCCCCACCTTGGGTCTTTTTGTCCATGAAATCCACAACATAGACTAAGGAATAAAAGGGTGTACTGGGAAGTAATCTAGGCCTCCTGCCCCATGTGCTATCGTTGAGGTCTTTGTGCTTCCATCAAACGTGCACTAGAGGGATCGATCATCCACAAAGGACCCTCTCTTTTTGATCCGCAATCTCCATTGGAACCTTTTTAAATGCCACTTCATCAACAATGTTCAGTTCTCACAAGTCAATAACGTGCGATGGATCATGCACGTATCTCCTCCTCTGCGAGACATGGAAAACATCATGCTCAAATGCATCTGTGGGGGAATATCTAGGAGATATGCCACCTCACCAACTTTAATGAGAACATTAAATGTTCCTATGAACCTCAGAGATAGCTTGCTGCCCTGGCCAAATGTCCACAAACCTCATCAAGGTGAGAACCCTAAAAAGAAATGGTCTCCCTCCATGAACTCTAATGCTCTCTATCTCCAGTCATCATAATACTTTTATCTACTCTGTATGGCTTTCATGTGCTCCTAGATGATCTTCACCTTCCCAGTGGTATCCCATTACTACTTTGGACCCATAAGTGATGTCCCCCATAGGTCGGTACAGTATAGAGGTGATATGTATGGTCGACCGTAAAAGGCCTCAAATGGTTCCATAGAGATGGTGGAGTGGTAGGTGTTATTGTATGAAAAAATCCACCATGGGAAGGTGATACTCCCAAATTCAGCCAAAATCTAGGACTCAAGTTCAAACCATGTCCTCCACTGTCTGAATGGTATGTTTAGTCTGACCATCTGTAAGTGGATGAAAGGCGGTGCTCTAATATAGTTGAGTCCAAAATTCCTCGTGTAATCCATTCAACAACAGGGATATAAAATGTGTGGCATGGTTAGAGACGATCGTCGATGGCGCCCCATGAATCTATAAAATATCATGTACGTAGAGGCGTCTGAATCCCTCTACTAATTCCAACTCTCGGATGGGTAGGATGTGGGCCGACTTGTTGGGTTGGACAATGATCACCAAGATTGAATCATGGCCCCTGGACGTACATGGTATCTAACTTAGTAAATCCATGAAAACACAATCCCCCTTCCACTATAGTACCTCTAATGGATGCACTAAGCCTACTGGAACCTGATGTCTAGCCTTCACAATACTGAAAAGTGAGGCATCATGAAACAAATTGTGCCACTGCTTTCTTTATCCCGAGCCACTAGTGCAGATACAGGAGGTACGAGTAAATCTTCACCACACCAGGATGTACTGCAAGAGGGGATGTATGGAACTCCATAAACACTCCGCACTCAAAGATACACCGGTACAATGGTGCGTCATCTGAAGAGGATGATGTGCTCCCCGCCATCATGAAATTCATCAGGTGTCTGTCCTGGGTATATCTAAACTCATCAACCCTCGCAGTAAATGTCCCCAAGATGTGCCTCCAGAACTCAATGATGATGTGGGCGAGTTACTATAATTGACTGGAGGTAAGTTACTCCATCTCAATCCACAAATTATATGATCAACATAGCTAGTTGTGCAACCTCCTCACTCAGCAAATGTAGATATGAACTCCTACTGAGTGTGTCTTCTACTATGTTCCCCTTTCCAGGAGTGTAGAATATCTCAATGTCATAGTCTTAGAGGAACTATATCCAACTTCGATGTCTCGGTTTCACTTCCTTCCACGATAATATATACCTTATACTCTGATGATATGAGTAAACAATAAATTGTTTATCCATCATGTAGTGTCTCCACATCCTCAAGGAAAAGTCCACTACTACAAACTCCTGGACATGGGTAGCATAGTTCTGCTTATTTGTCTTAGTTTTTGTGAAACATAAGAGGTCAATGCTCTCCCACGCATCATGACACATCCTACCTTGGTCTGTGATACGTCACAATAGACTACATAGGAAACACCCTGTTCTGGTAGCCTCAAGATGAAAGAACTCATCAGTCTCTACTATACCTCCTAAATACTATGTTTTCATCTCTCCATGCACAATAAAGGTTGTACCTTCTTCATTAACACTGACATGGGTTCCCCAAATCTGGAAAATTTATGTATGAAACATTGGTAATACCCAACCAACCCAGGAAACATCGCACCATGGTTACACTATTAGGTGGATACCAATATAGCACAACCTCTATCTTTGCTAGATCCACTTCAACTCTGGCCTATGAGATAATGTGTCCCAGAATGTCGGACTCTCATATATTGAACAGTAAGTTCGAGAGGATATCATATAGATGGTTCTCTCAGAGTGTATCAAGGACTATCTACAGATGATAGGAATACTCCTTCTCTGACGTCGATTATATCAAGATGTTGTCGATGAAAACCAACACAAAGAGATCAAGGAATAACTAAAATATCTCGTTCATGAGTCCCATGAATAGCACAGGGGAGTTGGTCATACCGAATGGCATAACCAATAACTCATAGTGGCTATAGTGGAATATGAAGGAAGTCTTCTTCACATCCCCATCTTGTACCCTGAGTTGATGATAGCCTGATCTGAGGTCTATCTTAAAAAACCAACGAGCTCCCTTCAAATGATGAAATAGATCCTCAATACTTGGGAGTGGATACTTGATCTTCATGGTCACCTATTTCAGGCACCAATATTCCACATAGATCCTCAATCTCCGACATGCCTTCTTGGTTAACAAAATCAGGACTACCCAGAGAGAAACATTGGGCCTTATGAACCTGGTCTTCTAAAAGTCTTACAGCTATACTTGTAATGCGCAAAACTCCACGGGATCCATCTGATATGCTGAAATAGGTGTCATTGTCATCTTGGGATATATGTCATTGTATAATTCCACCTCTCTATGAGGAGGTAGTCACAAAAGATCATCAGGGAAGACATCGACATACTGGTCCACCACTACAGGATAGCTCAGACACTCATCATCAACTACCCCGAGGGTAAGGATAGCCAATAGATGCATGATTGGATACACCCTACTCTAGTTAATTCCATCATTTTCTATGATGGTTCGCTTCTCATCGATGATGGAAAACATTGTCCAATCCTTGCAGACACACCACACATTGTTCATAAAGCAGTCAATCTAAGATTGGACTGTGGATAATCAGTCCATAACAAAGATGTCATCATAAGGCCTAGATGACGCTACTAGAAGATCCAAATCGAATCTCTCACCACCTAGAGTGTGCTAACACTTCCATCACCATTGTTTAATCATCGAATCATCTCCCGTAGCATCTATAATATCATGGATTAAGCCAACTACTCCACAAGAATCACTGAGTACCGAACAAGAGATGTGGATATGAAATATTGAATGGAACTTGTGTCTAAATGTCCGGTAGATATGGTGGAGTTGACACTGATCGTACATTAAATCATCTCTATTGTACTGTGGTCATAGGACTCTCTCACCTAAAGTTGAGCTCGCCCCTATCGACCTGCTCCCTCCAGCTAGGGATGACCTCCTAGTGATGGTGGCAGTAGAACCTCAAATTGCCACCCACCACGAACTATACAACCTTCTCCTTTGACATTTTTGCTGCTGTGCATCCCTCCTCGACCGAAAATTTGACATTACATTGGAGGTTTCCCAGCCATCTTCTAATCATAGGTACAATTGGTATGGATTTCGTGATCAAGGTGGCCTTCCCTGACACACGTTAATCACAAACATCTTTATCTTAGCTGACCTCCTCTTCCTCAGGATTTCAGCACCTCTGACCCTACATCGTGGGTTTGTCCACCGGATGGTCTGGTGTGCTTGTACCACAACATAATATTTCTTTTGTGTGCTTCAGATAATTTGACTACCAGTTGTCTGGTGGTGGCTCTTACCATGGGTTCCTTCTAGGTTAGGAATCCCTATAATAATAATTTTCGATCGAGCACTCCAGTTTGCTTTGGTATATTCCACGATGTCATCGATGCTCAGATCCCTTGTCGGAGAACCAGTTCAAAAGTCTGGGCCCTGAAAAAATGGGTCCCACACTATGTTAGTGGATAGTGCAATAGGTTAATGAATATCACCATGTACCAGGACACTGATAGGATTCCCTACTGTAAGTGCAACATCTCCTAGATACGCACTGAGCGTAGTTCCACTGGAACAAACTATGCCCTAAATAGGCTCACAATTTCCATCCAACTGAGGCCCGCCTCATCATGTAACTATAGAATCAACTAACACCATATTACAACCATGGCTAGGAAAAAACTAGTAGCTATGATCACCATCTTCTCCACTGGTGTCATAACTAGGCAGAAAACCCAAGACACAGCTTCGCACCAGTCCTCAGAAGTATGTGGATCTGTCTCATCTCAAAACCATGGAGAACTCTTCCACAAGAACTCGTTAAACACGCTCAGTCGGCACACACCATCCTCTAGTGAGGCAGGTAGAAACTGTTTCCCTCTGAGTGGTGGTGTTTCTAGTACACTACCTGAAGGTGACACCACTGTAAGAGGACCCTACATCTATTCCTCATCGATCGGTGGGCCATCATCGTGTAATCTCTCAGGAATCCTAGAAGGCTATCTATGTGACGGTAGCATGAAAGGAAACAGGTGTGCCACAGTCAATAAGTTATACCTGGTGAGCCGACTCAAAGAGATAAAAAATAATAATCTTTCAAAACACACGCAATAAGTGTTTTCACGCACCGAGTGGCAAATCAGAATCTAGGGTCCTGGTATATGGATAGGTCGGCCACCACACCCACACTGGACTCCCCAAACTGAAAACCTCTCTCAAAACACTTAAAACTATTGCTCTATTTAAATATCAGAGTCCCAGTTCATTGGTACAACTAACATCTCTGATACCAAATTGTCAAAACCCGTCCTCCAGGTCGCATTCTTTGAATATCCCAAGCCCACCTTCCATAGGCCAGGGGTTAGAGACTAGCACCAGAAAGGCATATCCCTAAAATGGGAAGGAATTTCCTTTAAACTCGTACAAACAAATAGACTATAATAAAACAAGATGCAACCACTAAGTAAAATTTTTGTAGTAAAAGTGTGTACTGAAAGTAAGGGTCTGAAAAACAAAACCAACTGAAAAGATAGAACTAAAACGTAAAATAAAAAACAGCTCAAGAGATCATGCACTGGGAATCCTACCCGAAGCATAGGTACATCTTGTCTCCACATCTCTTCATGTCAACCATCACCACCTTTCACCATCAGGTCCTAGCTCCTTGAGTCTCAATTATGTTAGTCTATCATCTGTGCAAGACAAAATAAGGCGCGGGTGAAGCTCGTTCAGGGGTGAGTATATCAATACTCATTAGGGACCTCGAGACCCCCGACAGTCTGCAAGAAATCCATAGAGGAATGACACATTCATGAACTCAATCAAAAAGAACTATGTAATAGGCATATCTCAAACTAGGTATACAACTCATATTTCGTGTATAATGATTATTATAGTAAATCTAAATCATTTTATTCTGTTAGGAATTTTTGAAAACTGAACGATGAGAGAGTTGTCCCATTATTGTTGGACACATGGTCGTATATCATTGATATACTACAGGTCACTCTAAGGCTGGTCCTTGTCAGGTTGTGCACTGCTGATCCACATTGGGTCACTAGATTGTTGATCCACACAGGGTCTCTATGATGTAGATCCACAGAGGGTCTCTAGATGCAAATCCACACATGGTCGCTAGGATGCTGATCCACATAGGGTTGTTATGATTGTGATCCACACCAGGTCACTATGATGCTAATCCACACAGGGTCACTAGACGCTGATCCACACAGGGTCGCTAGATGCGGATACACACAGGGTCGCTATGATGCTGATCCCAACAGGCTTACTATGGTGCTGATCCCAATAGGGTCAATATGATACTGATACACACAGAGTCTCTAGAAGTTGATCAACTTGGGGTCTCTATGATGCTGACCCACATAGGGTCGCTACATCAAAGACAGTCGATAACAGGATTCCCTCACATAGCAGGGATGATTCTGGGAGAACTACTATTCAAGACATCGATCATATTTCCACTGGTATGAAGTCTCACATAAATCATACCCAATGGACCGTCTTCTCATAGGGGTATCAATGTGAATGATGACACATCATTCAGATACCCAGTCTACGAGACAAAGGCAATTTTTTAAAAAATGGACTGGCTATATTCAAATCGGATCCAACCCATGTCGGACATCAAACATTGTCAAAACGAAAATATAGTATCTACAAAGGATTTCCTTGTCACAAGGGTCCTTAGTCCCCAAACGGAGAATTCATCAAACACCATGTCTATTAATTACATCCCATTCCATGAAACATGGGTGATTAAAACTCGACTTTATATATTAATAATCCATCATTTATTGTTGGTATAGACAATAAGGGTACATTAACCAATATGTTTTTCACATATTTAAAAATTAATAAATTATAAACCGTTATATTTTATGATATATTACAATTAAAACAATCCACTCGACTTTCATTTCATTATTTATACACAACAATGAATATTAGTGATCCCTAACATAATATTAAATATTCTTATATAATATGATACTGATCACCTATATTTTTCATTAATGGAAATGAATAAGGATATATAAATTAAAAAAATTATTTATTATAATTTTTTTCGAATAAATCATTGATTTTTAATTGGATAATATAAAAATAAAATCATTTCAATGTAAAAAATGATGTTTAAGAAAATATTTTTAGATTGAAAATATGTTTTTATATTATACAATATTGATAGATTATTTTTAGTAAATTTTTAGAATATATATTCAAACAAATACCATTTCATTTATCTGACTTGTTTTCTAGCTATTAAATTAAAAAACTGTTATTAAAAATGAATTTTTATTATAAATGGATTTACCTATGTTTTTCACACTCATTTTAAAATATATATATACCACTTTTATAAATTAACTCATTTTAATAATATTTTACACTTTTTGAATTTTTAAAATTTTTATTATTTCATACATTCAACTTAATTTCTTCCATAACAATTAGTTACCTAGTAGAAATTATAATTACCACTATAATGGTTCAACGGGTTTTAATAAGGTGTAACATATGTTATAAGATTTAGAATATAAAAAAAACTCTTTTATTTTGAATGGATGGATTTATTTTTACCTTATAATAATTATATTTGATTCATTTCCATTTCATATCCACATAACATGGGTAAAAAATATATTATGTAATACAATTTCATGTATATTAATATTTTTTACTCACCTCACTTATAAATGGGATCCCTCTATACACTCTTCTCCATAAAAAATAATCACCTTACCTTGAAATTTTCTAAACATTTCTACATCAACATATCTATAACAAGTCATGTGAGGTTGTTCTACTTAATATACCCCTCAAATAGTCTTTAAGAAGAATTTAAACTGAGGATACCAAAAGAAGAGGTAGATTTTCATACCAATATTTTTAATTTGTTTTACTTAAAAACGATAAAAATTATCTAAAAATAATAAAATTATTTAATAATTTTTTGAATATATAATAATATATTTTAATTTTTATGTAAAATTAATATTGTATCTCTTTCTTATTTTTTGGAATATGATAATGTTGCTTGTGCATATATGGGGACTACCCCAACCATGAAACATTATGATGTGTTTCTAATTTCATCTTTACATGGATTGTTATAATGATATATATAATTTACATATTTGATATTTATTTATAATATAATAATTGTATAAAGGATAATAATTATATAATTATATTTTAATCTAATAATCGATAATTGAAGTTATCACCTCAGTGTATATGTCGACTACCACCTCGATAGAGTGGTGTAACTTTTTATTCAGAAACACATTATATGAATTTCAATAAAACATTATATGATTAAAATAAATTATTATTACGTAAATATTATGATTATGTAGAAAATGAAAACCTTGAACACGGTGTATGTATGGTACATTCAAGACAACAATGTTTTGGAAAATAGACCATTTTTGACTGAAATATTCATTTTAATGATGAAATTGTAAATAAAATAATAATTGAAAATTTTAATAGATTTATACATATGATTCTATATATTAATATCTTTCATGAATATATTTCTATTAACTATAAATTTATCATAAAACAGATATGAAGACATATGAATGATGATAGGATGTGAGGTATGTGTTTATGTTATAATCTAACTTTTTTCGAGGAGTTTCAGAGATAAATTTATTTTAAAATAAAATTATATAAATATTATATGATAAAAAAATTTATTTTACCCTCCTTTGAATTTTTAAATAATTGTAATTGATTTTTTCAATTTTCAAATCTTCTTCAAATAAAAAAATATATTTTTTTTAAGAAAAACCAACACACATTCATAAGTTTTGGAAAAAATTTTATTCCATTTCCAAGTTCATTTAATTGACTCATTAAATATTCATTTATTTTATAAAATAATTTTCCAATAACCCTTTATACAATATATTACTTTATTTTATTAATTTTAAAGGAATATTTATATAAATTTATGAAATGATTTATTTTTTAATTATAATCTATAGATAGAATGGAATATTTATTTTATCATTTAACGAATATAAGGATGTTCCAAAAAATCGTAAACATTATTTTCATTGAATTACTGGTTCAAATTTTATATGGTAATTTTCAATGAAATTATTTTGTCAATATTCCTAGTTTTAACAATTTTATAAAAGAAAATAATATTTTACATGATTTCATTGATATATAAAAATTTCATATTAAAATCATTTTTCAAATATGATAACATACTTTGTGGATTATTATGTTTCACTAGGGATATGATATTATGATACGATCAAATTTTACTCCCATTATGCCTTATGATTATTATAATTTAAGGATAATTATATGAATATTCTTTCTTTCCCTGGAGATAATTCTATTATGATGAAATATTAATAAAACTCATTAATTTTTCATAGGTTTTGATATAATAAACTGATGAAAATTAATTAAAACCTATTTACCATCCATTGGATATGAAATGATGAAGTTATGATTTTTTTTCTAATCCTGGAACACACATTTATATGGTTTTCATTATTTGTTTTGTGGTCATGGAATTATATATCCCTCAAATGAAATGGGTAATTATTGATATCTCATGGGAAAATATTGATTGGAATGGGGTTCAACCTTGTTGAGTAAGGGAATCTATCAAATATTTTTGTATTCATAATAATCCATGAATATGGAAATTATAAAATATAGAGTGAACCCAATCCACTATAATAGTTGTAGATGTGATCTTTGACTAAATCAATTATTTTTTCTTCTTATTTTCATCCACAAACATATGTCTTATAATTATAAAATTTTATCATTGTTCATGACTGATTATCAATTATTATACACAAATATGACTAATTTATTTTGTTATGATTAGTATTATTTAATGATTCTTGATTAATTATAGTTGACTGATTCGGTTTAATTCTATACGGTAATTATTTATATCACACTCACTTTTTATTCAACTCACAAATGATTAGTAATTTTTATCATCTATTCATACCCTTATATATAATTTGATCACCCACATTATTATATTCTAATTTCACTGGGATATGGAAAACATTTCATGTTTGGTATATCTATGAAATATATAATTTGTGATAAAAAAAATGTGGGAAAATTTGATGATATTTCACGAAATAAGATAAATATATATATATTTAATAAATCTCTTATCCTTTTTTTTCTCGGGAATTTATTGTAGTAAGATGTATTTAATATTCATATAAAATTATGTAGTACTAATGCGTATACATCTTGGGTCAACTCATTTGGTTTCAGAGTATGGTTTAGTTCATAATTGAGAATATGGTTAGATAAAATTGATAAAGAACCAAATGATAATATTAGGTATATAATAATATATAAGTTTTTACGTAATTTAGATATTATATGGGAACTTGGTAATGAAATTCTCATTATGAAATAGTAATGTGGAAATGGATATGTCATAAATTCGCCTAGGGGTACACAACTTGAAATAGTCTACTTTATTATTAAATAATTCTTCACTCTGTTCATGGTGATTAGACCTAAGACATCACATCTATGTTGAGACTCCCAGGGGAATTTCATTAGTAAATTCAAATTCATGTTATGAAATTTTTTGAATAATGACCATATAGAATAATTGAAAAATAATGATAGACCATAGTGATTTAAGACGAATTTAAATTTTATGGGATTGAAATAAATTTAAAAATCATTAAAATTGTTTTTATAGTAATTTAATTTTCTACTATATTTATTGATTTTTTAAAAATGTTATATTTAATTTTTAGTATTTTAAAATAATTCTCGGAATCGTGTAAGTGGTTGTTATTGAGAAATATATAATAAAAATCATTATTTGAAACCAAAAGAAATGGGTATAGAGTAATTAATATCATGGTTATTCTCATCATACCCTCTCAATATATTAATGGTAATGTTAGTCATGTTAAATATAAAAATTAAAAAAGTAATGAAGAACAAACCAATATATATTTTAAATTGTAAGGTCTACTATGTTTAAATGTATCCACTCATTTATGAGAGATGGATCAATTTTATGGAAAATAAATTATATATTAATAATTTACCAAAACATGAAAATGTTATTTTGTTTGTGAATCATTTGGATGGTTACGTTTGTCAATGGGGTAATCTAGTAAACAATTTGAGGAATGCATATAAAATTGAATCCATAACATGGGAAGGGATTATAAAAGTTTTAATAGGAAAAAATTAACTGATAAATGTTCAAAAAAAAATTGAAATTGAATTTCTAGAACTGTTGTAGAATGATGATTAATATATTTGTACATTGGATGATGTTTTCTCAAAAATGTCATTATATTCTTCCAATTTTATCATTAATGTTGAATTAAAATATGAATAATTATTTATTTTTTAGAGACCATGTCTCAAAATGATTTTGGATATGGAAATATTTGATATCTATTAATTATTCCTTTAATATTATCCCAACATTAAAATATGTATTGGAACCTCTAATTTTTCTAATGATTTTGTGGAGAAATATGGAAATATTGATATTGGAGGAAATTATTATAATAAATACCCTAGAATAAAGAAAAAAACTCTTCATTAATTTGAGTATAATGGATAAATCTATAAATTAATCTATCTTTTGGTTCATGGAACATATTTAATGTATGATAATAAAATCTCCTTAATAAAAATAGTGTCAAATTAATTAATGGGGCCTGTCAATGTTGGTATAAAGGCTCACCTAAATTATCCACCCACGCTCTAATATTATAATTTAAGGAATTATATACATTACACAAATTGGTCCAATATTTTATCATTTAATAATGATAACCAACATTAGTGAGTTCTAAAACAAAGATAAAAAATAATGTCTCATATGATAACCACTTCCAAATTCTGTAATAAGAATAATGTGTTGAAATGAAAAAAAATCCATCTATTCAGAAAAACGAAATATATTATTTAATATAATATCATCCTAATCTTTTATTTCTGATTATTTTAGTAATGGTATCATGTCCTCCCCCATAAATTATTTGATAATAATTTGGAATTTAAAAATCCTAATGGAATGATAATAATTTCTCCATTCTATAGCTCCTCTATGAATGATGTTTTGGGGAATTTGGATCCATGATATATTCTGATTATCCCTATAGTTATATTTTATATAATTTTTTTCATGGATTATATTTCTTTTTATAGATCACATAAAATTTTCATTCAATGTAAATAAAATTTAATATTTTAAATCAACTTTTTTTCATCTTTCTATGATTTAATGAGTGGGATCTTCCAAATAAATTTTAAAATGTTTTATATGTCTTAATATAAATTTATGATAGTTATTTTTGTTGATATTTTTAGAGGAATATAAATATTTTTTTATAAGTATATTGTTTAAAAATATATTGACATATATCTTAAAAATTCCCTTTTTTTACAATATTTTGATGTTGAATTTCTAATAGAACACATAAATGGGTTTTCACCAATTTCAGAAACAACAAATATTATAGTGTCTATTATTTTTTTAGTATCAATGAAACAATGCCAAGGGAATACTTATAAGGGATTCATTCAAAAAAAATTCATAGATTCGAGAACCTATTATTGTTTATCAATAAATATGGTTCAATGTATCTTTATATTGATTAGGGGAACCTAACAAGACCATTATTAAGAATATGTATTATATGCCCCATATTAATGATTTTTTAACAAGATGGACATCAATAATTTTAAAACATTGAACTTTCTCAAGATATCATGAATTGATGGCAATGTAGGATGACATACTTATCAAATACATTTATATGAGGCTTGATCATTAAGAACCTAAAGTGCTTCTATTTGGAGTTTTTAATTTTTGTACAAACTCCATGGATTTATTTAATTAAGTCAATAAATATTTCCTAAATAATTTGTGGTAGTCTTTACAGTTAGTATTTAAAAATATTCCAAGATTATTGAATATAATGTTAAAAAAATTTGGATGCTATTAAAAACATTTAGGAAGGGGCATGTGTATTCCCAATTCATGAATTATTATTTAACGCTGCATAATTTTTTTTCTTGGGTTATAAAATCATATGGGGGTATATATGTATGTCATTTTAATATAGCTTTTATTAGGAATTTTACCAAGTAATATATGGTGAATAAGATAAAAATTTTATTTTATATTCTTTGATATAAAATATGTAATGATTATAATTTGTAAAAGTTTTTAAACCAAATAACCAAATAGACATCAATGTAAAACAAATTCAATTGGATAAAACATGGTGAAAAAATTTTCATGTTACTTAAGAGAAGTTCAGCAAGTGTATATTTTCTCACATATAGCTATAAAGATAATAATTTTTAATCTATATTGACGATTTTAAGAAGGTGGTATGATGTTTCCTCAGGGGATTGATATATTGATTGACTACTCTTTATGTCAACTAAAAATTTTGGATGAATATTACCTGACTAATTATTTAAAGTTGGTAGTAGTAAATGATTATTTACAATTACATTTAATTTATCATTATGATGATATATGTTATATATATACGGATAATAAAATAAATAAATTCACATCCTCATAGAATGTATTTAATATGTTATAAAAGATTACATGAAGTTGACTATGCTTAATAAATTACCAACATGGCAAGGATAAAAAGGTTATTGATAAGTTTTGTTGGAATGATATTATATTTTCCCCGATAAGGAATAAAATATATCAACTAATTATTTATTAATTGAATATGGATCTTTAAATAATGATGAAAATGGACTTATTTTTTCTTTCATAGTTGAATGTTTAACCATCCATCCATGTGATCAGTGGGGAAGCGTAGATTGTAGAAATGGTACCATAAAAAAATTGAGGAATATTATTGACTTAAACCATGATTGTGATATAATTATTTTGTTTCTGAACAGTTATATATTCCAATGATTCCATATTTTATGAATTATTTTTTCAATGATTCTCATGGATCATTATTTTCTACTAATCATATATCTTTAAAGATGTATAGAGATTTGAATTATTTTTTTTGTGGATCAACATGACAAATTATATTATATTTTATATTCATAAAAATCTTGTATATATGAAAATAATGGATATTTTAATTAATTATAATTGTATTTTAGAACCATTAACCACAAAAAAATGGAAATGGTAAAAATAAGAATGTAGATTTCGTCTTCTAACTCCACAAAACATCCGTATTTCAAAATGAAATTTTTGATGTAGTCGATCATTATATAAACTCTAAAATTTTCATTCCAATTAGAGATTATCCCCTTCATAATTATCATTTATATATATATATGAAATAAGTATTAAAATTTCATTTATTACCATAAATATATTATATATGATTAGGATATGAAGTTTACGCCAATATTATAGATTTGTATTTAATATGATTTGAATAAAAAATTTATCATTTAAATTTAATATTTTCCTCATTAGAATTTCCTTTCTGAGAGGACAATTCAAATCCATTAATACATATTAAGATAATTTAATAATTATTTATAGGTGTATGTTATCCACCCTTTTCTCTATACTAGTTATCATGCAACCGTGAGTTTATCTCTATCATTAAAATGGATATTTATAAATACCTTTTTGTGGGATGTGAATAAATATGATGTGAAAGGGAAATGTTATAAAACATAACCCATTTGGTATTTTCCATGATGTGTTAATTGTACGAAATGTTATAAAAATTCAGTAGTATATTAGGGAATCTATGTGATAACAGAAAATTTATGCTTATATTAATTAGTGAGAGGAATAGTTCAATGTTAATTACATGATATTACTATGAATAAATTCATTGAAAAATATTATTTTAATTTCTAATTATGTATATATGATATATATATTTTTCCTATGTTATTATAGATCATATTAGGATTATATCTTAATCTATGGTGCTTATTTTAATTTTGACTTAAGTTCACAAAGAGATTCATGTATCACTACTGATGAATTGCATATTTGATCCATCATATCTACATTACATATAATTCATATATTATTATAATGACCTATATTATGAATAATAATGGGAAAACCAGTCCAAATTAAAGAGATAATGTGTTGTGAAACAAACCCACTCACACAGACAATGTTGTTTGAAAAACCATTAATTTGTGGAAGAAACCTAGAAAACTGATGATATGCTAAGGAAAAATGAATCCATAGTTTTTAATTACAGTGACCAAATAACTCTATAAAAATTATTATAATAGAGGTAATATTTGACACCTAAATATTTTATGATAAATTTCTCATTAAATAAATTTTATTTCCCTATGATATTTCCTTACACACATTACAGTGTTTAATCAACTGAGGCTAAAATCCAGAAATATTATTATTTAATATTAATTTTACTACCATTCCATTAGATAGATTAATATTAATATAACACAATAAATACTAATAAATATTACACATGATTAAAATAAAATCATTGTTTACAAATATGATTGATATAAAAATAAAATAATTTAAAATTAGTGATTAGTATTTTTATACAAGGATTTTATTATACACCATATGTTTTAATATATTAATAAAATTTAAAATTTAAATTTAACTATATTATAAGATAATTTATTCAATACAATATATTTTGATTTATCTAATGGTGTTTACTATAGAATGAAGAATATTATATTCATTTATTTTCTAAAAATTAATTTTTATAAAAACTATTCTGTCATGTTTCGAACCCTAATGTTAATATTAATTTAATCAACCTATAAAAATATATTCTTGTAAAATATGTTCAATATTTATACTCCTCAAAATAAATATAATTTAATAATGTGAACTATTTATCCTATAATTAATAGTTACCATAGAAAATGTTTAGTTACCACTGTAAGAGATAAAAGGGTTAAAATAGTGCTTATCTAGAGACATTATATATAAAATATCTCAAAAATGATTTATTTTGATCCGATTATGGGATATTTTCATTTTCATTATTGAATTCAAATAAAATCCAATTTGAAAAAATGAATAAGGAATATATTTTATAATTATGTTTCATGTATATACATGTTTTCCATCAATATTATTTATAAAATTGAACCTCGTCTACACACTAAATCAACCCAAATGATCGATTGTGATTAAATATGATTGATCCAAATAATTTTTAAATATTATTATCCATGAAATTTATGTTCACATCTTTCCAAAAAAAAACTCATACAAGAATCCCTTACGTTCATTTTAGTGGGGGATACTTGATGAAGTGGTATACGTTATTTCTGATCTTTTTCATGTTTCATTTCAATTATTAGGTTTCCAATTAATTAATAACCATATCTTAATGTTTGAATAAATATATTATAAAAATTTATTTATTGAATATTTAATGTTATAAACATTTTTTATTCTCCTTTGAATCAATTTGGAAATGAAAATTTCCCTCCTATGTACGTATGAACTACAAAATCCATAAATCAATGTGACAATTTTTTACATCATCATTACTTTTCAATTAATTTTGATAGATTATAATAATATATTTTTAGTTAATTATATAATCAAGAATACATTTGATTTATTTTATAATTTCATTTAATTCTTTCCAATGAAATATAAAAACACCACTTGGACTTACGTGTTGACAACCACATCCCTGAAGGGATGTAATTTATGTTTCATCAATGCATTATATAAATGATTATAAACTTATATAAAATGAATAAATATTAATCTTATGAAATTAGAAATATTATATATAGGTTTAATACATGAATAATGGAATGCCCCGGGCCCTGTTAACTAGAGTTGGTGCATTATTACATAACATTGGCATGATCACAAAAGGTCAAGTCTCGAAAGACTGATTGGTTTAGTAGCCTTGGAAATACTACATATAGTCATAAGTTTTACATTACACCATAAAATGGAAAACTAAAACAACATTGTTTCCATAGATAACATTGATATCCCATAGACTATCCATATAGGTCAGTCATAATATACTTATTCACATCCTGGAAAAAATATAACATAGAAAGGGGTGACCTTAGATGCTTAGTAAGGATAACAATACAACAGAAACATTCATAAATATGCATAAAAATTAAATACAATGTATAAGACTAAAACAAAAGCCTTTTAAACTTGAAATTCATAATAATATGGTAAATATGAAATCAAATAATTTCATTTACTTACTCACAAGGATATTCAACTAGTCAAATAATCACATGTACTATCAATAGCCACATTTATAATGATGTAATGCATAATGCCAGACATTCATAACCACATAGTCAGGGCCTTTTTCCAAGACTACAATATAATATTTTTTCAAGGACATATTCCAAGACACTAGTTTGTCTCATGAGACCTACCGATGCATCGAGGGACTATAGCGGGCTCCACCTGTCACTTACTAAGTCCAATGCTTCCCTCATATGAAAGGGATTAAACATAACATAAACATTCTTATTAAAATTACCATACAAAATGTCAATACATTATCTATAAACCATGAATGGTGTAAAAATAACACATCCATAGTCAAACATATCTCAGAGCCATCAATACAATATGAATGTTTTGTATCTTAATAAATCAACTTCAAATAATCTTAAAATCCATCATAGGATGTTGACATAGATGAAATGAAAAACTTTTATAGAGAAATATCTCTTTCTATTTTGAAACTCTTTTAAGAGTAAAATATTTATAAATAAAACATTTATTTTGAAAATATTCTTATAAGAATGTATGGGAACCTTCGACGATGTTATAAAGGATGAAAATAGTCGCACATGTCGTATAAGTAAAAAAACATTCGTACCTTAATTTTGTCGAAAATGTTATAAAGGAACTTGTTTGAAAAATAATGGAAATATTCCTTTATAAACATCTTATAAATAGTCAAACAAGGGTATAAATAAATTTATCCCATAGTCTATAATATAATACGAATGTTTTGAAATACATTTTTATGAAACATGGATGTGGATGATAAAGAAGTCACAGTAGATTCTTACATAAAAACAGCCTAGGATAATAAAGAGATTGTGAAATTAACCCGTAACTTGTACTTTTACTTGTTCGAGGGTAGGTTAAACTCTAGTATAATGGTAAAATAATTGTTATTAAATTATACAAGAATCATATACATTAATATGATATCAGATATGATCTTTTAACATTGCATTGTTCATAATATCATAGTATTATCATTGTTTTGGGTGTTAACCGATTCGTTTTCCTTTATATTCATTGTTATGTGAGTCATATTTTTTATGTATGTGATGTATCTTATTCAAATCCAGAAATATATCAAGTATGTAAATATTATTTTCATTCATCAATTGAATATTATTCATGAACCAATACGATGGGGAATGATTCTCATCGCGTTCGTAGAGACGGTAATCCGTATGTACACACGAGTGACAATATCATTTTTTTGATATTAAAATAATATATAATTGGATGGAATATAATATATACATAATCATTATAATGATTCATTTATTGTTTAAATCAATTACACATCATTATTATACCTGTCTAAATAATAATGTATTGAATAACAATTACACCACGATGTGGAGACGGTAAGCCTTACATTCGCACGTATGGTGACATGGCATTGAATGGATGGATAGAATAATGAAATTGGTGGTAACATATTTTTAATAACATCACAGAATATAAAATATACCAGAGTTATTATTTTAGAATGGAAACAAAAAAGAAAAATGAAGTGAAAGAAGAATTGAACAAGGAAGAGGTGATGAAATTTTTACCACTTCTTCGGGTTCTTCCTCTTTATTTGATCAAGAGGGCTCCATAGGATGGATTTCTGACTAAATTAAGGACTCTATGATGAATGGATGACATTTGATAGGGTATTTGGGCAGGGTTTGGCTGAGCCAAATGGCATTGACGGTGTGAATTAGATAGAAGGGGGAGTTCTTTTTTATAAGAGAAGTGAGGGGAACCTTAGAGAAAGCTAGAAATATTATTTTATAATAAAATCATTTTATATTTATAATGGATCCAACATTAATTATTTAAAGGATATGGTTGTTATGGGTCGAAAACCATTCAACCAATTTGTTTTAGACAGGTTTGGGTCACTATATTAACCTTATCTTTTTTATTTAACTATATGTTAAATCGTTTGACATTTACCATTCCTCTTTTTATTTTTATATTTTATGGTCAATAAACGTACTATATACTTCCAAGATAACACCAAGTGGTCTGTTAATGATTAAAAAATCATTATTTAAGTCCTCTGGACGAACTGAAGATTTTTAGGAATAGAATATAAATTAATAATATAATATTTATTTTAAAAACTTTTTTATGTCAATTTTGACACAATTTGGTGTTTTGTTTTTTATAAATTCATAAAAGCATTATTATATCAAATAAAATTCATATAATAAACCATAACATCTAATATTAACAAAGAAAATTAGTGGCATCCATAAAAAGTTTGAAATTACATTTATTTGGATATTTATATTATTAATTTTGTTAATATTTCATTAATTAAGTAATTATTGTGTCATCATTGTTTCATATATAAATTAAATTATATAATGTCTAAAAAATATAAATAAAATACCATTATGTATTAAATATTTTTATATTTCTAAATTATTTTTAAATTTGAATTTATCTTATGCTTAACTCAATATTAAAAATGTTTTAGGTATTAAACATTGATTTTAACTCTTTTAACTCTTCATTTAATAAAATAATAATAATTGTCCTAATATAATCCATGTGGATCCAAGAGGGTCATATTTTATTCCTAAGGTTGTTTTTGGTCGAATTATACTTATCCAATAGAATTAGGACATGTTTTAGGGTACTAATAATATCCTTTTTACCCTTAGTTACCCTATTTACTTTTAATTGTGGTAAATAAAAGTAAAAAGATAATATTCAACAAAAATTATTTTACTCTTTTTGAACCGTAGTATACTAAATAATACCGACCATGTCTCTCTAATTTGATAAATTCCACTCAGATAAGTGGAAAAATTAAGTATTATGTGAATTTTTAAATTTTCATAGGAGGTCGGTAAAAGACGGTGAAAAGTTTAATAAAATTTTTATATATCTAAAATTATAATCATGTGACTCTAATGAATTACATTGAACATATATAGGTATTAGGTATCTATTTTGACCTAAAATATATTTAAATAGAAGAAATAATTATTTAAATAAAAATTATGTTTTTAATCTATAACATATTTTTTTCACTATTAATAAAAATATGAAAGTCTTTAGAAAAATACAAAAATTCACCCTAAGATAATTTAGATATTCTTAATCCAAAAATGAAGTCTGTTTTGAATGATAAAATTTATAAAATTTCAAAAATGGTGTTATTACAATTCATAAATACTAGTTTGATTGGTTGTGGTGTGTTAGAACTCGAAATTGCGTACAACACACGCTATTGTATTATTCATAGAGAAGCGTATAGTGGAAAAATGGGGTGTTACATTATCCCCTCATTTAAATAATTTTTTCCTCGAAATTTCAAGAATATTACTACATAAAAAGACATGGGTGGTTCTTCATCATAATTTCCTTGGGTTCTCAAGTTGCCTCATCCATCTTATGGTTTCTCCGTAGAAATTTTACCTGACGATTTTTCCGGTTTCTCATCAATTGTTCTCTTGTATCAAGAATCTTGACAGGCTCTTCGTAATAAGACAGATCAGGTTCCAGTTCTGTTTCGTCATAGGTGAGTACATGGTTTGGGTCAAGCATGTATTTTCTCAATAGTGATATTTGGAATAAATTGTGAAATTTGAAGAGACATGGTGGCATTTTCAAATGGTAAGCTACAACCCAAATTTGTTCTAGAATAACGAAATGTCTGATTTACCTGGGACTCAATTTACCCTTATTATTGAAATGTATAACACCCTTCCACGAAGACACCTGCAAGAAAATACGATCTCCTTATTGAAATTCCAAATCCTTCCTTCAGTTACCTGCATAGCTCTTCTGTCTACACTGAGGTACCTTGATGTGGTTTTGGATTACCTTCACCTTTTCCATAATTTCCTCCACATGTTCTGGGCCTACGAGTTTTCTTTCACCAACATCATCCTAATAGGTTGATGTGTGACATCTCTTTCTGTATAACGCTTCATATAGTGCCATAGGAATACATGAATGGAATATATTGTTATTGTAAAATTCTATATGAGGTAAATATTGATCCTACATAACTTGAAAGACAAGTGAGCATGATCTCAACATGTCTTCTATGGTTTGAATAGTCCATTCTGATTGTCCATCAGTTTGAGGATGGTAGGCAGTACTCAAACTAAGTTCAATATCTAGGGATTTCTATAGACTTTTCTATAATTTTGATGTCAAATGGGAATTACGATCAGAATCAATCTATAGTAGTACTCCATGATGTCTGAAAACTTTATTAATATATATTGTTGCTAAATGTTCAAGTGTTGAATCTTCTCTTATAGATAGAGAATGTTCCGACTTGGTAAGACGATCAACAATGACCCATATTTCATCATTCCTTATAGGAGTCTTCGGTAGTCCAATCACAAAGTCCATCGTAATATTATCCCATTTACACTCAGGTATGAGAAGAGTTTTCATGAGTCCTCCAGGTTGTTGCCTTCCATCTTTCACTTATTGACAAGCCATACATCTTGACACAAAATCAGAAATCTCTCTCGTCATGTTGTCCCATAAAAAATGTTCCTTCAAATCACTATACATCATACTTCTAATAGGTTGTATAGAGAAATTGGAACTCTAAGCTTCATCCACCAATTCCCTTTTTAGATCATGTATATCGATAACAGAAAGTCTCTTCCCATATTTCAAAATTCCATTTCATACACAAAGTCACTCAATCTCCGATCATTCACTGCATTAATATTCTTTTGAAACTCTTCATCATCTATATGAGAAGTCTTTATCATTTCTAATAAATATGGTTTTCCAACCATATGAAAAAGTAATGATGTTTCACCTTCCATGGTGATTCCCATATCCATCATGACTAGATCCTTGTATATAGGATCATTTTCAACTCTCATCTTGTTCAAAACCCAATTATCCTTTCTGCTCAAAGAATCTTCCACCTTATTTTCCATCCCCTGGTGGTAGTGTATTGGGAAATAATAATCTTTGATTAGTTTAAGCCATGTCATTTTCCTCATGTTCAGTTATTTCTATGTGAAAATATACTTCAAACTCTTGTGGTCGGTATATATCTCACATTTTTCACCATTGAGATAGCATTTCCAAATATTCAAAGAAAATATTATAGATTCTAACTTAAGATCATGTGTAGGATTTCTTTTCTCATGAATTATTCGTTGTTGTGATGAATATGCAATAACCTTATCATTCTACCTAAGGACACAACCAATTCCTTTCTTTGAAGCATCACTATAAATGACAAACACATAATTCCCCAATGATAGAGTCAATGTAGACACATTGGAAAATCTTATCTTCTGTTCTTCAAAACATTATTCACACTCTTTTATCCAAACAAATTTAACCCCTTTTTGTGTGTGATTTGTTAATGGGTTAGCCAACCATGCAAAATTCTATATCAAACGTCGAAAATAACCTAATAAATCAATAAAACTGTGTACCTTAGTTATACTCGTCGGTGCTGGAAATTGTTGGATTGCCTTGGTCTTTGAAGGATCAATTCAGATTCCATCCTTAGAGACAATATTTCCAAGAATAGAAATATCCTGAATCCAGAATTCACAAATTCTAAAATATTCATATAATTCATGTCTTCTAAGAGTCTTTAGGATAACTCATAAGTTATTTTCATGGTCTTTGTAGATTTTGGAGTATACCAAGATATAATCAATAAATACCACTACAAAATCATCGATATATTCATTGAAAACTCTATCCATTAGATCCATGAAGACATAGGGTGCATTATTCATTCCAAAAGGCATTATTGTAGACTCGTAATGCCCATACCTGGTTCGAAATGTTGTCTTTGGAATGTCTTCCTTCATCACACACAACTGATGATATCCAGATCAAAGGTCAATATTAGAATAGTATTGAGCTCCATGAAGTTGGTCATAAAATCATCAATGTTAGGTAGGGTATACTTGTTCTTTATTATTATAGAGTTGATATCCCTGTAGTCAATGCAAAACCTCACAGATCCATCTTTCTTTTTTTTAAAAAGTACAGGGGCTCCCTATGGAGAAACACTGTGGTGAATAAATCCTTTATTACTCAATTCCTCGAGTTGTTTCCTTAGTTCAACTAATTCAAGAGTGGCCACTCTATAGGGGGTCCTAAATATGGGCCTTGAACCAGGAATTAATTTAAAGGAAAACTCAATTTCTTGTTCTAGAGGATGTCCAGGTAAATCTTCTGGAAACACATCAACCTATTCTTTCACGATAGGAACATCCTCTATTTGAAAATTCCATTTCTCACCCTTAATTATTTCATTATCTTCCTCCCCAATATTTTAATTTAGTTGAGCTACTGAGGGTGGATCTAGATAAGAATCAGTTGGTGACGATTCTTCTCTAAAGATAAGGCGTTCTTTATCATCGTCATCAAAATTAGTAACCTCCTTCTTCTTACAATAAATTTTTTCATCATGCTCCGAAAGCCAATCCATAGTGAGGATGATATCATATTCAATCATTGGTATGAAAATGAGATAAGTAGATAAAAACATTTATATTCCCTAATGGGGACTGATTCTCAAAACATTGTTACAATTATACATCCCTTAGGTGTTTTGACTGAAAAATCGGTTGTTAAATCAAATTGGAAATATCTAATTTTCTTATCAAAATGGGAAGTTATGAAATAATGTGATGATCCAAAATCAAATAAAGCATTGTCTAAACATGAGGAAACCATTAAATTACCTGCCATTATGTCTTTCGGAGCTTCAGCTTCTGCAGTAGTGATAGAATATGATTGTCCTTCATACCTTGGAAATTTCTGAGGTATGTTACCTTGACACTTAGGATATTCATTCGCATAATACCCCCTTTATCTACAACTTTAGAATTCAACATCGATAGCCTCTTTATTTTCCTTGCAATCACGTGCATGGTGGACTTTTTCACCACACTTGTCACAGACTCTCATTCCCATCAAGAAAGTACTAGGGTTTTTCTTCCCACATTTATTACAGGATCCATATTCAACTTTTCCCTTTTCCACTTATTTCCATTTCTAGACTGTTCAACAGATCTCTTCTTCTCTTTCTTTACTTTAAAGTTAAAAGACATAGAGAATTCTTTTTCTATCTTGATTACACATGAGACAATATCTTCGTACATCGAGCAGGATTGTGAGACTAATGCTTGATGGAGAAATGATTTTAACCCATCAAGGAAATGATAAATATTACTTCTTGGGTTATGTATATAATCTACAACATGCCTCGCTAACCTTGTAAATTTAGCTTCATTCTTTGCGACATTCTCATCGTCCTTTTTCCTCAGACTCAGAAATTGTATTTCCCCATCCGCTCAATGGTCATGACGAAGGTATTTTTCTAAGAAAATTTATTTTAACTCCCTCCATTACATAATTGATACTTCATCATCTTTATTTGTGTTTTGAATCAATGAACACCATTGATCAGCATCTGCAGTGAGGTGGTAAACTTCCATGAAAACCTTTTCCTTTTCGCTACTCCCCATCCCATAAAATATTTTATGTAAGGAATTTTTCCATTGATCAAATACTAGTTGATTGGTACCCCCATTGAATGATATTGGTTGTTTCCTCATGAAGCGATCTAACATTGATCCTCCATGCTATAGATCAGGGTACTTTATACAGGTGAGTTCATTATTCATAACCTGAGTGAGTTTTCCCAGTATAGTGATTAGCTGATTAGCACTAGTTGCATCACCTGCTCCACTATAATTTTCTTGACTAGGAGGTAAATCCCTACATGGAGTGCATGCATTGATATGGTTTCCATTACTTCTAATAGGCTTCCTTTCTAAAAATTTCATAAAATTGATTAGTTTATGAATCACAATACATAAATCCAAACTTGTAAATCACTTATCATAAATTGAAAAGTTTATGGATATAATCCATAATCATAAAAATCTTTTTTTGAGGAAGTATATAATCATAAACCCTTCATAATGGTTTGTAAAGAAAATTAGAATTATCCTAAGAATATCTCCTGGGAGTGTCGTAAATAGGAGTGCAGTAAGGCCCGTTGTCGGGCACCAGTTCTCGTTCGTGTATAGCTCAAAGCGGTGTTTTTAGGTGTTTCCCCTTGGTACATCTATGCCAGAGCTGCCTATACCTGCTCGTATCAAGACAGAGATGTATTTCTTGGAAAATTCCCAAAATCTCTACAATACCAAAATTCTAGGAAGTTCATCTATATTAATCCTCAAAATCTATCTTAGGGAAACATTGTTTAATCCGATTTTATCTAAATCTAGTTTCCATGGATTGTACTAAAATTCCTCTGATGCCAACTGTAATGTCCCAAACACAGTTACCCAGAGTCAGTGCATTGTTACATAACATTGTATTGATCACAAATGATCATGTATCGAAAGAACGAATTGTTTAGTAGCCCTGGAAATACTAGATACATTCATAAGTTTTACATTACATCATAAAATGGAAAACTACAACAACATTGTTACCATAGACAACACTAAGATCCCATAGACTATCCCTATAGGTCAGTCATAATATACTTCTTTGTATCCTAGAAAAAATAAAACTTAGAAAGGGGTGAGCACATATGCTCAGAAAGGATAACAATACAACAGAAACATTCATAAATAAGCATAAACATTTATGGTAATGTATAAGACTAAAAAAGGCTTTTAAACATGAAATTAAATATAATATGGAATAGATAAAATCCAAGAATTCCATTTACTTACCCACATGGATATTTTACATGTAGAATAATCACATGCAATATCAATAGCCACTTTCATAATGATGGAATGCATAATGCTAGACTTTCATAACCACATAGTCAAGTCCTTGTGAAAAGACTACAATATATGATTTTGTCAAGGACTTTTTCCAAGAAAATATTTTGTCTCATGAGACCTACCGATGCATCGAGGAGATATAGTAGGCTCTACCCGTCGCTTATTAAGTACAATGCATTCCTCATATGAAAAGGGTTAAACATAACATAAACATTCGTATTAAAACTAGCATACAAAATGTCAATACCTTATCCACAAACCATGAATGGCGTAAAAATAACACATACATTGTCTAATATATCAAAAAACCTTAAATAAAATATGGATGTTTAGTATCATAATAAATCAACTTCAAATAAGCTGAAAATCCATCAAAGGATGTTGACATATATGAAATGAAAAACTTTTTTATAAAAATATATATCTTTATATTTTGAAAATTATTTAATAGTCACATAATTATAAAGAAAACATTTATTTTGAAAATTTTTATATAAGCTTGTAAGGGAATCATCTACATTGTTATAACAGTGGAAAATTTCCGCACCCACTATATATGTTAAAAAAAGACATTCTTCCTTTACTTTTGTCGAAAAGGTTATAAAGGACATTGTTTGGAAAACGAAAAAAATATTCCATTATAAACATCTTATAAAATGTAAAAAATGTTATAAAGGACTGTAACCCATAGACTATAATATAGTAAGAATTTGGTGAAATACTTTATTAATAAACATGGATGTGGATGATAAAGAGGTCCCAGTAGATACTTACATAAAAACAATCTCGGATAATAAAGAGATTGTAAAATTAATACTTACCTTGAATTTTCCTTGGTTGATGGTAGGATAAACTTCCGTATAATGGTGAAATAAATTTCATTAAATTATACAAGAATCATATATATTAATATGATAGCATATATGATCTTTTAACATTGATTTATTAATAATATCTTAGTATTATCGTTGTTTCGGGTGTCAATGGATTCTTGTTTCATTATATTCTTTGTTATGTGAGACATATTTTTTATGGATGAGATGTAACTTATTCAAATACAGAATGATATCAAGTCGTTAAATATAATTTTTAATCATCTAATGAAAATTAGTGTTTAATCGATATGATAGAGAATGAATCTCATCGCGTTCGTGGAGACGGTAATCTGTACGTACGCACAAGCGACAATATCATTCTTTTGATGGTAAAATAATACATAATTGTATTTTATATCATATATATAGAATCATTATCATGTTATATTTATTATTTAAATCAATTACACATCATTATTATGCCCATATGAATTAATAATGTTTTGAATAACAATAACACAACGACGTGGAGACGGTAAGCTGTATGTAGGCACGCATGGTGACATATCATTTAAAGGATGGAGAGAATATGGAATTTGTTTGTACCATTTTTATAAAAACATCACAGTATATAGAAGATAATGGAGTTATTATTTCATAATGTAAAGAACAAAGAAAGAGGAAGTGGAATAAGAAAGGAACTTGAAACATGTGATGAAATATTTACCTCTTCTTCTGGTTCTTCCTTTTGATTTGATCAAAAGGGCCTCTAAGGATGGATTTCGGACTAAAGGATAGCCTCTAAGATGAACGGTGGATAGTTGAGAGGGTATTTTGTCAGGTTTTGGCCTATCTAAATGGAATTGAAGGTTTTAATTACAATAAATGGGTAGTGCGCTTCTATAAGAGGGGTGAGGGGCACCTTTGGAAAGACTAGAAATATAATTTTATAATAAAATCATTTTCTATTTCTAATGGATAAAAAATGACGTATTTTAATGATAATGTGTGGATTGGACGAAAACCACTCAACCAATAGCTTTTATATAGGTTTGGGTCACAATTTAAACCATATCTTATAGATTTAACTCTTAGTTAAATAGTTTGACATTTAACATGTCTTTTTGTATTTTTAAATTATATGGTTAATAAGCATAATATAAACTATGAAGAAAACACCAAGTGGTTCGTTAATGATACTCCTATAATTATATAATTTCTTTGGATGATCCTTAGATTTTTAGTAATTGAATATCAATTAATAATATAATATTGGTTTTAAAAACAATTTTATGTCGATTTTGACATTATTTGGTATTTTGTTTTTTCTAAAATCATAACAGTATTATTATGTCGAATTAAATTCATATAAACAACCCTAATATGTCATTTTAACATATAATATTAGTTTAATACATAAAAAGTCTGAAATTTAATTTATTTGAATATTTATAATATCAATTATTTTAATATTTCATTAATTACGTAATTACTGCATCATAATTTTGTCATAAATAAATTAAATTATTTAATTTCTAAAAAAGATAAATAAAATAGCATATGCAAGAAATATTGTCATCTTTATAATGAATATTTATAGTTTAATTTATCTTAATTATAACCATATATTAAATATGTTTTAGTTATTAAACATTTATTTTAGCCCTTTTAACTCTTCTTTAAATAAAATAATTATAAGTGTCCTAATCTAATCCATGGGGACCAAAGAGGTTCGAATTTATTCCTAAGGTTATTTTTTTGAATTATACGTATCCAATATAATTAGGACATGAGTTAGGTTAATAATAATATCATTTTCACCCTTAATTACCTTATTTACTTTTAACCATGGTAAATAAAGTTAAAAAGTTACTATTCTACAAAATTTATTTTCATCTTATTGAACCAAATTTTACTTATTGATATCAACCGTGTCTCTCAGATTTTTGAAATTCCAATCATAGAAGCAGTAAAATTATGTTTTATGTGAATTTTCAAATTCTCTTATGAGGTGGGTAAAATCTTGTTCGGCCAAAATCTCTCAATGCACTTGGCAGTATTTTTGGGTTGATTATTTTTGCTGACAAAGAAGCTTTTCCAGGGTGAATTTTCGAGTTCCATAGATTTTTTTGAAAATCCGTAATGAAAAAGAACCATGTCAATGGAACTGACGATATGTAGGCAACAAAAAAGAACAGATACAAGATGGCGCAGTTTTCCAGTGTTTGGAAAAAAGTTTAGGTCCAAAATTTGGAGTTTGGGGAGCATCATGAAAATTGGATATCCATGAATGTATTACTTAAATATGGAAAAGGAATGAGTTTCACAGAGAATTTCTTAATGGATTGGATTTCGTGAAGATAAGAAAAATGATGGCAGTGATTCTTCGCAATTACATCAAGCTTCACCAATGGAGGGTGTTGAAGCGCATCGCGGCTCTGAAGGGCTTTATGAGGGAGCTCTACGGAGAGGCTTGAAGGGATTGATGGTGATTCTCTGTGATTACATTATGCTCCTCAATCGAAAAATTTCCATGGTGATTCACGATTTTGAGATAATTTCGGCAGGAATTTTACAGATTTGCAATTTGTGATGATGTGTTGTTGACTTCGTGTGGAAGGTTTGAGGGTTGGTGGAATCATCTATAAATAGACCTTGACCCCTCTAGAGAATTAGAGAATGTTTTTAGAGAAAATATTTTTCTCTATGTTCGTGAATTTTGTTCACGAATGTAGTGTGCTTCGTGAAAGAAGAGCTTCACGTAGGCTATTATATCTCCACGAATGTGTGAGAATCACATTGACTCGGTGAGCTTCAGGCGGGAAGTCTCTCTATGACGAATTGAGCTTCTTGAGAGTGCTTCGTGAAATGGCAGGAGCTTTGCTAAGGCTTCTTTGTGCTTTGCGAAATTGGGAGCCTCGTGAATTTGGGTGCTTTGCAAAGGTGTTTCCAATGTGATTTTGCTAGTGTTCAGGGGGAAAGGTGTATTCATCAATGGATGAAAGTTGAACATCAATAGAACATCTATGTATAGTGGAGGATGAATTCATTAGTGGTAATGAAGAGACGAATAGGTCTATAAATTCTTAATGGATCTCTTCATTGTGCAGTGAGCATAGGAAGTGGATGAAGGTTATCCTTTATACCGGCAGTGAGCCAGAGAGAGAGAAATAGGAGTGACTATTGGGAAAGTAGTGAGCTGACCCAAAACATTGTAAAGGTAGTGATCCTGGGCATAGAAGCGATCTATCCTGAACATTATTGTAAGTGAGCTTTACTGTATTTGGTATAGTGGCACATCGTCATTGTATGCTCCTTGGTTGTATCCTAGTAAGGGTGAACCGAGTAAAAATCATTGTTTCTTCTTGGTTTCTTCCCTACATTGCATCTAAAGCATCGTCATCAAATAAAGAAAATAATTAGTGATCAACATAATCACACAAGATCAAACAAAGATACCCTAATTATAAAGAGGTCATGATCTATTTGGGTTGGAATAATTTTCAATAGAGTATACATACCCTAATTCACCCCCACCTCTCAAGGTATCCAGGCCCCTTTTGGTCCTAACAATTGGTTTTAGAGGGTAGTTTTATTTTACAATAATTGTTTTCTCTGACTTGGTTCAGCTGATTTCTCAAGTAAAAATATCGAGTATTATCTTATCTTGGTGTGGCATAGCAAAGGAAAAATATTAAAAGAAGAACCAGAAGTTAGGTGATATCCCTTAGTGTGGAAGTGTTTATGGAAAAAGTGTGATTCAACTAAAATATCCAACATCTTACTGAAGGATGTCCTGGATGAATCTGATAATGAAAAGATTGATTCACTCAATAATTATGTAGGAATGAGTGACGTACTTGAACATCAAAGTGATACCAAAACAACTGATGATGATGACATTTCAAGAAGGAGGCCACCGGTAGATACTGTCAATATGACAAAGAAATTGGATCAGAATTTGGATGATGAAGTTAAATGTAATGATATTCGGAACAACATACAGGAAATTGAGGTCAACAAGCTAGGAGGCTTATTGATGTGGATACTGGCATAAGGAAGAAGAATGATTCACAAGGTGAAAAAAATGCAAAATATTTCTTGAATGAAAGGAAATAAAAAGGTTGAGGATTATGAAGAGAATCAAAAGTCATATAAAGTTTAGAATCTGAAATCCAAAAAAGAACATCAAGGTACACAGTTGTTTGAAAATGTTTAGAAAAATCAAAGGCTACAACAAGAGAACGCATATGTCTTAGAATATATTTAACAGGAAAAATTGAAAGTAAAGGAGGAAAGTGATATGGTAGAAAAGATCACACATGAACTAGAATATGAGATGAGTTTTGGAAATAACCATAGATGAGAACTCAATACCCAAATTGAATCAAGGGATATGAAGTCTCAAAAGGTTGAAGAATACCAAGAATCAGTGAAAAAGGAATTGGAGAAATCCAATGCTAGAGGAAAGCCTAAAATGAAGGATGACATGAACTTACTATTTGATTATCTTTCAGTAGGTGATGATGAAATGATAAACAAATTTTCTATTTCTAAAAAGAGGAAAGAACAAATTTTCTCAGCTCAATGATCATACAGTTTGGAAAATCAAGTATTGGATTTTATGAATCACCTCCCATGCATGATAAAAAGAGAGATGTAAATAATTCCAGATGTGGAGGAAATCTTGTAGGTTCTGGAGATTGGCCTAAGAGGATAGTAACAAGTAGTAGTGACGACAATTGATATTTTATGTGGGATTCATGGCCCCACATAAAGTTTTTGTTCAAAGGCTCTGGAAAACATTTTAGGCTATGAAAATAGAAACATTACTAAATATGAGAATAAGAAGAAGCATCATGAGAAATTAAATAGTAGAGTCTCTCATAGGAAGGAATTCATTAGATGCTATTACTATGGAAGAATGGGACACACCGTGAATATGTGTCAGGAAGCTCAGGATCTAAATGTCAGAGGAAGAACTAAAGATACATCAACATCATGACTGAGAGATGACGAAATGAGGGATGACATTGATGTAAGATGATTCATATGTTCTAATCATGGGCATTTGGAATGATATTGCAGAAAGAATAATGCATGAAAGGAAAAGGAACTCGAAAAGTAATTCTCTACTCTAGATGTGCATGATAAGAAATGATGCATTGGAAGACAAAGTAAACTACTCTCGTGGAGAGAATGTGAACAATCCTTGACGATTAAGGGGAGATATACTCCATCTGTGAGTAAGACGAATGTACATTTAGTGGAAGACTCACCATGAGTGAAAAACTGTGTAGTGACTCATATATCTGATAAAAGACAGATAAACAATGAATGCGTTGAAAAATTCACATGTCATGTTCCATGGAGAGAAGTGGAAGAAAAAGGAAAATTCCTGCAATGGTGGAAGAAGCAATAGAAGATGACAAGAAGAGAGATTCTTACCCAGAGAAGGAATTTGGGGAAGTGCCATATTGGTGTAACATAAAAGAAAAAAAATTCTACCAGTGGGTCTAAACCTCAAACTGTGAGGATGTCCAAGCCTACCGAATCTTCATATCAGAAAAAGGCTCATAAAGTTGGTTAAGAATGCCTAGTAATATGGCCAGAATAGTTTATGTTGGCTAGGTAGCTTGAGGAAGCGATGATGGAGTGCGATGCTCTAAAATAAATAATCAAAGGGTTGACCCATCAGGATCAACCAAAATCCTCTTCTTGAGGATTATAGAAGCACCCCACTCCCTATGTATATATAAATGATATTAAATGATGATTCAAATTATTTAGGATTTAGGGAGATATGATCCAAGGGGAACTGTCATCTAAAGATTTGATGGGATGAGCTGATATTCTTCATAGTTGCAATTGAATCAAATTAGGTACCAAAGTTGAATGAGAAAGGGATAAATAGATAATAATAGTATGTGAATGTGTTATTTACTTTATCTCTTATTTCTTACACAGAGTTCAAACTCAGTAGGCTTAGAGTTATGATTAATGGATTAATGAAGAGTTCCATATTAGAATAAATGATACAGGAGGAGAAAAATGGATATGGGCCTGAGTAGTGGACCTAACAACTTGAAGAGTTTCATAACATAGGGGGAGAACTCTGTATCCAAATCAGATTCATGATCTCAATGGGATATGAAGGATGGATGTTTTTGTCTATGAATAATAATTGGGGGAAAATAAGAAACACACGGGTTTTTCATGATTATCTATTTTGTTCGAATAATATGGTATCTGCTGACTACTTTTTATGGATACCAAGAAGCTGCAAGAGAAAATAAAAGGTGCTTCAACCAAAATCTGATAAAATTACTTGATAGAAATGACGTCATTTATCAATGACACGGTGACATGTGTTTTTGTAAAAATGAGGAAGTGGTAAGAGACTCAGGACAGAGGAAGTGGTTGATGTTGATTTAAAATAATATATTGATGGTGAGAACGAGTAAGTAAAATCTATCTTTGCACAATGAAAAAAGACTCAAGCTGAAATTGACAGACAGAATATCATGGGTGATTAGTCAACTATAGTTCAGACAAAGATAATGAAATCACTATATCAGACATATTTTCTATCTTAGGTTGAGCCCAATTGTTTCGCTGATGTAGTTGAAGATGAAACATGGATTCAGAAAATGAGTGAAGATCTTGATCCGAATGAGAAAAATCAGACGTGGGATATTGTTTCGAGGCCAACAAATAAAAATGTCATCAGGACTAAATGGGACTATCGAAACAAGATGAATGATGATGGCACATTGATTCAGAACAAAGCATGACTAGTGTTAAAGGGATGCTCTCATATAGTGGTTATTGAAGTCGATGAAATATTTGAACAGGTTGAAATGTGGAATTCATAGACATTACAGTACAACGGATGTTCAAGGTGTTCTAGATTGATGTCAAATCTGCATTCTTGAAGAAATTTGGATTCCAGCATGGGGTAGTGGTTTACAATATCTATTTAAAAAATAACAATAATCAAAGGATTATGGTCTTGGTTTATGTCAATGAAAAAACATTTGTCCAATCAAATGAATCTCAGTGCATATAGTTCACCGAATTCGTCAAAAGTGAGTTCAAAATGTCAATGATTGGAGAGCCTACATTTTTCCTTGGTCTATAGGTGGCACAAGGATGGGATGGAACATTTGTTTCTCAATCCAATTATATCATGGATGTTATGAGAATATTTGGAATGGAAAATTCCAAGGATATGAAGATGAAACTATTCAAATATGATGATGGAAATGAAGTTAATATCACAGAATACAGGAAAACTTTTGGAAGTATATTGTACTTTACTGTGACGTTGCCTGTCTTTTTTTTCCACATTCCAAGTAGCGAGATAATAGAGTAATCCCATGGAAATTCAAATTCGTGTAGTAAGAAAGTTATTTGTTATATTAAGAGCACGTTGGACATGGGCTTGATGTATAATGGGAAATATCAGACATAGTTATTGGGATATACTATTGCAGATTGGGCCGGTTCAGTGGATGAAAGGAAATCAATGGATTGAGGTGCATTCTATCATGGTGGACTATGTGTTGTTTGGATGAGCAAGAAGAAATATTTTATCTCATTATGCATGGAAGAATCTGAGAATATTGCGCCCATTGAAGCATGCACACAGTTATTGTGGATGAAGTAGCAGCTTGATGATATGGGAGTTAAAGTGATTTCTCTAATCGGAATCCTGTGCGATAACTCAATTACTATCAATTTCATCAAAAATCCAATCCATCACTCAATGAAAAAGAACATTGAGATATAGTATCATTTTATCAAGGAGAAGGTTGAGCAGGAAATTGTGAAGTTGGAGTATGTGCCTACAGAACTCCAGGTTTCAAACATTCTCACAAAGGCCATACCAAAAGAAACTCGTGAGAGGAATTGACTGGATCTGGGAGCTCATTCGACTCCTTGCACCAGAAAAATGTAGATTTGGTATCCCCTCTCCCCGAGATATTGCGTATTATTTATCTAATTTTCTAATCATTGTTCTATCCAATGTTGCATACTGCTAAAGGGTGACCTTTGGGTTTTTTTGAAAATGGGGGAGAAATAGTGACTCCTGACAAATGGTTTCTAAGGGAGAAAATTTCTTATTAAAAGACATGGGGAGAAGCTGACTGGTGGGGCAGCGAGATAGGGGAGAGCAATGAGATAGGGGGAGGGTTTTAAATCTGACGATGATATAAGTGATCGATCAAATAATAGATATCACAACAGCTAAGGATCGTGATTAAAGCCGAATAGTGATATTGGAATGGTGTGAAATGGATTCCAGCTATCACCAATTGGTATTAGTGAGGTTCACCAATTGGTATAAATTTAGTAATTGGTATCAGTTTTTAAAAGTCAGTTGGTGTCTAACATGAAGTGATTTATTGATGAGCTTCTCATACTACTCTTGTTTATCACGACGTGTGTTGTCTATGTGGGCTTAGAGTATGTGTTAAGTGAATCCTTGAATGCTATCAGAATTGCAAGAGGTGAATGGTGGTAATGGCTGGAAAGAGTTTTGGTGAGGTATCAAAGTGTAGAATATCATTCTGAGAAGAGTTCTCCACAAACCCAAAGGTGGAGATTGTTCGGAAAAAATCCCTCAAGGTATTTTTTCAATTTTTTTGGGTTGATTGTGTTTGTTGAAAAAGTATGTTTCCATGGTGAATTGTCGTGTTCCAGATATTTTGTTGACAATCCATGTTGACAAAGAACTGTGACAAAGGAATAGATGGTCTGGAGGCAATATAAAAGAACAGATACACGGTGGAATCGTATTCCAGTGTTTGCAAAAAAAAAATTGGGGTCCAAAATTTTAAATTTGGTGAGCATTACGAATGTGGATATCCTTGACTGTCTTATTTAAATATGGAAAAGGAATGATTTTTGTGAATATAGGAATCATGGTTTGGATTTCATGAAGATCAGAAAAATGATAGCTGTGATTTTTCACGATTAGGTCAAGCTTCATGAACGACAGAGTTAGAAGCGCATCGCAGCAGTGAAGGGCTTTACGAGAGAGCTTCACGTTGAATTTGTGAATGGATTGACAGTGTTTTTCCGTGATTACCTCAAGCTCCTCAATCAAAAAATTGATGTGGTGATTTGAGATTTTGATAGAATTTCTCTCGGAACATCAGTGCTTCGCGATTTGTGATGATGTGGCGTTAACTTCGCGCTAAAAGTTTGAGGGTCGGTGTAATCTCCTATAAATAGACCTCAACCTCCTCGAGAGAAGTAGAGTGAGTTTTCAGAGAAAATATTTTTCTCTTATTTAATGAAGTTAGTTCTCTAAGGATGTGTGTTTCGTGAACGAATATCTTCACGGTGGCTATTCGAGCACCACGAAATTTGTGAGCTCCACATTGGCTCAGTGAGCTTCGTGAGGGAAGTCGCTCTGTGACGACTTGAGCTTCGTGAGAGTGCTTCGCGAAAAGGCAGGAGTTTCACGAAGGCTTCATTGAGCATCGCGAAATTGGTATAGCGACACACCATCATTGTATATATAGCATCCCGTCTTTTTATAACATAACTTTCATTCCATTACACGGAACTGAGGATCTTTTACGGTTTAGTGTCTTGGAAACAAGGAACATAATACATGAAAACAACATAAAACATTCTTCTTAAACACTTTAAAGGCTTCTCCTTAAGTTCATCCTAGGTTCATTACTGCATCTCATAACCTGGGGACATACATCAAAAGAAAGGGTGAGTAGAAGGCCCAGTAAGGGAAACAAGAGAAACATTTTACATGTGAACTTGAGATACTTCAATAAGTACATGAAAAGAACATTAAGGCATGAGAAAGAAATCATGAGGAATATCATAATAAAAATAAAATTTTTCATAACTCGGAGATGTGGCTACAACATTTAATATTGACAATCGTTTCGTTTCACCAAGGTCCATCCCCAAGGTGTTGTTAAAATTACCAAGGTTATTCACCAAGGTGTCGTTAAAAAAATGGTCATCTCTAGAGATTTAGTCTTTACCCAATGCATTGGAGCGCTATCTGGGCGCACCCTTGACATGTATTTATAATCATGTGAGCCACATATATCATCATCAATCATTTCATAAAAAACCCATATATCATAAGAGAAATGGGTTTCATTTCATAATCATAACATTTTAAAAACTGCATTAATGACATGATCTTTATGTCACTTTAAACCCACGGAAAAGGGAAAGAGGGTTTCATGTATGTAAATCCCAGAATTTAAAATAGAACATTTTTAAATATATGTGAATACACCTGTAGAAATAAGAGCTTTGAGTATTCACTTAAAAACATAAACTAATTTTGAGAAAAAGAGAGAGACAATTTGAGACGAAAATTCTGCAGCATAACGGCTATGTTACAGGTTTTAGAAAACATTGAAAAGAGAGGGGAAATGGGTCAAACATTCTTAAATGACCCATAAAACAGTATAGGGACAGAATATAAGGTATTTAAGAACATGGTAATGAAATTTGAAAATATACCATATGAAATAAAGAACATGAAAGGAAGACAAAAATAATATTTCTCTTATGAGAATTTGGCAGCCTAACGGCGTCACTTAAAACTTCCCAAAAATGGATTGACGAGATCAAATGGGGTCTCTAATAACATGAAAATAAATTATCAGTATGATAGATATAGATATCATACCCCAAAATAATAAAAATGAACTTGAGAGACTTGACATGAAAGTAGATCTCGAAAACGAGAAGGGTTAAAGAACCCTTTAGAAATTTGGCAGCCTAACGGCGCCACTTAAACTTCAACAAAAATGAATTGATGAGATCAAATAGGGTCTCTCATCATATGATCATAAAAGATCAGTATTATAGATATAGATATCATACCCCAACATAATAAAAAGGAACTTGCAAGGCTTGACATAAAATTAGAACTTTGAAAAAGGAGAAAGGTGAAAGAACCACTTTAAAATTCTGCAGCCTAACGGCGCCACTTAAAACTTCAAAATATTGAATTGAAGATATAAAATGGGGTCTCTCGTCATATGATCACAAAAGATCAGTATGATATATTTAGAGATCATACCCCAACATAATAAAAAGGAATTTGAAATAATTTACATGAAAATAGATCTTGAAAAATGAGAAGGGAGAAAGAATCTGTTACCAAAATTTCGGCAGTCTAACGGCGCCACTTAAAACTTCATAAAAAGAAATAATGAGAGTAAGAGGGGATCTCTCATTATATGAACATGAAAAGGGAAGTAGGATGAGTATAAAAGAACATCCTTTAACATATGAACATCGAGTATAAAATAATGACATAAAAGATATTGCTTGAAAAGAAGAGAGAGGTCAGATCCCTTACCTTAAAACGTAACTCTTAAAACTCAAAGGTTTGGGCCTTGAGGGCTTGGGGGCACCTTGGGAGGACTCCTTGGGAGGTAATGAGACCATAAATTAGTTGGGGGAGTGTGGGGATTCGAAATGGATGAGAGGATGGCTTGTTATTTATTGGGGAAAGTGAGGGGACAAGGCATTAATGGCCAAGGGACACCTCAAAAGTGCTTTTCTCAAAACCATGTGCTCTCCCTTAGAATTTACCATGGATTTAGGCCATATGGGGCCCCCAAAACAATAATTCATCACCCTTGGCCGGCCAACCCTTAAAATATCTCATGAAATAATCATGACACAGTTATGATGTCCTTAAACATACCGAAACCCTAAAACTGTATTTTTACTATTCACTGAAAATTCAACTTTCTCAGAAAGATCCCAAAATTTCACCTTAATCAAATATCAATGCTCTGATTTCAAAAATGAACTCCATTTTATAAAAATAATTTTCTAAATATTTTTAATCTATTTTTTAAATAATTACACTATTCACCGAAAAATCATTTTTTCAGAAAAAACCCCAAAACATTACCTTAACATAATATCGATGATCTGAGTTCAAAAATGAAATCCATTTTATAAAAATAATTTTCTAAATATTTTTAATTTAATTTTTTCTTAAAAAACACTAATCACCCGAAAAAACTAATACTTGAATAATAATTTATGAAACCGTTACTTAACCATTTTATTGATTCACACTACTTAATCAAGGTGCCTAGATTATATTAATACTTTCTTTAAGTGAGATTACTAATCTATTTGGTCACATTACTAATCCTAAGTATAAAATCACTATTCATAATTTACTATTCATCAAAAATTAAGTTGATCTTATTAGACTCTAAATTTCGTACTAAACGTAATTGTAGAAGACCATTTTTAGAAAATCATTACACATTTTTAATTATTTAAGGTTTACATAATCATTTTTAAAATATCCTTTTTCTAAAATTCATTAAAAATATGCATACTATATTTATTTGGACATTATAAAATTCATAAACTTCATCATAAGAAGAAATCCCAATTTTTATTTAAAACAAAGGATTACACAAGGCAGTTACGGTCTCCTTACATAGCCCCTTATCACACCAGCATAGGACGGAAGTGTAAGGTGTGCTAAGGTGAGAGAATCTGAGGGAGGCTCGGCCAACATCGCACGAGTAGTAATTTCTATGAGTTTGAACTTCTCGCGAAGGCGATCCCGTTCTAGCTTCACACGATGAAGTTCAGCTTGGGTTTGGTCCAGAGCAAAGCTCAGTGGTGCTACCTCCTTCCCATGTTCTGTTAGATGAGCTTCGATCGGTCCAAGACTACTGGGTGAGGCCATCGAATCTTCTTTCTCTATTAATTAACCATGATTACTTGTATTTAGAGACAATAGTCAAAACGTTTAGTTTCCAGCGGTCATATTGACTAATGGTCAAATAACAGTCAAAATCCAATAGTCTCATTTTAATTATACTCATGTTATCAAATGAAACATTTTGTTGAGTATAAAAATAAAATAAAATATCACATAGAATTAGGAAACAATATTTATTTAAAATTTTGGGTCGTTACAATCTTCCCCCCTTAAGAAATTTCGTCCTCGCAATTTTTAAAATTGGGTTTTAAAATTTCATTGAATGTTCCACATCGGAAAAGGAGTCAGTAAAACTATTACTTTAAAAGAAAGAAAGGGAAGTACAAAGGTCACCCGAGTTAACCCACACTAGGATTCCATGTAGGAAAACATGGACATGGAGGAGAAAACAAAGGGTCATGTTCTGAGGGAGAGTGATAGAAAACATGATTAGGAGAAAGTTAACCATAAGAAAATCCCAAACTTATGATGTGTGTAAATGGTCATTGATTACCTAGTAGGAAACGTAAACCAACAACGTTTTTGTTTTATGTTCCTTTTCATAATTTTGAGGAATTCATTTATTACATAGAACAAAAACATAAGAAAATATACCTACCTTCAAGTAGAGTTTCATCATTTAATAAGTCCCTACCAACAATAACCTTTTCTCAAAATGATGAGAATTAAAAAACACTTGGTCTCATAAAAAGCACAAGAATCATCTTCTATAGAATCACATAATCCACAAAAGATTAAGTATCTATTTATTTTATCTTTAAAAATTATCCCAAAAACAGAAAGGTTATGGTAAAACAACTCTTCAAAAAGAAATAATCCCATAGGGATGGAAACTACTTTTAAATCTTCAAAGTTCCATGGTACTACCCAAATTTCATCATAGACCATTCCATAAATAACGGTCCTTAAAATTCCTCAAAATAAACCAAACTAAAATTGAAACCCAAATACAAGAGGGATTTGATAACATAGTCTTCCAAAATAAACTCCATTGTTCATCTCCAAACAACATCAACCACTCCTAACATCTTATAACAAAAGTAGCTAACATAAACATATTTTACCCAAGATAGGTTAATCATTCCCATAAGTAACCTAAATTACTATAAGTCCACCTTAAATTCCTCGATTCTTCAAAATATAAGTCAACCTTTCTTCTCAATGAAAATAACGCAGTAATCTATTTACCTCGATCATATAGGGTCCCAAAATAGTGAACGTATTACAAAATAATAATCATCTTTTAATCCCCTAATCATCTCTTTCATATTAATATGGAAATCGTCACATTTCTTATCACATTGGTTGATGGGACATGTTCTTCCATTTCCTGCCATTAACTACGAAAAGAAAGTACAATTAGGGGATTTAATACTTAGCCAATAATCATGAAAAGGAACTTAACTCATATAAGGATAACTTGTATAAGAAAAGTATACCCTAACTTGTGATCCCCAAGATTTAAAACTAGGTTATCCATGATCATATATCCTTATGTGAATCTTTATTTTATTTTATCTTTGTTCCTTTAATAATGGTTCATACTAAGCTTATGAATTTACCAAAGAATATCCCCCAGGAGTGTCGTAACCAAGAGTGCAGCAGGGCCCGTTGTCGTGTACCAGTTCTCATTCGAGTCTAGATCAAAGCGGTGTTTTTGGGTTTTACCCCTATGTACATCTGTGCCAGAGCCACCTCTACCTGCTCGTATCATGACATGGATGTATTTACTTGGCAACCCATTACTCAATACTCACCAAAATACCAGGTTCATTACTGCATCTCATAACCTGGGGACATACATCAAAAGAAAGGGTGAGAAGAAGGCCCAGTAAGGGAAACAAGAGAAACATTTTACATGTGAACTTGAGATACTACAATTAGGACATGAAAAGAACATTAAGGCATGAGAAAGAAATCATGAGGCATATCATAATAAAAATAACATTTTTCATAACTTGGAGATGTGGCTACAACATTTAATATTGACAATCATTTCGTTTCACCAAGTTCCATCCCCAAGGTGTCGTTAAAATTACCAAGGTTATTCACCAAGGTGTCGTTAAAAAAATGGTCATCTCTAGAGATTAAGTCTTTACCCAATGCATTGGAGAGCTATCTGGGCGCACCCTTAACATGTCTTTATTATCATGTGAGCCACATATATCATCATCAATCATTTCATAAACAACCCATATAGCATATGCGAAATGGGTTTCATTTCATAATCATAACATTTTAAAATTTTCTTTAAAGACATGATCTTTATGTCAATTTAAACCCACGGAAAAGGGAAAGCGGTTTTCATGTATGTAAATCCTAGAATTTAAAATAGAAAATTTTGATATATCTGTGAATACACCTGTAGAAATAAGATCTTTGAGTATTCACTTAATAACATAAAATAATTTTGAGAAAAAGAGAGAGACAATTTGAGACGAAAATTCTGCAGCATAACGGCTATGTTACAGGGTTTTAGACAACATTGAAAAGAGAGGGAAAATGGGTCAAACATTCTTAAATGACCCATAAAACAGTATAGGGACAGAATATAAGGGATTTAATAACATGGTAATGAAATTTGAAAATATACCATATGAAATGAATAACATGAAAGGAAGACAAAATTAAGATTTCTCTTATGAGAATTCGGCAGCCTAACGGCGTCACTTAAAACTTCCCAAAAATGGATTGACGAGATCAAATGGGGTCTCTCATAACATGAAAATAAATGATCAGTATGATAGATATAGATATAATACCCCAAAATAATAAAAATGAACTTGAGAGACTTGACATGAAAGTAGATCTCCAAAACGAGAAGGGTTAAATAACCCCTTAGAAAATCAACAGCCTAACGGCGCCACTTAAACTTCAACAAAAATGAATTGATGAGATCAAATAGGGTCTCTCATCATATGATCAAAAAAGATCAGTATTATAGATATAGATATCATACCCCAACATAATAAAAATGAACTTGCAAGGCTTGACATGAAATTAGAACTTTGAAAAAGGAGAAAGGTGAAAGAACCACTTAAAAATTCGGCAGCCTAACGGCGCCACTTAAAACTTCAAAATACTGAATTGACGAGATCAAATGGGGTATCTCATCATATGATCATAAAATATCAGTATGATAAATTTAGAGATCATTCCCCAACATAATAAAAATAAACTTGAAATACTTTACATGAAAATAGATCATGAAAAATGAGAAGGGAGAAAGAATCCGTTACAAAAAAATTCGGCAGCCTAACGGCGCCACTTAGATCTTCATAAAACGAAATAATGAGAGTAAGAGGGGATCTCTAATTATATGAACATGAAAAGGGTAGTAGGATGAGTATAAAAGAACATACTTTAACATAATAACATCGAGTATAAAATAATGACATAAAAGAGATTGCTTGAAAAGAAGAGAGAGGTCGGATCCCTTACCTTAAAACGTAACTCTTAAAACTCAAAGGTTTGGGCCTTGAGGGCTTGTGGGCAGCTTGGGAGGAATCCTTGGGAGGTAGTGAGACCCAAAATTCGTTGGGGAGAGTGGGGAGTCGAAATGGATGAATGGATGGCTTGGTATTTATAGGGGAAAGTGAGGGGACAAGGCATTAATGGCCAAGGGACACCTCAAAAGCTCATTTCTCAAAACCATGTGCTCTCCCTTGAAATTTACCATGAAGTTAGGCCATATGGGGCCCCCAAAACAATAATTCATCACCCTTGGCCGGCCAACCCTTAAACTATCTCATGAAATCATCATGACACAGTTATGATGTCATTAAATATACCAAAACCCTAAAACTGTATTTTTACTATTCACTGAAAATTCAACTTTCTTAGAAAGATCCCAAAATTTCACCTTAATCAAATATCAATGCTCTGATTTCA
This sequence comes from Viscum album, assembly GCA_963277665.1. Lineage (NCBI taxonomy): Eukaryota > Viridiplantae > Streptophyta > Magnoliopsida > Santalales > Viscaceae > Viscum > Viscum album. The sequence goes on from OY728166.1 coordinate 52,287,397, forward strand.
AAAATGAACTCAATTTTTTAAAAATAATTTTCTAAATATTTTTAATCTATTTTTTAAATAATTACACTATTCATCGAAAATTCATTTTTTTCAGAAAAAAACCCCCAAAATTTACCTTAACATAATATCGATGCTCTGAGTTCAAAAATAAAATCCATTTTATAAAAATAATTTTCTAAATATTTTTAATTTAATTTTTAATTAAAAAAACTATTCACCCGAAAAAACTAATACTTGAATAATAATTTATGAAACTGTTATTTAACCATTTTATTGAATCACACAACTTAATCAAGGTGCCTATATTATATTAATACTTTCTTTAAGTGAGATTACTAATCCATTTGGTCACATTACTAATCCTAAGCATAAAATCACTATTCATAATTTACTATTCATCAAAAATTAAGTTGATCTTATTAGACTCTAAATTTCGTACTGAACATAATTGTAGAAGACCTTTTTTCGAAAATCATTACACATTTTTAATTATATAAGGTTTACATAATCATTTTTAAAATATCCTTTTTCTAAAATTCATTAAAAATATGCATACTGTATTTATCCGGACATTATAAAATTCATAAACTTCATCATAAGAAGAAATCCCAATTTTTATTTAAAACAAAGGATTACACAAGGCAGTTACGGTCTCCTTACATAGACCCTTATTACACAAGCATAGGACCTAAGTGTAAGGTGTGCTAAGTTGATAGAATCCGAGGGAGGCTCGACCAACATCGTACGAGTAGTAATTTCTATCAGTTTGAACTTCTCGCGAAGGCGATCCCGTTCTAGCTTCACACGATGAAGTTCAGCTTGGGTTTGGTCCAGAGCAATGCTCAGTGGTGCTACCTCCTTCCCATGTTCTGTTAGATGGGCTTCGATCGGTCCAAGACTACTAGGTGAGGGCATCAAATCTTCTTTCTATATTAATTAACCAAGATTACTTGTATTTAGAGACAATAGTCAAAACATTTAGTTTTCAGCGGTCATATTGACCAATGGTCAAATAACAGTCAAAACCCAATAGTCTCATTTTAATTATACTCATGTTATCAAATGAAAGATTTTGTTGAGTATAAAAATAAAATAAAATAACACATAAAATTACGAAATAATATTTATTTAAAATTTTGGGTCGTTACAGTATACTCCTTGGAGGTAGCCCATTGAGGGTGAACCAAGTAAAAATATATGTGTCTGCCCGGTTGTTTCTCTGCGTTGTATCTAAAGCCTCGTCATGAGAGAAAGACAAAAATATGTTTTCAACATAAACACACAAGAGAAAACAAAGAGACTCTGTTAATAAAGATGTCAGGATCTAGTGTGATAGGAATAATTTTCAATAGAATATCCATACCCTGATTCACCCCCCCTCTATGGGTATCTAGTCCCCTTTTGGTCCTAATAAGGACTATGAAAAGTTAAATAAAATTTTTATATATCTAATTTTATTATAAACAGACTCTAATGAATTACATTAAACTTATATAGGTATTATCTATCTATTTTCACATAAAATAAATTTAAATAAAATAAATTATTATTTAAATAAAAATTCGGTTTTTAAACTATATCTCAGTGTTTTTCACTATTCATGAAAAATTGAATGTTTTCAAAAAAATACAAGAAATTCACCCTAAGATAATTTCGATATTTTGAATCCAAAAAATTAATTCCATTTTAAATGATAATATTTATAAAATTTCCAAAAGTGGGAATTACTATTCATAATGGCTAGTTTGATTGGTTGTGGTGTGTTAGAACTCGAAATTGAAAAGAACACACGCTATTTAATTATTCAAAGAGAAGCGTACCATGGAATCTAGGGGTGTAATAAAGAAGTTGAAAGGATTAGAACCATCAAACCAAAAAATGCATGGAAAATGGACCAGTTGTTAACTAAATGTTTTTAATGAATAATTCGTTATAAAATGACATTTTTTATGTATAAAGGAATGGTAAATCCTAAGTATGTATTAATATTTTTCATGAATTTATTTATATTTAATTTGTATTTATAATTAATTTTTTTTATTTTTTATAAATAATTATTGGACTTTAGGTAATGGTTTGTGTAACAATATCATTTCATTTTAGCATGGTCAGTCATAATTTTTTTGTGGATATTATATTTAAATTATCCATTAAATCCCAAAAATTTTATAATCTCATTATTATTTCAGGGATTAAAATTAATATTATCAATTTCCACTTTATTTTATATACACTGATGCATAAAATATTTTTTGAAAACCATACATATTTCATCTTCAGATGATAAAATTTTTCATCCTTCTCAAAGATAATTAAATTAACTTAATGAATATTATTCACTATGATATCATGATTAAATAATGTAATTTTAAACTATATTATAAATTATTTGTAATATTTTGAATGTATTAATTTTTTCACATTCCAAATTTGGTTCTTTTGACATTTTATTAATACTTTAAAATGGATAATTGTTCGAATATTTACCATATTAAGAAATTTTCATAGCTCATTTCCATTCATTGATGTGGGGCGTCCATTGTTTGTGTCAATTTTAATATATAATTAATATTCAATCTAAATATTTATGGAATATTTAATTTTTAAATTTTTTTTGATCAAAATGATATTTTCACTTTTTTCAAAAATATATAAAATTTATATTTAAATTCATTTTCCATCTATGGGAACATCCGATATTAATTTTTATTCATTACTTGAGATATAATCATATGATATTATACACTATTTATGTGGATATTTTATAATGATGAAGATTTAATGATGATTATATGAATCACATTTCTTTTTACTGGGTAAATGTTGTTATGATTAAAACATTAGGAATCCCATTTCGTATCCATTGGTTATGCAATGATTAAATAATTAGCTACATATGAGTTTCACTTTATTTCAATGTGATATTTGATATTGAAGTAATTATTTTTTTATTTTATATTTCAGGACACATTTTAATATTTTTCATTATGTTATAGGTGGGACCAAAATTATATACCCCTCCAATGCATTGGGTAATGATTAATTTACAATAAGATAATATAGTATACAATAAAAAGTGAACAATGTCTAGTAAGTGACACTATCAAATATTATAGTTTTGGGAGATCATATTAACGATGGAAATGATTAAATAGTGAGTTAACCCAATCAACAATATAAGTCTTATATGGATCATAGTCTATATAAATTATCGTAATTTCATATTTTTATTCCAAATAATAATTTTATATGGATATAATATGCTTCCATTATACACAACTAATTATTTATGATTAAACACTGTTATGGCTTATTTATTTTTATTATCACAAAATCATATACCATGATTTCTGATTGAAGATTTTTTACTGATTTGGTAGGAATTTTGGATCTTATGAACATATTAATATACCCATATTATTTTGATCCTTTATTATTATTAATTGATATCTCATATGATTCACATTTCACGGAATATTAGCCCACAACATTTTATGATATAAATTCCATTATATTGGAATAAATGTTTTAAATGGGTTATTTATTATAATTTTCATATGTGAGAAAATATATTATGAGATATTGATGATCTTTTATGGTGTACGGTTACTCTGTATCAATATTAAAAATTCACAAAATATATATGGTTATTGATATTCTATTTTTATGAGAAATCATAAAATTCATATTATAGAATGTAGTATTTATATACAAATTCTTAGGTCATGTCACTTAACATTCCATTTATCATGTTAATTTTAACCCTTTATATATTAACATTGTTAACAGGTTGTCCAGTTGCAAATTATTTGGAACAACACGCTGATAATAACCATCAGATGAAAATAAAATTTATATTTTAGATATAATTATTGTTTTAGGTAATTATTTTATTACCTTTATCCTTAAAGGATAAAAAGATATTCCATCCTTAAATACAATATGTCTTGGAAGATAAACATTCTAGAGCCACAACTCATAGAAGCTGAATTTGTTTTATAATTTCTTTTTCTCTGACCATATCAATAAATTTTACAAAATTATTCTCATATTCCTATTTGATTCATGATTATGTATATATATCCCTAAGAAATTAAAACATTAAATTATGAAGATATTTATTGAATTATATGTTTATTTAATCCAATAATTCGCATGGTATAGTAGTCAATAAAAATGTTATTAATGTAAATTTGTATTACACCTACCTAATATGAATTATAATCTATATTATATAATCCTTATTCATAAAAAATTATGGAAACTTATTATGAAGATCTATCATTGAAAAATATTTATCTCCTTAATGTTGATGAAGTAATCCATTAATGAGTGTAAAATTACAATTATACATTATATCAATTGAATTTATCTCCCATTAATCTATGAACAACGTTATAAATCCATATTTATTTTTCATAAATAGTAATGTGAATCTCAAATTATAAATCTAGGGTGTATTAATCTCGTATCTTACAATTTGTTTGGCTTTTTATTCATATTTTCTAATTATACTATGTGAATTCTAAAAGTAATTTTAGATAAAAAAATTTCAATAGGGATGAGTTCAACTAAAAACACAACTTTGTGATGTAGTGTGTTTCTCACTAACAAATTATAAAAAACATCAATTAATTGATCAAAAATATTTATATATTATAAAATAATCATTAATTTCTAATCCATTTAATTATTTTTCTTTTTTTATATCATAAATTTATTAAAGGGGGATAAAATATTAGGATCTAAAAATATTTTAAATTATAATGTCTCATATCCCAATATAATGGAATCAACACCACCTCCACAAATATTAATATTCATATCTTAGAAATAAATATTAAAATTATAATTTAAATTAAAACCCATTAAAATGAATACCTCAAATGAAACCATGTGTATAACAATAATTTTTTGACATATGGAATGTCCATAAATCATAATATTGATAGGATAATATATGATTTTTTATAAGATCACAGCTAAAAGTTTTGATTAAAAACATTCATCCTTAGGATACCAAGAAATATTTATTTTTCTAGAAATCATAAGAGATATAAAGGGTGTGAATATGTATATTATAGTAATTGATTTTTTAAATTGGAAGATGTGATCAATGTACCTTCCACCACATCCTTTAGAACATTAAATTTCTCTATAGTATTCACATATGTTTAGAAATCCACCATGGGCCTTTAATGAGGTATATTCCATTGATGATTAGGTTATTCTTTCTCACTTGAACATAATAATGTACAATAAAACAATGATAATATCTAAGACATAAATTCATTATGGGGGATATGTTTTATCATTTCAAATTAGTTATAAATGTGACATCATCGTTAAAATAAATATTATACAACATGAGTTTCCAACATTGTAAAGATAACATTATATTTAATATCATTTTCCTTTTCCTTTCAAAATATATTTAAGAAATTAAATTCAATATCAATAAAATTCAAATTTGCAAAGTTTTTGTTATAATTTGATATAAGGAAATATGCATTCCATAATCTGTATATCATTTACCACTTTAGTTATCTATATTAGTGGAAATTTTTAATCTGAATCATAATTTTTTTTAATTCATCAATATAAATTGTTCCCTTTGAATACTTTATAAAAATATAAATGTCTTCTCAATGTATATGATCCATAAATTATATACTAACGGATTACATTTTTATTGAAAAATGGATATATTTTTCATATTATCTAATATGGAAATGATTTACCATATTAGAAATATACTTGTTTGTTTATATGTATGAATTTAGATCAGGATATGATATAAGTAAAAACAATAACAACAATTTTATCATCTTCATCACACACTTTGTTAACATCATTTAATTTTTTATGAGATAAATACTTACATATGATGTGGTTGTTCATGTGGTTTTTATTCTTCGTTCTACGTGCCATTTAGAATTAATTAAAACTAATGATTTATCTCATATAATAATGAATTTTGATTCCAAAAATAAGATTCATGTAAAATTAAACTATTCCAGAATATTGGCATTAATATCATATTGAATTGTCATTATGTTCTCATTATGTTCTATTATGTTCTTCATTGAAATGTTCCCACAGTATCTACTAAATATTCTTGGGAATAAAATCTAAAACCTCATACACAAGAAACCTAATGCTAGTGGTGACTTTAATAAATTTGAAAAATTTAATCGAAATAACATCCCATTGGATATATTAGTTTATTATTATTGATTTACTATATGAATACATCGTCCTTGTTTTTTTTATAAAAAATGAAATGAAACATGAAATTCTAGGGAGAAATTAATTATTTTATTTAGTATACCCCATAAATCATTCAAAGGGAATTAAATAGTACCTAGAGGAAATGAAATCATAATAAAGTGATAGTTTAAAAACATAGAAATGAAAATAATATATTATAATATACCATAATTAAGACATGAACAATATCTAATTCATAATCAATAATCAAATTTTCAATTTAATTAATATAATGAATTCTGAATATATCAAAAAATGAGTGAAAATTTAATTAATAACATAGATATCAACAAATTATTTCAAAATGAGAATAATCACATTTTTTTACATCATAATCTTATCATCATGCCCATTTTCCAGATACTATACATAAATAGGTATATAATACAATAAATTTTCGAACAAGTATGTCTTATGAGACCTATATATTAAAAAATTAGTAATAAAACGTCCTTATCATATCATACAATGTATAATATATTTATCATATTAAATAAATGACAAATAATACAATACACAATCAAAATAAACATTTTATTTGGAAAACTACTATAGTAAATGTCAATATTGTTCTCAGAAAGAAAATATCATAGCATGTTAATAAATGATATAGGGAATTAAATTCGAGGTAAAAATTAGTGTATATTTTCAATAGAATAATATTTATATTTAAATGGTGTGAAATATATCAAATGACCTCTAATAGTAAATTCATAATTTCCATTTTATAAAATGAGAAATTATCCATTTATATTAATAAATTTATAGACGAAAAATATTGGGAAAATTAATTTATTTGAAAATAACCATGTAATCATGTAATGTAATTTAAATAAATACATATGATTTTTTAAAAAGTTATTAAATTTTAAATTTTTTTTAGAAATTAACTTTTACACATTTCATAAATTGTAAAAAACCCATCATTCAGAATAAAAAATAAATTTTTTTTGGACCCCTCTAAATAAAAACTAATATAATTGAAATTGATTTTTAAAAATCCTTGGAGACTAGAAAACATAACTTTTAAAACATTAAAGGTATCATTTTTTTGGGGTATAATGATTCATAAAAAATTATAATGGGGTTTTTTTAAAAAGAAATATCTCAATCATTTAAATTTCCAAAGAGAGGACAATGATAGGATAAAAATTGAAAAGATCATAGATAAATAGTGGTGAATAAAAAAATATACATTCTATAAAAGAAATACCATATAAATCCCCCAATTTATATTTAACCATAAAATTACCAAATAAAAATCGTATGAAGAATAAACCCACACCATGGATTTCAACATGATTGGATGTGGTCTAACCTCTAGTATAGTAATAAAAAGTAATTATTTACTTTCATAAGAACCTTTTATATTATCTAAATTATTATAATCAGTTTTATTTTACATATGTGAATTTTCTATATTGTTAAAAAATCTTTTAAGTTCACATTTGATGTTATGGATATTTTTTGGGCATAAATAAAATACATATTCTGTTGGTGGATGATTATCAAACAGGGTGTCATATCCAATGTGTATTGAAGGGTTTATTTTTTTGGAGACTTGGAACATTCATATAGTGGATAGTTCATCTTAAAATCCCATTGTTGGACATATAATCTTTGGTATGGAATGCCAAATCGGATTGATGTTTGATATGTTTTGTGGTCCAGAAGTTATGTCAGGTGTCGAAATATTTATCAAGAGACTCAGGTAGAGTTTTGGAGGATATAAATATTTATATTTTAGTACAAAAATTTCAAGGAATGTATTAATATAAAAACAGGTATCAAAATATGTTTGGGGTACTTTTCAATTAAGATTTTACAATGCACAATCGAGTGGCACTGTTAGCGCATTGTATTTAAAATACAATGTAGTTTTTAGTGGAATTCATGTATGTGGTCTTGACATGGAACATGGTTCAAGGATTATCAATGTTTTAGATAAAAATTAATTTATTTTTTTATTTTTATAGATTATTTTACATAGTTTTCATATTGTTGGTAATTATTTTTGATTGAACATATTTGGTGGGTTTCAACAGGGAAATGATAACCACACAATTATGAATATCATATATAAAAACCATGATCCATTAATTGAATTTTTTTTCCCATTTTACCTTAGGATTTTATTTCACAAAAAACTATAAATCCTCTTCTGCATTTACCAATCATACATATAAAATACCACACCTAAACCTGTCTTCACATTGGAGGATTCCCATGTTGTCTTATATATTTCATTCACCATCGATTGAGATAATGAATCTGTGGTAATGTTATGAATATATCTATATATACTTATGGTATATTTAATTGAGAAATCATTCCATTTTTTCACTAATATGAACTATTTATAGGGATTTTGATTTCTTTCTGGTTTTATACCATATTTTAACAAACTGGAGTCTAATATCAGATGTGTGAAGTCATATATGGGTATGTTGTGTGGTTCCATTAATTAAACCCAATGTATCACCTCTGGAAATTGTATTCCTGATTTTGTGTGTGTCATTAAATCATTCTCATTAATTTTCCAAAAATTCATTTATTGATAATGTTGAGCCTTGTTTTCTGATAAGGAACGTAATTTTTATTTAATTCACAATTATTAGGGCTGCCCCTAGAGAATTTACTTAATTGTGCTAATATTAATTTATAATTGTTGATTTTTTTTCATAATAGGTATAGAACTGTGTGAATAATTAATTATTTTTTATTTTAATGACTAATTGAAAACTTTAATGTTTAATTCATTGAAATTGATGTTGGATTTGAGATATATTATTGTGAAATGGAACATTAAAAATCATTAATAACCATAGGGTGTAATATAATCATAAATGTGGTCTTCCTTGAGTTTTGGAAATTCAATTTTGTTTTAAACTATTTAAAATAATCATTTTTTTGTCTATGAAGAGGACCATCGAAGATAGATTTGGAAATGGAAATTTTACACCATGAAATATGAAATTATATGGTATCCTTGTGATGTTATATGACTTATATGTGGATTATGATTCAATAAAAAGTGAATTAATATATAATATAGTACTATTGGTTTTGAATGGTTAATTATTAACAAATGTAAATAAATACATAGTTTATGATTTCTGTAAATAAGAATGTTGTGGTGTAAATTCTGTATCTCAAAGATGTAATGAATAGATTAATTTATTGAAATTCATCAGTTCGTCATTGATTGTTTATGTTTTTTGACTTCATTAAAGAGATTCAAGGAATGTTTTAATGTCTATAATGGTGTGTAATGTTTTTAGTGATCCATTTATTCATATAAGAGGTGTAGATGGATGTTGGAGTGTGATACCACAATTGAATTCATTGGGGGAGAATGTTTTCTTGTTCCTTGAGAAATTCATTCTTCATTTATTCATTATTATGATTTCCTTACAGTGGATCCCCCCCCCCCCCAATTTAGGTAATGACGATATATATTGAATTCCATAAATTAATGTCAAATCTAAATGCAGGGTAGACTTTTTGATGGTAAAAGAATGGTCCACCTTGATTTAGTATGATATATTTGGGTTGATTTCCTCAGGAGTGAGTAATAAATTCTAATAATGATATAGTTCATAACATTGAGGATGATTACTTCTAATCAGAATAGCATTCATGATGATAAGAATTCTAAGGATCAACCTCTGGGTTTCAATATGGGATAAATTAAGATGGAATACAGTATTGAACCCTGTGGATTCTATTATATTAATGTGACTCGAGTTTCATTAGTACTGCACCATAGAAACGTACAATACCTGATGTATATAATGATCATAGACTAAAAATTATTCTCCAATATAGGTATCAAAACATTGTTTGGTGTCAATTCATAACCTGAATATTAGTTTATGTTTACTAACTCTTTATATAATATGATAAATTTAATATTTTCAAATTGTTAAAATGATAATTGCTATAAATGATTATATATCAAAATCTTCTATACAGATTATTATAAATTGGTTATTTTATGGATTTCATTGGTGTTTTAAAATTGTGTTATACACACACCCTACATAGGTTTCGAAGGAATTTTGGCTCCCAAGTAGAAATTAATATTTCCTTATTTGTAATAAAGCACAAGATCTTGTGATTAATTTATATCTAGGATGGAGTATGGAGTTTGGTATTAAGCTTCGAATCAAGAACATTTCATGGTTTAATCCTTGTTTTTCATTTTATCCTTTTGAGTCATTAAGTATATAGTCTATTATTATATTCATTATCAAGATTTAAAATGGTATATTTGACAGAACATGAATTATTTATTATAATTATATTTGTTCCATCTCTGGTAATCGTTTATTATGTATACCTAGATGGTGTATGTTATTTAATTATTTTATTCTATTAAATTACTCTAATAAATGATAATAAAATATCCCCATATTAATTTATATCTAAACTACAATCTATTTTTTGATGCAATATTGGAAGGAACCCAGATGGTATTATAGTGTTCCACTTGTGTAGGAACAGTATAGAGACCCTTCCTTTTCATACATATATATTAAATACATTTAATGATAAACAATTTAAAAGTGTTACAAAAAATAGAACCAATGGATTAGTGACTTTTTAAATTTTTTTCCATATATTACTTTTACACAATAAAAAATGGTCATTTAAGTCATTCTTCTGTAACATAAAATTTCCCCCTCCCCCATGTTCTCCTTATTACAAGTACTCAAATGAGGATCTATATCAAAAGAAGGGGAGATCTAAAGGCCTAGTAAGATGATTAATAAAATACAAAAAACATGGGTGAAAATAATCATAATCATCAAAATGAATGAAAATCATCACAACCCTAAACATGATAGGATACATTAGATAAACTCATGGAATATGGTAATGCGTATAAATTAAATATCATGTCAAATTTTAATAAAACCACATATATTTATGATAAAATGTTGTATCTTGTTCATGCATATTTCTCATTATCTCATGAGATTCATCACATTACCCAATGAATTGAATAAATATATAATTATTGGCACAACCAACACATCTTAAAATTTACATTAGCAACTTAATTTTTGTTGAACACATCACATCATATCATTTTCATTATTATACATCCTATATAGGACATTTATCAATCAAGGACATAAAATATTCAATGGGATATAATGAGGTTAAATTAAAAAATAATGCATTCTTGAATAAACATTGTGGTTTCTGAATTAATGAGGTAATAACAAAATTGGTTCAAGAATAATCATTCTTCAATAGTTAAGTAATATTCCGATTAGAATTAAATGATTTATTTTAAGAAATAAGAGTTGATTATGAATAATATATTCCATTTTTATAAAAACCAATTGGAAACCTGAATATACAATGAAATAAGAGGGTTGAAATATGAAATTATATTTAAGGATTATTATTGGAACATCCATACTTAAAATATAGTGAAAGAGGGAAAACCAAAAAATAGAGGTGGGTTTTATAATTACCCATACCTTATGTCTGAATACTATCATCAAATCAATATCATGAATAATAATACTATATTCATTAACACGAAAATAAATAACCTTTTATACATGAATTTTATTCACTGTCATTTTATTATGTTCATTTATGGGATTTTAAATGTGTTTTAGTGTTCAAATTCATCGTTAGGGGGATTCCATTTTCATCGTAATCATAATAGGTTCTCTTGTATATGAGTATGGATGTTTTTTTAAAAAGAGAATTATTATCATAAATTGAAATTATATTTAGTTAATGAACATAAATAAGTGTAATTGTTATTATATATCATTTTTATAGTATGAGGATGAATTTTTATATGAATTTTTAGTGAAAATGGTTTAATTTATTTAGATGTTTTTACGAACATCATGAGCATGTAACATTTTATTGAACATAAATATTATATATTAGTTCCCAAACATTACATTATTAATAATATATATAATAAAATATAATTTATTAATAATTAGGGATTTATAACATTCATTTATGGTAGTAGTGAAAATTGAATATGAATCATCCATGGTGGCAGATAAACGACAGACCACTGACCGTTTTTTTATTTTTATAATAAAAGGAAAATGAAATATATTATAAGAAGAATTATTCCAACAAAATAATAACATTACAAAATATAAATTATAATAATTTTATAATCCATATTTTATAGTTGGAGGTTTTGAGAGGAAATGATTGAAATTAAATTGAAAAGAAATTAAAACGAAAGGATTGAGGGTTTTGCCTATTAAATTTCACCTCACTAAGACCCTCCATAGGGAAAAGTGATTGATATTTGGATGAGAGTAGGGTATCCTATACATGTGCTAGGGGATTGTGAAATATTTTGTGTAATACATGGGCAATGCTCAAAACATTAATTTTGTGAGGAGAATAGGTGGTGATACGTTTTATTTATCATGGATGAGAGGGGTGTTTTATTATTAGTTTATTCAATAGTTTATTGTTTTAGATCAATATTATGAAAAGTTTAAAGATATAAATAAATAAATTTTCAAAATTAAGGGTTCTAGATATTATGTGATTACATCATCCATCCATCACCTTTGAATCTACAGTTCATGTATTTATCTTTTATTATAAATTATTGTACTTTAAAATTCAGTAAACAACATTGTATTTTGGAGAAAAAAATACACCCATATCATTTTTCTATATATAAAATTCAAATATAAACTCCATTTTATGAGGATAATTTAATAAATATGGGTAATTGTTTTTAATTATAATCATCATTCACTCGGAAAATCCAAATTTTAATGTTATAACTGATTTTATAATAATTTCTATATTTAACTATGGTCACATAAATTTATCAAATAATCATTATAAAACAAAATTTCAATTTATGAATATATTTTATGAAAATAAATTTTATTAATTTTAAAACTACAAATAAACACTAATGTTTTAAATAAATAACAACACATAATTAATAATTTTTTATTTCGTATTTACTTGTACTATGATTTCATTATTTTCTATTATCATTTTTATGATGCATAAATTTTATTTTTATAGTCATATGTAATGTTTCAATTATATTGATCAAATTACTCTTCCTTGTGGTCATGTTTCTATTTAAAAGGGTCATGATTCTATTCCATTGGAATAAGATCCTTTATTTCTAGAAATACCTATAATTTAATTCATTATTTAATAATGATGTTTTTTAAGTTACCAAAATATCTTTGTGTGTATTATACAATATGAAATAATTTTATGAATAGGATTTCCTTTGATTAAATATTTGGTAATTATAAATAAATCAATTGTCTAGGGAGTCAGATCTTTATAGTAGAGTATTATAATTATTTTTCATTTATATTACTATATAGTCTTGGTGTAAATGATAATATGGGTGTATTAAAACTTTATATGGTGATTATACCTCAAACTAGAATCCCTATGTATTTGGGCATTCAATATTATATTATACAGAATTTTTTCTCATGATGTTTGTGTTTACTATTTAATTGATTTAACCTAAATTTCTTCAATTGAATATGATTTAATTGATTTATTGAATTTTATATTTAGGTCATGTTATTGAGAGAGGGTGTGTTTTCGGGACATATATGTCATATAGGATTCATGTGTCCTTGGATAAATTTCCTATTATTTATTATATTATTTCCTAGACTATGGATTGGTTTAGTTATATTATGTGTATGCATATGTTTTTTTCTTTCTTGTATAATTTTTGGTAGTACCTTATCAAAAAAACCCATAAATGGAAAATATATATGTTATGTGATTACATAGATTGAATATTATCATTTGTATTATAAAAAATTACAAATATAACTAAAAGATAATTTTCCTATATTATATCAAAATGAAATCTTGTTAAATCAATTCTATGTATTGAAGCTTTTATGTTGCTGTAAAAGAATAAATTTAAATTAGAAGATGATTTTTTGGTATTTTATAGGAAGCTGAAATATAAAATGGATATTATAAATAATATGATGTTTTCTTCTATAAATTGTTCCATAAATTCCATATAACTTTTCACCTAATTTTTTAAATCTATTGATCTAAATATAATATGAATAGTTGAGAACCACATACCTATGTATGTGAGGTAGATATATTTCATGGATGGAGTTGACCATGTTTATGGGTAATTTGTGCTATTGGGATCACATAATTTTAGAGATACCACCCATGTCATATATACCATTATTTTTGTATAGATCCCCATTATATTTATACATATTATTGAATGATTTTTAGATACAAAAATACTTTAATTACACCCCGAATATCATGATGCATTCTGTTTTTTTAAAACATCTTTCATGATATATATAAGTGAATTAAACAAATTTAATCCGAAATTTATTCTAAAAAATGAGCTCCAAATATTCATTTGAGTTATTAAAACAACATTTGAAAACCTAGGTAATAAATAATGAAATTGGAGAGATAAAAGGAATAGTAAAGTTATAAAAATGCTATGGAAACGAAACATGTTAGTTAATTGTATTACATGTTATCATAAAATGGATGTCTCATGAGTAATGACATATAAGAATAACATTATGATACGTGTATCATAATATCGTGGAATGATAAAACATATAGAAGAAACATATAACATGACATAAAAAGAGGATGAGGGTAACATCTGAAAAACATCACATGTTAGAAAGTTCCAAATAATAGATTGGTTTAACTCTTTAATCCCTAAAACAATGTCCCATGAGATTGAAACATTACCTAATGTAATAATGGATGAACATTACAGAGGAAAATAACCCCATAAAAGGAATGGAGAGTGAGAAATGTAAATATGTGAGAGAAAAATTTACATATTTTAGAATCTATTCATAAAATGTTTGTTCTAATAAATTAAATAATTGAATAACTTTTAGACATATTAAATAAAATTGACGGAAAAAATACCATTTCAAATTGAAAATCAATTTTTAAACTAAAAATATTTCCAAAAAAATATTAACAATAATTGATGTGATTAAAAAAATGTAAACTATTAATGAAAACGTCTAAGAGTTGAGTAGAAACTATATTTTGTAATTCTATATATGTTGACCATGTATAAAAAATGATTCTATTATATTTTTTATTACAAAAGTTATAAGTACCGTATTTTGAAACCTATTGGATGATTACTTTCATAAAAAATAAATGAAAATAATGTTAATAAATTACTTTAAAAATCGTTTTATAATATTTTTAAAAAAAATTGAATGTACGTTAATGATAAAATGTTTGTTCAAGACAATTGGTTTTCGACCAAAGAGAGAAATAAATTCAGTTTTCTTAATAATAGTTTTCTAATAATTTTAATTACTAAACAGATAAGAATGGATATATTAAATTTTAATTTAATTAATTACTATAGGAGAATATTATAAAATAATTTCATTAGTAAATTATCAAATAATATCTTATAATTTAAATTCTAGAGTAAATAATCATTCTTGGAATGATATTGAAACATAAACCCTTATTGCTTTGGTACCATTTCAATCATAAATTCAATTTAATTTATTTGATGAATTGTAATATTACGTTTAATTATGTGTGAATAATTTTTGAGATAATATATATTGATTATCCTTATAAACAATTAAAATAATTTATGTTCATAAAATAACGTGTTTTATAAAGAAAGATTTTTTGGTTCAAAATACTTACCATGAGTCAAAGCATTTCATCAATGTATTTAATTTTATTAATAATAAATATATATAAATAATTATTTTTTAAATATAATTTCTGTATTTATATATCCATACATCAAACATTTACATCATTTAACATTAATTACATGATAAATTTCATAGCTAGTTTTTCCCACATCGGGTTAATTACAAATGCATAGTTCATTACTTCAAAAAAGAGTCGATGAGGAGGTTAGGGTCAAATAAGGAATTATGCCATAATTTATTGAATAATAACCTTGAAAAATATTACTTTTTATCAATAAATTATATTTTAAAAAATAAAAATGATTTATGTTTAAGAAATGTCAACTATGATTCAAGAATCATGAGAGTGTGTCGTAAGAATGCATAGAGAAATTTTCCAATTTTCAAATATAATGATGGAAACAATGAATGTTATATATAATATTTACATATATAATATAATATATGATAAATATAATAGAAATTATTAGATACACTTACTTATACCATCCATTTGATGCAGTTATAAAAATCAATCACATCACTTCGTGAGGTGGTAGTTCTCAGTACACACAAATTCCTTTATCGTCTATTCTATGGATGATAAGATAATAATTTATATGATATATTTATTTTAAATAATAATGAATATTCAATTAATATAATTTATAAACATAAAATTAATCCTTATTATCTTCCCTGTAATTTTTAAAAGTATAATGAATCACGTCACATCACGAGGTGGTATGACAATATAATCAAAATCGACATAATCATATTCTATAAAAAATAAAATTTACAAATGTATATGTGATATTATAATTTATTAAGTATAATTATATAATAATTAATATATATATATATATATTAAATATATAATTATATCCAGTCATGATATGAAATGATGGAAAATGAGTTATCTCAGTTCGTGATACGGTAGTATGGCATACTCACGATAAGTGGTATCATTACCATTTGATGGAAGATGAGATGGATTTAGGTCATTAAATTAACATAAAATCATCTCATTATATATAATATATTAATTTAATTATACAGTAATGGTTTAATTATATTGTAATGTGGTGGAATAATATATAATATAAAATGATTAGTTTAAGACACTGCCTCTTCCATAGACTATAGTTTTTGGATTTCCCCAAAACCCTACCTGGTTTATCTTTATAGTAAATCATGATTGATAATATATTTTTATAGAATCAATTTAGTTATTTAGGAAGGCCTCTTATAAAATAATTTCTTTTGGATGCGAAAATTTTAGTGGAGAGGTGGTGTCCTTTTATTAGTGAGGAGAGGAGTCACATGGAATATTTAAAAACCAATTAATTAAACACATGTTTTATCATGAAAAAAGCCACCAAAATTGATAACTTTCAATCCATATATTATATAATGCAAACATATAACCATAATATAGTTATTATACATGATTATTTATTAACACGTATCTTTTTAGAATAACCCCTAGTAATCCTATTTTTACCTATACTTAATAATTAATTCTTACTTTTTTATCATGTTATTATGGTAAAAAAATAATTTGAACTTATTAAATAATATGAATTAATAAGATTAAAAATGTTGAATCCATTGTTCCTAAATTCATTTTATTTTTTTGGATAAATTTGATTTAATATTTAAACCACATCCATGTTTATTTTTTTTTTCAAAGAATGAATTCTTTCAAAATAACATTATCTTATAAGTACTATATGAAATGTAATTACAGTTAAATGATTTTAAATTAATATATAATAATATATAAATTATATTTATATAAGTTTCCATTCATTTTTATTTTAACTATCTAAAATATTAAATTATTATACACCTTAAATTGTCTTTAGAATAAAAATGAAATCCTAGGAATAAACATAAAATAAAATAAAGTATACAAAATATTAACATGTAATTAATTGCATTAAATATAAAAAATAATTATAATTTAAATTTCAAATTAAATTATAATAATAATAAAACTTAATTTATATAAAATAAATGATAATTTCATAAAATTATTTATTTTCAACTATTCAAAAGAAAAATTGAAATTTTCTAAAAGATATCCAAATTTAAACATCAATTAAAATCTGTATTCTGATATTAAAAATGAATAATTTTTTTCAAATAAATTTATATTATTCTGAAGTATATATTTTGTAACACCCTATGCTTCCACATTACATTTCCCTTTAAATAATACAATAGTGTGTGATGTATGCAACACCAAGTTCAATCGCACCACGGCCTATCAATCTAGTCGTTTAAAAAGCAGTTATGAATCGAAATAACCACATTTTGAATTTTATATATATCCAATATAATTTTAACATTAATATTTTGTGTTTCTAATACATAATATGATGAAAAATTAATTGTTTTTAGATAATAGATGTATTTTACAAAAAATGCATTTTTACAGCATTTTAATGGAGAACCCTTTTTCAATCCAATATTTGACACCTTTTTATATTCAATTTGACAAAATAAACTTCTTAATTAAAATTAAGATAAAAAGATTTAGTTTCAATAATTATTATTTTTTCTAATAACATTCATATTTGGGTGAATAGTGAAATATACTAAATAGTAATTGAATAAACTAGTTTAATAGAAATAATTTATAGCGATAAATAATACATTTGAATGGTTTGGAAGTATAATTATATTATATTTTTACCATTTAATATAATTCTTGTAATGAGAATTAATTTCACTTTGAAATCATACATAAACAGGTGTCAATTTTTTGATAGTTATTGTTTCTTAAAAACACGCTATTTATTTTGACAACGAGAATTAATTTTAATTTAAATAATAAAACGTCTATGTTTTTAATTTTGTAAAATGGATAAAAAATTTAATTCCAAATATCAAATATCTCATAGGATTATTTTTCGGTATTTTTCTAAAAAACATCAATTTTTGATGAATAGTAAAATAACTTAGTAATAGTTAAAAACTAACTTTTTTATTTAAATTAAATTTTTACCACTTCTGGGAATTGAATTTCAAAAATCTGACATGCTTGTTATTTATTAGTAAGTAATATTTTTTTAATAAGATGAAATTGATTTTTGGTGAATAGTAACATTTGACTATTATTTACCACGGTTAAAGGTAAATAAGGTAATTCAATGTAAAAAATATATTATAATAATAAAAAATTATCTTAACACATGTTCTAACCTTATTTTATGATTCTTGACTTACCATGGGAATCCTTGGGTAAATTTGGGACCCCATAGAGCCACTTAAGAGTGATAATGAAACATTATTTTAATTAACTTAATGTAAAGACTAAAATAACATTAACAAATATCTTTTAGTCTATTAATTATTACAAGGGGTCATATAAGACATCTTTTTGACTATAAATATTCATTGGAAATCCATAAAGATATCCTACATTATGGTAATTGTTTTCTAATATTTTGACATCATATAAATTAAATTATTTATGATATAATAATGATGCAGTATTTACATGATTAAATAATTAATTAAATAAATAAGATTATTAATATTAAAAAAATATCGAAAAACGTATCAAATGCATATTTAATGATTTTGTTTTGAACATTAGCCATATTATCTTTGACTTTAATGAGTATTGGATTTTTTGAAATAGATGATAATTTTAATATAAAATAACGCTTTCAAACTTTATTAAGAGCCCTTCTTCTCCATTATAAGAGCACACCACTTCTAACCCATTCCTCACTCCTATCAAGACCCATGGATCATCCAACCCTTTCCCAAATAAGCTCTCAAGATCCCTATCTTCCACCTAAAAGCCTTACCTAAGGTAGAAGTCACTTCAAGAAGTCTTTTAGGTTCAATAAAATGGTGTTACCCAAATTAATGGTAATGGTTTTTCTTAACATCATTTCATTTATTTTACTTATCCAACCACTAAACTCTTTTTATTAATTGCTACTATAACAACTCACTATTTCTGTGGATGGAAATCTAACACCTCATGAAACGATGATTATTCAATTATCTCTTACCACATACCTTGATGGCCATTAAGATTAAACTATATTTATATATTATATATATTATGATTATGTTTTAATTATTGTTCTGTATTATCCTTTTATATAATACCTTTATGTTTTCCATTTTGAGAATACACGATAATTTTAATTTGAGGAAATGTGGACCACCGCCACCTCAAAGTGATATGACTCGTTAATGCCTTCTGTGTGATGTATAAAATATGGATTTAATTATGTTATATATTATATTATACTAAAATTATAATATGCCTATATACCATTATGTTTTAATTCCATTAAAATACAAAACATAAATGAAATTAGCATTCATGCGTACGTACGGCTTACCATCTCCATTAACGGGCATTTCATTTCATATCTCCAATTGTTATGTATTGTTATATATACATATATATATATAATGGGTATATAAGTTATGTATGATAAATAAATCATTAATATAATTCTGGATATAAATTACTTTTGACCACATGGGCAACATGTAATTATAAGAAGTTTACTTTTGACTCAAGTACCAAATATCAACAAAACAACCATTAATAACTTAAATGATTTTAGTAATGTTTATAACATACTAATAAGTCATATAAAAAGATTTATAAATTTGAAAAAGGTTCTGAAGCATGTAAAAATTAACTTTAATTTATTATTCTTTAGATAAAATAATGAACCGGTCAAGTCGGTCACGAGGTAATGGTTAATTTCACAATCTCTTCACTATCTGATGTTGTTTTACGTAAGTATATATTGGGACCACTATATCATCTACATCCATGTTTCTTAAGAGGGTATTTCAAAACATTTTTACTATTTACTATAATATGGGTTAATGTCATTTATACCCTTATTTGACTTTTTAGAAAATATTATGAAAGAAATCATTCCGTTGTTTTCCAAAGATGGTACTTTCTATCCTTTTCGAAAAAATTAATTAAAGAATGATTTTTTTAACTTATACGGAGGGTGCATCTATTTTTCGCCATTATAATATCATCAAAGCCTCCCTAACATGATTATAAAAATATTTTAAAAATAAATGTTTTCTTTTATAATTATGTTACTTTAAATGATTTCAAAATAGAAAGAGATATTTCTCTCAAGTAGTTTTGATTTCATCTATGTCAAAATCCTTTGATGGATTTTATAGTTATTTTAAATTTAATTTGTAAAAATAAATTATTCCATAATTTATTGAATGCGTTATGATTGTTTTTAATGTGGATGTGTTATTTTTATACCATTCATGGTTTATGGTTAATGTATTGACATTTCATATACTAGTTTTAATAGGAATGTTTATGTTATGTTTC
This sequence comes from Viscum album, assembly GCA_963277665.1. Classification (NCBI taxonomy): domain Eukaryota; kingdom Viridiplantae; phylum Streptophyta; class Magnoliopsida; order Santalales; family Viscaceae; genus Viscum; species Viscum album. The sequence goes on from OY728166.1 coordinate 52,308,712, forward strand.
AACCTTTTAATATAAGGAATGTATTAGGCATAGTAAGTGACGGGTGGAGCCTGCTATATCTCCTCGATGCATAGGTAGGTCTCATGTCACTATTATACATGGAATTGGTCGAGGACTTTCCCAATTTTATATATAGTTTTGGCAGAGGCCTAAATCATTTTTAGACATCTTGGTTGAGGCCTTGACAAGATGTTTCAGAATGTCTGGTATTATACATTCCATCATTATGAAAATAATATTGATGGTTAATGTGATAATTCGACTAGTAGGATACCCATGACAATGTTTTATTATGGAATTATTTATTATGATCATATTTCTTCCACAAAGTGTTCATTTTTATTATTTGTAAAGGCATGTATTGTCAATTATTCACCATGCCTAATGTTTATGTTATCTTATGATGTGTTTCTTACACATACAGAGTGATTGATCTCACCCCTTTCTTATGTTTTAATTAACCAGGATATGAACAAGTTAGTTATGAGTGACTTGAAGGTTTAATCTAGGAGTATTCGATGTTTCTAATGGAATAAATTACTATTGTATTTCTTTTTAACTTGTAATATTGAACTTATGTATGTATCTTGTTTCCAAGGAAACTAAACTGATATGTCTTTCAGGATTTAATCCCTTGTGATCATGAAAATATTATATAATAAAGTACTCATAGTGGGTAACTAGGGTCGGGGAATTATATTTGGTATCAGAGGATGTTTATTATAAACCTTGGAAACTAGATTTTGATAAACTCCGATTAGAGAACATTACCCTAAGATCGACTTTGAGGATTAGTATAGAAGAACTTCCTAGAATTTTTGTAATGTAGATATTTTTTTTATTTTCCAAGAAATACATCAACGTCTAGATACAAGAAGGTAGAGGTGGTTGTGGCACAGATGAACCTAGTATTGAAAACTCTAACAAGGTGTGTTGGGCTTTACCGGTGTTATCCAGGTACATGACAATGGGCCTTGCTGCACTCTTGGTTATGATACTCCCGGGGGAAATTCATAGGGTAATTCAAATATTTTTTTACAAACCATTATGATGGATTAATGAGTATATACCTCCTCAATGAAATTATTTTTTGGATAATGGTTTATATCCATAAACTTTTTCAATTTATGTTATGTGATTTACATGTTTAGAATTATATATTTCATTTCATAAACTAATTTAGTGTATGCCATTGTTTAGAAATGGAGCATAGTGGAAGGAATGAAAACTGCATCAATGAACGTAATCCATGTAGGGATTTCCCTCATTCTCAAGATAATTACAGTGGAGATGGTGATGAAACTGATGTTGATTAGCTTGTCACCATAGTGGGATAACTCACTCAGGTTATTAATAATAACCATACCCATACGAAGCACCCTGATCCACAACGTGGAGGATAAATGTTATAACAATTAATGAGGCAACAAACACCAACATTCAATGGGAATAAAAATCCACTTGTAATAGAGAAATTGATAATTTCCTTAGAGAAAGTATTTCATGCTTTGGGGAGTAGAGAAAGGGAAAAAGTTGTCATGACACTTTATCGTCTCATGAGAGAAGCAGGTCTATGGTGGTCATTAATTCAAAACACAAAAAAGGATGAATAAGTTTTAAGTATGGAATGAAGGGAGTTTAAATAGCTTTCCTTAGAAAAATACTTTCCTCATGACCATTGAGCGGATATGAAAAGGAAATTTCTAAGTCTAAGGAAAAAAGAGGATGTGAATGCCGCAAAGTATGATGCTAACATTACAAGGATAGAAAGGCATGCTATAGATTATATATGTAACCCAAGGAGTAATATTGATCGATTCTTTGATGGTTTAAAACCATTTATTCATCAATAATTAGTCTCACATTCCTTCTCATAATATAAAGATATTGTTTCATGAGCAATCAAGATAGAAAAAGAATTATCTATGTCTTATGACATTAATGAAAAGCAAGAGAAGAAGAGATCTGCTGAACACTCTGGGAAAAAAATAATGAAACATGGAAGAAGTGAAGACTTGAGTTTACACCCTATTATAATTTTGGAAGGATGAACCCTTGCACGTGTTTAAAAGGAAAGAGTGTATGCTACAAATGTGGATAGAAAGGCCATATTGCTGATTAATGTAAGGGAAAGAAACAACTTGTCAATGTTGAATGCTATAATTGTAAAGAAATGAGTTATTATAAAAATGAATTTCCTAATCACCAAGGATACTTACCTCAAAATAGTCCATTTGTGCAAGTCCATACTTATGATGTTACTACAGATGAAGGGGATTAATTAATGTCTTTGGGTTTTTGCAATCAAGAATTATTTTCTGGTCATAAAAAGTATGTGATATATATAAGCATTGTACAATTTTACATTTTGTTTTCATTAAGGTTTCAATATAATAAAGGTAATTATATTTTATTTATGTGACAAAAAGAGAAACAGTAGGTTGTTGGGAGAATATTATGTAACAATTGATTTTGGAATTTAGAGGCCTTTTTGAGAGAATTTGGGTAGAAGTGTTTTGGATATCTATAAAGCTTGGAATGGATTAAATTGATCATTGGATAGTATTTATTAATATTATTTTTCTAATATTATAATTCTATAGTTTTTGAAAAAGGAAAACATGCAGGTCGAGCGATAACACATTGCGTCAGGACAAAGAAGCAGGAATCGAACCCACAACAAATGTGCTACTAGGCTTTATGAGCTACCAGTACACTAAAAAATTCCATGGTTTTTATAAATTAGTTTTCTTTATTGTATATGTTTGGAACCTTATTCTATTATGATAAATATAATATTTTCTGAGACCTAATATCTTTGGGAGTGAATTATAAGTTTGTTGATGAAATTAGCTAAAGGATGTAACTCTATTTGTTAGATATATTTTTCTATCTCCCTTATTCTATGATGAAATTAATTCTTAAACATTAATGAAGGGATCTTAAAACCAAAAATGAGTTTCCCAAAAACCTTATGTTTTGTTAAACTGATGATTTTTTAAATCATCATAGATTGATGGATTTGAGGCCCTCAAATTTACACTTGTTTGTGATTGATGACCTCAATCACTCCCTGTAAATGTTTACATTATTCCTCCATTTACATGTCATTAGTTTCTACCAATGTTACCCTTATCAAGATCATAATTTGGCTGTGACTTTTTCATTACCATAATCCTATTATTAAGACTTACTTTTATTAACCCTATTTTCGATACGGGTTTTCTACAAATGTATTTTCTATTTTTAAATTTATATTTTAGAAGAAAAAATTCTAATTACGAGGATGAAATTTATTAATGTTTGGAAGAATGTAACATCACGAGCATCCACAATATGTTTCTCTTTAAATAATAAAATAGTGTTCGATGTACGCATCACTAAGTTCAAGAACACCACAAACTATCAAACTAGCCATTTTAAAAGTAGTTAGGAATAGTAATAACCACATTCTGAATTTGATATATTTCCAATATAATTTTAATATTCATATTTTGTGTTTCTTATAACAGATATAAGAACAAATTAATTTTTTTTATAAAAGAAGTATTTTTCCAAAAATGCAATTTTACTGGCTTTTAATAGAGAACCCTTTTTATATCCAATATATGACACTTATATATATTCAATTTGACAAAATAAACAACTTATTTAGAATCGGGACATAAAAATTTAGGTTTGATAAAATTTTGGTGTTTTTCTGATAACCTTCATTTTTGGGTGAATAGTGAAACAAACTAAATATTAATTGAAAATAAATTTTGTAATCAAAATAATATATACTATTAAATTATACATTTTAATGGTTTGGATGTATAATTAGATTATGTTTTTACAATTTAATCCAATTTTGGACATTGTAATTAATTTCACATTGAAATTATACATAAACAAGTGTCAATCTTTTGATAGTTATTGTTTCTTAAAAACACGCTATTTGTTTTGATAACAGTAATTAATTTTCAATTAATTAATCAAACATACAAGTTTTGAATTTTGTAAAATTGACATAATTTTTGAGTTCAGAATATCAAATATTTCTTATGCTGAATATTTGTTATTTTTCTTAAAAACATCAATTTTTTATGAATAGTAAAACCACATAGTTGTTGTTAAAAAATTGACTTCTTCATTTAAATGAAAGTTTACCTCTTTTGTGAAATGAATTTCTAAAATATGACATACGTTGATGTTATTATTAAGTAAAATGTGGTTCCATAAGTTGAAAAATAATTTTTTGTGAATAGTAAACTTTGACTTTTATTACCGCATTTAAAGATAAATAGAGTAATTCAAGGTAAAAAGAATATTATCATAATATCAAATTAACTTTACAATTGTCCTAACCCAATTTTATGAGTCATGACTAATAATGCTCATCCTTGGGGAGATTTTGGGACCCCATGGATCAACTTAAGAGTGATGATGACACTTTATTATAATTGACATAAAGTAAAGATAAAAAGTTCATTAACAAATATCTTTTAGTATTTTAATTTTTACATGGAATTATATAAGTCATATTTTCAACTATAAATATTCATTGGAAATATAAAAATATTTTCTACATTACGGTATTTTGTTTCTAATTATTTGAAATCATATAAATTAAAATATTTATGGCACGATATTGATGTAGTATTCACTTCATTAATAAAGGATTTGAATGAATAAGATTATTGTCACGACCCATCATCGGGGCCCGTGCCGTGACTACCCCAAGCCTTCCTTCCATAGGCCAGGGGCTAGCGACTAGCACCAAAGACGTAAATCCTGATAACTGGGAAGGAATTTCCTTTATAAAAGTAAACAAAACATCACATAGTACAAGCGGAAGTAGTACACTAAGTAAAAAAGAAAGTGTTGAAAAGTAAGTGGGCCAGAATACAAACCCAACTAAAAGTACAGCTACAACTGAATTAAAGTACAACAGAAAAGACAAACAACTGGAAGAATAGAAGCAGCTCCTGGGTTGTCCTCCTCAGATCCTACCGAAAGGGTAGGTACAGATAGCATAGCTCCTGGATCGTCCACCAAGGATCCTACCTGAAGGGTATGTACATATAGCCTCCACAACGCTCTCGCCCGTCAACCTCCTCCGACTATCGTCTCGTCATGAAGTCCACCTTCGGATACTGACTCGTTGTGAGGTCCACCTCTGGGTACCATCCAGCCCTCGAACACTCGGCCTCTGTCAGCGCAGCCCGTCGTCTGCAACCAACACAATGAGGTGCGGGCATAGCCCATTCAGGGGTGAGTATACGATGCTCATTAGGGACCCCGACACCCTCAAGGTCTCACAATACCCAACAAGGATAACCACAAAGAAGAATCTCAACTGATAACCCTTACTTAGGTATGAGCTCATACTTATACATAAGTTATCAGGTAACCCATCTAAATAATGATGAAACAGAAAGGTTATGAAATCAACGGATAACCACGACTTAGATATATGCCCATACATATACCTAAGTTATCAAGTGACCCATCTCAATCATGAGGTAAACACAAAGGTCATATACTCAGCTCAAACAAGGATTTTCATTATCGAAACCGTAACTGCTGAAGAGATCCGTCTCTGACGAGTATAGTGATCCTGTCACAAGTCTGAGGTACTGCTCACTGACCTTAGACTGCTGAGGTACTCCTCTTGTCGAGTACCACAGGTCTTCCACCTCACTAAGTAGTGGACCTCTTCCATGGGTCTGCCACCTCACACAGTAGTGCTCCCCCTCACAGCCTACAGAGGTACTCCTCCTGTTGATTACCGCGGGTCTGCTGCCTACTACCAGGCACTCCGTTCGTCGTGGGTCTACACCCAATCACAGTAGTGCTCCATCCACTTGGCTAGTCGACTCACTCCAAGTCGAGTCGGTCAAGCAGTCATCAGGTCTCATCCAACTACACGGTCTCCAAACTCCGTACGCTCATCTCCAGGAGGGTCCTCTCCACGAGCTACAGGTCGATACTGCAAGTATCACTAAGTCCCACGAAGAAGTATCTCAATGGACTACGTCGTCATATGGGTCTCAACGCAACAGACGGCATGTCAATCGGATGCACAGTCTGTGAGTTATTAGCCTTTTCGTCCCAGGGGCCCGGTTGGTTTCGTGTGCGAACCAACCCACCCGTATCTCAACTATACCCCAAACTCTCATAGGATATACTCATAGGGACGTTTCTCAACGTGATCACCAACGCCGCTGACGGTTCATGAAACAGACGTCCAGTCTGAAAGTTTTCAGATTTTCCCTTCCAGGGGCCCGGTTGGATTTCAGTCTCAATCCAACCCGACCACTATCCAACTATGTACAAACCTCAGGTGAAGTATGCAAAATGTTATGCCCCTTCAAGAGGAATCCAATGAAGTCGACGACACGTCTATCGGACGTCCGGAGCTAAAGTTATAAGTGTTTCCGCTCCGAGGGCCCGGTTGGTTTCGGGTTCAAACCAACCCAGTCGTACCCAAAGTTCTCCAAAACCTTGAGTGTAATATACTGAACAGACCATCTCAATCCAAGCATCAGATAACAATTGATGGTGCGTCGATCGGAGGTCAGTAGCCCAGGTTATGGGCGTTTGAACGAAAACTGCCCACATATAGGGGGTTCGGGCCCAGTCCGACCCGGCCCGAGACCCCCTGGGTCGGCCTGAACTGGGTCAACCCGAACCGGGTCCGGGTCTGGCCCACTACGGCGCGGCCCGGCCTGGCTGGCGCGGCCCGACCCTGCCAGCGCGGCCCAGCCCGGCCTGGCTGGCGCGGCCCGGCCCCGCCAGCGCGGCCCGAAAGCTCGGATCGGCCGAGCTGTCGCGGAAAGAGGGGGGGGTCTTCCCCCTTGATTGAAGTCGCGGCCCCCCACGTGGGGGCCGCTCCCTTTGACTGACGGGGATTACGACCCCCGGTCTCCCCCTGGTCCCACGCGGCCACGGGACCATCACCTGCCACAGCGGCTGAAGCCGCGGCAGACCCTCCTGGCGGCGCGCCGGGCACCGCCGCCTCCTGGCGTCCGGCCGGTGTCGGCCGCCCCCTCCGGCCGCCGGTGCCGCCGTGCCAGCGTGGCGCGCCGGCGGGATCTTCCACGGACCATCGGACGCGCTCCGGTGGTCCGTTTCGACTGTGGTATTTTCTAGCGGTGCTCCCAAGACCTGCTCTTCACTGAAAAGTCTTCAAAACACCCATGCGGCCCGTTATGCCATCACCCGTCGATCCGCACGTCAAATAAAAAAAACGCGTCCTCTTCGTGGTTTTTCGGCGCGGCAGGACGACGCCACGGCTTTTTTCGGACTCCACTATGCGACGTGATGGCGCCAAGCTTCTTCACTGCATTCTTTTTATTTCTGCATGGTGCCATTGAACCGTGTTCCTTTGTTCATGCCGTGACAAACGCAACATCGAAGGGGGAGGAGAGTCGGTCGTATTCGTGCGGTCTGACCTCCTCCCGTTAATATGATACCAAGCGGCTAAAGTAATTGGCGTTGGACGACAAAGAATAATCACAAACACAAATCCAAACCCCTACCTCGAAATTGACATACCACATCATCGAGTCGTGGAACTCGAACTTCACGGTAGTCAGGTGTCGCAGAAGAACAGTATCGATTCCGTTGACATCGAAAGAAGAGAAGAGTTGTTAGTCGTTCTTCATCAACAACGTTCTATGTTCAAGGTAAGGTGTTCTTCGTCGAAGAAGAACCGTTATTCATTGAAGATGTGTCGTTCTTCATCAGAGGGAAGTTCTCTTCTCCTTCACACCAAACTTCTCCCAAAAACTCCAGGACGTTGTTAAATATTTTTCACACACCCAAAAGCTCTAAAACAAAATAATATCCCATGATATTATTTTTATTCACACCTCAAAGATTTTAAAATTCAAACCAAACCACATAATTAATTAAATGGAGTGGCTCATCTCATTAATTAAAGCATGTTGGGATGAATTAATGGTTGAAGGAAAAGGTGGAGAGTTATACAATCTTAAAGGAGGAGGAGATTAAAGGGTCGTTGGCACACTAAGTGAAAGGGAGTTTAAGGGGTTTATAAGAAGTTCAAGGGGTTATGGTCTCATACGGGCCCCACCACACTAAACTCTCCCATGGGAGGTTAGGTGGGTGTGGGCCCCACCTCCCACATATTCTCGCATGGGATGTTGGGTGGTTGTGGACCCCACCAACAACTTCCCATGGTAGAGTTTAACTTCCTTGAATTTTAAAAATAAAATTGTTCACAATTTTATTTATTTCTTCCTTAAACACCAAAATTTAACTTCTTCTCTTATGCAAACTCCCCTACGGTAAAAGTCCTCTTAAGCAAATACCGGTGTTGTGAGATCATCGGTGCCCTCAGATTTCAATTCTGAGCACCGGTTTAAAAGATAGAAAAACCTGCTCGTTTGTTCACTGAGTGTACCCAAGCCAAACTTCGGAAATTGATTCCGGGCACACCGGGCCTCAGAATCAGGTGTCATCAAAAACCGCATAATCGTAAAATTCCAAAGAAATAAAAAAAATTCATTGAAATTTCCAGTTCTTTACATTACTCCCACCTCAGGGATTTATTTCCTCGTAAAGATTTAACCCAAACTAGGGATACAAAGGTGGTACTGAGCACGCATCTGAGCATTCCGCTCCCATGTGCTCTTCTGGAGGTTCTCGTGCTGCCAATGAAAGCGCACAAGAGGAATCGAACATCCTCATAGGACCCGCTCTTGTCGATCCTCAACCTCTACTGGAACCCCACAAAAGTCACCCCATCACCAATTTCCATCTCCCCATGGTCGATGATATGCGTCGGGTCAAGAATGTATCTCCCCAGCCGAGGTATGTGGATGATTTCATGCACCCGGTGCAACTGAGGTGGAAAGGTCAAATGGAAAGTCACCTCACCTACCCTGATAAGGACCTGAAAAGGTCCGCTGAACCTCAGAGATTGCTTTCGGCATCGGCCACATCTCTGTAAACCTCGTCGAGGTTAGACCTGTATAAGGACGTGGTCATCATCTTTGAACTCTAGAGGCCTCCTGTTAGCTCTGTGCAGTCTCATCTTCTATGATCCATAGGTGATCACTGCCCACTCCTACATCAGGACACACTCGAGTCCAGTCCCTAAGGCGTCGCAGTGAACTATGTAACAAACGCCAATAGTTTGGGTGCACCGGTCAACCTAGCTCCTGATAGCTCTACTGAAAGAGGTGCCACAACTCTGGAGAATTCTGGCACAAAGGTATTTTTGGTCATCTCCTGAGTGATCGAATGCACCCTCTTATGCATGATTCCATCCTGTGCTGCCTGGGTTTTCCTTTTCGTCGACCAAGGAAAACCCCATCCCAACATTGTAGATAATCCACAACCTTTTTGCCTAATACAGTTAATCTGAGCATGAACTGTGAATCCAATCCATACTGAGACCAATGTCGTAAGGCCTCGACACTGCCACCATGAGATTCCAACCGAAAATCTCTCCTAGAGGGTCAAACCACACTGTTAGCATAAGTGTGATTATCGAGTCTCCTCCAAAAGGTATCTCTAGATGTGAGGGTCAAGTCTACGGCTCACCAGAAACTCTAGGTCTGGGACAAGATTCGTGGAAGGAATGATCCCTATCAAAGTTTGTTGTTACAGCAGCTAGTAATGGACACAGACTGTCCCTTGAATCATTCATAGAGCCATTGGGTCACACTCCGTGACTGCATGCAGCTACTCTCTTCCCCTACCCTCCATCGCCCTGAGCCTGGTGGGAACTACAAAGGTGGGTGATTGTAACATGTCGAAAAGTACACCACCCCATGCTGCTCTCCTAGCTCTGCTTCCATGTCTGCTGCTCTATATATTTATCTATCCTTAACATTTTAGTCTTCTACAAACATTTTACACGCCCAAGTCTCTAAGACTGGCGCAAGTTTCCAGCTTCCCCACTACTAACCTCCACTGACTGCATCCATTCAGCAAAAGAATTATCAACCACAAAGGTTCTTTCTAGCACCCAAGCATAAGTAGGAATGCATAGAGAAAAGGTGTTGGCTCGGATGTCCAAGCCCTGAAGTACCGATTGCATCACATTCATCATGTATCAAGAATGGTTTGGTATGCCCTGATGATTTCTCAGCTACCGACATGTCGTCCTACCGAAGCTGTATAAGCTCTAGAATACTCTCAACCACCTCCTCAAGCCAGTCCTCAGCTGCCTGTGAGTCAGGCTCACCTCGTAACTTGGGGGAATCTGATGTTGGAACACGTGTAAGGCAGTAAGTCTACATGTGTCACATACAGGTACCGTCGGTTGTAACTGCTGACTAATAGATAGTGATTTATAGCTGGCACACCACTTGGAGGCACTATCTCAGGCATCGATCCACATACCGAAGCCTCATCACTATGCATACCATCCTCATGGTCACTCTCTGGAAAACACTAGTAGCCATGTCTACCATCAACTCTACTGGTGTCTCAGCTAGGCGGAAAACTCTAGCAATCGCTTCCAGCTAGTCCTCTGCTGTCTGGGAATCCGCCTCGCCTCATAACCTTAGAGGCCTCTACTGCTGGAACTCGTGCAACGCGCTCTGTCGGCATGCACCGTCTGCTAGTATGGAAAGTGGCATCTGCTGCACAACAGGTGGTGGTGCTGCTGGTACACCACCTGAGGGTGCCAATATAGTAAAAGGGCCCCACACCGGAGCCTCGTCGCTCGGTGGGCCATCATCAAGTACTCTCTTGGAACTCGAACAGACTGTCTGCGTGGAGACATCCTGAACAGATGTGACAAGGTCAATGTTTTATACCTGGTGACCTGACCTGGTTTGAGTTGACTTTAAAACATTTGGAAACACACACGCAATCAGTGTTTTCATGCACAAAGTCGGAAATCAGTAATCAGGGTCTTGGTGTCCGGATACGTCGGTCGCCGCACCAAAACTGGACTCCCTGAACTGAAGACCACACTCGGTACCCTTAACACTATTTCTTCACAGAAAAGAATGATCAGAGTCCTAATTTTTGTGGTAGAACCAAATCCTATGATACCAATTTTTCACGACCTGTCCTCGGGGCCCATGCCGTGACTACCCCAAGCCAGCCTTCCATAGGCCAGGGGCTGGCGACTAGCACCAATGGCGTAAATCCAGATAACCGGGAAGGCATTGCCTTTATAAAAGTAAACAAAACATCACAGAGTACAAGCGGAAGTAATACACTAAGTACAAAAGAAATTACTGAAAAGTAAGTGGGCCCTAATACAAACCCAAATAAAATTACAGCTACAACTGAACGAAAGTGAAATAGAAAATACAAGCAGAAGGAAGAATAGAAGCAACTCATGGGTCATCCTCCTCGGATCCTACCGGAAGGGTAGGTATAGATAGCGGAGCTCCTGGATCGTCCACCATGGATCCTACCTGAAGGGTAGGTACAGATAGCCTCCACAACCCTCTCACCCGTCAACCTCCTCTGAGTATCATCTTGTCGTGAAGTCCACCTTCAGATACTGACTCGTCGTGTGGTCTAACTCTGGGTATCGTCCAGCCCTCGAAAACTCGGCCCCTGTCAGCGCTGCCCGTCGTCTACAACAAACACAATGAGGTGCGGGCATAGCCCGTGAAGGGGTGAGTATAAGATACTCAGTAGGGACCCCGAGACCCTCAAGGTCTCACTAAACCCAACAAGGATAACCACAAAGAAGAATCTCAACAGATAACCCTTACTTAGGTATCAACCCATACTTATACCTAAGTTATCAAGTAACTCATCTCAATCATGAGGAAACAGAAAGGTTATGAAATAAACGGATAACCACTACTTATATATATTCCCATACACATACCTAAGTTATCAAGTGACCCATCTCAATCATGAGGTAAACACAAAGGTCATAGACTCAGCTCAAACCAGGATTTTCATAATCGAAACCATAACTGCTGATGAGCTCCGTCTCTGAAGAGTACAGTGATCCTGTCATGACTCTGAGGTACTGCTCACTAACCATAGACTGCTGAGGTACTCCTCCTGTCAAGTACCTCAGGTCTTCCACCTCACAAAGTAGTTCTCCTCCGCCATGGGTCTGCCACCTCACACAGTAGTGCTCCCCCTCATAGCCTACAGAGGTACTCCTCCTATCGAGTACCGCAGGTCTGCTGCCTGCTATCAGGAGCTCCGTCCTCCATGGGTCTGCACCCAAACACAGTAGTTCTCCATCCACTGGGCTTGTCGGCTCACTCCAAGTCGAGTCGGTCAAGCAGTCGTCAGGTCTCATCCAGCTACATGGTCTCCGTACTCTGTACGCTCGTCTCCGGGAGGGTCCTCTCCACGAGCTACAGATCGATACACCAAGTATCACTAAGTCCCATGAAAATGTATCTCAATGGACCGCCCCGTAATTGGGGTCTCAACGCAACAGACGGCGCGTCAATCGGACGCACGGTCTATGAGTTATTATTCTTTTCGTCCAAGGGGCCCGGTTGGTTTCATGTGCGAACCAACCCGCTTGTATCTCAACAATACCCCGAAATATCATTGGGTATACGCATAGGGACCGTTTCTCAACGTGATCACCAATGCCGCTGACGGTTCGTCAAACGGACGTCCAGTCTGAAAGTTATCAGCTTTTCCGTTCCAGGGACCCGGTTGGATTTTGGTTTCAATCCAACCCAGCCACTATCCAACTGCATCCAAACCTCAGCAGAAGTATGCCAAAAGTTCCGTCTCTTCAATAGGAATCCAACAAAGTCGACGGCACGTCTATTGGACGTCCAGAGCCCAAGTTATAAGCGTTTCCGCTCAGAGGGCCTGGTTAGTTTCAGGTTCGAACCAACCCGTCTATACCCAATGTTCTCCGAAACCTTGAGTTTAATATACCGAAAAGATATTGTGGATCCAAGGATCTCATCTCAACTGACGGTGCATCGATCGGAGGTCCGTAGCCCAAGTTATGGGTGTTTGAACGAAAACTGCCCGAAAATAAGGGGTTCGGGCCCGGTCTGACCCGGCCCGAGACCCCCTGGGTCGGCCCGAACCGGGTCGGCCCAACCTGGGTCTAGGTTCGGCCCACCCGGGCGCGGCCCGGCCCAGCCAGCGTAGCCCGCGTAGCCACCCATCTTGGCTCGGCCGAGCTGTCGTGGAAAGTGAGGGGGGGCTGCCCCCTGATTGAAGTCGCGGCCCACCACGTGGGGGCAGATCCCTTTGTCAGCCGTGGGGTACGACCCCTGGTCCCGCGTGGCTGCGGGACCGTCGCCTGCCACAGCGGCTTCAGCCACGGCAGACCCTCCTGGCGGCGAGCCGGCAGGATCTTCCACGGACCACTGGACGCGCTCCGATGGTCCGTTTTGACTGTGGTCTTCGCCAGTGGTCCTCCCGGGACCTGATCTTCACTACGAAGTCTTCAAAACACCCATGTGGCCTGTTCCGCCATCGCTCGTCGATATGCACATCAAATAAAAAAATCTCGGCCTCTTCGTGGTTTTCCGGTGCGACGCGACGACGCTGCGGCTTTGTTCGGCCTCCACGGCGCGGCACGACGACGCCGTGCTTCATCGCCGCATTCTTCATGTTTCTGCGTGGTTTCATTGCACCGCACGCCTTTGTTCATGCCACGACAAACACAACATCGAAGCGGGAGGAGAGTCGGTCGTGTTTGTGCGGTCCGACATCCTTCCGTTAATCCGATACCAAGCGGCTAAAGGAATTGGCATTGGACGGCAAAGAATAATCACGAACACAAATCCAAACCCATGCCTCGAAATTGACATCGCATGTCGTCGAGTCGCCGAAGTCGAACGTCTCGGTAGTCAGGTGTCGCAGAAGAACGGTATCGATTCCGTCGACGTCGGATGAAGAGAAGAGTTGTTGGTCGTTCTTCATCGAGAACATTCTATGTTGAAGGGAAGGTGTTCTTCGTTGAAGAAGAACCACTATTCGTTGATGATGTGTCGTTCTTCGTCGAAGGGAAGTTATCTTCTTCTTCACACCAATGTTCCCCCAAAAACATCAGGACGTTGTTAAAGTTTTCTCACACACCCAAAAGCTCTAACACAAAATAATATCCCATGATATTATTTTTATTCACACCTCAAGGATTTTAACATTCAAACCAAACCACATAATTAATTAAATGAAGAGGCTCATCTCATTAATTAAGGCATGTTGGGATGAATTAATGGTGGAAGGAAAAGGTGAAGAGTTATACAAACATAAATTAGGAGGAGATTAAAGGGGAGTTGGAACATTAAGTGCAAGGGAGTTTAAGGGGGTTATGAGAAGTTCAAGGGGTTATGGTCTCGTGTGTGCCCCACCACACTAAACTCTCCCATGGGTGGTTTGGTGGGTGTGGGCCCCACCTCCCACATATTCACACATGGGATGTTGGGTGGTTGTGGACCCCACCAACAATTTCCCATGATAGATTTTAACTTCCTTTAATATCAAAAATAAAATTGTTCACAATTTTATTTATTTCTTCCTTAAACCCCAAAATTTAACTTCTTCTCCCATGCAAACGCACCTGCGGTAAAAGTCCTCTTAAGAAAATACAGGCGCTTTGAGTTCATCGGTGCCCTCGAATTTCAATTCCGAGAACCGGTTTAAAAGATAGAAAAACCCGTTTGTTCGTTCACTGAACGTACCCGAGCCAAACTTCAAAAATTGATTCCGGGCACACTGGGCCTCAGAATCAGGTGCCGTCGGAAACCTCATAGTCGTAAAATTCCAAATAAATTTAGAAAACTTTTCCATGAAATTTACGTGTCTTTACAATTATTAATATTAAGAAAATATAAAAAACCATTCTAATTCTTATTGGATGATTTTATTTAGAAAATTATTCTTCTTATCTTTGACTTTAATTTGTTTTGGACCTTTTGAAACCAAATATAACTTTATAATAATATAACATTTTCAAAAATTCTTAAAGAGCCCATCCTCTCCCCTATAAAAGGATACCACTTCTAACGCATTACTCACTCCTCTCAAGCCCCTTGGCTTGCCCAGACCATACCCAAATAATCTCTCAATATCCCTCCATTCCACATAAAATCCATAACTTAGGCATAACTCACTTCAAGATGTCCTTTTGGTTCAAACCAAAGGTAGTTACCCAAATTAGAGGTAATGGTTTCTCTTAACATTGTTCTTTTATTTTATTTCCCCAACGCCTAAACTCTTTTTACTCATTTCATCTATAACAACACTAGTATCCACAATATACTATGATATTGTTATGAGAGGTCTCAAACCACAGTTAAATACACCACCATCTAATTGGTAAAGAACACATAGTTTCTGTGGATGGAAAACTAACGCCTCACAAAACGATGATTGTTCATTTATCTCACACCTCCTCTCATGGTGGCCATTAAGATGGCACTATATTTATTTATGAAATATATTAAGATTATCTTTTCTCTATACTTCTATATTTTCCATTTATAGCATACCTATATGGTTTCCATTATGGGTAAACACGATAATGTCATTTGAGGAAATGCAGAGTACCGCCCACTCAAAGTGATATAAATCATTAATACCTTATGTGGGACATATAATGGATGGAGCTAATTATATTCTATATGAAACTATACTATAATTCTAATATACCTATGTATCATTAGGTTTTGATTCAATTAAAATAAAAAATATAAATTAATGTAGCGTAATGCATACATACGGATTACCGTCTCCATTAACAGTGCATTTAATTTCTCATATCCAAATGTTATGTATTGTTATAAATACAAATATATATAATGGATATATAATATATATATGGTATATAAATAATGAATATCATTCTGGATATAAATTAATTTTGACCACATGGACAACATTTTATTATAAGAAGTTTTCTTTTGACTCAAGTAACAAATATCAACAAAACCATCGTTATTAACTTAAATGATTTCCTAATATTTACAACGTACTAATAAGTGATATAAAAGGATTAATAAATTAGAAAAATGTTTTGAAGAAAGTAGAAATTATATTTTCTTTATTCAAGAGATTAAAGAACGAACGTGTCAATTCGGAGTCGAGGTGATGGTTAATTTCACAATCTTTTTATTATCTGAGGTTGTTTTTTACATAAGTATCTATTGAGACCTTTTTATCATCCTCATCCATTTTTCATAAAAGTGTATCTGAATTGTTTTTTACAATTTACTAGACCTTAGGTTAAAAGTCATTTATACCCTTTTTTGACTTTTTATAAAATGGATTCAATGGAATCATTCCGTCATTTTCCAAACATGGTACTCTGTGACCTTTTAGAAAAAATTAATGTCATAATGTTTTTTTAACTTATACGGCGGGTGCAGCTATTTTGCATCATTATAATATTGACAAAGCTTCCCTTACAATCATATACGAATATTTTCAAAATAAATTTTCTCATCTATAATTATTATAATTTTAAATAATTTCAAAATAGATTGAGATATTTCCCTTGAGTAGTTTTGATTACATTTATGTCGGCATCCTATGATGGATTTTACATTTGTTTGAAGGTTGATTCTTTATAATACAAAATTATATATTTTATTGAATGAGTTATGATATTTATGATGGGGAATATGCTATTTTAATAACATTAATTATTTATAGTTAATGTATTTACATTTTGTGTGATAGTTTTAATATGAATGTTTTTTTAATGATTCAACCTTTTCATATGAGGAATGTGTTGGACATAGTAAGTGACTGGTGGAGCCTGCTAGAGCTCCACGATGCATCCGTAGGTCAGATGAGACAATTAGACGTGGAATTGGCCGAAGCCTTTCCCCATTTGATATATTGTTTTGGATGAGGCATAAATCAATTTTTGACGTCTTGGTCGAAGCCCTGAGAAGATGATTCAGAATGTCTGACATTATAAATTACCTCATTATGAAAATAAAATTGATGATTCTTTTTATTATTTGACTAGTAAAATACACATAAGTTTTTTTATTATTGAATTATTTACACAGTTCATATTTATGCCATAAAGTGTTCGTGTTTATTATTTGTAAGGCATGTCTTTTCAATTATTCATAATGCCTAATGTTTATGTTAACTTCTACTATATTGCATACCCTTACTAAGCATTTGAGCTCACCCATTTCTTATGTGTTATATTCCCAGGATATGAAAAAGTTATTTATGAGTGACTTGTAGGAATAATCTACGATGCTTGATGTTTCTAATGGAATAAATTATTGATATGTTTTTTTTCAAGTTGTAATGTTGAGCATTTGTATGTATCTTGTTTCCTAGGATACTACACTGATCGGTATGTTAGTATTTGATCCCTTATGATCATGTCAATATTATGTAATAATTCACTGACTTAGGGAAACTATGGTCAGGGCATTATATATTTTTATTCTTTTCTCATAGAATTTATTTTTATAATTACACATACATTCAATAAAAAAGATGACATTGCATAAAATTGAATGATTAGTTAATAATAATTTTAAATTAAAATTAAAATGAGTATGACCTGAATATAAATTTCATAAATTAGTTAATTCCTTTCATACCAATTATTTTAACTGTCAATAAAAATGATGACATTTAAAAAATAATATTTTAGTAGTGTGGATTGGTTTGTTTAGACATAGTTTTTGATTTTGACCATGCTATCTATAATGGTTCTTTTTGAAAATCATGAGGTATTACATGATGGGGTTGATAGATTGTTTCTATCTACCTGAAAATCTAGATAGGGTATTTTAGAATAGAATCTTGCTGATAATTGAGATCTTAAAGTGGGTAATTAAACATTGGATTCCATGTGACATTGAGATGGGGATAAATTTCATCCTCAGAGTTATGGATGCTGTTAGAATGGAATAATGGGAAAGGAATGAGATAATAGTTAACTTGTTTAATATTATTATATTTTATTGAACTGACACATTTTTACTATTTAGGGTGACCCACCCTATGGGAAGACCACATTTTTAGTTTTTTTAGGTGTGTGAGATGTTGCAGTTGATTGAAATTATCAAGGAAGTGAAAGATAGGAGAATCCTATTATGTGGATTATAAATATCTAATAACATTGTTTTTCATGGAAGGATAATTTTCATGTTGGTTATTTAGTACATTAGGTTTTTTTCTAGTGTTTCATTCTCATTTGGATGACTAAAATGGGTGACAATAGTTTAGGGATGTAAGTCTAGATGGATTTGAATTTTATCGGAAGTGGAAAGTACTATAAATGTAATATCCACTGGGGGTTGCATTGTAAAACAAGAAAATATATTTGATTATCGTAAAATGAAAAAAAATATGAGATTTTTCACATCTTTAGTCTATCCTATTTTTGAGATAAGGACATTTCAGGTGGTCGACACTTTCATCTTAGGATGATTCTTCTAGAAAATAGTGCGAGGGTAAATTTTCCTAGTGTAATTATAGAAAAATTATCATGTTATTAGTTGTTAGGTAAATGGTTGAAAATTGGTCAAATTCAAATAGTTTTGAAAATCACAAAAACAAAAATTTTCTTAGTGAGGATAGCATGTGGGTGAGGCCTGGATAGTGTCTAATATGTAGGGGCTATGTTTTCGAGGGACGTGGATCATTATTGTTGAGTCTAGACCTTGTTTTGATGTTTTTAGTATCAATCTACCATTGAGATTCAATATCATATTATATTAAATAACTTATTGGATATGGATTGTTCTATAATTCATTTTGATTGGGTGTTTTTAGAGTGTATGCTCTAGATTATTACATTAGGAAGAAGTAGTTTGTTAATGTGTTTGGGGGGGGGGTTGATGATAAATCGATGAGGGGATTATGGAAAGGAAATCTTGCCACATTGATTGAGATATATGGTTTCCTATAATATGGACATAAATAGATTATATTGAATGACCAGTAACATTGACAATATAAGTTTACCCTCATCAAATTAATTAGTTTTTTATGGAATATGTGAGATAATTTCTTGGGGAGCTTCATATTTATGGTTCTTATGATAACCCCATAAGAGGGAACATTAGGAGAATTATTATATCATATAGGTTGTTTGGAGTGAACCATATATTTTTTTAATGTTGTATCCCACATTGTCAGTGGGTTTTTTTCGGAGAGATACATCACTAAAAATTTGGTAACATGGGTTGTATAAATGACTTACACGCAGTGGTGATCATGGAGGAAAGGTCACTGCCATGTCTTACCACTATGATTGATGATGGACTGAAAGTGGGAAATGGGGATTGGAAATATATCGGTGATGTGATGATAGGCCTTATCATATGTTGTAGAGGAGTTGACCAGTTATAGAGCTACGACCCTCATGAAGAATGGAGGTGTGTAATATTTAATGATGTATGATCATTATTTAAATATGAGACATGTGAAAATATGTGGTAAAATTTAGTGTATTCCTATAAAAATTCCTAGTAAACTCATATGTGATATTATATGGGGTATTATAGATAGGCTCAGGATAGGAATAATTGATATTACCAAAACATTATCAGGTTATTTTTGTGATGATGCTTGTGGTATGTCAGGGAGAGGATTATGGATGATTGTCGTTGCGAACCTGAAATGTCACTAGATGTATGACATAGACTATGGTGTGAATGTTTTGTTGATAAAATGATTCCTTCATATATTATTTTATCACAATAGGGTAATTTAATTTTGTATTGATGGATAAATATTAGATACTATTGTAAAATGTTATCTATGGAAGGTTCAGGATTCATTCATAAATGAAATTGGGTGTGCTGCGTCAAAACGCAAATTGTGTGCATCATTGTGGGAATGATGGGTCAGTTCATGAGGTTGGTTATTCCCATAAGATAAATATTATAGTTAGTTATAATGAAACATGGATTATGGATGTTCATAGGGATGTTTTGAATTTTTTTAATTCCAATGTATAATAGTGTTAGGATGGTGATTTCCTGAATTCTTGGATATGATGGTTCATAGACCACCTCTAAGAAATCATGGGATACTAAGATCATGTTTCTGTATGTAATCCTAGAGGTCATATTTTCCATGGAATTAATTTTTTCAATATATATTATGCCTTATTTTTGGGAGCACCATAGGCCATTATATTGGTTGGATTGGATAAACTTTGGAGTCTTTTGTTATATGTCATCAATTGTTCATTTTATCACTATTTCGATAGATTTTTCATGTGTTGTATTGTATTTTGATGGTTCATACAGATTAAATTTCACGTTCCATCTCAGTGGGGCCTGAGCCTCAACTCCCCAATCCCGCCTCCAATAGGCTAGGGGCTGGTGACAAGCACCGAGTAGGCATGCTACTAACATGGGAGGCATTGCCTATAAACTTGTACACACGCACACACATCTCCAAGCCCACAAAGCTGAAAAGTAAAAACTACTAAAAATAGAAATGCATGCATACACTAAAAATCTCAACCAATAGAGTACGATGAGAAGTAAAGTACCCGAAAGTAAAACCATGGGCCAAAAGTACAAGACAACCAAAAAAGAAAGTATGTAACAAAGTCCAAACTGTAAGGAAAGGTATTGTGAATGAAATCTATAGTAGTAGGAACACACCTCGGCCCACCTGACCTCACTAAGCACCGTCCGGTCCTGGTCCACCTAGAATCCCGTCAAAGTCTCGCTCGTCTGCACAAGACACGGCACGTACAAGAAAAGCCTGTGAAGGGGTGAGTATAACAATACCTAGTAGCACACCCCGAAACCACAAAAGAAATATAACAAGGGAAATACCACAAATAAAGATACAATCATATCTACACAGTATATGTCTACTGAACATATAACAAGAATATCTAGATGTACTTATAGACAATCGACTACCGCGAAACCACCACTAAGTTCCATCTCGAAGGTTTCCACTAAGCATGAAACAGGGAGAACACACTCCTAGATCTGGATAGAGATATAGGAAGCACTCGTTCCAGGAGAACAGACTCCACAAGTACTTCGAGAACATGATGCTCAGATGAGGATCACAGCCAAGTTATGGGGTGATTCCGACAACTCAGTCTGAGCTAATCCGCTAAGAAGAGGATCGGCGCCCAGGTAAAGTTGGTCACATTGATACCAATAACTCTACCTAGGGTTCCAAGAATGAATAGCGGATCTGGCTATAAGTCTCACAGGGGGGATTCCGAAAACTCTATTCAAGAATTTCTACTGAAAGGATCATACTCTTGTGTAAAGGAAATGATACCAGAACCGTCAGGGGAAAACCAAGGGTACAAACCCAAAGAACTAGTCCAAGTCACAGAAGACAAGTGGCTCAAGACATGAATAAAAGGTTACACAGCATGTAGTATGGTTACACGCCATGTTCTTTGGCCCTGGGTACTGCCCATGTAAACGGCCTGTGTCATTCGTTCAAGCAGTGGAAAACCAAACTAAACGGTGTGTAGAAAATGTAAACTTCGTGTTCCTTGACCCAGGGTACTACTCGTGCAGCCGGCTCGTGTCATTCGGCTTGTGGGATAGAAAAAAACTACATGGCGTGTAGAAGAATCACATGCTCTGTCCGAGCACCTGGACTCGCTCTGTGTACGCTGGCCATGTTCCCGTACACGGTCTCTGCCCGGGTCAGTGTCGCCTTCCCGTGTACCCGTACATGGGGTATCCCGTGTGTCTGGCTGGGTCTGGCCAGGGAGGGGTATACATGGCATGCCCTTGGCCATGTACCTTTCCCATGTACTTGTACTCCAAGAGTACACTCCAGGTGGTCCACCGATGAAAACACGCTGTGTATCCCATACTACACGACCTGCAGTCAGGAAATTTTCAGAAACATCTTCTTCCTCCTCACGCCTCAGTTGATTCTTCGGATCTTGATCTAACTGCTCGATCATCATGAAACTCAGGATTTGGGGTCGTCACACCCCTATGAAACCGATTCCATCATTTTTGGGCTCCTGATCGGCCTTGATAGCACATCCTTATCCATCCACACGAAAACGCTCGAAGAATGGTAATTTAGAACCACATCGATTTGTCTACCGACGTCGTCAACGCACCTCCACTAGGCCGTCTCGGTGTTGGATCATGAATTTCAGATCGTTGCGCCAACAAACGAATGTGGAATGATCGATTTACTCCAAGAACGCGCAGAATGCACTTGAAGAACATGTAAGAACCGGGAGAGAAAATCACAACAATCGAGAGGGACGAACATCGATCGATGTTCATGTTGATCTTGGTTCGTCACTGTTAGAAGGATGAAGAAAAACAAAAATAATTTCACGAACCGAATCTCCATGATTCCCTCAAATATCCCATCCCACAAGAACGATCGATCTTCCGGCTAATCTGTTCATGGACTAGTCAATGTTCATTGCGGAAATCAAAAACAGGAAAGAAATCAAAATTAAAACATCCTACCTGGATTCCACGGCATTCGTCAGCAATGATCTGGTCGCTGTGTCGTCATCGCCGCATTGGGAGGTTTTCTCCAAAGCCTCCAGAGCCGCCAAGGGTTTCAGGGTTGTGATGTTTGTAACCCTGGACCCCTATGCTAACATTTATTTAAAAAGGATAAAGATATCCACTGCAACAGATTTAATAAAATATTTTAAATTTAATATTTTATTACGGTTACGTCGAAAACCCAGTTTTCGCCACCGGCCTGCGCCAGTTGATGTTAGGTCACTTATAGGGTAAAATTGCTACTCTAAATGCAACGGTACCATCATATGTTTGACCCGAGCACACATTTGGGAGTTATTCCATTTTTTCAGGAAAACCGCACGCGCGCGTAATTTAATTATTAAATTAAATTCAAACATTTGATTCGGGCTCACCGGGCCTCAGAACTGTATCTCGTCTCAGAGCATGGTCTCGAATTAATTCCCATATAATAATAAAATAATACATGGAAAAAATCTAGGACATTATATCACACCAACCTTAGCGCTTTTACATCCCCGAAAATCCAAAACAAGGGATACTCAAAATGATGTGGGTACTACACTTGAATTTGAGCCTCCGGCTCCCACATTCTCTCCTAGAGATTCTCGTGGTGCCACCGGACACGCACCAAGGGAATAGCTCATCCATGAAGGATATTCTCATGCCGACCCTTGATCTCTACTCGGTACTCAGCAAAGGTCTCTCCATCATCAATGTCCAGCTCACCACAGTTGATGACATGCGATGGATCATACACGTACCTCCATAGCTACGACACATGGAAGACGCTGTGTACCTGGTCCATCTGATGAGGTAGAGCAAAGCGATACTCCACCTCTCCACCCTTACTCAGAATCTGAAAATGGCCAACGAAATTCGGAGATAGCTTTCTAAATCATCCAAATCTCAGCAATCCCCGTCGAGGTGAGACCCGAAGGAACACATGTTATCCTTCCTCGAACTCCAAGGGCCTCTACCATCTATCACCATAAGACTTTTTCAGACTCTGTGCAGTCTTCATCCGCCTCTAGATGACCATCACCTTCTCTGTAGTAGCTCTCACCATCTCTGGGCCCATAAGTGCTAACTCTCCTTGGTCGGTCCAGCAAAGTGGTGACCTGCAAGGTTTCCCATACAGAGCCTCAAATGGTGCCATACCAATAGTGGAATGATAACTGTTGTTATAAGAAAATTACACCAGTGGTACGTGATCCTCCTAGCTATGACTGAAGTCATGTACGCCAGATCGAAGCATATCCTCCAAAACATGGATGCTCCACTCCGTCTGACCATCGGTCTTAGGATGAAATGTTGTGCCAAAGATTAACTGAGTCCCAAAAGCTCCCTATAATCCCTTCCACAACCGGGAGGTGAAATGAGCATCACGATCTGAAAAGATCAAGGATGGAACTCCATGAAGTAGAACTATCTCCGGCATTTAGAGGCATCCCAAGCTCTCTACCAATATCTGTTCCCGAATGGCTAGGAAGTGGGCCGACGTGGTGAGTCGGTCGACGATCCCAAAGATGGCATCGTGTCCCCTTGACGTATGTGGTAAACCCGTCACAAAGTCCATCGATATCCCATACCGCTTCCACTCTGGCACCTCAAGTGGCTGAGTCAAACCCGTAGGCACCCAGTTCTCAGACTTTACTTGCTGACAAGTAAGGCACCGAGAGACAAACTCTGCCACAACCTTCTTCATTCCTGGCTACCAGAACTGACGTCGGAGGTCCTGATACATCTTTTCTATTCTTGGATGCACCGCCAAAGGGGATTTATGGAACTCCCTTAGAACCTCCTCCCACAACTTCGCTAGTACTACCGTGCACCCTCTGAAAAGAACAACATAATCCCTACCTTCTGAATATCCATCAGCATCCTTACCTGTGGATATCTGAGCATGTAGAGTCTCAGAGTTAGCATACTCGTGGTGTGCTTCCCTGACTTGTTGTAAGAGTGGAGGGGTAAGAACCATCGACGTAATGTAGGATCCATCATCTCTATCCACGAAGGATAACTGTAATGAGGCCAACTGCCTCGTCGCCTCATCCAGAAACTGCGAACTGGATTTCCTACTGAGAGCATCGGCCACTATGTTCCTCTTCCCAGGAGTATAAATGTTCTCAAAGTCATAATCCTGGAGGAACTCAAGCCATCACCTATATATCAATTTTAGATATTTCTAAGAAAATATATATCTGAGACTCTTGTGATCATAGCAGACGGTAAACCGCTCTCCCATTAGGTAGTGCCACCACATCTTCAATCCAATCACTACCGCTGCCAACTCAAGATCATGGGTCACGTAGTTCTGCTCATGTGGCCTCAAATGAAGTGAGCCATAAGCAATGGCAGCTTGCCTCTGCATCAGGACACAACCAAGCCCGATTCCTGATGCATCGCAGAACACTACGTACTCGACACCCTTCTATGGTAATCTCATGATCAGGTCCCTCGTCAGACTCTGTCTCAACTGCTGGAAAGCCTGCTGGAATCTCCTGATCCGCACGAAAGGCTGTCCTATTCGAGTCCAAGCTATCATGGGTACTGCAATCCTGGATAAATCATGAATGAATCTTCGATTGTAGCCTGCCAACCCAAGGAAAATCCGCACCTCCGTCACGCTCCGGGGTGGCTCCCATGATAGCACTGCCTCCAACTTGGATGGGTCCACTACTACACAATCATTCATGATAACTTGACTTGAAAATGGACCTCCTATAACCAGAACTGATACTTAGAGAGTTTCCCATATAACTGTTTCTCTCAGAGTGTGTCCAGAACCATCCTTATGTGTCTCGCGTGCTCCTCCTCATACGTAGAGTACACAAGGATATCGTCAATGAAGACCACTAAAAACCGGTATAGATAGGGATGAATGATCCGATTCATGAGTCCCATGAACGCTGTCGGGGTGTTCGTCACACCGAAGGGCATCGCCATGTACTCATATTGACCGTAGCAACATCTGAAAGCCGTCTTCGGTATATCCTCAACCCGTACTCGCATCTGGTGATAGCCTGATCATAGATCAACCTTAGAGAACCATCATGCCCCTCCCTACTGGTCAAAGAGGTCATCGATCCTCGGTAGTGGATACCGGTTCTTCATGGTCACCAGATTCAAGCGCCGGTAATCCACACATAGCCTCAAGCTCCCATCTGCCTTCTTGTCAAACAGCCCTGGGGCCACCCAGGGTGAAATGCTGGGTCTCACAAATCCATTCTTCTGCAAGTCGTCCAACTACACCCTCACCTCGGGGAGCTCTGTAGGAGCCATCAGATTTGTTGATGCTGATATAAATTTTGTCCCGGGTTGCAACTCAATGCAGAAATCTATCTCTCGATGGGGAGGTCGCCCGGGGACATCCTCCGGAAAGGCATCCTCGTACTCAGCCACTACTGCTAGAAACTGGAAACTCGTAACATCTGTTGCGCCAAGGGATAGGCTAGCCAACTAATGTTAAATCAGTTGTTCCCTCTTATGCATGAGTCCATCCTGCACTGTCTGGGTCTCTCTTTCATTGAAAAAAGAGAACCTTGTTCCATCACTGCGGACACACCACACCCTTCACCTAAAACATTTGATCTGGGAATGAACCGTGGATATCCAATCCATACCAAGAATGACATCGTAAGGACTTGATGATACCACCAAGAGGTTCCAACTGAAACTCTCACCTCCAAGGGTCAGGACACACTGTTTACAGAGGTGTGTGATCTCTGAATCTTCTTCAGTCGGCGTTTCTAAGAATAAGGGATGAGTCAACGGCTCAACTGGAATCTCAAGGTCTCGAACAAGATAAGCAGCCGGAAAGGAATGAATAGAACCCATGTCTATCAGTACGTCAGTGAAAGTAGAAAAGACACAGATAGTACCTCTAATCATTCCGTTAGTACCTGGGTCATAATCCTCTGCCGCCTGCAGCAGTCCCTATTTCTATCCACCAGCTCCCTGAGCCTAGGGTAGACCTCCTGGGGGTGGTGGTGGTAAAAGATCAAAACGTGGACCACCTCCAGCTACTCTCCCAGCTCCCCTACCATGTCTGTTGCCCCGCAGATCTGTCTACTCCACACGTTGCCTCTGCCTCAGTGGTCCAATTACTGCTCTCGTGTTAGTAGTACGGCGGGTCGGATGATCTCGAGTGAGATTTCCCCTTCCATTACATGAGTAGAATTTCTTCTCTTGAGGCTGGATGGATGTGCCCTACGAACCCTGTACAGTAGATCCCATGTCATGGGATCTCCTCTAAAAATGTCTCCCATGCCTGGGTCCTTGACGTTGGCTCCCTGCTGCCATGGTCTCTGCTCCAGCTTGCCCACTACAGACATATGCCAGCTTTCTCTGCTCTGCCAAAAGCTCTCGACCACCCGAGCCCGCTCGAGCACCCCAACATAAGTAGGAATGCTCATAGGGATGATGCTAGATCGGATATCTCTGCACATGCCCTACTAAAAAGTACGAGCTCTTAAGTACAGATCTCTCTGCATATCCATCGAGTACCGCGAGAGGTCGGTAAACCTCGAAGAATAGTCATCCACCATCATGGTTCCCTTCTGGAGCTGAAGAAGCTCTTGTATGCGTACTGCTCTCAGGGTTAACAGTGAAAAATCCTCTCTAAAGAGATGCTAAAACTCCAGTCATGAAAGTGTCGCCTCGTCGTGGGTATGGATAACCAAACTCCACCATCGTCCTGCCGAGCCCTGCAGAAGGCTTGCTACAAGGATCACCATCTGGTCTGCTGGTGTCCTGGCCAAATGGATGACTCTGGCCACTACCTCAAGCCAGTACTCTACTACCTGAGGGTTAGGCTCGCCTCAAAACCTGAGGGGTCTCTCTCTCTAAAACTCTTGGAGTGCACTGAGCCAACACTCCTCCTCCGCTGGTACAGCAGGCACTAAACACTGCTCCACAGGTGGCGGGATAACTAGCACACCATCTGGCTGTAAAACCGGGGGATCCAGTCCCTGTATCGAGGCTTCATCACTGAGGGGGTCATCCCCATGATCGAGTAGCTGGATCCTAGCATGTGTGCGTCACAGAGGAATCATGTTAAGGAAAAAAAGATGTATCTCTGTCAGTGAGTATATCTGGAGAGATGAATCAAAAAGGACATGGAAACTACAACCCATTCCTATATGATGCATGTACCATTATTTTCCCCTACAACTAGAGTTCTCATATTCCGAGTCGAAAAGGAAGTTATCAGAATCCTGGTGTAAGGATACGTCAGCCGCCCGCACTAACACTGGGGTCCCTGGCCTGAAAGCCGAACTCAAAACACTTAACACTGCTTCCCCAAACCAACTCACAGACTCTCGGTTCTAAGGTTAAACCGACCACCTCTGATACCACTCTGTCATGACCCGTCCCAGTGGGGCCCGAGCCGCAACTCCCCAACCGCAGCTCCAATAGGCCAGGGGCTGGTGACTAGCACTGAGTAGGCATGATACTAACATGGGAGGCATTTCTTATAAACCTATACACACGCACACACATCTACAAGCCCACAAAGCTGAAAAGTAAAAACTACTAAAAATTAAAATGCATGCATACACTAAAAATCTCAACCAACAGAGTACGACAGGAAGTAAAGTACAAGAAAGTAAATCCCTGGGCCAAAAGTACAATCCCATCAAAAACAAAGTCTGTAACAAAGTCCAACCTGTATGGAAAGGTACTAGGACTGCAATCTGTAGCTGTAGGAACACACCTCGGCTTGCCTGACCTCACTGAGCACCGTCCAGTCCTGGTCTACCAAGAATCCTTTCAAAGGCTTGCTCGTCTACATAAGACACGACACGTGTGAGCAATGACCGTGCAGGTGTGAGTATTACAATACCCAATAGGACACCCCGAAACCACAAAGGAAATACAACAAGGGAAATACCACAAAGAAAGATAAAATCATCTCTACACAGTATATGTCTACCGAACATATAACAAGAAGATCCAGATATACACATACACGATCGACTACCGCGAAACCACCACTAAGATCCAGCTCAATGGTTTCCACTAAGCTTGAAACCGGGAGAACACACTCTTATCTCTAAAGAGAGAGATATGAAGCACTCATTCCGAGAGAACACACTCCACATGTACTTCAAGATCATGATGCTCAGATGAGGATCATAGCCAATTCATGGGGTGATTCCGACAACTCGGTCTGAGCTAATCCACTAAGTAGAGGATCGGTGCCTGGGTAAAGTTGGTCACGTCAATACCAAGTACTCTACAGAGGGTTCCATGAATGAATAGAGGATCTGGCTCTAAGTCTCGCAGAGGGTATTCCAACAACTCTATTCAAAAAGTTCTGCTGAAGTGATCATAATTCTGTGTAAAGGAAATTATACCAGAACCTTCAGGGGAAAACCAAGGGTACGAACCCTAAGAACTAGTCCAAGTCATAGAACACAAGTGGCTCAAGCCATGAAGAAAAGGTTACACGACGTGTAGTATGGTTACACGTCGTGTTCCCTGTCCCTGGGTACTACCAGTGTAAACGGCCCATGTCATTCGTTCAAGACGTGTAAAACCAAACTACACAGCGTGTAGAAAAAGTACATGCCATGTTCCTTGACCCCGGGTACTGCCCATGCAGCCGGCCCATGTCATTCAGATTCTCAGATAGAATGAAACTACACAACCTGTAGAAGAATCTCACACCGTTTCTGAGCACCTGGACTCGCTCCGTGTATGCTGGACATGTGCCCGTACATGGTCTCTACCCGTGTCCGTGTCGCCTACCCATGTACCCATATATGGGGTATCCCGTGTATCTGGCTCGGTCTAGCAAGGGAGGGGTATACACGGTGTGTCCTTGGCCATGTACCATGACCATGTCTGTGTTATCCCGGATTACACGCCAGGTGGTCCGCCGATGAACACACGCCATGTTGCCCATACTACACAGCGTGTAGTCGGGAAATTTCCAGAAACGTCACCTTTCTCCTCGCACCTCAGCCGATTCTCCAGATCTTGATCCAACTGCTCGATCATCACGAAACTCCGGATTTGGGGTTGTCTCACCCATACGAAACCGATTCCGTCGGTTTCGGGCTCCCGATCGGCCTTGATAGCGCGTCTCGATCCATCCGCACGAAAACGCTCAAAGAACGGAAATTATGAACCACATCTATTTTCTGCCTCCATCACTGTCGCACCACCGCTAGGCCGTCTCGCTGTAGGATTTTGAATTTAAGATCGTTGCGCTAACAAACGAATGTGCAACGATTGATTTTCTCCAAGAAAGCGTAGAACGCACGTGAAGAACACGTAAGAACTAGGAGAGAAAAACACAACAATCGAGATGGAAGAACCTCGATCGATGTTCGTGTCGATCTTGGTTCGTCGCCGTTAGAAGGCTAGATGAAAACCAAAATAATTTCAAGAATCGAATCTCCATGATTCCCGCAAATAACCCATCCCGCAAGAATGATCTATCCGAGAGATAATATGTTCGTGAATTAATGTGTGTTCTTCGCAGAAATCAAAAATGGGGAAGAAATCACAATTAAAACTTCCTACCTGGATCCCGCAGTGTTCGTCGGCGATGATCTGGTCGCTGCGTCGCCGTCACCGTGTTGGGAGGTTTTCTCCAGAGCCTCCAGAGCCGCCAAGGGATTCAGGGTTGTGAAGTTTGTAACCATGGAACCTTGTGCTATCTTTTATTTAAAAAGGATAAAGATATCCGCTGCAACAGATTTAATAAAATATTTTAAATTAAATATTTTATTACAATTACGTCCAAAACCCAGTTTTCACCACCGGTCTGCGCCAGTTGATGTTAGGTCTCTTCTATGTTAAAATTGATGCTCTGAACGCAACGGTACCATTAGATTTTTGATCTCAGCACCTGTTTGGGAGTTATTACACTTTTTCAGGAAAAATGCACGCACGCGTAATTTAATTATTAAATTAAATTCAAATATTTTTTCCGGGATCACCGGTCCTCGGAACTGCATGTCGTCTCAGATCCTGGTCTCGAATTAATTCCCATATAATATTAAAATAATACATGGAAAAAAATTCTGGACATTATATTAAATCCAAGGATTTCACTAGAAAAAATTGATTGGGTTAGGCTATAACAAAGTCATTGAGTAGTTTTTAGGGATTGAAATGGATATTAAAATCTCTCTCAAATACCTTTCGAACACTTAACAAATTATATGTGTTTTTCTAGGGAGTTTTTAATTCCCAAGTAAAAAATATAGATTGAAAATCAAGGGAAGGATTGATTTTCTAGTTAGTGGATAAGTTCCCTATAAAAAATGGTTAGATCTAGAATCAATGATTTTTAAAATAATATTTTTTATTGGAGATAAAATATTACCCACGATGTAACTTGGGTTACCATACAGTTTTCAGGAACATTGTGATGAATTTGTGAGAGTTTTTAAATTTTTTATTCAAGGAGCCTAGTTTTTTGTGCCAAATTATAGAGGCACCATAAATAACCCTAACCTTGAGAACATTTTTTTATTATACACAAAACATGGTTTATCTTTATAGTAGTTCTAGTAAAAGAAAAATACATATTTTTTCATAAGAATATTTTTCTAGTGGTGTGGACCAAGGACTCAACTCACAATTGGATTATATTTATAAATAAATTTAGAGTGTTGTTATGTAGTTTTAGATAATCTATTGACATAGATGGAAAATGATTATTAAATAATGATGAAAAACCATGTGTTGAAGGGTTATATAGGTTTGTGAAAACTACATAGATAATGTTTGGTCTGAAAAAAATTCAGATAAAGTTTTTATGCAATAAAAATAAGTATTATAGAATTTTTTCCATTATGATTTATTGGACCCAAACCACTCTATTCTTTTTCTCTCTCATTGTAGAAGCCCTTGGAGACACCCCCATTCTATTATATGTTATCCTATGGAGATGAAATCAAACTATTCACCATTCCATCATTCATCATTCACAATAAAAATGATATGATAACGCGTTGAATCAACGTATACAATTTAATTATGTAATTATCTATTGATATTGACCCACTCCGTAAGTCTATCACACTCTATTATCATGTCTTCCACATTCTTCCTTGTTTAATCACATTTTATCTCAAACTGGAGTTTATTATGAAATGTGTGGTTTCCAGTAGTGTTAAGTTATGTGGTTCCGCATGTTGATCTTATAGTATTTTCAATTATTTTTAGGGAATGATTTTTAGCAGATAGAGGTTAAATACTCTAAGAGGTGTGGTTGTGAATTAGTGTATTACCATTTAAAAAAACAACCCCTTTAGATCTTGTTACATTTTTATACAAAATAATATTCTATCTCTTTCATTAACTGATGTATGAGTGAAAATTAAATCATGTAGAAGACAAATGGATTTTACATGGTTCACCCTCTCTGTGTTATGTCCATGGAGCATAAAAAAATAATGCGATGATGTAAAAAAATAAAAAATATTTTCACAATTGTTTATAATGATTGGATCATACTCACTATCTCTCTTAGTATACAACCTATCAAAATATGAATTTATAGTTATCTCTAAATTGAATTGTTCTCATTGCTTCTTCAAATGATCATCCATTGATGACTGGAATCAATGTGTTTTATATCTCAATTAGTATAACATTTCGTCCCACATTCATCCAACTCATGAATATAAAATTACTAGATATTTACTAAGAAACTCATTCTTTAACCCATTTGTGATCCTCACTACCTTTTTTGAATATTCATATTTCACAATGCTCAAATGACCTTCACTAAGAGACATCAATTCCCAAATCTCACTTTTTATTGTGAAGCTCAACAATCATTCTCAAAGCTCACAAATTCAAGTCATATTTTTATTGCCTTCATTAACTCCCATACATTCGAGATGCTGAAAACATTCAGTGGGCTATCATAGCCATCAAAAATCTACTCTCCAAAATAAACTTCATGAGCCACCAACAAGAATCCATATCCTTATGAACAATCATTTTATTCTCTCGACTTATCAATGCGGTATAAATAAATATATATGTGTTTCAACTATTTCAAAATTATTCTACACGCATCATTTTCCATTCCTGAAACTCATCAATTTCCTTTGCGAAGCTCGAAATCATTAAATACTCCTAGAAAATTCACTCTTCGTGAAGTTCTTCATAATCATGGAGATCACAATCAACTATTTTATTCCTTCATGGAACCACATTCACAAAATCTATTATTTTCGAGGCCGATTGTGAGGCATCCATTTTTTTAACATGTATATTTTTCAAAATACCATGTCAAAAATATCTTTTTGCATCCACAATATAAATAAGAAACCTGATTTCTCATCAAAAACAATCCACATCAAAAATAATGAAATGTTAACTTGAAGGATTTTTTCCAAAAATGTGTGGGCATCAAACAAAAATTATCCCACATTGATGTAAAATAATAAATCAGTCACCATAGTCCTTGTTTACATAAAAAATAATTTATTATATTGATAGGTACAAAAATGAAGGGGATTTCATGATTATTACCTTAGTGGAGTTATCAATGTCATTTTTTCTTAGTTATGAAATAATAACTCTTAGGTATTGAAATGTGGAAAACCTTGGTGATGCACTCTTTGTAATATTAAATGTGTAAATATATAATGAATGGGTTGAAATGGTAATTTTGATATACATTTTTTTCAAATAGAAATATTGTAGTAATTTATAACCTTACGGTAGATCATAACATTTAATGGGGTCATGAGTGTGTGATAGAATGATGAATTCATATTTTCCTTTTTTAAATAATTAGATGAATCTCAATGAAGTGGGAAATAGAGGATAGGTTTCAAAATGTAAATTATATAATTAAAAATAGGACATTAATTTGTATTGTACTGATTTTTTATTACATTTATATGATTTATATAGAACATATAAATGAAGATAGAAATATTTTAATACACATCATAGTGAATGGATAATTGGTAAGATAGTGACGTAGATACTATGTTAATGGGGTTTTTAAAATGGAACATTGATGATTAAAGAGTGTATCACCTATATATAAATAATTAATTAATTCGTCAAATTGTATGAGTTAATATTTGTTTGATGATGTCTTAAAAAATTCCACAGAGAGATTCGATGGATTTTTTATTGACTATATTGGTCTAGAATATGTTTTCTGGGACCTAGATTCTAATAGTGGACTAAGATGAATTTTAGGGTATGATGACACCATAATATTCAGTTATGTTTGATTTAATGGAATTCCTTGAGCATCCCATTTGATTCTACATAGATAATTTATCATCAATACCTTGGGATAAGGCCTAATTGGATTAGGATTATGTCTACATGAATAAAATTCCCGTGATTATTTTCATGGACTCTTTCAATATTCCCACATTGAATGTTATGGGATCAGTTCCATATATCCATCATGATTAATTTGGGTAGATTTCCTAAAGTGGGATCCATTTATTCCAATAAATTCATTCTTATTCATGTGTGGATGGTTCCTTCAGTTCATACTAGTATATTGTAAAAGAGGACTATTGAAGGTAAACCCTTGGTATTAACTATATATTTTATTGAGAAAGAACAAAAATTTTATCCACATGGATTCCTACAGAAAATTATGAATGTGGTTGACTTAGTTTTATCATATGGGATCACTCAAGTCAATATATATATAATTATTAGAGGATAACTACATAAGGATGGATACTAAAATATACTAAATTCAATTATAACTGTATATCCTAAACATTGTATTTTTAATACTTATTTATATATTTTTCTGAAATTATAAATTTTTTATATTTTAAATAATATAATTTATATATATTTATATTAATATAACATATGTATGCACATTATTTCTTGACAGGATATTTTTTGATCACCAATGGTGGGTTTAATTATTTTATCTCACAAGAAACATGATCTTCCATTGAATATTGGTTGAAGGGTATTGATCTCTATTGCAAAGTTGATTCAGGAATAAAGAGGTGCCCAATATTTTCATTACATGGTTTCTATAATGGATCACGGAGTTTGGGATTTGGAAAAGACATGAGATTATTACAAGGGTTTTTATATTTTATTTATTATTTAGGGTTTAAATGTATATAATATCTTATTTAATCCACTATTATCATTGTACATTGTTCAATTGATATAGAAATAGATATTTATTAATCCTATTGTAAGTTATGTATTTGTTGTTATTGAAATTTTTTTACCATTACAATTAATGTGATTAGCTTTATTAAGACAATTCCATTCATTATTCTCCATGTATAGTATTAATACTTTAGAACATTATACACATTCTCTTGTTTAATATCATATTTCATATATGGAGTTGTTGTTGAGGCGTTACAACATTCTACTAGTTCGGTAATTGATCTAAAGTTTGGTTGGTGGGGTATTGTAAGGGATATTACTCTAACATTGCTAGAATATTATTTATGAAATAATTTTCTAGTTTATTCCTAAAATAAAATTATAAATCCAACCAAATAATGTGGTAATGAAAAATGGAGTTCATCATTTCATGGAGATTTTTGTTCCAACATATACATGAACGACATTTTCATTTATCTAATAGATGAAAAAATGAAATAGTAAATATTTTATTTTTATATAATAATAATAATTTAAATTTCAGTTTATTATTTAAATTATTCTTTAATACCATCCATATAATTTATAAATTCAAAACGGATCATATTTCTCCATGGATGTGCGTGTCCATGAGTCCACATGAGTGACATTATAATTTTACAACAAATGGAAAAGGGGATGAAAATGGGTACAACATAAGAATAATTTTATTATTTTTATATTATAGATAATAATTATATTGTATCATAAGAGATATGAAATGAAAAAATGTGGTTGGAGATTAAATAATCCCCAAAGGGTGGGGTTAAATATATTACCACTTCTTTGGGAAAGCCCCTTTGAATTATATAATTATCTTTTATTGGTAGTTCATTTGGATGTACATCAAATCTATGTTTTTAGAAGGATAATATAGGAGTGATTCCTATAAGAATTTTTTGCAGTTAGATGATAAAAATATGTGAATATGTGAGATTATGAGGTGCCCTTTTAAATTATAGGGGAGTGAAACACTTGTAAATATCATTGTAAAAATAATATTAAAAATATATTACTAACATTCATATGGAAATATTGTTATATTACAATTATGGTATGATGATGTGAAAGTATATACTCATAAAATAAATAATATTCATGTTTTTTTAGAGTTTTCAATCCTTATCTCTTAGTTCTCCCCCCCCCACTGCCACCACTTAACGTTTTTTATCAATTAATGTATTAATATATTATTACATTTATTAAAAATAATTATGAACTAGCATGGAAAAGAAATTATTAAAAAATTGGAACCTTCAGATTCCAATTATTAAAAAAAATTTCTAAATATAAGTTTCATGATGTGGAAATATTTATATTTTTAAAAATTAATTTTTTTGATGAAAATTGATTTATAAAACTAAAATTTCATGTTGAATTATTAATATGATTCTCTACTAAAATCATGTACTTTTAATTAAAATAATTTTATTGAAATGTTACAGATGTAAGAATAATAATTTTACTTTAAAAATATATATAAAACCAGAAAAAACTTTTGAATAATTTATTAAAAGAAAAGAAACAAAACGATTTGGATTTGAATAAAAACATTACATAGATTTCAAAATAGAATTAATAAAAAAATATTCTACAAAACAATTACATGATTAATAATATTTACATTTAGCTATTGGAGATTATTACTGT
This sequence comes from Viscum album, assembly GCA_963277665.1. Lineage (NCBI taxonomy): Eukaryota > Viridiplantae > Streptophyta > Magnoliopsida > Santalales > Viscaceae > Viscum > Viscum album. The sequence goes on from OY728166.1 coordinate 52,344,870, forward strand.
ATATTATAATTATTATAAATATTATTGGTTGTTACCTGAACATATCATGAGTCATTGGGGGATGGATTTTATCATCATTATGGAAGAAGTTCATGCCATATTAATCAACATTTTTTACTAGTTGAGACCATTAAATGTAATCTGGATTCTCACCATTGGTTTTGGGGATGAAGATCATTCTTAGTGAATAATGGTTGTTGAAAAGTCTTAGGATCATCTGCCAATTGATATGGTAGGTGAAAATAATGGAATATCTACGAGACTTATCATATAATTTATTAGATATTAAAGCATCTTCATTACAATACATTGTTGTCTCCACGTGGCATTTTATTGGTTGGATGATCTAGTTTTGTTATGGTATGAATTACAGTTGATGTATTGTTCCACCCCTGTATTGGTTGATGAAGATAATGTTTTACTCTGGATTTATTGAGCATTAGTAGTGTGAGATATGTAATTTATTTGGATGATTTTTAATTATATAGGAATATTTTAGTATATGTGTGGATAGAAAATGAGTATGTCTTTGTTGGTGGATTATAGGTTCTTACTCTCATACTATGTAGGACCTCTATAAAAATTAGACAACTTTGGTCTCTTGGATCATGCTTGGGTAAGAATTTATCATATCGAGGTTAGCCAATGGATGTGTATATGGATAATGATTTTTATAGAATGATTAGATAAAATATAATTAGTTTATTGGTTTCAATCTAGTGGAATATTTCTATTACTTATGTACATTATCATATGTTGTCATACTATACACAATTTCATAGGTTATGTAAGACAAGAATGGCCTAGTATATACTTTTTATGTTTTTATAATCTATATTTGTTTTGTTATTTAATGTTTAATCCACTATGTTGAGTTGATATTATTATTAGTTTTATTTTAAAGATATCTCCTAACATCTATCACCCCATAAACCCTCACGGTTGATTAGTATCATTTAGAATACAAGGAGGTGGATGTAATTCCATGTATTTAATAGTTAGGTTACAACTATGTTTTTTTATTTTTGGGACTTTCATGACCCTCATGGATTAATTTACACCTCAATAAATTCTCAAATAACTATATCATAATTAGGTATTTAGGAGCACATTATCCAGGTAAAAACAAAAAAATCCATCAATTTAGTTATACATTAAGCATTTTAATAATCTTACAGATCCTCACACACTACAGGATCACATACACCATTTTTCATTACGCACAGTAACTCTATAATCATCAACGACATCTCTCTAACCATCATCCTATTTATTTTTGACTTGGAAGGTATTTAGATCAAAAAAATTCCATAGGATCAATACCCATGGTAGAGTGGAATCAATTATCGTGCATCCGCTACTATAAGTGAATTAAATTATTAAAAATATAGATATAATTTAATATTATATGCAATGTATATCCTCATGAACAAGAATATTTCTCTCAGCCTTGAGATCTATCTATGAATGTAACATGTCAATCCATAAAAATTGATTCTATAATTCCTCTTATAACTTCGTGAAGAAAAAAATTGATTTCATTAGGGTGTCACCCTATGAAATAGTATGTATAGTAACTTGTATAAAGAGAGTAAATTTACCCATGTAAAATTGTCTGCAGATCTCTATCAAACTGTTCTCTAGAGTAGGGAGTAGGTAGGCTAACTTTGGCTAGTCATTCGATGATCACCAAGACTGTGTCATAGCCTCTATGTGTTTGGGGGCACTTTAATGAAATATGTATATTTCGTAGCCCACCTACACTCTATAACATCAATGGTTTCAAAAAAACCAATTGGTACATGATTATTCATTCATCTAGGACCTCATAGTTTATGTCTCACACTTTTTCCGTTACCATTCCCTAAAGATTTCATGGGGACCCCAATAATAAGTAATGATAGAAATCATCCCTTTTATCACGTAATTAAAACAATAAAGAGTCTAATAGAATGTACACAACTTATAAAAAATGATAATGTGAAATTCATCTATTGTAAACATCCCCCTCATATTAATTCAGTAGAAAATAAACAATTTTGAATCTCATGTTCATTAGGAAATTAATATAGTGACCATTCTAAATAATTAGATTTCTATGCGCTATGATAATATTATTGTTATTATATTTTTTATACACTTCAAATAACCATCCATTAAGGTAATATATCCATGCCTTCTAATAGATGAATATCACTTCCATATTTAAATAATGGGTTGTATATTTATTCATATGAGGCCTTATTTTTCATATATCATATGAAAAATCCATATACCTTTGGGTCATCAAAAAACCAAACTATGATACTGAATAATAACAAAAAAATTGTAATCAACACCTTACTCTATTGATATCAGAAAATTTTGTTGCAAAAAAATCACTCAAGGTATCGTCGAACCATTTTTTGAGGTGATTGTGTTGGTTGACAAAGAGGGTTTCTTTGTTGATTTGTCAAGATCAAGAGATATTTCTAAAAACCTATTCTAGAAAAAACATTGTTAATGGAATAGAAGATATAGTGGTAGAAAAAAGAAGAACACATCGAATGTGGTTTGGAATATTGTGTGCAAGGAATGTTTAGGGATCAAAATGTTGAAAAATGGAAAAGGCATGATGTGTGAAAAAGAGTCCAAGATGTGAAAAATATGATATTTCAAGAAAGAATATTGTGCCTCTAAGGTGACATCAAATAGGGTTTTGTGCGCTCGAAGTAAATTTATCACAACACGGTGAATTTTCCATATAGGGGTCAGTGATGTTTTGAAATATAATTTAACCCCTTAATAAGATGAATATCAATACTTAGAGATAATATGAGCTCTGAATTGCATATGATTTTTATGAAAAGGGAGTTGCAAAGAATACTATGAGCTACAGGAAAGCCAAGGAAGTTGACCGTAAGATTATAGTGCACATAATATATATTCTCCACACGAGTGTCTCATGAAAAAAGTGGAATCTTTTGTGCAAAGCATTAATTTTGTGCATAAGACGTAGTATGTGTTTCACGAAGGATTTGAGGTTTCCCAGTAATAAAGTGTTAAAATATCATTCATTAGTTGATGAAATTGGAATATCAATAGATTATCTACATAAAATAGAGGATGCATTAATTTGAGATAATGGACGGACCTACATGTCTAGAAACTGTGAGTGGATATTATGAAGAAGTAGTGAACTCACTTCAATTGATAGAGTAGTCAATTTTGAAATTGTGAATGGTTTTAAACCAGGAGGAACTGTGAGTTATATTTGAACTTGTAAATAGCATTACACTTTTAGTGGTTTTGGCACAATGGCACATGACCAGTGTATGCTAATTTGATGCTTCTTAGTGTGGGTGAACCAAGTAAAATTGTTGTGTCAGGATCATTCTTTATGATTTTTTAATACTCTTCAATGAGAAACAGATATAAGAGAGCTTTTTTTAACAACAAAACAAAATGAGAGGGGAATTTTATTTAATCATTCATACCTGGATTCACCGCCCCCACTCAGGGAGTCTTGACATGTTGACCTAACAATGTATAACATATCAATGTGAATCTAAACTCTTTAAAACAAATTGAACACCTCTTATACCAATTAAAATAATTTCCCATTTATTAATAGAAATTATTAGATATGAAATCCTCCATAAAAATATCATGAATATATATTAGTATCCAATAATTCCAAGGAATCCATCCCCCTCAAAAAAACTATTTTATACACCAAAAAAATATCATCCTTGATATTTACTGGGTTAAAAAATAATATACCCTTTGAAATTAAATTCACTATGAATTGTAACACACATGTGAAAAAATAAAACTTCATGATTTATTCATATATTAAACATTCTCAGAGTGAGTCTTGTAATGTCCATAAATGCACATCATCGTAATATGATTCTTAATAAAAATGTATATTAACTATAAATACAACTATAATATAATATATTATAAGATGACATATCATGTTTATATGTCTAATGAACATATCAAGTACTAATTCATTTGAATGTTAATAATATTAAAACTAATAATCATTATAACAGTATAAAAATTATACCATCAGGATATCATTTAAATTAAACCAAATACGGTTGTATTCTCGTATTAGATCAGACATTGATAATAATTTCCAATGTTTTAGTGGGTAAAATAGGTTATGAACCCACACTATAGTGTAATTGGTCATGAATTTATGATAATTTAGATTCTTGGATTAATGTGGAAGCATCTGGCGATCTATTTTTTTTTTTGAATTGAACCAAATCATTCAATATGGATTGAATGGTTCTGACAGAACCGTTCTCTATATGGTCCTCCAATGAAAACATCTTTTCCCTAAGATTAGGTGATAACATAAGGTAATATAAAAAAGAAACTATAGTGCTCCTATGGTTATATAGAAAGATTTTTATATCATAAATTACTAATTTATAAATGAAATTCATTTTAATAATGATTAAATTCCATATCGAGTGATGTAATTATCTAAAACACATGAAATACATTGTATTTGGACCATTAGAAGTTATATACTTCTGGATTTAGAAAACTACTAAACAACATAGCAACAAATTAATATATTAAATGAATAAATATATGTATAGTACAATATATTGAACACAACACTATGCTCAGAAGTGAAATTAGAACCCCATGCTTTTATGATATATTTATTTTTAAATTATTTTTATCTCTTCAATAGCTTGTGGGACACACAACCTGGAATATAATTGAACAATGATATAGTATACAATTCCAAACTAGCTGTTAAATTGAAATTTATTTATAGTTAATTTTTAATTATTAAATTTATTGTTTTTTATTAATAATAATTTTTATAATAATAACTTTAATGAAAAATAAATGTTTTTTGAAAAACTGTATTTTCCTAAAAGAAGTTATATCATGATTTTCATACCAATTTTAGAATTAATTTTTCCACATTTATAAAATTTAATTGGAAAAATAAATTCAATTTCTAAATCTATATATCAAAATTATCATGGATATAATTTTTTAGGTTTTTTCTAAAATTTGTTAACTTTTTAATGAACAATCAGAGATACAAATTTTTATTGAAAACTACATTTTAATTAAAATTATTAAAAAATTACTGATGTATTCAAAAGTATTTTTAAAGTAAAATTAGTTAGAATTTATTAAATTTTAACTCATTTATTTCATTTTAACCATTTTCATCTTGAATTTTCATTTAAAAATGTTCTGTACTTATGATTATTATCTTATTAGAAAATCACTTTTTCTTCATGTCTGTGGGTATATTTCTAAATAATATTCTACCACTATTGTGAATATAGTTTGAATAAAATGTAATTTATATTTAGAATCATAATAATTTATGTTATATAATTATATAAATTAAAATTTTAACCATTTTGAATAGAAAAACTAGTAATAATCAATTACCACAGTTAAGGTTAAACTTGATATATCATAGGTTAAACTAAAAGAATAATGGTTAAAATAACATATCAACTTATCTAAAATATATTGGTTGGAAAACAATATGATCTAATAAAATAAATTGGTTGATAATATCTCATTTTTAGGCTTCTTCATAATACTAAAATGGGTTTCATTTAATCTTTTTAAAAATTCAATGTGTGACCTCCCCCCACTTATAAAAGGCCACCAACTATCCTCCCCTATGAGAATGAACAAATCCATATGGGTTAGACATAAACTATTAAAATAAAATCCTAACTATACTTATAACATCCAATAATCCTTGTTTTGATGAGAAATATATCCTTTGAATTATTTTTTTGCAAAACTATTGATTTTTTTCTAAGAAGTGGTCACAACTTTTAAATTGTGTTTTTATTTTTTTTCTCAACTAACCAAAAAAAATGTAATTAAAAAAAGATGTTATATTACCTTTATTCTATTACTATTAAAAATATATTATATTGATATGGTATGGATGTATATCAATCTTCACTTCCATCAAATTAAACATTTTGTAGTAGATTGTGTTTACGATTGACTACAACCTTGCAAAATAATGTAATTATGATTCATTTACCATTATTGAAGGACCAATACAATAATCTATTTTCCATATATATATATGTATATTAACATATGATATTTAATAAAATAATAAAACAATATAATATTAATATCACAAATACAATTTTACATTCCATGTCATTTAAAATATCATAATGTTTCTAATGTGTAGTGGAGACTACTACCTCATGAAAAGATTTAAATTGGGTTTAAAATATATTTTACAAATAATTTAATTAATGTAAATTTAATTAATATATGTGTTATATATGGAATGATATATATTATTTTAAAATAATTTATCTCCCAATTACTTACACTTTCATTAAAAAATTGAATGATATCATCACTTCTACCTATTTACAACCAACTGTCCCCAAAAGGTGATCTGATACATTCTTATTGTCAAAACATATATAATGTTTCAAAACAATTATGTAATTAGATAATATTATATTTATAGATTTCAAATGATTATAGATATTTTGTATCTATATCCAATACTGATGAACTAGAAAAATCCTGACAAAACAAACATGTGGAAGCAAGCGAATTAAAACATGAAATAATAAAAACATTCCAATATTAATAATAAAAATGTTGTAAAATGTTATTAGAAGATAATATATGAAATTATAAATTCTAATATGGTTGTTATATAAATTTATAACATTAATAAAACCATTATATACTAGTTTAAATCATTCATCTAAAAGGAATCATGATGTACATGAAAATTTTCGAATTTCCCTCCATTGAGGCATATCATAATTTCATGCTCCTAATATCTTTTATATAGTACATATATATCCTAGTGGAAATGTAATATTATTATTAATTAATAATTCATATTTGTTTAATTTTTCGATGTAAATTATTTCAACTGTGGAAATTTGACATGTAATATACCAAGCGGTAAAATATTTCATAACTCAACTTTTTACAATATGTTGTATTACTTATACATTTTATTTGATATTATAAGATTATTTTCTTAGTTACCTTGGAAAATTTTATTTTGTATTTCATCTTTTGTTTTTTGATTTATTGTTAATAAAAATAATTTATTGTTAAGTTATTTCAAACATAAACGGTATGATCATTGTATGGGTTTACATAAAAATAAAAATATAATCAATATTGATTATATCTAAATTTTAATTAAAATAATTTATTTGATATATTCAAAGTAAAATATTTAAATTTATTAGTTGAATTATTTTTTATGTTATTTCTATTTAATAGTACCATATTCATTTCTTTTTTACATATCCTGATAGAAAACATATTTTTTAAATAACATATGATATCATTTCTTTATTAGATGAAAAATCATTCTTCTTCCAAAACCATGTTTTTTAAATATGGTGTCAAATTTATTTTAATATATTCCAAATGATTTATTAAAGAAATTTCTTCCATTATTTTAATGTCTATAAAAAATATAAAGGAATCATTATGTAATTTTATAAAAAAGGCTCATTTGGTAGTTATCAAAAATTTGACGGGAATATTTTTTAGCTTATACAACATGTATATAATTTCATTCATTTATTAAAACCAAAATTTTCAATGAATATTTTACAAAATTATATTATAAAATTAAAATTAAATATTTTTAAAATAAATTTTTTAAGAAAATTATTTTAAAAGGAGATTTCTAAATGTAATGGTCATTTTCCTTAAGAATAATTTAAAAGTTATTTCAACATACTTCTATTAATCCAGGACAAAAAAAATTTATTTTAATTATACTAAAGTAGTTATATATTGTATTGATTCAATAATTTTTATATAAATCAATTCATTATGACCATTATGAACAATGGATGTATTGATGATCCCATTTTTGATAAACTTTTATTGTATTTTACATTCCCTTGAAATAATAACATTCATTTTATCATTGTACAATAATTGTCCCCAAATATATATATATTCATTATCATGTTTATAATAACTTCATTAACTATATATCATCTCAAAACTGGTGTTTTATATTGATTTTTATTTTGAACCAATAGAGAAATATTTAGAAATATATATTCATTACTAAATATGTAAATATGTTGATAGGGAATATTGTTGATGAAATAAATAAGTTATTCCATATATGATAAATGAAATGGACATAAAGATATTGTAGGGGGGCGATTATAGATATTCTTTCAATTTTTTGGTAGTCTAATGAGATAAATCAGATTGTTATCCTTGTTTTTGTGGGTTTCTGGTGTGTACATACCCATAAATTTTAGACAATCTTGCGAATGGTCATGAAAATAGTGATATCAAGATTCATGAGACCATGAAGTCCAATAATTAATAATTTCCATGATAAATAATTCAGTTATTATTTTCCATGATATTTTTAATGATATTTTTTATGGATGAATTTTCTTTAATAGTTTATCAATTAAAAGTTATTTATCCCCATTTTATTACCATGGTATATTATTTGCGCATTATGATTTCATAATAGTCATGTTTTTTAAACATTATGTTGGTATGAAATTTACAATTCCATATTGATTATTCATTATTTATTCATGATATTCAATTTTTCTTAAATGGAATATGGGTTTAGTTATTTACCATTCACTATTGTTTCTTCCTCATCTATTCATGATAGTCGTGTTATTTAAATTTAATGTGTGTTAAGATATATATTTCCATTTTCATTATTCCCTCTCTAATCAGGATAGTAATATTATTTAAATGGAATGTATGCTCATTTATTTATCTTTAGACATTGATTATGCTTGTGGATTCAATATAAGTTCTAATATACTTAACACAAATTTCACATTTGAGATCATATTTTTTTGATTCAAAAGAATATAAAAAGTTTACTATGAATGATATTAATGGATATGATAGAGGGAATAATTATATTCTCCAAAAATAAATTTTATTTTTTATTCACAATATATAGAGTAATCATTTATTTATCAAGTTTTATAAAAAAAATAAACAATTAAATCATTTAGGATTTGATTCCATGTATCTTATTCTAATGTATTAATTTAGACTTGGACTTCAGGTTATTGTGTTTAGGGGTGTTACAGTTGGTATCAAAGGAATCTTAATAGATTTCTTGGGCACTAGATTATGTAAAACATATATTAGGGAAAATATCCCTATTATTTTTTTGGGATAAGTATATAAGAACATACTAATGTTTTATATGGTAGATATTATGTGGTTTTTCTAGATATACATTCTTGTATATATTCAATAACTTTTTTGTTGTTAGTGACCAACTATAACTTGGGGAATAAATTCTAAAAGGATTCACCAGTCTGAACTCAATAGTTACCTGGTATATGATAATGGGCCTTACAATACACCTAGATTGACACTTCTTTGAGATATTCATTTTATATATAATCTTTTATTTAAATTTTTTATGATGTGAATAATTCATGATAATTAATTACCTGGGTTAAACCTAAGGATTATTATATTTCAATTAAGGTTTCATGATTTAAACATAAAATAAATGATTATATGGTTTTTCCATTGTGATTATTGTCTCTAAATATATATATATATATATATATTAGTCAATGGAATGAACCTGAAAGAAATATGTTAACATTGAACATGAATGATAATGTTGGGACATTAAGAATTTTCATGGGCTGAATAATATAGTGAATGAAATCCTGATTATCCCTATTATGTTAACAAGGATAATAATTAACAAATATTACCTTAATCAACTACCAGAATCACCAAATAATAGATGTATAGATTCTGGTAGTTCTCAAATAGTGTAGACCATGGTGGGATGAATGACTTTTATCTTTCATGTTAGAAATGTGAAAAGATAAACTAATGACGTTGTCCCAAAGGTATAGGAAAATGTTTTCAACGTGGATATCACACCAATCCTTGTATTTATTATTATTATTAATGATTCATGATTTTTTTCCATTGGTTGTTGTTTTTTTATGTATTGACATGTTCATTTGGGATTCGGTAGGTTTTATACTTATTCGTGGTTATTGTGAAATATATTGGGAAAAAGTGACATTTTGTGGAGTGTGTTTTAAACACTATCAAAATACTGTGTTTAAACTATTCTAGGTTCATTGGATGAACTCTCCAAGATATTGGGGTTCGATATGATGTTTTTATGGGAAATTATTCATGTAACATGCTTTGATCACAGTTTTCGTAAACAATACTAAATAAATATAAATGTTTTTTATATTTTTTATAGCATCTACAAGGTATGATAATAGTTTTCATAATCATGCCTTAAAACTGTGCATCCCATTAAATCATAAATCAATTATATTTTTAAAACATGAGTTATGTAAATTCACTTCTAATTTAAATATTTATTATTTGTGTATCAACCAGTGGGCACCCCACTCCCCCACCATTTCCCTTAATTTGGGACACTTTTGGGAGGATTTCTCACCAAGGTTATTTATTCTAAACATTTTCTTCATAAAATATTACCCTTTACTATTTTCCTTTTTTATCTCTTGGTTCTTTACTGTTTCTGGTGTGGGAACTCTCTTACCTGAAGCCTTGGATGAGTGCTATATTTTTTTGTTTGATTTATTTGTTATTAACCTTTTTAGACTATCTATTGGTGTGTATTATTCCTTTTCATGACAATTTGTCGCCCTCGCATGTCGTTGAGGTAGGAGTTCCCATCCATTTTCATTCCCCAACATTCTGTTGATGCTTGATATTTCATTTCATGACATAAATATGTTACTACCTTGTTTTTGGTCTTTCATTATAAAATATTTAATTGATTTCATGATTGAAAATGTTGGTGAAATAATTTCCTAAGGGTTTCTTTCATTATGACTATATTAAACCTCGCAAAATCTGTTTTCTAAAATGTAAATTTAAATTTTAAATAAAAATTGAATTATTTATGGTGTTTTTTTCATTGGTAATTTTTTTCTTAAATTGGATGGGTGACGTTTGTAAGAATTGGTAACTTTTTTGGGGTTATTCTTATGGGTGTATTTTGGTGTTTTTTAAAAGAACGTGATGTTTCTTTAATGTGGTGTTTTCAAAGTAATTGAAGTTCACATGTTTTGGGAGATATCTTTAAAAATGAAATTTGTTTTCTTTTAAAGGTGAATCATGGTTATATTTTATAAAGGTGTTCAAAATAGTGTGTGAAACGTGTGAAATGTATTTTAAATGGAATTTGATATGAGAATTTGTTTCAAAAATCAGTTAATTTTGGTCATGGATTTATAAAGGGATTTACCCAAGAAAATTGTTGTATTTTATGTGATCTCTTCATGTTATGTTTTAAAATGGGTTTAATAAATTTTACACATGTTAAAAAATGTATTTCTAAGAATATTTTGTGTTCATGTGAATCTAAAAGTGTATTTGAATATGGAATATGGTGGTTTCTATGTGAGCATTGATTATTGGATTAATGTGCATGGTACATAAATTTATTTTCATTTTTGTTCATGAAGTTTGTCATTTTATGATGTGGTCTGGTTTTTCAAATGATATATAGGGCATATTTGGCATTTTCCAGGTGAAAGTTATTTTTTTAAATTGTAAATGGAGTGATAATGATTTATTTTTTTGATTTTTATTGAAAATGTTAATAGAACTACTAGATATTTTTGATGTTTTAGAAATCAGTTTTGATATTAGTGTTATGTACGGGCTCGATTGGCATTCTTGAAAGATTTGGAAGATGGGTTATAATCTCAAGTAGAATGACACATGATTGGTATATTTAAATTACTTTGGAATGTGGTTCTTAGAATAAATATTATGTGAATTATCGTTTGGAACGTGTGTATGTATTTCTTGAAATAGTGGAACTTCAATGGTGGAATTCTTGTAGAGTGGGTTATCACATATGTCATATCGGATTTTGTGGTAGGCATGTGCAGTGACGGTAGTATAGGTGAACCACACATGTGAGGGAATCAACCCCTTACTGTATAATATTATAATGGAATTCTTGGGCACCACCTATAGGGTCAAGTGACGGTTTCTAATCAACCCCTATTATATTGGTTTTCAACCCCTAGGTTTACAGAGAGGCTAGGCGGGACATGACACTAGCTTTTTAATTTAGAGAGTCTAGTTTGTTATAGATAGTATAGTTTCTCTATATGCCGATAGGTGAGTTTCAACTAAGTTTTTATAGGTATTACCTCTAGATATGTTGTGTAAGTTCCCATGATTTACAATTTCTAGGTTCTATTAATTTCATCTACTTGTATGGATATTAGCATTAACAACTTCATATTTTTTGTCTTCAGAATGTTTGTTGTTTCCTTTATTTTTATCATGATGTTTTTTTCTCATGGGATGGATTATACTAATAGTAATGGGGTTATAAATGTGATTTTGAAATGGGAAATAATTTTTTAAAATAATGGTTGTTTGTGCTTCTTAAAATATGTAATTTTTTAGAAAAAATGTTTAGTTGTTTAAAATTATAAGAATCACTATTTTTTAATGTATATCAAACTACTGGTTTTTTGATTATTTTAAGAAAAAAATTGAATGTAATCTATGTTGGTTACCCAGTGATCTATTTAAGTTCACAACATACATGTTCCACTGAGCATCAGTAGACCAAACCTGTTTTATAGGTTTATTTATCTAGTTTGGTTTTACTTTAGATCAGGTTGGTAATGTGGTTAGTAGTGACCAAGTTGTCAAGTGGATATTTTATATCCTGGATTTTTTTATGTTTGTATTCAATTTTTTTATTTATCAGTTGTTATATATATATATATATATATATGTTCTTATTTTTATAGATTTTTTGTTTTTATTGGTTTTCTAAATTTGTGGTTTATTTTTAGAACTCTGTTGTTTATTAGGCCGAATCATTCTCATTGGTATATTTTGATTCTCAAAAATTGTTTCCATCCCATAGTGATTTGGATCATCCTTATAAAAAGGTCTCGTATTGGGTTGGGTATTATGTGGAATGTCATCCTAACATGGTATGTGTAAAATTGTATCAAAGAAGGCCCTTGTTATTTAGGGTCTCTGATAGATCTGAGATTAGGAAAACTGGGTCTCAGGAGGTTGGTATGATAAATAGGTCATTAAAACTATATCATTATGATCCTTGAGTTTCTACGTGTACTCCACGTTTTCAATCCTTTTTTTGGTTTTTTGGTCTTTCAAAAAGGAAAACCACTCTTGAAGAATGCCCACATACTTTTGAAAATTTTTATGTATGTAGAGTGTGTGAATTTTGATATGTGACTAGTAAAGAGCATTATGAATTATTTATTGATGAATGGGGGGATGTTCTCAAAGAGGTAGATTTGTGGTGAGAGTGTGAATGTTTTCTTAATAACAAAAATGATTTTACGTGCTTGTTAGTCCGATGAAAACTCACCACCACATAAAATAGGCCACATGGGAAGCTAAGGGTATCTAGGTGGGTGTAATAGGACTAGTATTCTAGTCGATTCAAATGTGCTTATCTGGGTTTCATATTTTAGTTTGGAGGATTAGAACACTAACTAAATTTTTAGGATGATTGTAGGCCACTAATATATTGGGGTGTCCCATCTTAGTTGATTGGGAATGAGAACCCTACTAGTCATGGTTCCTAATCCTTGTTTCATATAGGAACTTGATTCCTATTGTGGCATTTAGGATAATTAACTACATGTAATGGCCATGGATCTCTCTTATGACATGGTTTTTGTGAAATAATTACAATTTTAATTCCTTCACGCTTATTTCCTTCTTTATGAAATACATCATTATAATTTTAATTGTTTCCATTAATTTTAAAATTACTATGTATGATTGTATTATCTATTGGATAAGTGATAGATATGAAAAGGGTTTTATTTGAAATAGAAACTTTTTACATTAATTTTAATGGTAAGAAACAAATTATTTTGTTTTGTATTATTTTCAACATCTATGATTTGGGATTATTTTAAAGGTAACTAAATAGAATGTTGAATATCCTTGTAATTCCTACTAATCATCTCGATACTCAAGCCTACTCTATTGTTTATTTTCAGGTTACTCTTGTTTTGGATATCTCTTATGGAGGGTGTGGTTTATGTTCCTTGGTGACACATGAGGTCACTTGATGTATGCTTCAGTACATAGTTTATTTATAACTTCCACCACTAGTATGTTTAGTTTATATTTATTTATTTATATGTAATATCTTGTCAAAATCCTTTCCAAATGCTCTATTTTTATTCTAGTAAGTAGTTTCTATCCTATGGGGATCGTTACTACCCTTCAGACTTTGTCAGGGGCTGACTTGGGTGACTGGCTCGGGGTTGACCGATGATGGTTCATGAAAAAATGATATCAGAGCTATGTTTATCCCATGTACTTTGGCTATGAAAGATAGTTGGATTTTGGATTTTTGCAATATAATTAGTCAATCGTTGGTAGTTACATGATCACCACCCATTTATAATGATACATGAATTACTATGGTGGTCTTGGATGGTATTTCCCTGAATTTGGGGCTTGTTTCCCAATTGTTTTTGAGGTATATTGTCTTTTTTGGGTGTTTCTAGTTATTATTGTGATTTTGAGGTAATTTTGGAGGGGTTCAGGGTTTATTTTCATGATATGGGCTTCCATGTGCAGACAATGAAAGTTCATGTGATGAAATCTAATGTTCTCTCTCGATAGGTGCATAGTCTGCCAAACCGTGTGACTATATTGTGTGTAGCAGTTTATTATTTATGAATATGGTATTTCTATTTGTTGATTGAATTAGTTTATTTGGTATATTTTTAGTGTAGTATTGTTTTTTAGGTGTTTTAAATGCATTTTAAAATTCATGATTGTTTTTTAATAAATTTTAATTCCAAGGTAAAAAATAATGGTTTGATTGAAATTGAAATTTGTTGTTTTGAAAATTGATGCTCTTTTTGGAATTGGTTGGGAATCGTTGATAGATTTTATAAATAATAAATTTGAAAATTATTTCAATTTTTTTTTAGGTTTTTTGAATTTATATTGAGGTGTTAAATTAATGTTTCTTGGAAACTAATGATTGGAACTAGTTTTATGACCCTAAGTATTCTTATGAATACTCATAAATATGGACTATATATGTGGGGATGGAATTCCTTGGTGGGTTCTCTAGTTGGGATGATAATGAATATACATGTGAGACTATAGAGAATTCAAATGGTGGGTGCTTGGTATCTAA
This sequence comes from Viscum album, assembly GCA_963277665.1. Lineage (NCBI taxonomy): Eukaryota > Viridiplantae > Streptophyta > Magnoliopsida > Santalales > Viscaceae > Viscum > Viscum album. The sequence goes on from OY728166.1 coordinate 52,360,075, forward strand.
GGATAATTTTGTTTTCTGGGAGCATGTTTTGATAAGTGGGTTTGTTGGAATGATTTTTGTCAATAATGGCATGAAATGAAATTTTATTTTATTGTATATTTTTATCATGAAATTATTATTTACGTTTAAAATGGTTTGAATTCATAATAAAAGTGGTTGTTTCATTAGGGTTATTTTGAATCTACTATGGGGGTTTGTATTTTGAATTGGTGTTCGTGGGTTGAAATGATGTTCAAGTTGAGTATTGATTTTTGATTTGATGTTGTGGAATAATTTTGGGATATTCATTGAGTTGGTTTATGTTTCTAATATAGATAATAAATAAAATAAATTTTCAATGGAATCTAAAGGATATTTCTTAGGTGATGGTTTTATCTTTACACTAAAATGGGTATTACGATAGAGAGCTATTTGTGTGTTATTTTCATTCCCCTTCGCGTTTGAGGTTTGATAGTGGTTTTATAACAACTTGAGGAAGATGAGTGTTCCTTTGGGTGATTGGTTACAATATATTTCTTGAGGTTTTCAGTGGTTATGGTTTTGTTAAAAACATCGTGTCTTGATTTTTGATGGGTACGTTCCCTTTTCTTCTTGCAACTTTTGTCAAAATCAGTTGACACTGACACAAGGTGTTTTGCTTTATTGAGGTGGTCATGGAATGATATGCATCTGGGGAGGAGTGTGACATAGAGGAACCTATACCTGGGATTCTTCCCTCACTAATCCTAGAATCCTAATCTAAATACTAGAAGAAAATTGATTTTAATGGCGTCGTTTTGGCACTCTATGTCAGTATTCGATAATCCTTAAATGTCATGTTGAGGGTGTTTCTGCAAAAAAGTTCTATAATTTGTGATTCCATGGGATGAATCCTCAGTTGAAGGTTGTATGTTCTAGACTTCAGTGAATCAAATTCATCCTGACATCAAGACTCCAACCATGGGTACTACAGATATGCTTTTTACATAGTTGGGTAGTCGCTAACTATGCGGTGATGTGAATCCAACTGATTGTCACCAACGTTCTAGAGGACGCCTACTTTGTTTAATTTTTCATGTCATTTGGTGAAATAATGTGTGCCCTAGACCCAACTATTATGTGTTTTTTATTATCATATCATATATAGAGTTAACTATGGACGATGTAATCTTACCATTATAGTGTATACTTTTCTGCGTCTACTATTGAAATGGTAATGTCCAAAGATTAATTGTAATATTGAAAGACAGGCTATAATGAGAACCTCTAGATACTATGACATTAATCTTAAATATACGTTCTACGGTCTAGATACATCTTAATAATTTAACTTAGTAGATGTCTGACCATCAGGTGCTAGGGGCTAAGCATTGATACTTCTTCTCATGAAGTTTGCACATGGTGGTCTCTAGTAGTGAGATCATGAGGACTGACCTGCCAATAGGAACACCACATGTTTCGGGTGTCATTGTATGTTCCTATCTACGATCATGTGTAATGGTCTCCTGACGTCAGATCATTACCAATGTATGTCATTTGATTGTGTACTTTGATTCAAGACGAAAACCATGGCAATGAAATCGTGGCATGGTAGTTTGTGTCGGGTGCATCATTGGTGGCATGACATTGATTGAATGGTCAATAAAATATTTGTCGCTTCCAGGTTATGGAAGTAATATATCTATGGCCATGTTGATATGGATGGAAGTACCTTTATAATACCATGGTCATGGCAGTCAAGGGTAAATCCATATAGTTACATCAACAAATAATAAGGAAAGAAAAAGGGTGATGACACGAGAGTGCATACTGCATTATGAGATATTATAGACAAAGATATTATATTACATAATGCATGTTTGTAGGTTGGTTGTTGCTGCTGTGACAATCCTTATTTCTTCAGAGGCCATGATGGGTTGCTAGATCCCGCACTTGGTCTGTGAATACTATTCCCGGCTATCGAAATAAGGGCCTAGAGGGTCACACACAATAGTGTATTCAATAATCTTCCATATTCAGTTGAATAGGAGAATTGGACATATTGGGCCCCGACACAAGGGTCTGAGAATTTTCCAAAGTTAAACGATAACCAATGCAATAAATAAATTCATATTATTCATGTTTAGAATAATGAGTATTGATTTTATTTATTAAATGTATTTATGAGTTTTTAAGTAAATACATGAAAAAATATTAATTGACGAATATTAAATTATTCAAGGTTAAATTAATATTTATGGGAGTGACAAATCAAGTTAATGACTCAATTATTATCATGTAATATATTTTAAAATATTACAAGTAAATGGTAATAATATTTAAGACTCATTGTATTAGTAAAAAACGTCGTTGACAGTGAGTTAAGTATTCGGGGGCCGGCGAGGTGATACCGAGTATTTTAATTGTGCACTATAAATAGAAGAGGAGGTGAATTTTCCAAATACTATTCATGGAGCTTATCTCTCCTCTCCTCTCTCCCACATTCTATAGAGAGATGCTCTGAATCAACGGAGCTCGGATAGAGCTCTCTCTCAGGAATCGATGGCGATGTGATGCAGTGTTCATTGGAGCATTGAAGGAATCGTCACAAATCCGCACTAGCACCCAGAATATGACGAACAATGCTCCCGTAGATTCCTTGAAGCCCATGTGGATGATCTAGTGGAATTCAAATTCCGATTCTCGGAGCAGCGATCGCCAACGACGAGCAGACGTCGTGCGCAGCTTCAGATTAAACCAGGTATTTTTACAGTTTAATTTAGTGCTTAAAATACTCCATGTGTGGTCCTCAGCTAAGACTGGGCTTCTCTTCTCAGACGTCGACAAGTTTACGTCGATCGTCCGTGGAAATTGTTTTAAAACCCACCTGTATGGGGCTTCCACTGTGTGTCTGGTTCCAAAAAGTTGTATCAGACGGAGCGTGTGTCGATTTTAAGCCAAATAAATTAAATTTGCATTAAAATTTAAATATGGCATCGATACGGTCCCAATGCCGCAAACGGAATCTGAATTGGATTTCGGATGTCCAGATTGTGGGAATCCGAAGTTATGAATTCAGATTGAACAAAAATATTGAAGGTCACCAGAATAGTATTTTCTGGTGATTCAAATTATTGTTATTATTATAATAATTATATAATAATAATAATGGTTTATATTAATATTAATTTTATTATTATAATTTTATTATAATTATATTTTAATATTATTATTAATTTATAAACCCTAAATAGGCTTTAGATTTTTTAACGGGGGATCAAGACTTTGTTTTAGGTCTTGTTAAATTTTAAAAAAAAGGGCGTGTTAGGGTGGTCTTGCAAAAGCATGTCTTGGTAACCAAAAAAAATACTTAAACATCATGTCTTGTTCAAAAAAAGGAGGAATAAATGACTTAGGATTTTATGTCATTCAAAAAAACAAAAAAAACAAAAAAAAAACAAAATAATAGGTGGGGGTCGACGGCCTGCCTTCTTCCATCCCGCACTAGGCACTGCACCCAGTGGGCCAACCTGGCACACCCTCATCGCCGCCTCCCTGGCCAGCCCCTCTCCCCGGCAAGCTGCCTCCCGCAATAACCAGGCCTACAGTGCACCGCCTGGCCACCTACTGCCCTTGACAGCAGGTCCGTGTGACAATGATGGTGCATTCTGCTGCAACCCCTCGAGTCACAAATCTGGCTTCTTTCACTGTCGCAGAACCTATCAAGCGGCCCTCTTCCCAACCGTCCTACGTCTCCCTCTAGCGTAACTGAAGTTGGGGTCTTCTCCCTTAGCAGTCACGCGGCCGTCACCCTATGGGTCATCTTGGACCTGGCCCTCCCTCTGGTCGGCAGCTGTTGCAGCCCGCACCTTCCCTTCACCGCGCTGTAGAAGTAGCGCCCTACCTAGGTGCAGCGGCCGCCCCGGCCAGCCCTCTCCGGGCCTGCCCAGCAACAGCGTACTGCTCCGTTGAAGCCGCTAGGCCGGTGACTCGCTGGCTGCCCTTCCTGGTCCAGCCGCTCATCACTGGAGGCTGGCCTCCTCTGGAATGGTGCAGCGGGTTCACACCACCGTGAGGTACCTTTTTCTGGTTCTTTTTGGTCCGCACATACTGGGTTTTCCACAAAACAGGTACGGACGGGTCTGCCTAGCCCGAACGAACTAAGGCAGAACTTCCCATCTAAGAACACTCGTGCACGGGGTCATTATCGACTAGACTGGGCCTGCGCAGGTTCACCTCGATCCGCACATGCCCAAGGTTTCGAGGGCCCAGGTGATTTAATTTAGTCAAAATTAATTAAAATTATTAATTTATTTCCATTTGAGAATTAAATTAATTAAACATTAATTTTGGTTATTAAAATTTTAATACGGCGTGAATAATTTAATTGAGAGATTAATTATATTAAATAATTAATTTAATTTTAGTTTTAAAATTAAATTAATTAAATGGGATCAGACGACGTATAAAAATTGAATTAAAATTAGAGTGAAATTTTAATTCAATAAAATTAATGCCCTCAAGTTTATGTTAATGCATGTATAATTTTTTATTCTACGTTTATTTAATATACGCGATTTTAATGTGTATATGCTGGTCATGAGCTATCGACCTACCAATGCATGTCTGATGTTTGTTTATTTATTTAATTATTTATTTAATTATTGCATGTGGTTATGTAACAATTATTTTTTAAATAAAAGGCGATCTGTGTGTCGTCTCAGAGTCTTTATATGTATAAGGGCCTGCGTGTCAATTCTCATAGTTGTATATTTATACCCCGAGACCCCCTCGCATGCGTGTGATTACAATTGTACAATTACAAGACGATCGGTGACACATTTCCCACCAGTTGATAGTGACACACCAGACATGAGTTGGATGCATTGGGTGAGCAGACATTGCTATTCAAGTTGCAAGCCACGTGACTAAATGTATTTACCCCTAGGGTTTCGGTTCGTCCGTTATTCACTCAACGGATCAACCAATAGTACCAGCTCATGATCAGTTGTTCGTTTTATTTCTGCATGGTTTATTATTTTTATGGTTGTGTAATTAATTGCGTGATAAAATAGTATCATAATAAACAAGCATGCAAGATAAAATGAACATGTGACGCGATGAAATTTCTATTTGTTGCACAGTCATTTGTGAGTGTGATCACATAGTACATGCTTATAAAATTAGAAAATAATTTCTTTCGTCATACTAAAAATAATAAAACCCTCAACGATATATTAAGTCTAAATAGCCTTTCATCATTCAAATTTGGACAAAACCAATTTTTTGAGGTGCCGGTTCATGCCTTATCTAAGGTTTCCTCTTACTACTGGGGAGTCCTTATAAGAATGACGGGTTGACTTAACTAAAGTGCTATTAATGATTATCCATAGCTAACTTGCTATCATTTTAGATGCAAGCATTGAGCAAATCAAAATTTGATTTTAAGAAGTTGGGACATCACTCAACAGATCATGGAACCACAAGTTAAAGTGGTCGGCCAGACAAAAGCATACCAAGAACCCTCCAAGTATTGGTGTAGCCTTAGCTTGTAGACTATGAGGGTTGGTTACGGGATCCTTGCCACTATAATACTCAAGCGACAGATTATTCCAATTCTAGCGGAGAGGGTTCCTAGAATCTGATAAAATAGTGTGAGACATAAAATGATTTATGTAATTAATCAAAATGTCTAAACCGGTAATCCAGATAAAAGGTACTTATCTGCTAAAATTTATTTTTTTAGAAAAATGGAATGTTATACCACAAGTTTAAACTATGATAAATAATTGGCAAAGTAAATGTCCACACTGACACTAGTATCCATGAATTATATAGGCATGTGTGCATAGTACTATGATATAGGATACTCAAGGTGTCAATATCCCCAACACTGTTATACTACCTCAAGAAGTGAGGGTGAAATTGCTTACAGGAGACTAATGTACAAAGCATATGATAGTTATATCATTATTCTTTAATCAATGTCTGGTGTCAGTTGCGGTCACTACACCAGGAAATAGATGATATAACATAAAGCCTCATCTCCGAGATGTTTTCAAGGAGAAAGTGAAGGAATGATATGAATAAGGTGAAGTTTACACCGGCATGTGTAAATTTAAATATTGATCATGATCTTTAAATATCATTTTCACCAAATTAATCAAGTGTCGTTTTAAGTTACAAAATGAAAAAGTGTTGAGTAAATGCTTCATTACCTATCTAGGTAAGGTTCTACAAGTGAATAAAAATAAAAGACAATTAAGCTGAAATTCTTATGGCGGATAAATTGAAGGACACTTTTAAAAGTTCAAAGGAATTTAATGCCAATGACACATTCGCGACTTCCTTCAATTAATTAGGTATTAACAATGGTTATATGCATTACATATTATATAATAATTCTACGGAAGTTTAAAATCAATAAACTGATTTAAAGAAGAATGTTCCTGCTTCTACATCAGGCATATTCATCAATGTGATGTTTCCTTTTACTACTTGGATATTAAATACAATATTCTGGTAAAATATGTGTATTATAATATGATAAACAAGTTAGTATAGAAACCTTACTAGAAGTCATGTGTATTATCCAAATAGGTTGTGAAAGGGTGATACCATGGCCAGTGGTGAGAAGTACACAACTTCTTTAATTGTCAAGTGAAAGATTTTTTTTGAACTATTGTTGAGTATAACCACAAACATTAATCTCATTTCTCCATGGATGCAAGGATACATTCTTTCCGTTTCTGAAATGAAAGTTGTTTTTGGTAAACTCAATCTCTAGTTCAGTGATACATGAATCATAGGCAATTAGTGATGAATATAAATGTAAGACTTATACCCAGTTGTGACAGGATAATTATTTGTCATGTAATACTAAAAATGGACGTCATGGATATAAAAAATATGGTATTTAGTCTTGGCATAGCTAAATAATTTTGGTATTATCGATTACTTTAGTTTGGACAATGGAGCCTTTAGAAATAATGGTATGTCACAAATCTGTTGAAATTAGTTCAACATGAAGGTATAAACTATTCTAAGTATAATCTATAGGTATATATACATCATAAGATTATTTTAAGTAATTAAGGAATATCAAAGTGAAGTATTTCCATGTCCAGGAGATATGAGTTGTTTCGAGTTCGGATACCAAAGAATATCTCGACAAAGAATTCATCAGTCATGATAATGTAGAATAGAGAAATTCCTAAACGTACATTACCTTATCAACATCACGACATTGATGTTAATGGGAAGAATTGATTAAGAAGTATTAAATATCAACATTGATCAAAAAATGTAGCATGGAGTAATTCCTAAACACACATTTTATACATCAAAGTATTGATGTAAGTAATATCAATGTTGGAACTAGCAGAAACATCCATTTTATTTCATGAAATGCTTTGAAAATAACAACGATATCCCACAACCCTATTCCAACTATAATGACAAATGGATATCATACGAGTCATAGTATGATGTAAACCCATTATGTTATAAGAACATCTGTTTGGATGTAAAGATTTTGTTAGGACATAAACAAACTTGAGTCATGACAAACACATTGTTCATTTAGTGTAATAATTCAAACATTTGTTTAGGATGTTACATAAATCCCTAAGAGAGAAGAGTAAGTAGTAAAGCAATATACTACAATTCTATATAAGGGTGCACATATCTATTAGAGATAGTGGGGTCTATATTGACTTGTGTTTAGTCAATGCTCAAAATGTACAAGTAGTTGGCATAGGAACTAGTTCAACAAGCGCATGTGGAACAAAGAATGTTCCGGAGACACATACTGCGTTGGAAGGATAAAACCATGGTGATGGTTTTTATATTCACTGTGGTCGGTGATCTATTAGTCAAAGTGAATAATATTTCCTACAAGTAAGAAGTATATGGAAATTAGATAAAATTTAAAAGAATGACTAAAATTAAATTAATGGATTCCATGTATCAAATTGCAAAAGGGGGCTTATTATTTTGAATACTACGTTGGGTATTCAAGTATGTTGATACATGGATGGTACGAGCTTGGTACCAATAAGGCTCGATTGGTTTCACCAATTCGTTATGCCTAAATCTGATAGAATTTTACTTATCATAGCTAATATCTATGATCAATTTATTTAGCATTGGATGTCATGACCACCAATTGTGGATGGTGTCTATACAACGCATACAGAAAGGGATGGACACATCATAGAATGCTAATAAAGGTTTCAATTTACTGAAATCTGGTTTAGGATTAAAGTAAGCAACATGATCATAGTATATACATTTGAAACATATGATTTCCATGTGTCTGCCAGAGGTTAGTGGGAGTGCTTCGGTTTTCCAATAAGAAATATGTTCAGTAACATATGGAAAACATACATTGGTCCGACAGTTATTTAAGACAGAAATGAAATTTACCCTCCATTGATTGACTTAAAGTATCAACCTAAGTTCTAGGGAACAAGATCTACTAAGGTATATCAATAGGTTGCTTGGTCCTAGTCAATCGTACATATAGTAACATTGTATTGAAAAATACATGTTGGAATAATTCAAGAGTTGAATTTTTGCCTATGCCACAGGGCATAATCTCTCCATGTTGACCTGTCAGTGACATAGGAGGAGATAAATGCGGTGAGTTGAAATCCATACATCGGAGCGATGGAACAATCACGTATGACATTATGTGTACAAGAACCAATATTTCCAAGGTATATTTTACAATAGGCAAATAACATTTATATCCAGGAGCACTGTGAGGGATGCAGTCAGAACAATCTAATTGTACTTTGACAAGTACAATAGATATGTACCTGGTAAGTGGAGAAGAAAGGATACTAGTTTTGGGGATATGAACTAGTATTCCATAGATCAATGTGATCTAGTAATGTAGTTAGGCTAAAGGTGATGAGCGAGTCAAGCTCATATCAGCCAGTGGTGGCCATACATACAAGACCGAGTACGTTGCAGATTCTAAGGCAGCTTAGAAGGAGATATGCAACAATTTTGTTCTAGTTCTTGGAATCACACCTGGTGAGAAAGGTATTATCGTAATACAAATTATGATATACTTACTAGCCAAGATTTCAAGTTATGACAGTGGAAAAAAAGGTATATACTTGGGATACCATCTATAGAGAAGATTTAGTCAAAGAGATGAGGTCGCTATAGCAGAATAGCCATGCGGCGAAACCATGGTGGACCCAGTATCTGAGGCCTTTACTCAGCAGAAACATGATGATTATCATGTGAGTTACTAACATGTTTGGTTAGCAAGTTGTCTATAGTGCATGTGGGAGTGTTGAAATAGTGGGTTCCCTAGACCCAACTATTATGTGTTTTTTATTACCATATCGTGTGTAGAGTTAACTATGCATGATGTCATCTTACCATTATAGTGTACACTTTTTTGCATCAACTATTGAAATGTTAATGTTCAAATATTAATTGTCATATCGAAATGTTATAGCAGTTCCAGGTCTATAATGAGAACCTCTAGATACTATGAAATTAATCTTAAATATACGTTCTATGGTCTAGATACATCATACTAATTAGACATAGTAGATGTCTGACCATCAAGTGATGGGGGATCATAAGTATTGAGATTTCTTCTCATGAAGTTTGCACTTGGTGATCTCTAGTAGTGAGATCATGAGGACTGACCTGTCAATAGGAACACCACATGTTTCGGGTGTCATTGGATTTTCCATTCTACGATCATGTGTAATGGTCTCCTGACTTGAGATCATTACCAATGTATGTCATTTGATTGTGTACATTGATGCAAGACAAAAACCATGGCAATGAAGTTGTGGTGAGGTAGTTTGTGTTAGGTGTGCATCATTGGTGGCATGACATTGGTTGAATGGTCAAGAAAGGATTTGTCGCTTCTAAGTTATGGAAGTAATGCATCTCTGGCCATGTTGATATAGATGGAAGTACCTTTATAAGACCATGAACATGGCAGTCGATTGTAAATCCATCCAGTGACATCAACAAACAATAAAGCAAGAAAAAGGGCGACGACACGAGAGTGCATCTTGATTCCTGATATATTATAGACAAAAAGATTATATTACACAGTGCATGTTCATAGGTTGGTTTTCGCTACTGTGATAATCTTTATTTCTTAATGGGCCATGATGGGTTTCTAGATACCACTCTTGGTCTGTGAATACTATTCAAGGCTATCGAAATAAGGTCCTAGAGGGTCACACACAACAGCGTATTCAAGAATCTGCCATATTCAGTTGAATAGGAGAATTGGACATAGTGGGCCCCAACACAACGGTCTGGGAATTGTCTAAAGTTAAATGATCACCAATGCAATAAATAAATTCATATTATTTGTGTTTAGAATAATGATTATTGAATTTATTTATTAAATTTATTTATGAGATTACAAGTAAATACATGGAAAAATATTAGTTGAGAAATATTAAATTATTCAATGTTCAATTAATATTTATGGGAGCAACGAGTCGAGTTAATTAATCAATTATTATCATGTAATATATTTTAATATATTACAAGTAAATGATAATAATATTTAAGACTCAGTGTAGTAGTCATAAATGTCATTGATAGTGCATCAAGTATTCGGGGGCCAGTGAGGCGATACAGGGTATTTTAATTGTGCACTATAAATAGAAGAGGGGGGGGGGGGAATTTTCCAAATACTATTCATGGACATTATCTCTCCTCTCCCCTATCCCACATTCTAGAGAGAGATGCTCTGGATCCAAGGATCTCAGATGGAGATCTCTCTCGTGCATTGCTGGTGATGCGATGCGGTGGTCGTTGGAGCGTCGAAGGCATCATCACAAATCCGCGCTAGCACCCGGACTACGACGAATGGCGCTCCTGTGGATTCATTGAAGCGCGTGTGGATGATCAAGAGGAATTCAACTTCAGATTCTTCGAGCAGCGATCACCAATGACGAGCAGACATTTTGAACGACTTTTTATTTAAACCAGCTATTTTACGGTTTAATTTTGTGCTTAAAATACAGCACATGTGGTCCTCGGCTAAGACCAGGCTGCTCTTCTCCGACGTCGACAAGTTTACATCGACCGTCGATGGGAAAAAATTTAAAACCCACATGTTTGCGGCTTCCGCTACGTGCCCAGTTCCAACATCATTGTTTATTTTGAACCATTATACATTGATGATAACGGAGGACTTATTCACAATGTTTTTCAATATGTGACTCATGGGATGTAAACACTTGAGTGTCCTATCTTTGTTTTCAATGGTTTTAGGTGTTAAACATTGGATGTGATCATATCTTGAGGAAGTGATGTTCTAGAAATTGGTATTCAATGGAGGATCCTTTTTTGGGGGGCCCTCCATCTTTTTTATGGAAGTTGGTCCATGATGGTGGGTTCTTGATGTAAGGTATTATGGAAATGTGTTAACATCTTCTTATAATTTTGGAGAGACCGATCATTGGTCTCGTCAGTTTAAGGAGTCTGTTTTGGTTTTTTGAGTGGTTTTGATTCAAAAGGGTGAATATTGGTCATAATCCTATTATGCTGGGGAGGTCTTCATGAGACAAACCTAATGGAATCATAGTCATCAATGAGCTCGGGAGGGGGAAATATTTTGTTTTAATTCCACCCAAATCTGATCATGGAAACTATTTAGCCTGATAGTGAGTCACATGATGAATGTTTGTGTCTATTCCATTGAGCATTGGTACATTCTAATTTAGGGTTCAAGGTGTTCCATGTTGTGGATTTATTTGGAGATGATTGTTCCTCACCAACGGTTCTCTCATTTAGTTTTTTGATTCGTGGGATATCATTGATCTTTCCTTTGGTTATCATCTACATTCTTGGATTTCATTGCATAAATGAATAATTTCTTATTTTTGAAATCATTGTTTTTTTAATCCTTCCATTGATCAATTTAGTAATTGTAGGCATCCAGGGGTTAGAAAGTGACATGGTGGGGATAACGTTCACACACTGACTGAAAAATGCACATTTATTTTTGTTATTTTATTCTTCTATGTTTTTTTATTTTTTGTTTGAGAAGGCATCAATTCTGATGATTAACATGATGAAAATATCAGTTTTTGAAGGCCTTTTTTTGTGGCACAGTTGTCCCACACTGTTAAGGGAAAACATGTGGTGCCCCTACAACTGGGACATATAACATGAAAGAGCCATTACTCACCAATTATATATTGAATTCTAACATGTCCATCCTTCTCCAGGTAGCTGTGAAGGAATTCATGGCCTATGTAGTGTCCCTTATGATGTTGGAACACATTTTTGAAAATATTGCGGTCAAATATTGTGGGTTTCCCATTTGTATTAAAGTTGGGGTTTTAATGTTATTTTAATTATTTTTTCTAATTATTTTTTCTCTTCTTTTCCTTCCCCTTAATAAGATATTTCTCGAGTGACCCACTCCACCATCTCATACCCAATCGCACACCACCTTCCTCTTCATCCTCCCTTTATATAGAAAAACCACCAGATTTCCTATTGTTTTGAGTTCGTCCCATCAAGGTAATCTATCTTCATCCATTCTTATTCCTTCATGGTATAATTATCTCATATCTATAACACCTCCATGGATCAGATAAACCCTATGGTTCTATGGAAGCTTTTTTTTACTTTATTTCATTTATTTGTACAAGAATAGGTCTCTCGGGTCTCCTCCTTCAGATTTCGACACCGACTGTGAAAGGAAAAGAAAATTCAGTCCATTTTAATTCATCAGTTACCATTTGAGGTGGTGTTTCTCTTTCTTCCTTGCCTAATTTAGTTTTAATTGGTGCCTTTGGTGACTATTAGACACCTTAATATCATTGTATTGTGTTTTTTCATTGAGGTGTGGGTTTGAGTCATCGACATCAATGGCCTATATGTTTATGCATGGGAATGAAAGTATATATATGTATCCTAAATTTTCATATTACCTTATAAAAATTGGAATATTTACTTTTGGTAATGGTTATATATATATATATCTCTATTTGTGTGTGTGTTAATATTTATAAACCTGTAAGATGAAGTGGAATCAGGATTCAATAATCAGAAGCTATGTGTTTTGTGGTTGGTTCTCAATTCCTTGATATTTAATTTGAACTTATAAAATTTCTTGTGGTTCTTCTAAATGTTTTTCTTCTTCTATAGTATTAATTGAAAATTATATATATATATATATAAATGGTTGTGAATTTTTAATAGTGGATGGTTTCAATGTGAAATGGGTATTTCCAAATACATGTGGTCTTTCGGTCAGTTGTCATATAATAGAGTAATGGGATGTTTGATTTTACAAACAATTCATATGTTATTACTAAAAAATCTGTTTTGGTGCGAGGTCAAGGAGAAACATTAATTTTACAATCTTAAATGCATTACCTTGTTATATTATTGGGTTTTTTCATTTCTAAAATTTATAGAACCTGGGTTGTTTAGTGGAATATTCAAATGGTTTTGTTATGTTAAATGTGTTGGGTTTAATATGACTTCGAAAATGAAAATTTTCATTGTATGTAAATATGCCCATTGCCCTTATATTGTTGGTTTGTAAAAAAGAAAACCCCCTATTGATTCATTCCCTATTTTTTTGAATAATTTTTTGTATGTATAGTGTGTGAATTGTGATATGTGCCTAGTAAAGAGGATTGTGCATTATTTAATAATAAAAAAATTGGTGGATGTTTTAAAGGAGGTTGATCTATGGTATGATATTGAATGTGTTTATTAATAAAGAAAATTATGTTTTCGTGCATGTTAGTTTGATGAAAACTCACCGCACATCAAATAGATTACATGGGAATTCCAGGGTATATAAGTGGGAAGACTAGGATTTGTATGCTTATTTATTCGAATGTTTCTTGTAACTATTTATTCTAGAATGACATTTTATTACAATAATAAAAAAAAATATGATGAATGGAGACCACTGGGCCATTAGGGTTCCCCCTCTTAGTGGTCTATGTATGATAACACTATTAGTCATGGTTTCTATTTGATTTTTCCCATAGGTATATATTTATTAGGGTTCAATTTGTGCATGTTATCTATTGTGATTTACCATGTTTCTCTCTTATGACATGGTGTTTTTAAATGATTTCCATTTTAATTCCAAGAAACCTATTTCATTATTTATAAAACCTGGGTTTTTTTCTAATTGTTTCCATTGATTTTAAAATGAAAAAATAGAGTTCTGTACTATTTTTGATATCTAATGGAATTGTAATGCTTTTTCATGGAAATCAAAACATGTTACTTGAATTTGAAAAGAATGAATAACATTGTTTTATAATGTCTTATTTTCCACTTGAATGATTTGAGATTCATTTAATGGTAATCGAATATGCAATTTTAATCCTTGGTATTCCTACTGATCATCTCAGTTCTCATTCCTACAATATTTTTCAGTTTCACGATCCTTTATTTTCGGATCGATCTTGGAGTGAGTGTAGGTTATGGTCTATGGTGATCTGTGAGGTCACATGTAGTATATTTTATTGCATAGTTTATTATTTCATCCAAATATACTATTTCAGTTTATTTTAATTGATTTAACTTTAATATATAGGATAATACATTCCCAACTACCTTAATATGATTCCAAACACTATTTTCCAGCCTTTGGTGATCGATAATGCCTTTTAGGCTAGGTCGTTGGCTGACTCAGGTGAAAGTCTCTAGGTTGACCTAGGATGGATCGTTACATTTTTCATTTCAAGGTGATGTTTAATTTTGAATTTGGATATATTGTAATAATTATTTGTAAATTTATTGAAATTTTTATTCTTAATGGCCTTATTGGAAACTATTGATTTTTTCGAATGTGATTTACAAATTCAGGTGATGAATTGTCTCGGTGGGAATTTTTGGCTTGATTTAGAATATAAGTATAAAACTCAGATAGTATGGCACTTGATCGTTATTGTAAAATGTTTTTTTAAAGTGGTTATACAAATTAAAATTATGTGAAGGATCTTTTGGAACTTGTGTACGGATTTTTTTGAAATATGAACCTCTATTATGGTTTTCTTGTAGAGTGGGTTATCCTATGGTGGTTTTTAGTGTTTGGGGTTGGCGTGTTTATCGGAGGAAGGGTAGATGAGACACACATGTGTAGGCCTCCACCTATAATATTATACAATTATCTTATGATTCATTGCGTTCACTTCATGTGTTAAATGATGGTTTCTCATCAACCCTAATTTGACAGGTTTGCACCCCCTCGATTAACATATTGGCCAAGTGGGACGTGCTACTGGATTGGGTAGTTCAATGTGGATTGTTGGTTATATACTATAGATAAGCACCATATTAAAACATGTGAGTCCAAAACATGTACATCCATATATTGACATTAAAAGTATTTTTGTTGTTCCTGTGATTTACTGCATGTATGTTCTATTTATTTATAAATATATTTAGATATTATCCCCACGTGATTTGTATAAATTATCATTAGAATGTGAAATTATTCCTTTATTACAATGATAATGTTTTCCCACCTGGGTTGGTTTATTCTTATATTATCAGGGATATAAATTAGGTTTTGTAATATGAACACATTTTTGAAAATTAATGTTCTTTTCATGTTTTAAAAATATAAATATTTTAATGTGGTGTTTGGTAGTTAAAGATTACTAAAAACCTATTTTTATAATTGTATTTAAAACTATTTTTTGGAAAAATTCGATATTGAAAATGAATGGAATTTTTGTAGATTAGAAAATGAAATGTTTAAAAACACACCCTACTGGTGAAAAAAGGTATTAATAGATCCAATTTGTTTTGCAGGATTAGGAATATAGATCAGTATGACTTTAGAGTAGGTTGGACTTGTGGTTGGTGGTGACCAAGGGGTAATCTGATGATTGAATTGTTTGGTTATTTTTTTGTTTTATTTATTTTCTATTTTCTCGTTTGTGGTTGTATTTGGATTGGTTTGTATACTTATTGATGTTTTGTTATTATTTCTTTTTCTATGTGAATAGTTTAGTTATTGATCCTAGTTTCTTATTATCCTACATCATTGCCATAGTTTGTTTAATTCCTATAAATTTCAGTCAGCCTCTGGGGATCCAGAATGCCCTTCCAGCCATGTCTTTGTCCGGTTAGGGTGCCAGGTTGAATGGAATCCTATAATTGTTCGTGATAGTAGAAAATAAGGGAATAAAGCAATGAATTTCCATGAAAAAATGATGTGTATGATGGAAGGAAATATATTACATCATAGAGCTCTCTTTTTATTTCTTTGTATTAAATTTGGGGAACCTATAAGTTTACTAATTCATTTCACTTTTCATAAATATAACCCAAAGTCTATGAGAGGACATATGATAAAATAAAATAGTTGATGTTTTCAAATATTTATATTGAATAATTTAATTGTATAACTATTTTTACAAATGGTATTTGGTTATATTTTTCAAGAATCGTGTAAGGATTGTTTTGAATTTTAGATTCATATGTTAATTAATTAACATATGTGTTATGGATAACATCATGAGGTTATGAGTTAGAGTATGATAATTTGAACAATGTATTAAACACACCATTTAAAAATATGTGTTTTAGTAATGTCACATGAATAAAGTATTTTTGAAAAATATTAATGGGAATACCACCTATTGGTTTAGTAAATATATGTTTTTTTGAAAGAAACATCCTTAAAAAATGTAGATGTAATATTATTAGTTTTAGTAATCATTAATGTTTATATTATATTTTATATTTTATTAAGTTGGGTCACTCTAATTTGTGAAAATATTTGAATTATATTAATGTAGTTTTTCAAAAAGGATGACCAATTTTACCCATTAAAGGTCCTAGGGATATAATCCAGAACAAAAGGAATATATGGGTTTAGAAATTACCACTATCCTATGTGATTTTAAGGTTAATATCTAATTATATTCAATTAATGTATTTGATTAATTAATATAAATAATGAACCGTTGGTGTTACTATTGAGGTTCAGATATTAAGGTATTATATCAGATAACTTGGGTTATTAATGTTTGTTTTGAAAAAATGAGATATTACAGGAAAAAAATTTCACTCTTTTATAAATCTTATGATCTTTTAATTGAAATTAGATATTCTGGTATAAGATGCAATTTTAGAAAATAATTTCCTAGAGTTAATGATGAAGTGGAAATAAACCACATGATAAAAAAGGACGATATAGTTCTTATGAAATATAAATAAATCAAAGAAGAATATTTCCCTATATTTTTTGATATTAAAATACTTCCTCAACATTAGTAAAAGAACATTGAAAAAGAAAAATTATCCTTTCACAATAAAAATATATATATAATATCATTTTAAATCATCAATATCTGAAGGACCAATGGACATAGATTTTTATTTATTTCTGAATATTTGAAATTTTTACAGTTGGAGGTTGGACCATTACATTACTTGTATTCCAAATGCACATGGAATATAAAGAACCTGAAGGACTAGAGGAACATGTTCCAATAAATGAACTTGAATTCCCATGGTCTGGGGAACATGAAAAAAACCTTTTCTAAAATATAAATCCGGAAGGCGCCTAGCTCCCCACCTTGCATGAATGCCTAGATAGAATTACCCCCTGAATAGTTTTATAGTGTCTCGTACCGATAGAAGATGTCATATCCATGCATTATTTCAATTTTGTTAGGTGTTCTCTAGTGGTAGCTACTCTTCTTGGAATATACATCTGGGACTACACTTGTGTAGTCTTCCCATATATATTCATGGTCTCTATATCCCAAAATCCCTATAGTGAAATTCCCCTTGGTATCACACAATCTTTGTGGCTAGAAGGCCATTGGTGGCCCGAATACACTAAGACACGAAATCCAAAACCGGTTACTCAAGGGCCTAAATTCGATTAAGAGTTATAGATTCTATAGAACCACATAGTACCTGCTATGGTAATACTATACTACTACTATAGCGATGCTAATTTTGGCCTAAAATTCACTCCTACTTGGATTTGATCTGGGGTCATTTGGATTCTTAGTAAGAGTGTTTACCACTCGAGTATAGTCTCATTGGAATAAATCATCATAGATTTTGGTTTTTAGGTACTTATGATTTCATTTATTGTTAACTTTATTAAGATCAATGATATCTAATACTCTATATTAATATTTATAACATTAGTCCCGGATCATATCCTTACATACCAACTATGTTCTTTTTCATGGAAACATAGTTACATGGATTTTCAAATGACCTTCTCATTTCCATTACACTTGTATCAAAAATGATGTTTTATTAACATGGTTATAATGTGTGTTTTCAAACTATTGAATTTTAAATTGAAAACCCCCTCCTTATTGATATCGTGTTGAAATTGTAAGGATCCAGTTTTATAATTATGGGGATAATGTTAAACAGTATGATTTTTTTTAAAAAGGATTTTGATTGAAAAGTAAATATGAAAGGAAACACATGGATTATATGATATTGTAACACATAAATACTTTATGATATATATCATTTTAGATAAATAACATATTTTTGATAGCTTGCACAACACAAATCCTCGAGTCTAGATAAATTTTAATATACATATAAGATAAAACAAAGGTGTAAAATTGGATAATATGAATACTAATTTCCTAGTTATTGAAAATATAGTTATCTATTGAATATAAATAAAATAATAATCATTTAAAAAATTAATAAAATTTCTAACAAATTATTTTTTTGAAAAGGGGGTTTCATGATGCTTTTAAAACATATTTTATAATTAGTATTTACAATCTTCCAAAAATTATTTACAAATATGAAATTCCATTTTTATATCCTGGTATAATAAATTTCTTAGTGTGATTTTTTTTTCTAAAATGTTTTAGTTATCGATAAATATCATGAAATTAATATTTTATAAGAAAATTTCATTTTTATTTAAATTATATAAAAATATAATTTATATTTTTAAATTATTTCAATATAAAATTTGTTTAATAATATATTAATTTATCTAATTTATTTAAATTAAATAATTTTAATTTTAATTTTTTTTATTAAATCCATCCATAAATATGAGAATTGATTCTTTGAAAACCAACTATTTCTTCACATCTAAGGGTATAATTTATAATTATATTATTCCACTTATGTGAATTGAATATTGAAACACCTATTAAATATTTGGATACATTAACATGTATATTTTATAATATGTTAAAATAATTTATTAAAATTATTATTAGTAAAATAACTAAAAATAAAATTGAATGGTTAAGGTAAAAATTAATTTTTTGTGGGTGGGGGTCAAAATAAAACAATTCTGTTTAAAATGAAATAAAACAGTGTCCAAACTATATTTTATTACTTTATTAATACTTATCTCGTTTAGGGGTCAATATTTACTCCCTTTTAGCCTTTTTCATGATAAAAATAGAGGTGAAATAAAATCTTTTAAAAATTACATGTCATCCATCTCTCACACTAATAAAGGGTCACCTCTTATTCTACGATCCTGACACACAAAAAGAAATTTTATCATTTGCTATAAAAATAACTACTTTACACCGTTTAAAACATATGTGAGACAATGTTTTATTTGAAATTAAATACTAAATGTATTTTTTTGGCATACCTGGAGTAGTTTTCTTAAGAATTAATGATATTTCTTAATTTTTGTTTTTATTTTGTTTCTTCTTACACCTACATAAAAAATTATTAATACATGTTTACATAATATAATAAATATCATGAATATAAATAGTTGTGGTTGTTATAATGTCAGGATATAACCACATCCTCTTATTTAAATTTAGAAGAAAAAACCATTTATTGTGTGTACGATAGATTACCTCATTTTGAACTGAAGTAATTCATTATCCATCACCAACATTCATTGATTGATATAATGATGCATTAAACATATTTATATGACATATATTCAATTATTAGACTTATTTAATTATAATATCACACAATCATTATTACATTTCATGATGTTTAAAGAATGATAATGTCACATGTGTGTATGATGAACTACCGCCACATGAAGCGACGAGAATTTTTTCAATTATGGATTACATGAAAAGTAATGTGGGTATGTTTTAATAATATATGGGATTAATTTTTTATGATAAATATTTAATAAATTTAATATATCCCCTGATTTCTTACCATATCACTTGTTAATGGAATGATATAACTGCTTGTGAGTTCATATGATATACTATCTCCACGACCTAAAGAGAATCATTTTCCATGTAAATCCATCCAAAATCATTATAAAAATTCATATAATTAATCAATATTATATTTATTAAATTGATATAATACATTATATTTTTGATATATACCATATACCTATGAACTATATCATTCATAACAAAACATGCAATAGAAAACAAGGAAATTAACACATGAAACAATGAAAATGATGAAATATTTTAAACAAATTGGTGGTAAAATATTATTTGAGGATCGCATATTATATTATAAATATTTATATTGTTCCAAAATATATTAATAACATTTAAAAAAAATTAAATGATGTTTAAAACACATTTAACCAAAAGGATGTGTGAGGTAAGGGACTTCGTCTATATTTCTCTTCATTGATTTATATTATAATACTATCATCTTAATTTAATTTTTATGGGGTATATATGAACCCTTTTACATATACCATATTTACTTCATAATAATTAATGTAATTTATGTTTCAATTTTAATTATCTAATCCATGAGTATTTTAATTTAAAATTTTCATGTGGTAAAGAATTTCATAACTGAATTTCTTTTCAATGGTTTATATTACTTATTTGATGTCGTTGATGTTATACGTTTACATTTGTAATGAATTTTTAAAATATTATTTATTATTTAATCTTGGAGTATTTGGATTTAAAATTTTCAAAAAAAAAATTATCTGTTGATAAATTTTTAATACATCATTATGTTAATTGTTAGGGTTTATTTAATAGTTTTATTATAATTAGGATTATTTATACATGAATTTTCAATAATGTAAATTATTTGATCCATATCTAATAAACCCATATCATTTTTCATCTTATGATTATTAATGATGCATTCAAGTAATATTACCATATTCCACTCTTTTTTACGTAAAATTGTTGACAAAATATTTTTAATAAAATACATCATCATATATCTCTTCAGTCAAAATTCATATATCTCAAAAACATGTGTATTATATAAATGATTTAAAAATGTTTTTAAATATCTTCAAATGATTTATTGTATACATTTTTAAACTTTTTTTTAAAAAAAATTAAAGCAATATCCATGTCATTTTTTAATAAATTCATGTTTTTGTTTGACTAAAAATTAGAATTGAATATTTTTTAAACTCTATGGCATGTATGTAATTTCCCACCATCATGAAAAATCAATGTTTCGCATAATATTTTACATTTTTTAGTGTTATTATTGAATAAATGTATTTTAAAAATGTTTTATGAATTTTATTCTTTAAAAATGCGGTTTATAAAAGGAAATGATATTGTTTTGGAGAATTTTTTTATTGATATTTTACAATATCCCTATTTATCAATAATATAAACCATTTATTTTGAAATAAAAACATTCAATATTATGTATTGATACAATCCTTATTTATTTTATTGATGTTTTATGATCATTTTAAAAAGAAATGTACTTACACTCACCTTCTTGATTATTTTTTGTAATTCTTATATTTTCATTGAAATATTCACTTTCCTATGATCATTGCAAATTAAATTTACATAAAATATATGTATTATTAATCATGGTTATTCATGTTCCATAAAACAAATAAAATTTCAATATTTGGTGGTTTAGATTGAAATTTAATAGATAAGAAAATAAAATATTAATAAATCTGTATTCCTTACTCAATATTCAAAATTGTTTTTAAGGCATATTGTTCAATATTTTGGTAGATTTTTATACATATGTGGAATTATTTGGACATGAATATACAAAAATTGGAGTGTTATTAATATGTTCTCCATGTATCATAGTGTCAAAATATTAATCTGTTGGATAACATTGTTAAATTGGATTCTGATGTAGAAATACATATTACATTTAAATTGTCTTGTAAAATATCTTAATTGTATAGGAATAATGATTCCGAAGATCAATAAGATCAGTAATTAACAATTTCTTTCATTAAAATTTGTTTTTTTATGCTTTGGATTTTCAAAATGATATTATCTCTATATTCATTTTCACTCTCCTTTTATCAATTAAATGGAATGTGTTTCCAATTATTTATCATTCCATATTGATTATGCCTTAACAATTCATGATAGAAAATTTATTTAAATTCCATGTTGTATTATTTATTTTCCCTTAAATATAGGTTCTCCTTATCGATTCAGAAGAGTAAAGTGATTTAAATGGAATTTCGGTTCAATTATTTACCTTTCTATATATAGTATTCCCTATCAATTCATGATTTCCATTTTATTTAAATGGTTTGTGTGTACATTGATTTTAATTTCCATTCTAATTATTCATTATCTTATCATGGTTATCATATTATAGAAATATCATTTCTTCTTAGAAATTTACCATTCCATGTCAATTATTATTTTTGATTCATGATTGATTTTTTGTACTTAACGCATACTATCCATTTTAGTCCACCCTTATTTTTTTCCTTTCCTATGATTCTAAGAAGTTTACTAAGACTTATAGGCTTGGATATTATTTATAGTATTATTATATTTTCAAAAAAAATAAAGTTATAATTTTTTATTCAAATTTAATAAGGAAATCATGTATATATCAAGTTTTCCATTAATAATAGAATTTTATGGTATTAAGGAAGCGGTTATTTTTATCTTATGCCAATGTAATAATATAGACGCTGACTCTGGGCTACTATGGAAATGGTATTTATAGTCATAACCATGGACATTATAGTCGGTATATAGTTTTCATATGATTAGTATATATGGTGTTATGAAATGTCAAATTAACATAAGAAATGGAAGTGATTTCCTCAAATAATAGGATTATATTATATATTTCACATTTATCAAAGATTATAATGGAGATAATATCATTAGGGTTTTAACTTTACCAATCCCAAACAATGATTAATCAACAAATGAAATGTGAAATAATTTAAGATAGAAGTTTAATATCATCAAGATAATTCATTAAACCATATTTCAGACTACCCAAAGAAAATCATATCATCATATAACATTTAATTAAGTATTTATAGTATAATAAAATGCAATAAATATAAAACCTAACGATATGAATTTTTTTATTTTATGTTTAATAAAAAATCAATATAATTATATTTTATTATATTAAATTTTTTAAATAAATATCATTGTAAAAATTGATTTTAATATGATGGAACTAAAATTGAATTTTTTGTAAACCATAAGGTTTCAATCAAGAAAGTAATTTTTATTTAATAACTATTTTTTAATGAATGTATATTTTAATGAGATATTATTAATATATAATATTTACTAATATATATTATAATATAATTCTATAAAATCAATTGTAATTTTACTTACGGTATCAATGTTTTTATTTTAAAAAATTTGTTATTTTTCAATAAAATGTGATTTTGAATAGAAATATCATGTTCCCATATATAGAATATTTTATTTGTAAAATAATCCATATTTTGACATTTTTTTGTTAAAATTATATAATCTTTGTTTTTTCATAATTTTATAAGATAAAATAAATATTGTGTAAATATTAAATATGAAATAATAATATGATATGTAATATTACATTATGAATTCCAAAAAATTGTTTTATAAATAATTTAAATATTATCAAAGAAAAAAATTATTTTATCGATTTAAAAGATTCGGGTTTTTAAATTATTTTATTAATTTAACAAACCCTAAGTGATTCGTCTAAATACTATAAAAATAATTTGTTTTTAAAATTAATCCATAAAAAATAAAACTCATGTCCACATCATCAGGAGTATTATTTGTTGTATTTAGGTTTGTACCCTTGATAAATAATTATTTAGCCTCCAAATTTGATGAATTCCAAGGGAAATACCAAGGGTTTTTATTGGTTTTTATTAATATATCAAATCATTTCCAAAACCTATGTTTTAAAATTTAAAATGAATTATCAACTCATTTAATATTGAAATAAACCCAATTTCCCTTTAGTATTAATATAAAACCATTGGAGAAATAATTTATCATACTCCTACCACTATAACTCCCTCCCAAGGTTCTCCAATCTCTTAATAAACTCCTCCCAATATATTAAAATAACTCTTGCCATGTATGTGATCCTTTATTCCTCCTCTTTATTCAATCTTCTTCTTTATATTAAGAATTTCTATTTCATATTTTTCCTTATGGAATACGTTTTTATGCATTTCAATGACATTGCATATTTTTTTCTAGTGATGATAGACTCTATCTACTCTAATTAAACCCTTACATGAATCATTATGTACCCCCATTTTCAATCTAAATTATCATAAGATTTATTTTGACAAACATTTGGGTCATGAATGCCTATCGATATTTCTAGTCCAATATATACACCTGTATATAACCATATTTCATTTATTATAATATTCCATGTATTTAGTCTAAAAGAATTTATCATGGTCTTAATAGGTATGAAATACATTATTTTGATTCATGATCATTGTGGAATTATTATTTATGTAATGATATGAATGTGATGGGAAGGAATGTAATTATATAGCCCTCCAATGCATTGGGTAACGCTTTTATCAAATGATATTCCTTGTATGAGGGATCATAGGTTATCTAATGAACAAAATATTAGGTTGAAATTATTGTTTTACAATATTTAGGATTATAATATCGTGTTCTATATTGTTACCAAATTCCTATGTTTCCATTATGTTTTCATCTTATATAAGTCATAATGTTTAGGTTCATGAATCTCACCCCTCTTATATTACAATAATATGCCTGTTGATTCACATTTATTAATTTAATAATGTCATTACATGATTATCCTTTTTTTATTCATTATAGTTCAACTCATTCTTATCTATATCCCAAGGTTATCTCATAAATTTGTTTACTAACTAATAAATTTAACAGAACAATATGAATTTTTAATTTATATATTGAATCTCTATATATTTTTGTTATAATGTGTACCTAATTAAATAAATACACTATGCCCCACAATTTTTTGGGGCTTTATTAAGTGTATACTTATCAAATAAACATAAAAAATTAATAGGAATGATATGGTTCCTAAATATGCTATCATTAAAAAGGCAAAATATTTTTGGGGATTGGTATTTGAAAACTCTAATAAAATCATTAAGTATAATTCGGAACATAGGGAAACATCACTAATTTTTTTAATGTTTTCAGTAAGTGATTTACATTAAAATAAATTCATAAATGGATAAAATAAGTGGATGTGGATATAAAATTGTTCAACCTATGATTAATAAGAATAAAATGTATTCATTAAGATGCACTCAAACATCAACCTTTCCATGTCAAAGTGGAATATATAAACACAAATTTTTAAATATCATATGGGTTATTCTTTGGTAAATTCACCTCCTCATTCGGAAACATTATTAATGGGTTAATTATTCCATTATTTATTATGTTTGGAGATTGATCAAGAAAATCATAGATTAAATCCTAGAAATATAATTGGTAAAGAATATATGTAATTTAAGAGTTATAAATAAAAGGATCATTAGTTTCCCTTTTATTTTTTTAATAGTTTTTTCATTACCATAAATAAGTCTTCATTCTACAAATTAAATTATTAGAACTACAATCAAACAATGACTTTAAAGCATAATGGTGGTGGATTTATGAATTTTTTTATATCAGATATTTTTAGTTTGACTATTAAAATATCACAAAAACATTGATGTAGTTTTTTATGAAAATAGATCTTAGGAAAATTATTTATTCCCATGTATATAACATATCCCCTCTCAACATTTTGGTACTAAATTACCTAGAAATTCATTTGGTAATCACTTTAGTTAAATTTGATGCTATTATGTGCATGGATTCTATTTATTTATACAAATCCAACAAATAATCCTAAGATAATGAATTTAACCACCATAATACAAATCGTCATCGAATTTATAAAAGTTAATGTAGGAGGTTAAATATCCTTCTCTATACTAATATCAATAATTCATGTTATTTATTTATGATAAAGAATATCATTATCAAATGTGTGAGATGAAGGAAAAGATCATAATTGATGAAAATTACAAAGTATGGTTATTCGCCGATGGGGTTCATAAACAATTTCTTAGTTTACCTCATTTCAGATTGGTTGATTTAAAGATAGAACATATACTTAGAGTACATTACATTCTGGGGAAATCTGATCAATATAAAATATATATATATATATATATAGATCCTTTGACAATAGAGGAAATAAAAGTATTGCATATACTAAACTCTGTGAACGAAATCCATAGTTTTCTAGTATTACATAGAAATTTTCTTTGATTGATAAGAAAAAAAATATAACTAAAATGAGGTGATGTTTGTCTTGAATGAAGACTGAGTAAAAATATACAATGTGGTTAAGAAGTCATTAATCACCACACCGGTGCTGAATTAACACGTTAGAGGTGAATGATTTGTGATGAAAAATGAAACAACCAAAAAAGGATTGGGTTGTGAACTCATGAAATGTGAAATATTTATTTCATATTTTACACAAAAATTAATTATCCCTCGGATGAGATACCAAACAAAAGATTTATAACATGCCTCTATGATTTTAATCCAGTGATTTGGTGAAATTATAACAATAAAGAGAATTGAGTCATTATGTGGACCATAAAATCCTAAATTATATATTCAACCAAAAGGGGATCAATATGATATGAAAAAGGTGGTTACAGATGATCTTGGATTATGATTTTTCAATCCATTAACATATTAGGATGATGAACAATATGGATGGTTTTCATAGTGAAAATAATCATCCAATCGTTTCCAAGATGACAATTACAAGGGGTCTAATATTCATGTAAATAAATAGGATAGACATTGGAATAATAAGAAGATATTCATCCTACTATATAAAATTACTCATTAACAATTTCATCATCAGATGATTATGGAGTCTCTAAATGATTATTAGGTGCAATAGAAAATGGTAGGGAATAATTCATGGTTTGAAGTAGATAATGATGTATTTATATACTGACTAACCCAGATATGATCCAATTAAAATAAGGAGTGAGGAGGGATCAATTGGATTATGTGAGTATCTCTTCCATTTTTATTCTTCCAGGATGAACTATGATATATATAGGATAGATGAAAAAAATATTTGAATAATAAAAAGAGGGAAATTTTACAAATTATGTCATGATGCTTTGTATACCATTATGTCAAGGATAAATGAAAAATGATTGATGAACCCATTTTTCAATAATTTAAGGAAATTGAATTAAAAAACATGAATTTCATAAAAAAACTACCAAGGAACCCTACATTCAATAGCTCCATAAATGTGTTAGTCTATTTATATAACAAGTGAGTGAATGTAATTTCTAAAAAGTAATATTTTCATCTGTTTTCCAACATTTGAAGATATAAATACATAAAGTGGAAATACTACATGAAATTCCACACTCAATTGAATATAATTATGATAAAAAATATGACTCATGTTTTTAGAGAAGCCTTTAGCAGGAATTGGACAATGAATTGAGACTCCAAGTCCAGTAAAATGCTCATAAAAACCTATCACCCAAAACAAATGGCCAGAATGGAAGAACCATTCAAACACTAAGGGATATGTTTAGAACATGTTCAATATATTTCTTATGATTTTTGGATAAACACTTTACCACAGTGGTGTTTTTATATTAAAACATTTTCCATTCTAGAAGTGAAATTTAACATTTTGAGGCATTGAATTTGAAGAGGTTTCTGTTTCAAGAAAGATGGAGAAAATTTTGGATGAAGAATATGATGATATATAATAGTATCAAAGAGATGATAGATACGGTTCAAAACATTCAGTTACATATTTAATACACAAAATAATTCAAGAGAAAATCTATATATAAAGTATTAAACGAGGCCTAAAATATTTTGTTTGATATAATGTAGTCCATTTAATATTATTGAGGGATAATGTAATGATGTTTAAGAATAATGTATATTATATTCCCTGAAACCTCTTCCCATTTGAGAACCTCAATGGCATCATAGTGGTGGCATATTGACTAGCACTCCCACCTATCCTATCTCAAGTACATGATGTGTTCTATGTATCACTCTTGAATAAGTATATACTAGACCCCTCACATGTACATAATCTAGAGGTGGTCTTATTAAATAATGATCTTCATATGAGGAGTATCTTGTTGTGATATTACATCATAGAGACAAGGTTATATGAAATAAGACAACTCACCTAGTAAACGTTTTGTGGTGGAACGCCATTCTTGATATATCATAGTGTGAACCAAACGAGGTGTTGATATAAATGTAACCTCATAAATATATACTAGTGAATGACATAAATCATGGGGTAAATTTTTCTAAAGTGGGAATAATGTAATCACCCAATGGTATATTAATGATATTCCATTTTAAAATGATTAAATACCTTATTGAGAAATGAAATTATATAAAAAATTCTTTGCTTTGGTCTTGGGCCCTGATATGTTATATCATGTACTGTTTAAAATATTGTTTGAAAAAATAATCATTGATATTTTAGTTGTTATATGTTGATAATATGATTACTATATATATATATAAATAGATTTTTTATATATTCAATTTACATAGACCAAGTAACTGATGTACTTGGCCACTTAAATGGTACCCTATGATTTTTTTGAAGCATTGAATTGACACATCGTCACTAGGAAGTAACCTTAAACAAGACTAGTCCGTCTCAAAATAGTAGAAAATTGACCATACTGATTAATTGGAGAATTTCATTCTCATCAAGGTCACATCCAAAACCACGTTCATCGAACTACCCTATTAAAATATAAACAGCAAACACCTACCACTTATGTAATTCACTCATGTAATAAAGGAATATATATATATAACCTATAATTTTACATTTTTATATTTTTAATTCAAAAATAATAATTATAATATACATCTTTTATTACCTAAAAATTTATAAATAATAATTATTGATAAAAATAGATTTTGATATGTTGATAAAAATTGATTTTTTTGGAAAACATATAGTTTAAATAAAGACACTCTTTTTAATGAATTGTTTTATTATTGAAAATTTTATATATTTTTTAAATATTATTTATATATAATATTAATAAAATATAGATGATAATATAACATCAAAAAGACTAATGTAATTGTAATTTGGTTTTAAAAATTGATATTTTAAAAAAAAATGTATTTTTCAATAAATGGGGACTGTTGATTTCAAAGATTAAATTCCCAAATTTGAATTATTTGTTTTTGAAGATAAATATTATTTCTCAAATCATTACATAATAATAATTAAATGGTGAATTTTTATGATTTTTTGATGTACTCAAATTTATAAGTTAAAAAATATGGTATAATTATACGATAATTGTTATGACATCAAAATTCAAAAAATTGATGTAATAATGACTTTTCAAAGAATCCATGACGAAAATTATGTTTATCCTATATCATAATGGATTTTTAATTTTATTTTATTGATTTAATAAACCGATAATCAATCCTATACTCCCATTATTATATTTTATGGATTCAAAATCAAATTAATGTAAACATCACTCACTTCCACATCACCATGGACATTGTTTTAAGGATATTAGTAATAATCCTTACTAATTAATGACATACACACCTAGTTGGATGAATCCATGTTAGAAAACATAGAATGGTTTTATTATTATTTATCATATATAGCCTAAAACACATGTTTAGAAATTAATAAAGAATTATTCTTTAATTTGTAATAAAAAAACCCAACCATGGTACATTTCATCTTCAATCAAAAGCAAGATACCATGAATTACATTTCTCTATAAATATCTATAGTAATCCCAACATTCCAAACTACTCTTATGAAGATCCTATTCATATTTTATAAGAACCCTTTCAAGGTACGAGATCATTTCCTTTTCCTATTTATTCAAGAAGCTTTTATATACTATGAATTCTGATTTCAAAAATTTCATGTTGTTCCATGTTATCTCACATCTCTGTTATTGTGCATATTAATGAAAAGTGATTAGATACAAATTTATCTATAATTATACCCTTCTATAATTCTTTATATACACACATTATAATGATTAATTAATCTTATTATTTTTCATAGGTAAAAAGTGTATCATGAATACCCATTCCAATTTCCACTAAAATTTATTCACATAGGTGTACCAAAAGATTGTTTATTCGGTAATTCCATCTATGAGACCCACCCATTGTTAATAATGTGGTTAAAATATCTTATTTACATACATACTTTTTATTATCTGTATTTCACAGGTATGCGCATACATAATATGAAAGGGGTAGTTGGGACCAAAATTATATATATGTTCAACGCATTTGGTACTATTATTATCCATGATATTTCATGTATTGATCATTTGAGGTTATCCTAATAAATCAATGTTATTTGTTTGTGTTTATCCTTCAAATATTCATACAAGGTTATGTTTTATGTTCTTCCCACATACCGATGTTGGATTAATGTTATTATCTTATATCATGATTTGATGTTTATATTTTCTATTCACACCCCAATTATGATAATTTGATATACCAATTGACTCACATTTACTACCCTGGTCATGTTATTCTTTTATTATTTACTTAATGGGCCTTATAGTTCACCCATATCATATATATGTTCCTAGGATACCATGTCGATTTTTTGAAGATAAAGGAAATTTAAGAGATTGTTTTGGAGTGATAGGTTATTTCTTGTAGTTATATTTCAAATTTTATTCTATGTACTTATTAACAAAAATAAACTATTAAAAAATTTCTTCTTGAGATGTATTCTATGTATCATTGTGAAATATATCACTAAATAATGGGTTTGAATGATATAAGTTTTCAAAAATTAAATCTTCATGGAAAGATGAAACACATGATGATCCATAGAAAAAATTTCCATATACTCCTCCTATATGCTAGACTTTACTCTCATAAGTCAGCCATAGTAGACAAAACAAATAATACCAACTGTTGCATGATTGGAAACAACATTCCATATTCATTCAACAGTCTCCTCACCTGAAGCACTCACTTACCCTTGAAGAACAATAATGGTCCATATATCATATTTAATACCACTACCTAATGGTTGTAATGTATCTAAAATTTTACCAAGTATAATCAATCCAAATGAATAATAATGTTATATTGATTTATCCATTAAAATATTATGAATACATAAATCCTATCTCTATACTAATTGAAATCTACCGTCACGAGAAAATGTTCCTGGTAATGTGATCACTTATTGATGAACTAAATTGACACATGTGACATGTTGGGGGCTCCACCATGATTTTTGTCTCTTAATAATGCATCAAATTATTAATAAAAATAAATATATTAGTATCTAAATTTAAGGTTTAATGTGAAGAGAAGTTATGGAACAAAAAAATCTGGTCACATTCCTAACTACTTATACCTAAAGCAGGGTATACACATCATAGGGATGATTATAATGGTATCCAATCACAGTGGTTCATATCCATAGTTATTCCTACAAGTTCAACATGAGTTCATCTATTCATGAAATCCCTCTAAGTATTTTCTTGTCCACCTCAATGTGATCCTAGATCATGACACATCATCTCACATGGAATTCTCCCTACTACATAAATAATCTCAAACAAATGTTGTTTTAGGATTCATGAATTATATTTCTAAATAATCCTAATTTATAGAAATAAGAAACACCTAGATATCTAGATCGTCTCATCAACTATTTATTCACTAATTTCTTATTCTAGGATTACACATACATATACCTTTATCACTGCGATCATGATACTATCTACTGACCAAATGTAGTCACTTTCTTTAACAATGCAAAAAAACTGACAAATTTTTCTTGTCCCTCGTCCAAGAATATTTTGATAACTATAGAAATCTTCAAATCTCTAATGTATTTGGGGTTGTTGCCAAGAAAAATGATAGCACTAATTCCCCATTAAAGTACACAGTAATTCATTAATGATAAAATTACACTTTATTGAATTATTACAGGAGCGTGCATCATTATGCCTATGAACCTCAATTCATAACTCATGAAAAAAAATTCTTATCTACAAATAAAACATCTCTGGAATTTCTATATTACTCAAGCTAGCCAAAAATTATTTCCGACAAAATATGTTCCAAAACTCTAAAAATTGAAGGCTTACCTCATTTTCGGTCTTGAAATTAAACATCCTCCAAGGAAATGTAATTTTATTGAGAAAATAGGATTTTAACACTACTATATAATTGGTATGTTTCTAGACTTATAAAAAATAACAAATTCACTACCTCATATCAATTATCTACTACATGACTTGTGATAGACTATATAGTTACACTATGTGAGGGGGTCATCTCCCAATATTATGGGATGCTTTACTATTTCCACGATAGTCAATGGGGTAATCTCATTATCTTCTCTTCAAATTGATTCTTTTTTCCTCATAAATTAGATTATATAAGTCCAAAACACTAGATTAAAATCATCATGTCATAGCATCAGAACACTAGTTGAATATCATCATGGAAGAATACAATAGTTGAAAATATAAACCATGGATTAAATATTTATATAGTAAAATAGATAAATATGGAAAATTAAATCATTGACATGTACCAATATATCGCTCTTACTCTTTAAATTTTCACCAAAACATAGTTCCCTATATTTATAAGTTAACTGGTAGGTTATCATATTCTTGTTTGATGGATAAATTTTATATCAATCCAAAAATGAGTTCCCCATGTTGATATCAAAACATGAGTCCACTTTAAATAATTTCTATAGGTTCCTAAATTAATCATCACATTGCACTTAACTTGAAGGTCTATAACTAATATGACCAGCATTGATACCCCTCTAATATGAAATAAAACTCTAAAACCCACCGGGATAAGAAATAATCATTGTATTGGACCACAATTCCACCACCAGTTGGATATGATTTGATGACAAGAATCAATAATTCATATCACAAATTAAGGGAGTCTTTAGAGTAATGCACCATTATATAAATTTATATTATTAGATAAGGTAAAATAAAATATTTTATCATTATGAAATATAGAATTAAACTTAGATTTATGAAAATAATATGAACCTTAATATGACTACAAATTTTACATTGAAGATAATGGGATATGATAACCGATGAAGAGTACACAAATGAAATTATCTTTTGCAATACTATTTTTCATACAATTGTGGATGGAGAGCCTTCATAAATATACCTCAATCTAATGAAATTCTTATGAATAACTATCATGTGGAATATGATATGCATTCTATTAATGTTTTTAGATATTTTTTCTCCATAGTTTAAATTAATTTTAATAACCATTGTTGGCCTACACTGGCCTTTGAAATATTTTTTATGGGAATTATCTATTTTTAGGGGTCTATCTCATTTACAGGAAATTATTTTAAAGGTCATGGAAATAAAAATACTCCATAATCAAACCTTTATTCATTTAAATTTTAAATTATTAATTTTTTTTCCAATATCCCAACCAATTTTATGAAAATGTCAATTCTTTCTCCCTAGTTCATTTTTGGTCTCATTCCTAGAATATTCTCACTCTATATAGTCATGTACCATGATAATATTCATGGTACTATATTTATAATCCCATACAAATAATTTAATATTCTAAGATGAATCCTAAAACTTTTCCATAGATCAAACACAACAAGAATTCCAAGTTGAAGTCTGAAGAAAAATTATTAGTTCATTCCATATTCATGAACATATCAATAAATTTTTTCTCATATAGTAAATGGTGGTTACTTCAGAAATTTTATTGATGATAATTTTTTTATAAATGGACCCCTGGAGAACCCATTACCAATAATATGGGTGAATTGAATATTTTGTGTCCAAAATATTTAATAACTGGTGAAATTTGGCACAGATAACCCTCCCTTGGATAATTTTTTAATTTAAAATCAGGTAGAGGGGATTGAAAAATTGACACACTTTCCCTCCTAAAAATATCCATTCCCTATGAACTAAAGCACATAGATACTAACAACATTGGTGTTGAAGCACCTATGAAAAAAACCACAAAAGAAACCAATTTCAAATAGGAATGTCAATTAACTGTGGAATTCTAAATGAAATCCTCATCAAGAGTATATCTAGTTTTAAGTTAACTTATGAAACTTACCTAGGTTATCATTCTCAAAATTATCCTACCATGTATCTCAATGGTCCATTATACAGGGGTATGAAAATATGAGTCTCATAATTAATCTACAAGACAATTAAAATAGATTATGTTTATAATATTATTAGCCACCACATTGATCCCTAGAACAAATTAAATTTACATAATTCTCATGATTTCTCTAATAACATCAATTGATATTCTCTTCCAGAATTCCTCAGAATCACTCTACATATATCCCCTTATGGGTTTCATCACATGCCATAAATATTGATTTTTCATTTAGTTTCATTATATTTGATGAGTTGAGTTCCTCGTTTTGGTTTCCAAAAATGAGTTTGGTCATAATACTACTATCATTTTCTTAATAATTATTGACTAGATATTCTAATCTTGGTTTCTAAAAAATAAATCGATTCGAGATTGAACTCTAGATTTCTATATATTCAATTAAATTTATAAATTTTTATAGTATACCTAGAATGGGATACTATATTATACTACCTACAAAAACCATATGTATATTCCATTAACATAGTGTGGTCCATCATGGGGTTTGGATGTGAGATTCCTAGAGGCGGGAGGAGAATAATGTTATGGTGATTATTTTTCATATAAAAACATTTATATAAACATATAAAATCCTATGATGATCATGGCCTCTTAAATATAATGGATTCTCATTGGATATTTTTTTGATCTTTATATAATGAATATATATTTTTACTAGACATTAAATAATATAATATATGGTATCTTTATCAACTTTTTGAGATTGAAATATATAGAATAATAACAGAAAAACACATTGGGCACCCTAATATTTAATTTTTTTCACCATTGTGAGCTAATACAACTAAAATATAATTGAAAATTAGTAAATTCTCCAATTCACTATGGTCATTAGATGTGGGGTATATTCTAGGTCAGTCAATATAGTTTTCACTTCACTTATATATAATTAATGTTGGAAAATTTCTATCTTGGGATCACTTACCTCACACTTCATCTCAATTTATTCTTTGATAAAATATATGATATCATGTTGGATCACATGAAAATATAAATATCACATATTTTTTGTATGTCCACCGAGTAGTTTTTGGAATATTTGATATATTTTTACTATTTTATAGCCTCGTGTAAATATCACTATGAGCATAATCACCTTTTAATTAGAGGTCATGTAACCAACATTATTTTCTTTGCTGAATGACCTTGTAATTACTATTACATATAACACTATATTGATTTAATCTTCACATACATTGGAATGTTATTTAAAACTTCCATTATTAATCCTTTTCTTCTATAAATCTAAAATTCAATTTTATTTTTGAGATTTTTATTTCCAATTCTCTCTCTGTCAACTTTGCATTGAAAATATCAATAGTTATTTTTTAAATAATATTTCCATTAATCAGATGATTCAAATTTATCATCCCCCCTCTTCTCTTTTTAAATTTATCTTTATTTAACACACTTTGACTTTTTCAATTTAGTCTCATTATATATGAGTTTCAGGAACAAATTTTTGAGCTCCAGTTCCCCTATTTAAAATATAGGCTTCTTATAAAAATACTTGATTGTGGATGATCTATTACTTTGAAACATAATCATGTTCAGAAATTCCATTCATATTACATTGAAAATTCAACTACATATTTTAATGAGATCTCAATTAAAAAATGGTGTATTGAAATCTTAAATATTACATTAAATCCTATTGTCTAAGCCTACAAATATCTCTCAAGTAATCTTCCTAATTGCACTCCATAGATCATTGAATAATCTCCATATAATATGTACTAACAATGAATAGACTATGACATTTTGGTTTCATCTTTTACATTATCTTTTGTATGCATGGGAAAAATTCAAATCATCATATAAAAAAAACACAACCCCATGTTGAATGATCATTTAATGATGTTGATATCTATGTTATGACATGGTTATGGTTTAGCATATTATCTATAATTTAGGTATAATACATCAACAATCCTTGAATGACCCTTATGCTCATTAGTGTTTTTCATAATATAATCTCTTCTACTTCATTGAGGAACCCAATTCTCACAATTCCAGCTCTAGTCAAAATAAGATCATAATACATATGATTTGACACTAATTGTGATGATACTATCTAAACACATACCTATTTTAGTGTATTTATATAGGTTGAATATTCATTCTATTAATATAAATGAAATTAAAAAAATAAACGGTTTAATGTGTTCGCCAATTATGATCTTACATAACTTATTGTATAGATCATATGAAAATTTCACTATAATTGTGCCATAATTGGAAATTATTTAAAATTATCATATCTTATACTCATCTACATAAACTGTCATATAGAAGCATAAATAAAAAAATGTTCCCAAATTCATAATAATGGATATCTTATAATTATCTCATTGATGGTAATTTCATTCAAACATGAGAAAACATGTTCAAAAGAGAAATATATTACTAAAAATAACATTTAATTTTTTTCCCATAAGTCATGAAAGAATGAAATAAAATATCAAATGAAATAAATATACGATGGAAAATAAAATGTGGAATCATGAGATAATAAAACAAATCCATGAAGCATTTTCGTATGTATTTGGCTTGGAAATGTAACACTCCCCAGAAACATTCAAAAAAATAAAAAAAATTGGTAATAATAATACCACAAAACATATAAAATTATGAACCCAAAATCATCCATTCTTCATGTTGCAAACAAACAACATGTCCATGCTTCATGTAATGAACAATAAAAAGAACATTATTAATATTGTTAAATGAGAAAATTTCTAATCATAAAATCATTGTATCATGAGATATAAATAATTAAACAATTATTTCATGGGTGTTATAGGACCAAACATATAAATCTCCATACAAATTTATTCCACTGAAAACCAATCATTCTTCATAATAAAGATAACCCCTCGAAAGATAATGGGGTTTACATCTTTTCAAAATGGTATCACATTAACTATAATAAAGAAGTATATCAGTTCATAACAAATTCAAATCACCATAAAATGTAGAATTTAATATATGTAGTTGTTTTTTGGTTAATAAAAATTAACCCCATTCGATTTTTATCTTATTAGGTGGAATATGGAAACAAAATTGAAAAAATATAGTTTAAAAATAGTCATAAAATTTTATTAATTAAAACTAAATTATGAATAAACTTTAAAAATAAATATAATAAATGTAAATGAGAATTTGTTTAAAATTAAACATTCAATTGGATGCAATTAATAGTTCTTTGAATAAGACATAATGTTTTCTAATGGGATATTTTTTGTGGTAAATAAAAATATGAACATGAATAGTGACTTATTTTTTTATATTAAGAGATTTTTCTTATTGAAACCCATGTTTTAATGGAAGTAGTAAATATTTAATTTGATAAGGGGTTAATAAAAATTTATTACCATAGTAAATGAAACATATTAGTATTTTATAATATTAAAGGAAAACATTATAAGGATGAGTTAATATTGATTTGAATGAAGATGAACTCATTTAGAGTCATTGAAAATTTTTTATAACATAACAAAATTTCATGAACAATGGGATCAATCAATGTTATTAAAATGAATATGAGTAGATGAAATATAATGAAATTATATAATATAAAAATATAATCATACAAACAACAGTTAAAGTGGAATTATTATGAAATAATAATAGAATATAATTAAATAAACCCATTAAAACGTAAAACGTTTTATCTAATATTTAAATTAAATTGATTTTAAAAGATGGAATTGTAAATTGAAAAAATTAAAATAAGAAATAAATCATAATAATGTCGTAGTTTATAATGAACTGAACACATTGTAGTGAAATTAATGATGGATCATAATATCTAAATGAAAGGGATTTGAGTTAGGATATTCCCTTATGACATTAGTAACATGAGAATAAAAATAAAATTATAGGGATCTTTTGAAATATGGATAAAAAATACAATGAAATTGAATATATTCACAATTCATGAAATTAACGTTTAGATTAATGTACACTAACAATTATAATATGGTGTATAATATTATTCTAGTCTCATGTTATTGACTATTTTTAAAAAGAAACCCCTTAAATGTCATTATATATTAAATTGAAACACCTAGAAATATGAAACATGTGATGGATATTTATTTACATTATGTTGAATGAAAATTGTAATAAAATAAATAGATGGATTATATTTTCATCAAAATAATGAAGCATGTGGTGATAGTGCATCATCTCTCAAAGATTTAAAATTGAGCTCAAATATACCCATACTGTAAATCATTTTTATTTTAACATTATCAAATATCTTGTATAAAAATAATAATGTTTCAAATCAAATATATATAAAACATATTCATTATTATATGCTTTTATTAAAATTATTAATAAAAAATAATTTAAAATATATTTGTTTGTTGTATTTTATTCCATTTATCAGATTCTATTTGTTTGGATTGTTTATTTAGTACTAGTTATGTAATGGTGGTCTTAATTCATATTTGTTGGTTTCGAGTTCATCGTTTTATGATAATTTAGGTTGTATAAAAAATGGTTTATAACTAAAGATAATGTTTTATTTTCATTTCTTTGTAGTTTTTTTATAGTTATTAGAGATCAAATCTGTGGTGTGATTGTTTCAGAAATTCTTAACTAACAAATGGTGGTCCATTAATAATATGTTTAAATAGAATATAATATTTCTATAACCATAATTCAGATAGTATTTTCTCCTCAATGAATAACATAATTTAATTTTACATCATCTTCGAAAATGTTTATTTATAAAAATGATCAGGTAGGTTTTTAAACGTACCCGACCAAGAAAAAATCATAATCTATCGGTGAGTATAGTTGAGAAAGTGAGTATTTTGGAATTACATCCTTACTTAATATTTATAACGACATTATTATGAGTTTTAATTTTTTTAAATAATATTTTATGATATTTTTGTCATGAAAATTATTCTATATGAAAATAAATATGAAAATTTCATAGAGGTAGTAGTTCACAAAATCACTTGGGAGGACCACTTGTTTCCATAGAATGAGTGGGTCATAGAGAATGAATTATAAATTTACAAAAATTATAATTTTATAGATACTATATATTATTCATTAAATACCCCCATTAGACTATAAATGTCTGGTAACTATGAAATAAAAGGTAATGCCTCCTATAGAGATAGTCGTCTAAACATAACAGAAGAAAACCTTGTGTATTTTTTTAAAAAATAGAATATAGGAATGTATAAAATGGTTATCACATAAACATATTAAATTTTCAGTATAAATGTGATAATGTTTTAATTATTTCAACATGGATACATTGTATTTAGAGGATGTAAATGTTGAAATAAAGAAAATGAAATGAAATTGAATAATTGTGAATTTTAAAACACCCTATAGAATATATCATTAGAATATAAACTAAGAATTTGAGAGGTAATAGTTAGAGACATGTGTAACCATTGAAT
Organism: Viscum album; assembly: GCA_963277665.1. Taxonomy (NCBI): domain Eukaryota; kingdom Viridiplantae; phylum Streptophyta; class Magnoliopsida; order Santalales; family Viscaceae; genus Viscum; species Viscum album. Next base: position 52,399,907 of record OY728166.1, read on the forward strand.
GTTATATAGGATATTTAGGGAGTTATTTGGTCATTGTTTTACAAAATATATGTTGTTAGGGTTATGAATAGAAGTGGTGTAGTGATGGATCCTATTAAATGTAATGGTTGTAAAATGTTTAAAACAATGTAAAAGGCAATGTCACTATTAAAAGGTCATGTGAATTCCATAATAAAAAATCATGGATTCGGGTAAGGGTTATGGTTGAGAAGTACTCATCCATTCAGTTTAACACATGTTTATAACATTTTATATCTCTAATACATAGACTGTTCACATTTTCCATTTTCAGTTATTATCGTGCTATCTAATTTCAACTTATGTAATTTAAAAAAAAATGCATAACATTAATATTTTAATTATTAAATAATTATAAACTAATGAAATAAAATATGAAATAATTTTTTAATATATAATTCTAGTGGTGAAAAAAATTTATTTCTATATTTCAATCATAATTCAAAAAACAATTTTTGAAACAATGTATTTTTATACATAAAAATTATGATTAATATTAAATAATTAATATTATATATTTTTATGTCATTAATTTTTTTAATTAACCAAATAATATTTTCATTTCAATTATTAAACACCATAGTGGAATTTTTCCGTTTTGATACATAATTAAATGAAACCGATGAAAAATAGTTTTCTGTAGAGTAAAATTTTACATAGGTTAAAAAATATATAATATTGATTTTTCTAAATTCTTAATTGAATAAATAAAATTCATTATATTAATTTTTAAATAAATATGTTTTAATGAAAAAAAATTTCATAAACAAAAAAAATCATTCTATTTTATGAAAATAAAAAATAGTCATTTTATTCAAATTTAGAAATTGTGAAATAAAAAATAATGTAAAAATGTAAATTTGAAAAAAAATCAAAAAATTTATAGAAAATTATTTTTATTTAAAATAAACATTTTTATGTTTTATTATTATTATTTCACGTTAATTTATAAATTAAGGATTATTAATATACTTTTTAAAATATAATAAAATTTTATTTGTTAAATTTTATTTATGCGGATGAAATATAGAACACCTAAAAATATGTTTTTTTAGAAAGAATATTCTATATTTTATATTAAATATCATTAATTATTTTCCCACCAAATGTGATACATTTTAGTTGAGTAATAACATTGTAGTTACAATTTTTTTATTATTATAAAACTCATTTGAATAATAGTATTCTTATATTTCATAGCTCATTAGAGTTTGGTGTTTCATTTAAAAAAATATATAGAATGTTGTATTAATTTAGATTAAAATATATTCCAAAATCTAAGGATGTTTCTTTATCATGACTCCCTCGTTAAATAAAATTTTTTCCATTAAATTTGGAAATCACTCGCTGATGAAATAGATGATTATATGTCACGAACCATCCCATGAGGCCTGAACGTTACTCCCCTATGCTTGCCTTCCATAGATCGAGGGTTGTTGACTAGCACCTTAAGGATTTTCAAGAACAGGGAAGGCATTGTGTTATAGATTTGTTCACAGAAAAAAAGGTAATCTAAAGTAATCAAAGAAAAAATTTAATTTATATCCACGAGAGTAAAGTAAAACCACAAGTACAACTGTAAACTGAAAAAGTGGGTTGGAATAGAAGGCCTAGAAATTGAAAAGTATGTAAATTGTTGTCGCATAATCACTGGAGCTCTACCTAGATAGTAGTAGTTGTATGTCTGAAGTAAATGATTAGGATCTCAACTCCTCTTGTCGTACCCAGCACCACCAAGTCCTGTACCTCCGAAGACTTCCATGGAGCGTAAACAGTCTACAGCAGACATAGATGTGTCGGCGGAGCCTCTACAATAGTGATTATGACAGTACCTAGTAGGGACCTCGAGACCTCTGACGGTCTCTAAACAATCTCCAAATAAAAACATCACAAGAAATACCACAAAGGTAATATCACCAGTATGATATAATTCATGAAGTACAGATCTAAAGAGATAGTTGAAAATAATGTTATAACATCATGGTTACTACAATATTGATTAATAGTGGTAAATCCAGTTCATTATATCTATATTAATTATGCTGCTGACATGTATAGGTCTTTATATGCTGTCTTTTATTGGTTGTTATATGATGACCCGTATTGGTCCCTGGTGTTGACTTGTATTGGTCCCCGGTGTAGACCCCTATTGGTTACTGGTGCTGACATGTATTGGTCGCTGGTGCTGACTTGTATTGGTCACTTGTGCATAGGTAGGGATTATTAGTCATATAACAAGATAATCCCACTCTAGAGTATATCATGTTGAATGGACTTGGTCTCTCTTTATCTTCATGTCACAGCCAGCCACCAGATTCCCACACGAAGCACACTTGATCCCCAAAAAACATTGATTCCTAAGACATAGGTCATCTATCATCCAGTACGAAGTCCTAGAAAATGTATACCCAAGGGACCTCCCTGTCTTAGGGGTCCCAATATGACAGATGAACCCTCGATCGGACGCCCAGTCAGTGAGATATGGCACTTTTGTAAAAAGGGCCCTGTTGGATTAAATTCTGATCCAACCCAGGTCACTTTTCAATCTCCTTAAAAACTCATATAGATTATTTTGAATGAATGCCTTGTCAGAAGGTCCCTTATACCATAGATTGCACGTTGATCAGACACCCGGTTTGTTAGTTACACCCCTCTCGGAGAAAAGGGGGGTGGTCGCACCTTGGTCTGGCCCAGCAAGGTTGGGCTCGTTGAAATATACCAAAGGGGCCTCTTCCCAAAATAGATCCCAATTCCCCTAATGGTGTGTCAAACGGACATTCGGTTCTTCAGTTAGAGGAGTTTCATTATTCAAGGGCTGGTTGGGTCTGCGCTCGGTCCGACCCGGTCAGGTTGGCCAGATGCAACGGCTCCCGGGTTCAACCTGATCCCAGATGTGTCTGACCCGTTAACAGATGTCCCAGTTCACAGGGTTGTCCTGAAGGAAGCCACCAACTCGTGAAATTACAAAGTATTTAATAAAACAAATCCCTGAAATTTATTGGTCTTTACATTACTCCAACCTCAGGGATTTACATCCCCATAAAGCTACAATATAAACTAGGGAAAAAAATGAGGGTACTGAGCATGTATATGAGCCTCCCTCTCCCATGTTCTCTCCTAGAGGGTCTCGTGCTGCCAACGAATGCACACTAGAGGAATAGGCCGTCCACGTAGGACCTGCTTCTATTGATACTCGATCTCCACCAGGTCCTCCGTGAATGTCTCCCCATCATCGATGTCCAGTTCCCCATGATAAATGATGTGGGTCGAGTCGTGCACGTATCTCCTCAGCTGAGATATGTGGAATACTTCATGCACCTGGTGCAACTGAGGAGGAAGGGCCAGGTGGTAAGCCACCTCACCTACTCTGTTGGAGACCTATAGAGGCCTGATGAAGTGCAAATATAACTTCCCGCCCCAGGAAAAATCTCCATAATCCATGTCGAGGTGAGACTCATAAGAAAACATTGTCACCATCCTCGAACTCTATTGGTATCTATCACCTATCAACATAGGACTTATGTCTGCTCTGTACAGTCCTCATCCACTCCTAGATGATCTGCACCTTCTCTGTCTTAGCCTGAAGCATCTCCAGTCCTACAAGTGCTGACTCCCCAAGGTCAGTCCAGCACATAGGTGATCTGCATGGGCGGCCATATGGTTCCTCGTAAGGTGCCATCCTGATTGTGGAGTGGCAGCTTTTTTTTACGCAAAATCCACCAAGGGTAGGTGATCCTCCCAGCTGCGACCAAATTCAAGGACATATTCATGGATCATGTCCTCGAGATTCTGAATGGTCCTCTCCATCAAGCCATCTTTCTGAGGATGAAAGGCGGTGCTCCGGCGCAGCTGCGTCCCAAATTCCTCCTGTAACACATTCCAAAGCCTGGAAGTAAAGTGAGTGTCTCGATAGAATAAGATAGACGAAGGCACACCATGATGCCATATAATCTCCTAAACATATAGGTGTCCGAATCTCTATACTGAACCTTGCTCTCTGATCGGAAGGAAGTGGGCTGACTTGGTGAGTCGGTCTACGATCACCTAGATGGAGTCATGTCCTCTGGAAGTATGAGGAAGCCCCATCATGAAATCCAGGGATATCCTATCCCACTTCCACTCTGGAACCTCTAAGGGCTATACCAAGCCTTCTGGTACCTGGTGCTCCGGCTTCACTTGCATACAAGTGAGGCATCGTGAAATGAACTCCTCTAGAGCCTTCTTCATACATGGCCACCAGTGCTGTCGTCTGAGGTCCTGGTATATCTTCACCACTCTTGGATGAACCCCTAGAGGAGAAGTGTGAAACTTTCTCAGTACTTCCTCTTGCAGTGTAACTGGTACCATGGTATGTCCCCTGAAGAGGATGACGTGCTCTCCTCATTCAGAAAATTCATCAGCCGTCAACCCTGTGGAAATTTGAGCAAGTCGGGTCTCACAATCAATGTCCCCATGTTTTGCCTCTCTGACCCACTGATGTAGTGGAGGAGTGACTATGAGAGACTGTATAAAGGCTTCCCCATCTTTATCTACAAAGGATATCTACAACGCGGCTAGCTGCTCCGTCGCCCCCCATAGCAGTTGTATGCCTGATCTCCTTCTGAGAGAATCAGTTACTACGTTCCCCTTCCCAGGAGTATAGACTATCTCAAAGTCATAGTCCTTGAAGAACTCGAGCCATCGTAGCTATCTCAGGTTCTAGTATTTCTGTGAGAAAATGTACTTGAGACTGGGGTAGTCATAGTAGACTGTAAAGCGCTCTCCTATCAGATAGTGCCACCACATCTTCAGGGAAAAGACCACTACTGCTAACTACAGGTCATGGGTAGAATAGTTCTGATCCTTCTGCCTCAAATGTCGTGAACCGTAAGCGATCAGTGCTCACTCGTGCATTAGGACACACTCAAGTCTGTTCCCTGATGCGTTGCACTAAACTACCTACCATACGCCCTCCTCTGGTAGCCTCAAGATGGGTGCACTAGTCAATCTCTGTCTCAGCTCCTGGAGGCTCTGATGGCATCTATCTGACCACACAAAGAGTTTCCCCATATTCATAAAATATGAAGGTGGTGCTGCAATTCTGGAGGAGTCTGGCAAAAATCTCCGATAATACCCATCCAGAACTAGGAAAGATCTCACCTCCGTCACGATCCTGGTTGGCTCCAAAGCAAGTACCACCTCGATCCTTACTAGGTCCACTACAACTCCAACCACTGAGATGATGTGTCCCATGAAGTGAACCTCTCGAATCCATAACTACAAATTCGAGAGCTTACCATAAAGCTGGTTCTCTCGGAGTGTGTCCAGTACAACCCACAAGTGGTAGGCATGCTCGTCCTCAGTAGCCGAGTAAATCAGTATGTTTTCAATGAAGACTATGAAAAACTGATCGAGGTAAGGCTGGAAGATCCTGTTCATGAGACTCATGAACACTGCGGGAGAATTGGTCACGCCGAAGGGCATAACCAAGAACTCGTAGTGGCCATACCGACACCTGAAGGACGTCTTCTGCACAACCTCATCTCGAACTCTGTGTTGGTGATAGCCTGATCTAAGATTTATCTTCAAGAACCATTGTTCTCCCTTTAGTTGATTGAAGAGGTCACTAATCCTCGGAAGTGGGTACTTGTTCCTTATGGTCACCTGGTTCAGGCGACGATAGTCGACACACAGTCGCAAGCGCCCATCCTTCTTCTTGGTGAACAAAATCGGAGAAGCCCAGGGTGAAACGCTAGGTCGGATAAATCCTTTCCCTTGCAATTCCTCCAACTGTACATGTAGCTCATGAAGCTTGGTGGGATCCATCAGATATGATGGTGTAGATATCAATGATATCTTGGGGTACAGGTCTATATAGAAGTCTACCACTCTTCAAGGAGGTAGTCCCGAAACATCATCAGGAAAAACATATGTATACCGATCTACCACAACAGGATAACTCGGACACTGCACATCAACCGCTCCTAGGCTGAGACTTGCCAAATGATGCGTGATCGGCTGCCCTCTCCTCTACGTAAGTCCATCCTGAACTGCAATGGCTCCCTTCTCATCAGTGAAGGTGAACCTGGTGCCATCCGTGCAGACACACCACACTTTGTGCCTAATACAGTCAATCTAGGCATGGATTGTAGATAACTAGTCCATACACAAGATGACGTCGTAAAGCCTCAACACCGTTACAAGAAGATCTCAGCCGAAGCATTCGCCTCTTAGAGTAAGCTCGCACGGCCAGAACCATTGTGTAATCGTCGAGACCGCTTCCGTAGGAGTCTCTAGCTATAAGGATCGAGCCAATGGCTCTGTCAGAATCTCCATGATCCGAAAAGGGATGCGGGAATAAAATAATAACTCACACCTGTGTCTATAATAATTGTAGTAAGGGTAGAGTAAACACATATAGTACCTCAAATCATCTTAGGTGTGCCGTGGTCGAAAGCCTCCACTTCTTGGAGCTGGGCCCACCTCTGTCCGCCATCTCCCTGTGGTCGGGGTGGACCTCCTGGGGGTGGTGGTGGTAGAGCCTCGAAACGTCGTCCACCACCCGCTGCTCGGCCAACTCCTCTGCCTCGTCCACCTGCTTCCTGCAGACTGCCACAGTCAAACCACTGCCCTTGCCTGGGAGTTCCCTCCACTATCTACTTCTCATCTACATGTCGGGTTGGGTTGTCCCTAGACATGTGAACCTGCCCTCTGAATGCATAGCACTGCCAGCCTCTTGTATGGCTGGCTCTGCATCGTGTGCCACACACATCCGAACCAGAATCCTAGGGTCACCCACCTGATGTCCTGGTCCTCATGGTCCTCTACGACGTCTGTCTACTGCCAGATGCAGAAGACTCTGCTACGTGTCACCCTATAGTGGGTCTCACTGCTGACATCGGCTCAGCAAGGAAGATCTCCACATGAAGGGCTCACTCAAGCACTACTGCATGCGTCAGAATGCTGAGGGAGACCATTGAAGCCCTAATCTCATGCCTCAGTCCTTGCTCGAGGGTTCGGGCCTGGATGAATGGGTCTCGTACCATGTCTTTAGAGTATCACGATGGGTCTGTAAACCTCACTGAATATTGAGCTATTGTCATACTGCATCTCCGCAGTTGAAGTTACTCCTGGATGCGCACCGCACGGAGGGTGGCTAGAAAAAACTCCGAGCGGAAGAGACTCTCGAAGTCTATCCAAAGTAGAGATGCCTCATCGTGCACCTGGAGCATCCTGCTCCACAATCTACCAGCTGCTAGGTGTAGTAGACTTGCGACAAGGATCTCCATGAGGTCATCTGGTGTCCCTACCAATATGATGACTCTGAAGATAGCCTCCAGCCAATCCTCAGCTGCCTAAGGGTACGTCTCTCCGCGGAACCTGGGCGGCCTCTATCGCTGAAACTTGTGCAATGCACTGAGGCATCATGCACTCTCTACTTCTGGGTCTGGTAGCATCTGTGGCTCAGCGGGTAGCGGTACCACTGGTGCCTCTTCTATAATGGGGTCGTTCGTCGAGGCCTCGTCGCACGGTGGGATTCCATCTCACATGTAACTAAGAACCCTGGTCGACTGCCTTCGTGGGGCCATCCTGAAAATCAATAGGTGTGCCACAGTTAATATAGTATACCTGGTGAGTTGACACAAATTAATCACAAAGAAAACTTATGAAACACACATGCAATCAATGTTTTCTTGCACTAAGTCGGAAATTAGATGTCATAGTCCTGGTGTATGCATACATTGGCCTCTACTCCAACACTGGACTCCCTAGACTAATAACAAAAATCAATACTCTAAACACTATTGCTTCACAGAAATGAAATTATTAGAGTCCTTAGTTCTACGGTAGAACCGACTCCTTTGATACCAATTTGTCACGACCCGTCCATGGGGCCCGTTCCGTGACTACCCAAAGCCCGCCTTCCATAGGCCAGCGATTGGCGACTATAACCAAGGGCGTAAATCCGGATAAAAATGGAAGTCTTTGCCTTTATTATATGTAAACAACACAACAGAGTACGCAAGTGAAGTAACCAATAAGTACAACTGAGTATAAAAGTAAATGGGCTAGTATACAAACCCAATTGAAAGTACAGTACAACTGAAAAGGAATGTACAACAGCCGTAAAGTAAAGCAGCAACCACCGAGTCGTCTTCCGGGGATCCCACCTGAAGGGTGGGTACAAATGGTCTCCTCAGCACCTCGGGTCTGTCTGTCCGCTCTGTGCATGCCTCACTAGGTGGTCCACCTCCGTGTATCGTCCAGCTCCACCAGACTCCTCCACGATCAGTGTTGTACATCGTCTGCATCCAACACAATGTTGTGCGGGCATATGTCGTGTAGGGGTGAGTACATGATACTCAGTAGGGACCCCGGGACCCAAAAAGGTCTCATATAATCTACGAAGGATAAATCACAAATGAAAGGAACAATCCCGAAGAATCAACCAACCCTACTTCGTTATATGAACATTCATATATCCAAGTTATCAATCTCATTTCAGCTCCAACTCTCAAGCCCATGCACAACCCAGTCCACACATGAAAGAGAGTCAATCACATCAAAGATAGTGATTGAGAGTCAAGACTCAGGTCAGTTTGGTATACTACTCACAAAGAGGGGTGGAGATGATTCGATGTAGCCTCTGAATCATCCCCTCTGCCGAACCCATGAAGGATCCAAGTACAGAAGTCGTCGCTTCCAAACCCACGAAGGAACCAAGTACAGTAACCATAATTGTCGAACCCACGTAGGATCCAAGTACATTCGTCCTCGTTAACGAACCCTCGGAGGATCCAACTACAGTCCTTCTCGTTGCTAAACCCACAGAAGATCTATTAATAGTCGTCATCGTCATTGAACCCACGGAGGATTGCAGCACGGTAGCTATCACAGTCGCAGCCAGCTCTAGGGTTCCCACACACAACAAGCTCAATTATGGGAGGGTCCGCTCCTCGAGCCAAGGGGGTTGATACATCAACTATCATGAATTATAGGGTTGATGTATCCCGAAGTTCCGTCTCATCAAAATAAACCCAACGCGATAAAAGACGCGTCAATCAGACGTCCGGTCTGAGAGTTATTGGCTTTTCCGTTCTAGGGGCCCGGTTGGTTTTGAAGCTAAAACCAACCAGACCGTACTCCAGCTATGTCCAATCCTCAAGTGGAGTTATGCCAATATAACTGTGCCATAAAATGGAATTCCACATAGTTGATGGCACGTCAATCGGACGTCCATTACTTTGGTTGTAAGTGTAGAGACCCGAAGCCTGACGTACATGAACATTACATTACGTTTGCGGAATACTTAATACATAACAAAAACACACACACAAGTACTATAATAGTTTAGTGTCTTTGGAAACTCGGAATATAATCTTCTAATCATGGTGAAATATCTTCAACATCTTCCATAAGGATATTCTTTTTTTAACCTAAATCCTTTCTTTATATCCTGGGGAAAGAAAACATAAAAGGGTGAGCTCAAATGCTCAGTAAGGGTAAACAAAAGAAATATCAATCACATCATATTCATAAAAACATATCTTTTGGAAATCATAACCTGCAAAAGAGATCATAATTTAATAACCTGGGATAAATCATAGTAGTGAAATGTAATCCCAATAATCATAACTTAAAACATTAAACTTTGTGGCATACACACATAACCATAGAGAATCATTTCTTATTAGTCAAGACTCATCTCCAAGACTGTCTTAGTTGACAAAGTCCCTTTCTAAACCGAGTTCACTCCTCGTTTCAGTCCTGTTTCACTGAACCGGTATAACCTACCGTTCCAGCCATGTCTATCTCATGAGATATAAAATCATTACCCAATGCATTGGAGGGAGATATAGGTCCCACCCATCTCATAATGATACCATTCTTATTTGTGCCACAAAATCATAAACCATACATCATAGCATAACCCATGTAATAAAAATGGGAATTTTAAACATCGTGACATCATAAAACAACTCATATAAGATAAAGGAATTCATAAAAATAATTCCATCACAACATAATCAAATCAATGTAATAATAGGTATAGAAACAGAACCCTTTATTATCTTAAACGGAAAATAATTTTGATAAAATGCTTGAAATCCATTCTTGAGGAAATTATCCTTTCTACTTCAAAAACACTTTTCCTTTCTTAACATGTCATACAATTCTAATCTAAAAGAATTTGATTAAAAATAAACTTGAAAACATGTTAGGGAAGCTTCATCGAAATAATTTTTTTTAAAATCCATTAATGCCGTATAAGTTAAAAAACATTCTTCTCGTACTTTTGTCGGAAAATTCAAAAAGTACCTCGTACAAAAGAACGACAAAAGATTCCTTTCATATATTTTACTTAAAACTCACCAAAGGGTAAAATTGGATTTAAAAAATTGTAGGTGGATGGAAGCAATATTACATATCTAGGATACATGGATGTCGATGACAAAATATACCCCAGTAAATTTCAATGTACAAACAATCTCGGATAAAAATGAGATTGTGATATTTCCCTTACCTTAGGTCCGATTTGCTTCGTAAGTATCTGAACCTCCTATATAATGGTTTAAATAATGTCATTGACTTATTCCAGAATAATAATAATTGTTATGACATCATATATGGTTCACTTATGACTTTATATCACCCATTCTTTTGTAAATTCCATGTTAAAGAGCATTTTGGGTAAAATTGTTTCATTTGTCGTCCGTGTTTTGACTTGTAATTATTCATATAATTACTTAGATCATGATTACTTAATTACAGAATATAAGACATGATTTATATATAATATATATTCAGAATATACATATATATAATAAATCAGTAAATGGAAATAAATACACCATTCATGGAGACGGTAGGTCGTACGAACGCATGAACGCTGTTTTCGTTTCCTTATTGAGTTGAATGGAATTAAGTAGATGACATACATATATATAGACATAAATCCAGTATCATTATTATGTCATATATTTCAGGATTACTTATTATATGTACTTTATTATCATTCATGAATGGTTAAAGTGGAGAATGAATCTCACCGCGTCGTGGAGACGGTAGTCCGTACGTACGCACGAGCGATGATATCATTCTCATGATCGTGGGACTGTATTGGAGTGTAGGTATACTATTTCAGAATTAATATCACTTTAAAATAATCATATATAGTTATTATTTACAAAATTATACCCATCCAAGTAATGTGGTAGTGGAAAATAGATTTCACCACGGCGTGGAGACGGTATTCCGTACGTACGCACGCGTGGTGATTTCATTTTCTATAGGATGGATAGATGGTGAAATAGGGTTGTTTAATACTTATAATGACATATACTTATATGAGTGATACTTATGTTATTACTTCATAATGAAACAACCTAAGAAGAAGAAGTGGAAGAAGAAATAAAGTTGAAATAATCGGTAACGGAAATGACCTCTTCTTTGAAGCGCCTCTTTGAGATCTCCTTTTAGGGAACTAAAATTGGTCTTTGAGGAAGACCCGAACCTCTAGGATGTTTCTAGGGAAGTGGAGAAGAGAATTTGTCAGGGGTTGTCCGAGCTTGAAGGCTCCATGTTGTGTGAGGAAGAGAGGGAGGAGGTGCCCTTTTATAAGGGAGGAGAGGGGCTCCTTTGGAAAACTAAAAATATTATATTATTATAAAGTCATATTCGGTTTTAAATAGCTCCAAATTGATTTATTTATAAGATAAGGTTGGGATGGATCTAAATAATCTCTTCCAATAGAATTTATACATGTTTAGTTTCCTATTGTAACCTTATCATTTAGATTTAACATTATGTTAAATAATTTTACTTTTACCATGTCTTCTTTTGTTCTTACAATATAAGGTTAATAAACTTACTATAACAAGCCAAGAGAACCCCAAGATGTTTATTATTACTATATATAACCTTATCTAAGTCATTTGTCCTAACCTTAGATTTTTAGGAATAAAATAACAATTAATAATATAATATTTGTTTTAAAAACTATTTTATGTCAATTTTTACACTATTTGGTAATTGATTTTTGTGAAAATCATAACAGAACGATTAGTTCTAAGAAAGTTAATTAAATCAATACTAACATTTCATATTAACCTATAAAATTATTCTAATTCATAAAAGGTCTCAAATTATATTTATTTGGGTGTTTATAATATCAATTATTCTAATTTTTCACTATTATGGTAATTACTGCATCATCATTGTGTCATAAATAAATTAAATTATTTAATGACTAAAAATTATAAATAAAATATAATTATGTAGGAAATCTTATTATCTTTCTAATTAATATTTACAATCGAATTTATCTTATGTATAACTCTATAGTAAAAATGTTTTAGTAAATAAATTTTAATTTTAACTCTTTTAGCTCTTCTTTGAATTAAATAATAATAAATGTCCTAATCTAATCCATGTGGGCCTAAATGGTCATATTTTATTCCTAAGGTTGTTTTTGATCTAATTAAATTTATCCAATATAATTATGACATGTTTTAGGGTAATAATAATATCATATTTACCCTTAATTACCCTATTTACTTTTAACTGTGGTAAAAAAAGTAAAAAGTTACTATTCACCAAAAATTATTTTCATCTCATTGAAACACATTTTACTTACTGACATCAACCGTGTCTCTCGGATTTTTGAAATTCCACTCACAGAAGCGGTAAAATTAATTTTTATGAAAAACTCATTTTTTTTTACTACCTCTTAGTGGTTTCACTATTCATCAAAAAATGAAAGTTTCCCGAAAAATACCAAAAATTAGGCCTAAGATATATTTGATATTATGAACTCAAAAATGATTTCTATTTTACCAAATTCAAAACATTTCAGTTACATTAACTAATTTAAAAATTAATTCCCGTCGTCAAAACAAATGGCGTGTTTTTAAGAGATAATAACTATCAAAAGATTGACACTTGTTTATAACTGGTTTAAATGTGAAATTACATCCAATGACCAAAATTGTATTAAATTGTAAAAATATATTCTAAATATACTTTAAAACCACTAAAATTAAAAATTTATCACTATTAATTATTTTGATTAAAAGGTTGTTTTTAATTAAAATTTAGTAATTTTCACTGTTCATCAGAATATGAAAGTTATCCGAAAAGTACCAAAATTTCACCTTAGGCTAAATTTGATACTCCGAATCCAAAAATGAAGTCCATTTTGAGAGATAAAATTTCTAAAATTTTAAAATGTGGTTATTACTATTCATAACGCCTAGTTTTAATAATATTTTAATAGCATATCGTTGTTTAGTGAAACTCGGTATTGCGTACTACACACACTATCGAGGAAGGTCGTCATTGCGTGTAATGCAAGGCAAGTCAATGATGCGTGTTGTGCAAGCTCCTTTTGGTGTAGCGTACAACACAAGACATTAATGAAATTAAAAAATATATATTTTTCATAAAATCTCGGAGTATTACATTCTACCCCCCTTAAAATGAATTTCGCCCTCGAAATTCGTCGGGGTTATAAATGGTTTACTATTCGAAAGTTTCTTTGATAGAAACCCACATCGTAAAAAGGAATACCAAAACCAATCTTTAAAAACAAATATATGAAAATTAACGGTTACCCAAATAAACTAATCATTGGTCTTCCAGATAGGTGAAAATATGGATATGGAAGAGAAATATAACCATCATGTTCTGATGGAGAGTGGTAGAGAACATGGCTATGGAAAATCCAGCAATCACAAAGATATAAATTTGTGATGATCTAAGGTACCATCTGATTCATCAGATATAAGAGCACTAGGACAACATTTTTGTTTTTCAAGATCGTTTCCCTGAAGTTGATGAAATTGGAATTAGAAGAAATACTTTCGTGATTTTGGTATAGTCTCACCATTGGTCGTTCTTTGGACAATTTCCATTTCGTCTCTTAATGAAATGAAGTTAAATTTGTTATTCGTGATGTGTTAACAGATCATGTGATAGAATGATGGGTCATTCTATCTGTCTCAAACAAAAGGATAGAAAAGTTATCAAAAAACACATAAGTCCATCTATAGTGAGATTAATCATATATGGTTCCTAAAATGGACATATACTTCATATATCACACTGATTAATATAATAAAACATGTTTCTACTAAACAGAGACTTCATGTAGGCCAGTGGTAGGCGATAAAGGCTTGTCGCACTTCGGTTGTGGGTTCGATTCCCACGGCCTTGTCCGACGCGATGGGCTGTCGCCCGTCCTGCAGGTGGTCCTTTTTCTAAAACTATATTACTATAACATCCCATCAATAATATCGAAAAAACTTCTATCCTTAAACAATAATAACTTATGTCCAACATAATCCATTCCAATATTTAGGCTTCTCCATAATACTGTAGTCCACTCTCATAATATAGTGAAAACGATTACTAGAGATTTAATACCATCGTTGATCCCCATATATCATAAGATATGTCTTGTTGGTCACATTCCAAACATTTAAAGGCCTTAATCATGTATTCTATTGAATACCCATTGAACCTAAGTGAAAACATGAATGTAGTTAAAAGTTAACACTTTCCACATACCAAAATCCAAAAATTCTATATACTCAATCCATTACATAACCTTCTCCTTATATCAGTCATGAGTTCATGAATACTATCAAACATTTAATTTTATTTTTATCCCTTCTATATTCCAAAAATATATGAATATCCTTTAATGGATACTGGTACAATTAATCATACACTTTCAATAATAAAGGAAAGACAACAGTGTAACAATCCTTAGATGTCTTTTTATTCCATAGTACCATGAGATTACTTATACAACATTACACTTGATAAACATGTAACAATTCTTTCAACTCACATATAATTTGTAGTCTCTTCATCATCATCAACATAAATACTACTCATACGGTCGTACTGATTCTCTTCATGAGACTTTCCCTTAGGGCATTGGTTTGCATAATGCCCGTACATTCCACATTTAAAACATTTAACCATTGTTGATGTCGTAGAAATACCATTATCCTCGTCTATAGTGTTAACTGAACCTTTTCCTTTGCACTTACTGGATTTGTGTCCTTATTTTCCACACCCAAAGCATCTTCCAGTTCCCTTGAAACATTCTCCTCGATGCCTCTTCCCACATGATTTATATAGGGGAAATTGAACATTCTTTCCTCTATGATCATCATGAAACTCTATCTTTCTCTAATTATCCGAGTCAGGAAACTTACCAAATTTGAGTTTATTGATCATATTATGAGATTGCTGATTCGGAATAATAATGATGTTTGGACTTCCAAATCCCATTTCATTTGGTTTCTCATGAAGAATATCATTCCATTGTCCATAATATCCTCCATTATCGTGAAGCATCTTGTTTCCAGCCATTTTCTAAAACCCAAAAAGAATAATGTTAGAGGAAAAAATCATAATAAAGGGGGAGTAACTTCAATATCTAACATCATATGTAAAATTCTAAGATCGTTACCATAGTTCTAGGACTTTATCCTATACGTATACTTATCCATAGGGGCATCCCTAGACATACCTTAGAAATATCTCTAGGGATCTCACTTACATTTTCGCATCCTAGTTTCCAAAGGTTGACTAAACCTTTCCTCTAATACCAACTGTAGAGACCTGAAGCCTGACATACATGAACATTACATTACTTTTGCGGAATACTTAATACATAACAAAAACACACACACAAGGACCGTAATAGTTTAGTGTCTTTGGAAACTCGGAATATAATCTTCTAATCGTGGTGAAAGATCTTCAACATCTCCCATAAAGATCTTCTTTTATTTTAAACCTAAATCCTTTCTTTATATCCTGGGGAAAAGAAAACATAAAAGGGTGAGCTCAAATGCTCAGTAATGGTAAAGAAAAGAAATATCAATCACATCATATTCATAAGAACATATCTTTTGGAAATCTTAACCTGCAAAAGAGATCATAATTTCATAACATGGGATAAATCATAGTAGTGAAATGTAATCCCAATAATCATAACATAAAACATGATACTTTGTGGAAAACACACATAATCATAGAGAATCATTTCTTATTAGTCAAGACTCATTTCCAAGACTATCTTAGTGGACAAAGTCCCTTTCTGAACCGAGTTCACTCCTCGTTTCAGTCCTGTTTCACTGAACCGTTATAACCTACCATTCCAGCCATGTCTATCTCATGAGATATAAAATATTTACCCAATTCATTGGAGGGAGATATAGGTCCCACCCATCTCATAATGATACCATTATTATGTGTGCCACAAAATCATAAACCATACATCATAGCATAACCCATGTAATAAAAATGGGAATCTTAAACATCGTGACATCATAAAACAACTCATATAAGATAAAGGAATTCATAAAAATAATTCCATCACAACATAATCAAATCAATGTAATAATAGGGATAGAAACAGAAAAATTTATTATCTTAGATGGAAAATAATTTTGATAAAACGCTTGAACTCCATTCTTGAGGAAATTATCCTTTCTACTTCAAAAACACTTTTCCTTTCTTAACATGTCATAAAATTCTAAACTAAAAGAAGTTTATTAAAAATAAACTTGAAAAATTGTAAGGGAAGCTTCTTGGAAATAATTTTTTTTAAAAATCCATTCATGTCGTATAAGTTAAAAAAACATTCTTCTCGTACTTTTGTCGGAAAAGTCAAAAAGTACCTCGTACAAAAGAAATGACAAAAGATTCCTTTCATTTATTTTACAAAAAACTCACCAAAGGGTAAAATTTGATTTAAACAATTGTAGGTGGATGGAAACAATATTACATATCTAGGAAACATGGATGTGGATGATAAAATATACCCCAGTAAATTTCAAAGTACAAACAATCTTGGATAAAAATGAGATTGTGATATTTCCCTTACCTTAGGTCTGATTTGCTTCATAAGTGTCCGAACCTCCTGTATAATGTTTTAAATAATGTCATTGACTTATTCAAGAATCATACTCATTGTTATTATATCATATATGGTTCACTTATGACTTTATATTACCCGTTCTTTTGTAAATTCCATGTTAAAGAACATTTTGGGTAAAATTGTTTCATTTCTCGTCCGTGTTTTGACTTGTAATTATTCATATGATTACTCAGATCATGATTACTTAATTACAGAATATAAAACATGATTTATATATAATATATATTCAGAATATACATATATATAATAAATCAGTAAATGGAAAGAAATACACCGTTCATGGAGACGGTAGGCCGTACGTATGCATGAACGCTGTTTTCGTTTCCATATTGAGTTGAATGAAATTATGTAGATGACATACATATATATAAACACAAATCCAGTATCATTATTATGTCATATATTTCATGATTACTTATTATATGTACTTTATAATCATTAATGAATAGTTAAAGTGGAGAATGAATCTCATCGCGTCGTGGAGACGGTAGTCCGTACGTACGCACGAGCGATGATATCGTTCTCATAATCGTGGGACTGTATTGGAGTGTATGTATACTATTTCAGAATCAATATCAATTTAAAATAATCATATATAGTTATTATTTACACCATTATACCCATCCAAGTAAGGTGGTGGTGGAAAATAGATTTCACCACAGCGTGGAGACGGTATTCCGTACGTACGCACGCGTGGTGATTTCATTTTCCGTAGGATGGATAGATGGTGGAATAGGGTTGTTTCATACTTATAATAACATGTCAGTATATTAGTGATACTGATGTTATTACTTCATAATGAAACAACCTATGAAGAAGAATTGGAAGAAGAAATAAAGTTGAAAGAATCGGTAAGGGAAATTACCTCTTCTTTGAAACGCCTCTTTGAGATCTCCTTTTAGGGCACTAAATTTGGTCTTTGAGGAATACCCGAACCTCTAGGATGTTGATAGGAAAGTGGAGAAGAGAATTTGGCAGGGGTTGGCCGAGCTTGAAGGGTCATAGTTGTGTGAGGATGAGAGGGAGGAGGTTCCCTTTTATAAGGGAGGAGAGGGGCTCCTTTGGAAAACTAAAAATATTATTTTATTATAAAGTAATATTCGGTTTTAAATAGCTCCAAATTGATTTATTTCGAAGCTAAGGTGGGGCTGGATCGAAATAATCACATCCAATAGAATTTAGACAAGTTTAGGTTCCTATTTTAACCATATCATTTAGATTTAACATTAAGTTAAATAATTTTACTTTTACCATGTCTTCTTGTGTTCTTACACTATAATGTTAATAAAATTACTATAACAATCCAAATGAACCCAAGTTGTTTATAATTAATATAATAACCTTATCTAAGTCATTTTTCCGAACCTTAGATTTTTAGGAATAAAATAACAATTAATAATATAATATTTGTTTTAAAAACTATTTTATGTCAATTTTGACACTATTTGTTAATTGATTTTTGTGAGAATCATAACAGAATGATTAGTTCGAAAAAAGTTAATTAAATAAATAATAACATGTCATATTAACCTACAAAATTAGTGTAATTCATAAAAAGTCTCAAATTATATTTATTTGGGTATTTACAATATCAATTATTCTAATTTTTTACTATTCTGGTAATTACTGCATCATCATTGTGTCATAAGTAAATTAAATTACCTAATGTCAAAAAATTATAAATAAAATATCATTATATATTAAATATTATTATATTTCTAATGAATATTTACAATCGAATTTATCTTATGTATAACCCTATATTAAAAATTTTTTAGTAAATAAACTTTGATTTTAACTCTTTTAACTCTTCTTTGAATTAAATAATAATAAATGTCCTAATCTAATCCATGTGGGTCTAAATGGTCATATTTTATTCCTAATATTGTTTCTGGTCGAATTAAACTTATCCAATAGAATTAGGACATGTGTTAGGGTAATAATAATATCATTTTTACCCTTAATTACCCTATTTACTTTTAACTGTTGTAAAAAAAAGTAAAAAGTTACTATTCACCAAAAACTATTTTCATCTCATTGAACCACATTTTACTTACTGACATCAACCGTGTCTCTCGGATTTTTGAAATTCCACTCACAGAAGCGGTAAAATTAAAATTTATGAAATTTTTTTTTTACTACCACGTAGTGGTTTCACTATTCATCAAAAAATGAAAGTTTCCAGAAAAATACCAAAAATTAGTCCTAAGCTATATTTGATATTATGAACTCAAAAATGATGTCTATTTTACCAAATTCAAAACATATCAGTTACATTAACTAATTTAAAAATTAATTCCCATCGTCAAAACAAATAGCGTGTTTTTAAGAGATAATAACTATCAAAAGATTGACACTTGTTTATATCTGGTTTAAATGTGAAATTGCATCCAATGACCAACATTGTAATAAATTGTAAAAATATATTCTAAATATACTTTAAAACCACTCAAATTAATAATTTATCACTATTAATTATTTTCATTAAAAAAGTTGTTTTTAATTAAAATTTAGTAATTTTCACTATTCATCAGAATATGAAAGTTATCTGAAAAGAACCAAAATTTCACCTTAGGCTAAATTCAATACTCCGAATCCAAAAATGAAGTCCATTTAGAGAGATAAAATTTCTAAAATTTTAAAATGTGGTTATTACTATTCATAACGACTAGTTTTAATAATATTTTAATAGCATATTGTTGTTTAGTGAAACTCGGTATTGCGTACTTCACACGCTATCGAGGAAGGTCGTGATTGCGTGTAATGCAAGGAATGTCAAGGATGCGTCTTGTGCAAGCTCCGTTTGGTGTAGCATACAACACAATACATTAATGAAATTAAAAAGAATATTTTTCATAAAATCTCGGGGTGTTACAGTAAGAATTTCTACTCCAAGGGCCCGGTTGGTTTCGGGTTCGAACCAACCCGGGCATACCAAAACATTTCCAAAACTTCGAGTGTAAAATAAGAAAATGACCTTCTGAATGCAAGGATTCCTACACAACTGACAGTCCGTTGATTGGAGGTCTGTTGCCCATGTTATGGACAAAAGACCGAAAAACGGTCTGAAGTGGGGGGTCTAGGCCCAGTCCGACCCGGCCCAACCACCCTGGGTCGGTCCGGGAGGGTGCGGCCCAGCCCAGCTGGCGTGGACCAGTCCGCCTGACCCACCCCGGCCCTGCCAGGGGGGGGTGGTGTGCGAGCGCGACCAATTGGCCGAGCGGGGGGGCACGACCCCCGGTTCCTCGAACGCGGCGCCAGGATGGTGCATCTGGCCTCCCCAGATCCCGCACAACCACGGGATCCGCATCTCACCGCTGCGGCTCGTGCCGCGGCGGTCTCCTATCGGCAGCGCTCTAGGGAGCCGCCGACTCCAGGCAGCCAGCCGGTGTCGGCTGCTGCCTCCGGCCGCCACCGTGATCTTCCGCAGGCCACCGGAGTCATTCCAGTGGTCCGTTTTTGCTTCTGTCTACTCATGCGACCATCTCGGGATCCGAACTCCAATTCAAAGGCCCCAAATAGCCATTGTGGTCCCGTTTCTTCATCTCCAAACACCCCTCACATCAAGAACACAATAGCGGTGGGTCCGGCCTTGTTCTTTAGTCTGTACCCACCACGTCAATATTTAAAATCATCACCAAAAAATATAAACACCATGTTCGAGAGTATAAAACCCATATATAGAGATTATAATAAAAATTCCCCCTCCCTCAAAGTTGTTATCATACATCTTCGATCCAAGGAAGACAAGCATCGCAGTAGATGAGCGTCAAGGAAGAATGGTGTCATTATGTCAACGATGGTGGAAGAGTCGTTTTCATAGGCTACAAAGGCTCCTTGACGTCGAGGTGCGTCCAAGGAAGATGCGTCGTTGGAAGATGTTTCGTCGCATTCTTCACAGTGGGTGTTCTTCATTAAAGAACAGTGTTCATCATTGAAGAACAGTGTTCTTCGTCTATGAAGGATCACCTCTCCTTTAATTCCCCAATGTCTTTTCCCAAATGTGATTTTCAAAAAACAACGAAATACGAGGCTCCCAATTAATATAATTGTCATGCAATTCGTATTAATTCCAAATCAGTGCCAATTAATTTAACACTGATAATAAAATGATAGGTTGACACATTTAATGGGATAAGGGAGGTTGGAAGGCTCCACCAAAATGAAAATGTGGATTTGTCAAATCAATAAATAAGGGGTATTAATGGGGAGTTAAGGGGGGTTATGGGGAGATGAAGGTTGGGGCTCATGTGGGCCCCACCTCACAAATATCCTCACTTGGGAGGAAATAACCAACTCAAAAAATAAAATTGTGTACCACACAATTTTATTTCATTTAAGATTCAACACCAAAAATTAACATTCAGCCCGCATAAAACACAACTTCAGTAAAGGTCCCCTTAAGCAATTACCGACGCTGAGAGTTTATCGGTGCCCTATTATTTCAATTCCGAGCGCCGGATCAAATGATTGAATAACCCGCTCATTCGTTTACTGAATGTACCTGGGCTAAAATTTTGAAAATGATTCTGGGTGCACCGGGCCTCGGAATCAAGTGCCTTTAGAAGCCACAGACTCGTAAAATTCTAAATTATTTATGAAAAAAGAATTCGCCAAAATTCTTGAGTGTTTAAAACTAGGGATAACCCATATTGGTCGTTGGTGTTGACCCGTATTGGTCACTAGAGATGACAAGTATTGATTGTTGGTTCTGACCCGTATTGGTCACTAGTTGAGAGGTATGGATGATTAGTCATATATCTATATCATCCCACTCAAAAAAGCATTATGCTGACCCGCCTTGGTTCCACTTCATCTTCATGTCACAGCCAGCTAGTGGATTCTCGCACGATGCACGCCTGATCTCTAGACAACACTGCACCTCTTGTCATCCTTCATATTTTTACTAGTACGAAGCCCCGCAAATATTATACCTAATGTACCACCTTGTCATTTGGTTCCCAACATAAAAGAAAGTGCATCAATCGAACCCTTGGTTTGTGAGATATCGGTACTTTTGTAAAAAGGGTCTAGTTGAATTCAAGTCTGATCCAAACCAGGTCAATGGTCAAAAAACAAAAAAAAATCACTTATAGTATCTCAAATGGAACTCTTTGTAACTAGGGCCCTTATTTCCCAGACGACGCATCGATCAGAAGCTCGGTATGTTCGTCACACCCCTTTCCATGAAACGAGGGTGATCCCTTCCCTGTCAGTCCCGAATCAGTCGGGCCTTCCGTAATAAACTAAAGGGAGAACTTTCTAAAAGGGGTCACAACACCACTAATGTCATTTCAAACAAACCCCAAGATCGTCAGTTATAGGCATGCCTTTATGTGGGGGTTGGTGGGGTATGGGCCAGGTCTAACTCGGTCAGGCCGGCTAGACGCAACGGGTCCCAGGGTCTACCTGACCTCACCTGGGTCTAGCCTGTTATGGGTCATCCTTGTTCCCTGGGTTCTGGGGAATGGGCCGAGGTTGCCTTGGCCAACCGGGTGGGGCTCGACCCACCCACGCAAGCCCACAATGTTGCGGGTCAGGCCAGGCCTACTGGACGTGTCCGGCCCGCATCCAGCATGGACTTCCTGAAACCGAACCTCTCCTCATGTTTGGACTGAAGATGCAGGGCCATTTTGTCCAGTGAAATGTTGTGTGATCAAGGGTCTGTACCACCCTGTCCTACCGCAACCACTGAAACTGAAGGCGCCTGCGGGCACTTCCCATCTCCCTCTTGGCTGACTCGGGTTGGCCGCCACTGGCCACCACGACACGTGATGGAACAATGCCTTCCACCGCACGCAGCCGATTGTCATGGGACTACTCTGGCGTACGTCAGCCACCATCAGTACTCCATGCCGGCAGTTGTTTCTACGGGCCACAGGAATGCCGATGTAATGACCCGAGGCTTAACGTACATGAACATTACATTACTTTTGCGGAATACTTAGTACATAACAAAAAAAACACACACACAAGGATCGTAATAGTTTAGTGTCTTTGGAAACTCAGAACGTAATCTCCTAATCGTGTTGAAAGATCTTCAATATATCCCATAAAGATCTTCCATTTTTTTTACCTAAAACCTTTCTTTATATCCTGGGGAGAAGAAAACATAAAAGGGTGAGCTCAAATGCTCAGTAAGGGTAAACAAAAGAAAAATCAATTACATCATATTCATAAGAACACAACATTTGGAAATCTTAACCTGCAAAAGAGAGCATAATTTCATAGCATGGGATAAATCATAGTAGTGAAATGAAATCCCAATAAGCATAACTTAAAACATGAAACTTTGTGGCATACACACATAATCATAGAGAATCATTTCTTGTTAGTCCTGACTCAATGCCAAGATTATCTTAGTGGACAAAGTCCCTTTCTGAATCGAGTCACCCTCGTTTCAGTCCTGTTTCACTGAACCGGTATAACCTACCATTCCAGCCATATCTATCTCATGAGATATGAAATCTTTACCCAATAAATTGGAGGGATATATAGGTCCCACCAATCTCATAATGATACCATTCTTATGTGTGCCACAAAATCATAAATCATACATCATTTCATAACCCATGTAATAAAAATGGGAATCTTAAACATCATGACATCATAAAACAATTTATATAAGATAAAGTAATTCATAAAAATAATTCCATCACAACATAATGAAATCAATGTAATAATAGGGATAAAAACAGAACCCTTTATTATCTTAGATGGAAAATAATTTTGATAAAACACTTGAACTTCATTCTTAAGGAAAATATCCTTTCTACTTCAAAAAAACCACTTTTCTTTTCTTAACATGTCATACAATTATAAACTAAAAGAAGTTGATTAAAAATAAACTTGAAAACATGTAAAGTAAGCTTCTTGGAAATAAAGTTTTAAAAATCCATTCATGCCGTATAAGTTAAAAAAACATTCTTCGTACTTTTGCGGAAAAGTCAAAATGTACCTCGTAAGAAAAACGACAAAAGATTCCTTTCATATTCTTTACTAAAAACTCACCGAAGGGTAAAACTGGATTTAAACTATTGTAATTGGATGGAAACAATATTACATATTGAGGGAACATGGATGTGGATGATAAAATACACCCCAGTAAATGTCAAAGTAAAAACAATCTCGGATAAAAATGAGATTGTGATATTTTCCTTACCTTAGGTCCGATTTGCTTCGTATGTGTATGAACCTCCTGTATAATGATTTAAATTATGTCATTGACTTATTACAGAATCATATTCATTGTTATGATATCATATATGGTTCAATTATGACTTTATATTACCCGTTCTTTTGTAAATTCCATGTTAAAGAAGCGTTTTGGGTAAAATCGTTTCATTTATCGTAGGTGTTTTGACTTGTTGTTCTTGTCATTATTATTACTTATATCATGATTTACATACTTCCAGAATATAAAATATGATTTATATATCATATATATTCAGTATATATATATAATAGATAGATAAATGAAATGAAAAACACCGTTCATGGAGACGGTAGTCCGTACGTACGCATGAACACTGTTTTCCTTTCCTTATTGTCTTGAATGGAAGTAAGTAGATGAAATACATATATATATATATACATAAATCCAGTAGCTTTATAATGTCATATATTTCATTATTATTTCTTATATATACTTTGTAATCATTCTTAAATGGTTAACATGGAGAATGAATCTCATCGCGTCGTGGAGACGGTAGTCCGTACGTACGCACGAGTGATGATATCGTTCCCATGGTCGTGGAATTGTGTTGAAGTGTATGTATACTATTTCAGTATCAATATAACTTTATAATAATCATATATAGTTACTCATTACACCATTATACCCATCCAATTAATGTGGTAGCAGAAAATAGATTACACCACGGCGTGGAGACGGTATTCCGTACATACGCACGCGCGGTGATTTCATTTTTCCGTAGGATGGATAGAAGGTGAATTAGGGTTGTTTCATATTTATACTAACATATCAGTATTTAAGTAATACTGATGTTATTACTTTATCATGAAACAACTAAAGACGATGATGTTGAAGAAGAAAGAAATTGAAAAGATCGGTAATGGATATTACCTCTTCTTTGGAACGCCTCTTTGAATCCTCCACTTAGGGAACTAAGATTGGTCTTTGAAGAAGACCAGGACCTCTAGGATTATTCTAGGGAAGTGGAGAAGTGATTTTGGCAGGGGTTTGCCGAGCATGAAGGCTCAAAGTTGTGTGACGAAGAGAGGGAGGAGGTTCCCTTTTATAAGGGAGGAGAGGGGCACCTTAGGAATATCTCAAAATATTATTTTATATTAAAGTCAAAATCGGTTTATAATGGTTCCAAAGGGTCTTATTTAGAAGCTAAAGTGGGGATGGGTCGAAATACTATCAACCAATAGGAGTTAGACATGTTTAGGGTGTTATTTTAACCTTATCAATTATATTTAACTTTAAGTTAAATAATTTAACTTTTACCGTGTCTTTTTGTTTTCTTACACTATAGGGTCAATACACTTACTATAAATGCCAAAAGAACCCCAAATTGTTTATTATTAATATATTTATCCTTATCTAAGTCATTTGGACGAACCTTAGATTTTTAGGAATAAAATAACAATTAATAATATAATATTTCATTTAAAAACTATTTTGTGTCAATTTTGACACTATTTGATATATGATTTTTGTGAAAGTCATAATAGAATTATATGTTCGACCAAGTTGATTAAATCAATACTAATATATCATAGTAACCTAGAAAATTAGTGTAATTCATAAAAAGTCTCAAATTACATTTATTTTTGTGTTTATAACATCAATTATGTCAATATTTCATTAATAAGATAATTACTGCATCATCATAGTGTCATAAATAAATTAACTTATTTAATGTCTAAAAATTAAAAATAAAATACCATTATATAGGAAATCGTTTTATCTTTCTAATTAATATTTATAGTCAAATTTATCTTATGTATAACCTCAAATTAAAAATGATTTACTTATTAAACATTGATTTTAACTATTTTAACTATTCATTAAATAAAATAATATCAAATGTCATAATCTAATCCAAGTGGACCTAAATGGTCATATTATACTCATAAGGTTGTTTTTGGTCGAATTACACTTATCCAATAGAATTAGGACATGTGTTAGGGTAATAGTAATATCATATTTACCATTAGTTACCCTATTTACTATTAACTGCGGTAAAAAAAGTAAAAAGTTACTATTCACCAAAAAAAAATTCATCTCATTGAACCACATTTTACATATTGACATCAACCGTGTCTCTCAGATTTTTGAAATTCCATTCACAGAAGCGGTAAAATTATGTTTTATGAAAAATTCAGTTTTTTTAACTACCACTTAGTAGTTTCACTATTCATCAAAAATTGATGTTTTTTAGAACAATGCCAAAATTTCATCCTAAACTATATTTCATATTACGATTTCAAAAATGAAGTCTATTTTACCAAATTCATAACATATATGTTGCATTAATTAATTTTATAATTAAATCCCGCTGTTAAAACAAATAGCGTGTTTTTAAGAAACAATATCTATCAAAAGATTGACACTTGTTTATGTCTGGTTTAAATGTGAGATTACATCCAATGACCAAGATTGTATTAAATTGTAAAAATATATTCTAAATATACTTTAAAACCACTAAAATTAATAAATTATCACTATTAATTATTTCGATTAAAAAATATGTTTTTAATTAAAATTTACTAATTTTCACTATTCATCAGAATATGAAAGTTATCCGAAAAGAACCAAAATTTCACCTTAGACTAAATTCGATATTCCAAATCCATAAATGAAGTCCATTTTGAAAAATAAAATTTACAAAATTTCAAAAAGTGGTTATTACTATTCATAATGGCTAGTTTTAATAATATCTTAATAGCATATCGTTGTTTAGCGAAACTTGGTGTTGCGTACAACACACGCTATCGTGGAAGGTCACGATTGCGTGTAATTCAAGCCAGGTCAGAGATGTGTGTTGTGAAATCTACTTTTGGTGTAGCGTATAACACAAGACATTAATTAAATTAATGAATATTTTTGATAAAATCTCGGGGTGTTACAGCCGACGTCATTTCCTGACCCTATAACACCTTTTCACTGCGTTCGTTGCTCCACCATGAAAAACACACCAAGGACAAGTTTATCGGAGGTTTCATGCCTTGTTGGTTTCAAAACACACCCTTTAAGTTTTTGTTATAAACATGATGAAAAGTTAATAAAAATTAATAGTAATCCCCTAGTTTAAGATCCAGCAACAACCATCTGCATGATTAGACGAGATGCAGATCATAACATTAGTCAGTTGTTCTGCATTCATTTTATTTTTCAATAATAGGATTAGATGGAACATCAAAGCACATAATACCTCAACCATTTATGACGTTCGTTGCCTCATGTTCTTCCTTTATGGTTTACGACATCAAAGATGCTTCCCAGTTCTAACATTTGAAAGACATTCTTCCTCGTTCATGCTTTTTGACTAGGGTAGATGTGCATTAGAGCATCCCCTAAGAATCCCCCAAATCCTTCAACATTATATTCTAAAAATGTCGAACTATTTATAGAACCACAGTATAGTGTTTCCATAATGACGTTACGTTGAATCATTACGCGTTTTAATTTATGAAATAGCTATGGTGTTTTGCACTATTAAACTCACTATTTCATTGTGAAATATGATCCATCCATGTGATTCATTAATGTGCCACATTGTTGCATCAGCGCTTCCCTGCAACATCACTATCCTCCACCCAAAAAAGGGAATAGAATAAAATAATTCATTTAAAATACATTAATATTTTGCTCGAAAAGACTAAAAATTTACTTTTTGGCTCATCCCTCAATGGTCGATGTTAAATCATTTCTAGGAGAATCCCGACGTTGTAGATTCAATAGTTCCCTTAGATTTTATATCTGAGAACTTGTTCAAAAGATAAAAAATCCCTCCCAAAAATCTACGGAGCATAATATAATGAAATTGATAAATTTATTCCGAGCACACCAGGCCTCATAATCACGTACCATCAATTTTTTCAGACTCATAATAATCCCTAATAATTAAAAACAATTACTTAGAATATTTCTGTCTTTACATTATATACCTAATATAGGTCTGACTCATGGTTGAATTTATAATGTAATGTCAATATTAATAATATGAGAATTACTAATAAAAAATATTTTTCTATTATAATGGTAATATACATAAAACATTTATAGATATTATTCATCATTAGGAGATTATATACATCAATGTCTCTAGAGACATAACATTTATTGAAAATATCAATATAAAATATAATTAATTTTTATTCTTATTTAGGATAGTTTTATGTATAGAATCAGGTCTATGATTTGATACAATAAGGAAGAAGGAATCTAAAATAATTTTTTTTTAACCATTCAAAATGGTGATATATTTATTGAAATTTATTTCCGTTATAATTGATATTAATCAATTTTTGTCATATTTGATCAGATTTCTTTAAAATATTATTCATGTCTAGTATTTAAAAGAAAATTATGATTTAATTTTTCTATAGTTTTCTATGTAAGGGTTATTATTTTGGATATTATATACTATAATCAGAAAATGGGAAGATACATACAACTTGATTGTCACTACCTATTGCCACAAAATAGTGGACTAAAATTCATTAATAGGATAATGACATTGTAAATATTAGACAATGGTTACGGGTTTTATCTAAAATGATTTTTATAAGATAATTTGATTCTTAAAATATGATCGAATGTTTCTCATGATTATTCATTATATAGAAGTACAATAAATAATATCCATTTTTTGAAAACTAATTTTCATGAATAATGAATTTTATAAATTGTTTTCATATCACATTGAAATGATTTTTAAATGTTTATATAAATCATATCATCTTGTATAGAAATGGGCATTGGGTCACACATCTTCCCACCCATCACTATAGTGAAAAGAATATTGAGGCATATTCTTGATTGAAAAAACCCATTTTTATCTTTAAATGACGGATTTATTTAATCAATAGCATGTTAAAAACTATCCCAATCCATGTTCTTTCATCTTGAAATGTGCCGAAGGGGGTTATCTTGTCTATTGATAATGTCCTGGCTGATTTTATATGGGATGCCGAATTTGAGGGGAAATGTCATTGGACTTCATGGGAGAACATGTCTAGACCTATTCCAGAAGGTGGCACCAACATAAGAAGTCTTGGGGATACAATTCACTACTTGCATGCGAATATTTCCTAAGAAGTAGTGGAGGGTTGTACTCTTTTAGGGAAAATTATGTCTTTCAAGGTGAAGAACATTTAGAGGACAGTAGAAATGTTTCACATTTTTGGGATTTAATACGATGTTTTTTTCCTGTTATTCCCCAAAAACACTCACTTGATTATAGGTAGGGGCGATATATCGTTCTGGAATCATAACTGGACTGGGTCTGTTATTGGATTTACAGGTTGTCCTGCTCCAATGGTCTCCTTCAGAGAAGCTTATAGTTATCCTTCTTTCATCAATGATGTTCTTGATGAGGGACAAAAGAAGGCTTTTGATCTTATTGCATTAAATATGGAACTGAACACACGTGTTTTTACTACCTCAAAATACAGTTTGTTCTCTTCTAAATATTTTTGAAATATGTCAAATTCCTGGGATCAGTATGACTCTTGGAATGAAATGATATGGTATAATAGAATTCCCATCAAATTTATTTTCTTGTATGGAGAGTTAGAAATCAGGCTATTTCTATAGATGAGAATCTGAAAATGAGGGGCATTTATTTGGCTTCTAAATGTCAATGATGTAGTGCCAATAAAGAGGATAACTCCAATCATCTGTTTTTTGAGAGTTAATCGGGTTTGGCTGTTTGGATTTTTTTTGGACAATTCACTAAGTTTTTAGATCCACTCCTTGCTTGAATTACTTTTCTATAGAGGTTGTTCTATGGTGTGAATAGTTTTGGTTCTGAAAAAATAGCCAAGTATGCAATCCTTAGTGCAGGATGTTGGTGTTTATGGCAGGCATGGAAAAAAGATTGTTTTAATGATATTCAATGCTAAAAAAGTTCAGTGGTTTTTAGGACTAAAATTCTATTACTTGTCTTGGTTCGGTATTCTAAAATCTCATGTGATGCTCCTTCCTTGAGGTATATGTGTTCAAACTTGCCTCAACCAGATATTATGATGAGAGGATACTAGGTAAGTTGGTGTCCTCCTAACATGGGTCTTAAGCTGAACATTGATGGATCCTTTGTTGAAGGCTTTTTTCGGGGTGGAGGTGTAGTACGTGATGGGAGCAGAAGTATTTTATTTACTTTTTCTTCTTTTTATGGGAGAGGTATTTCCATTCAAGCTGAAGCTGAGGCAATTTATACAGTTATCATATTGTGTTTTTAGATAAACTTTTCTATTTCTCAGATTGAAACAGATTCAAAGATCATTTATGACTCGATGAATGGAAATATTTCTACCACTTGGTCGATAACTTACATTATCAAAAAATGTATAAATTGGATCGACATAAAAAAGATTCATCTTTCTCATACATGGAGTGAACGTAAATGAGTTTCTTATTACTTTTCTTCCTTGATGGTGGTAGACCAAGGTAGCAATGTTTTTTGTTTCCATAGTATTGTTTCAATTAAACCAGAAGCGGTGGATTTGATTAGGGGAGATCAACTTGGACTCCACTATTTCAGACCACCTTAAAATGGTTGTGTATACTGCTCAAATCCTTATTTTTTTGTCTTTCTTTCTATTATAATAAAAAATGCAGATTATAGTGGATTAATTTATTCATTTCTGGTTCAGTAGACCTAGAATTATGTTAATGATCTTAATTCGTATTAGTCCCTATATTAGTGTATTGAAAATGATAAATCCAAATTTTTCCACATTTAATACATTGATCTATCAGTGGTATCATATGATAAAATTTACTCATCTACATCATTTTAAATAATCAAATAATTTTTATTCATTATTGATTTTTTTCAATCCATTCCTATAGATAAGACATATAAATGTTCCCTTGAGACATTTACCGTAGTTCTTATTCCCATATTCTTGGAACATATGATGTTAAAAATTCCTTCCCTAATGGTTTTCATCCATTTAGATTCAATAAAACATAATGATTATATGATTTTGCGAGTTTTGAAAACATAATATGTCTATTATGTTAACCATAACTAATTATAGTTCCTTATTCACAATCACATGATTTTAACTATATATATTATCCTATCAGGTCTCTCATTAGGACCATATATTAATTATGTATGTAACCCATGTTTATGTTTGTTCATTAATAATTTACCAATTATAAAAACTAAAATTATTTACATGATATATGAAAAATTTATATCCGAAAAGAATTATCATAAATAATATGATGCAATACATTGTTAATATCATAATTTAATTATGCTGGACTGCCTCCCGAAATACATCATAGAAAAAAATTTGACCTTTTGAAACCATTATAGTAGATTTTACTTAATCCCAAACCACTCTATAGTAATATTTTTAGTTTTTTTTGGGAACTCTCAAATTTTTTATTTTTAATAATACATTTTAATAGCTTGTAAATAGAAATTTATTGACCAAATAAAATTTCCTATGATTTTTTATCGATTTTTATAGTCATAGTACCACTCATTATGCACATAGTGAACATCGATTATATTTACAACTGACAATTTTTTTTGTTAGTTTCCCATTGTGCATGTGAGATATATTTACATCTA
Organism: Viscum album; assembly: GCA_963277665.1. Taxonomy (NCBI): domain Eukaryota; kingdom Viridiplantae; phylum Streptophyta; class Magnoliopsida; order Santalales; family Viscaceae; genus Viscum; species Viscum album. The sequence goes on from OY728166.1 coordinate 52,431,647, forward strand.
CTAGATTGCATCAAGACCGAGATGTATTTTCTGGTAAACCAGACACTCTATACATTACCGAAATTATCCTATTTTATCATATACATATCCCTAATTTTTAAACTATTTTAATATCATATTAACCACAAAAATAATTACACTCTCCCTAAAAAACTAAGAATTTTATGTTACCAATTGAGTCACCGTATAACCAAATTCCAATATCCAGTTCTAAAAAACATACATAACACATACTCTAATAAAATTGAATTGAGATGATCCTAGAAAACCGTAAATTTAAATTACATCAAATCCATATTATAAAAATTTCACCATACAATAAAAACACAATTTCAACAACGAAAAGATTAGTTTCATTGAGAACTATTGACACAAGTAGATTATTTTACAAGACCAATGAATATTTATATATAATTTTCCCACAATGGACTCTAATATTTTAATTCCATTAATTATACTCCCATTTATTTCTAATAGAATAAAAATATATGGAATGGATGAGATAAAAAATACTATAAGGGAAATATTAGAAACATGACATCATGGGTAAGATCAGAAGCATATACAAAGCATGACCATCTAAGAAATATATTATAAATAAAATTTGTGGAAATAAAATTTCTTAATAATTCATTATAAGAAGAATAAAAATTTCAAATGAACAAACATATATCAAGTAAAAATAGTGTGTAATCATGAGATAACTAACATGATACATGAATACTAATCAATGGAATATGTCATGAAAATTAATCACACCATAGAAAAAGTATTTGAATAATGATTGGTGAAAAAATATTCACAAGGTCGTTATCACTTGTAATGAAAAAATTACATAATTTATGTTATGACTAAAAAATTTACTGGATTTGTGTTGAAAAAAACATTTCATGATACATTTTTGAGAAGAAAAAATATTTATTCATAAAATCTATATCTACAGAGACATAAATTATTAACCAATTAATTACACAGAAATAAAGGTCCCACATATCAATATTCATATATATGTGTTCTAAATTATATTATTCATTCATCAAATTTAATAGTAACCATGAAAAGAATATAGGTTTTGAATTATCTCAAAATTGTATCTCAAAAAATGAAATCAGGTATTTGATCAATTAAAAAAAAATCAAACATGAATTAGTTATTATATCACAAAGTAATCGAAACAGTTATTTTTAGAACAGAAGTTTATATATTTTTTATCATTGAAATAATAAAATAGTGGATACACCATGAAAAAGAATTTTAGAAAACAATTCATATCATTTTCAAAATGAGATGAAACTAATAAACCCCAAAATATCATTTTCAAGAAGGAAGTAGAAAATATTTTTAAGATAAAATTTTAAATAAAATCTAAATAATGTATTACTTGAAATGTAATTATGGTTTTCTATGACTAATGTATAGTTAAATATAAAAATACATACATTAAATGGAAATCATTTTTAGTATTTTTAAAATAATTTTATTGAAAACCAAATGATAAAGAGTGTAATAATACAATAATTTGAAACATGGAAATGATGAATTTGATTATTACGAGAAAACAATTATTATTATTTCATAATAATAATGGAATATATGGGAATGAATAGATTATATAGATATTGTTTAAATGTTAAATTTGATGAGAATGATCTTTATTCTTAATATTGACAATTGTAATGAATAAAGAGATTAGTAAATGTAATTTCAGAAAATATAATAATTAATGATATTATAATTTCATCAGAAAATAAAATAAAATCATCATATAAAACCACAATAAAAATTGAATTTGTATTACACAACAAAATTAGTTGAGTAAATGAAACCACATACATACATAATATTTTAAAAGTATGAATGAATTTTAGATGGATTTCATAAGAGATAAATGTTCATCTATAAAAAATAAATGATTAATCAAATAAATATCCAATAATAGGTCATAATTTATAAAACATATAATAATAATGATTATGAATATTCATTATTACAAAATTATAATTTTTTGAATTTAGAAACACCCTTTTGACATTTATAACATTACAATCCAATGAAATTATTAGGAAGATCTTGAAATGGTCAATAAAATAACATGAATTGGGAGATATTAATCAGAAGTAAAATATATATTGTGCATAATACATTATTAAAAATAAAACATGGTGTGAAATATCATCTACATCTCATGGATTTGATAATTTAGACAAAAAATTCATTAAATCATCATATCTTATGAATTCATAATACATAAATGGGGGGGGGATTGATATGGTTTTTTAATTACAATATATTTTGGGTAAAATTAAGAAACATGATATACAGGGATAAATTTCTCAAAAAAATTAAATCATGTATAGAATCAATGTTTTCTATCCTTGAAGAAAAATTATTATCCCCATCCCTAATCTAAAATCCTGATTTTCCAAAACTCTGTACAAAACTATATGAAAAAAACTATATAAACGACCTTTTTTAAAACCATGGAAAAATTTAACATTTTATAAAATTTCTTTATAATCATTCAACACCAATAACATTGTTATTTATATTTTATTTTCAAAATTGGATGTTATGAGTTTTGATTGTTTTCTTATTTCTAGTTTTTTAATGGTAGTGGTAATTCTTATATAGGGGATAAAATATCATCATTATGAGATAATTTTAATTCTTAGAGTACATTCATTATAATGATATATATGTTTTTTAATTCAAACTCATTAGATATTTTTTCATATCTCATAAATATGAAATCGGGGGTGTGCATGTTTCTATAATTTTTAAACAATAAAGGGTTTATATTATTAATAAATTAGATATAAATACAAATGTTATAGAGAAATAAATCCATTATTATTTTATAATTTATTAATAAATACACTTTTATTTAAGATTCAATATCCATCCATAAAATATAGTTATAATGTTGTTTATGTAGGTTGTTAAACCTTCCCAAATAAAAGGTATCTATAATCTCTAGGTGATTATGGTTGAGAATGTTATTATTCATGCTTAATATAATTTTTTAAAAATAATAATTATATGGTATTTTTTTTAATTTTGTGAATAATATTTGATAATGTTTAATAAATAGCAATTACTTGATGAAAAATTAAATGTTTAACATTGGTGGAGACGGTTTTCTGAACATTTCTATTGGAGACACAATCATTTCCATAAAATAGACGAAATTGAGGAAATTATTTGTTGTTTTATAATGATAATTTTTAAAAAAATATAATTTATTTAGTAACTATACCCTTATAAGTATCCATGAAATGTTATTATAAAAAATATATCAGGTAATTTTTAAAGGTGGTTGTCCGCACATAACATGGGAAGCATTTTTTTTACTTCATTACAGGAATGTAGAAAATGGTTATTCTGTAGACATAAATACATTTTATTATAATTATAACAATAAATTAATTATTTCATCCTAGTTAGTTATGATTTTAGGTTGTTAAATATGAAATAATTGAAAATAAATGAAATTAAGAAACCAATAATTTTACCTTACTCCATAGATGAGTTCCTATAGAAATTGGATAAATGTTTTTAAGTATGCTAGTTTTTCATGACTTGACCAAATCATGGTCTTGAGCCACAACTACCCTAATCCCAATGAAATAGGCCATGAGTGGAAATAATTGGGTAAGACATAACCTACATGGGGAGACCCTTGACTGAGTACATGTATACATGCACACAACCATAATGGTGAAAAATTTTAGAGGGAAAGTGTAAAAGATGCAACACAACAAGAATTTACACCAAAAAATCATAAACTCTTGAGAGTATTAGAGTACAATAATAAATGAAAAATGTAAATGGTAAAAAACAAACCCAACCATAAATATGGCCCAACCTGAAAAAACTAAAAATGTAAATTATTGAGAGAGCCCTACTCACAAATCTCAAGATGGGACAACCATATATGGTATAGTGTACCTTGTTTCCCTATGTTCCTATGATGTCACTGTAGAACTATCCCTCACCTTCATAAGACATGAAACATGTAGGAAAATCCAATGATGTTTTGAGAATATACATAACCAGTAAGATGACCCAATAGAAATTTTGTAGAAGTAATAGATACAACTGTAATGCAAAGATAATTGATGCAAGTTATAGTAAAAGATAATAGCTCAACCCCAACTAATAGTATAAGTAACCCAATACAAGACCAAGTGTATCGACATGGTATATAGAAGAACTACAGATAGAGACTTCACCACCTATAAAAGAAGTGTAAACTCATCCAACCACAATATTCAAATCATAGAAATCATATGGATTTCCCCACATATAATCACATACCATGAAAATATATTAAATAAATACTAGGTTTTGAAAAATAGAAAAATATATATGATCATTCAAAGAATCACATACATTAGAGTAAGGGGGTCTCCACCTCATATATCAAACAAAGAAGAAGAGTCACTAACTATTCCAAAATTCTATCAACGAAGCCTAGCATCTCATGCGTCTTCTCAAATTTAGTAGTCCATATCCATTAATGCCTTGACATAGTGCCACATAGTTGAAGGGAGACTATATATAGGTTGAGGAATCATTCCAAGGTACAACTATAGGTTTCCACTCTATAATCCATCAAGGACACCCTTCCCACCTATATTAGAGGGTAAAACTAAGTAATCATCAAAAAATATACTTTCAAGATCTATTAGAAGTAATAGATCAATACTGATCAATTATATCACTACCCATCTATATTGGATGGTAAATCATAGTATTCATTGAGGATTCCACTGCCAACCTATACAAGATTTTATAACTTGTTATTATCTGAGGACTCCACTACCCATCTCTAATAGAGGATTGAACTTGGTAGTCATTGAGGAATCCACATCCTAACACTACTAGAAGGTAAAACACTATAGTGTCCTATGATTGTGTGTGATCATTGTTGTCATCGAGAATCACCTATCCAACAATCATTCTCATAAAATTTCACATCATATCATAAATTCTATAACTAGGTCTCCCATCCCGACAACTTCCTTTTTAGAATGGAGCTATGTTGAAGGTCATTGGAAACTCTATTAGAGGATTTCTCAGTGTAGATAGTCTCACTGCCCAATGAGAGGATTTCTTTACAACTTCTATATATGTAGAATGTGAAATATCCACCATCCTCCGGAACGGATCTCCCTAAAGGTGAAAAACTTGGTGATGTAGCTTCAAGATGTCATCTTCATGATGTTCCCCATGTACTACACTTATTTTTTAATCCACTGTCTTTCACTTCAGGAGTGTAGGAAACAATGACCAGTTTGTTATAGATATGTTAAAGGGAAGATATCTGATGAGGCTTCTTCATCGTTATCAGAGAAAGTCATAGTGACTACTCCTCGCAAGAACAATCCTAGGATTGTAGTGCTTGTGCTGTTCAAACCATTCATTCCAATTTCCAGGACCTCCCTAGACCATGTCGCCACTTAGTGCATGGTGGTAGTTCCATACTACACGGAGGATCCTCCACCCTGGTACTCTAAACTGATGCTCGTTTTTTAGTATCCCCATCTGTTTAAAGTGTGGGGATGCCTAAAGGTAGTGTAAAAGATCCCTCTCATCAATCCTATGTCTGGGGAGGATCTTCCTCCTATTATGAAACTACTCTCCATTCAGAAAGACGTGTTGAAGGATAAAAAGGGAATGGAGGGATATGTCCTCCCAAATTATATGATCTCTAGAAATGGCCCCTTCTCAACTGAGTGCGACAGTCCCAAGACCATAGAACCTCGCGGCGAGAAGAAAGACACCGAAATCAAATCCCCTTAAATCTTGGTGAGAGGATAAACCATCAAATCAACTCCCCACTCATCTCCCATAGTATATATCCTTCCATTATTGAGCCATAGAATTTTTACGCTTTTCAGATTATGGTAGCTTAGGGAGAACACTCTTTCCAATGGTGAAGAGACCGAGGAGCCCGGGGCCAATGTCAGGTACCGAGCCCAAATGATACCCATAAGAATATGGAACACCAGGGCCTTGGGGCTATGGTGAAAACAAATTAAATTGTTTTGGAGATTATGTAGAGAATGAATATTATTAGTAGAATACCTGAACACAAGAAAATCCCCTTGAGGATCAAATAATTCTACCACAGACTATGCATGCACAGACCCAAGAACCCTGACCCGATTAACAAACTCTTTTGGGTGATCTGGAATAAGGTTATAATGGGGGATATTTTACATATGGGATACCAATGCATCACCATGAAAGTGAAAAAATATAGAGAAATATTATATATGATTTTTGTGTATGGTAGTAGCAATGCATGGAATAAAGATAATTTATGGTATGTCCTTATATCTTTTGAATAGGGAAACAATCCATGGCTGGTGGGCTGGGAATTTAGAATTATCTCAGATCCTATAAGGAAGAAATGAAGAGCTTCTTTCCCTCAGGGGTCCATCTAGGATTGCATCCAATTCATGGCCGATGCTGGACAAATGGATATGGGAAACTCTGGAGATGGATTCATATGGTGCAACAACAAGAAGGGTAGCTGGCGATGTTGGAGACGGATTGATCGATGATTAGATACTATCAGTGCAATATCTATGTTTCTGAATGCCATGGTTGAACATATTATCATGGCGTATCTATGATAATTCCCCTATATTGGATTGGCTGTCCCCTGGTGTTCTTTCTAGGATAAGTTAAGATTAGATCATTTCTGGTCTAGATACGCAGACTTTGAATGGATTGTCCATGACTCGTGGGGGGAGCTGACCTAAGGAAATACATGGGTATCTACCCCTAATATGTTACAGAGGCTGAAACTCATGAACCATGATTGGCTATATGTATTCATGCATTTGATTAGTATATGGAGTCCATAAAAAATATTTAGAGCGTGGAGACCAGTTTGGAGGAGGAGTGGAGTAATTTGAGGTTTGAGGAACTCACAGAGAAGAATGATATCTGGGCTCAAATGATTCTCAAATAGAAGGGGATGGCACAAGAACGATCCAGGATTAAATGGAAGTAGAAGGATGATAATAATTATCCTTTCTTACATTCTTCTATTAGAGAAAAAAGGTGCAATGTCACTCCCAACATAATTCTTGAGGATGGAAAATTTACTAATGATAATGATTTTATGGGTGGAATGGCTTCAACATTATTTCGGGATCTACTGGTGGGCCCTAACCCCAAGATGGCCAGAGTATTCCCCTATAGTGATGCGGAGATATGGGAATCTATACCATCATCGGTCTTTCCTAGGGATAATGAATTGCTGGAGAAGATACAGGAGGAGGAAAAAAACCAGAATTCTATGAAGGCCCTCAACCGCAAGAGTTCACCAAGACACAAAAATTTCCCATACACATTTTTTAGGACCCATGGGCCATTGTTAAAGGTGATGTTATTACAATAATCAGATATTTTTTTAAAAAATGTAGTCTTCTGTTGGTGTTATCGGATACAACCATGGTTCACATTCCAAAAAGCAATAATCCCTCAACCCATGCAGACTATAGACCAGTAAGCATGTGTAACATTCCTTAAAAGATCCTAGAAAGCATCATCAACTCAAGAATGTCAGTGCATATCCCACGGTGGAAATCTATTGAACAACATGAAGTTGTAAAGGGAATTTCCATCCAATGGGAGATATCCTTGACTCCGGATGTGGTGAGAGACATCAACATCAACACGTACAGTTCTAATGTGGTGATTAACATGACATGAGTAATGATTATGACATGATAGAGTAGAGTTATGTCAACATAGTGCTGCAGACAATGGGTTTCTCTTACATATCCATTGATATCACATTCATATGTTTCCAATCCCCCTAGATGGTCATATATATTTTAGGAAAGACCTATGGATTCTTTAAGGCGACTCTTGGATTGTGGTAAGGCACCCCCATCTCTTCTAGTCTATTTATAATATCACAGAATAGTCTTTGCAGTCTCATAAACAATGGAGTTTCCAATGGTGATATCCTTCCATTAAAGAGGAAAAAACAAAACTTCCATATCCCATTTGAAATTCATAGACTACACCATTATCTTTCCCAATGGTGGAAGGAAATCAGTGAATGGCGTCAAGAAGATTATAGAGGAGTATTGTGCATAAAGTGACCAGAATATCGAAAATGCCAAGATAAATATCTTTATCTTTACTGTAACACCTTGAGATTTTATGAAAAATATTCTTTTAATTTCATTAATGTATTGTGTTGTAAGCTACATCAATATTTCCTTGTGCTATACGCAACACCATATGAGCTTGCAGTATACACAACACTATTCTTGCATCATGTTATACACAATTTTGATAGTAGTTATTCTACGAAATATTGAGTGTATATATATATATATATATATTCAATGTATAAATGAAATATGGTTGGATTCTGTTATATGAAACAACGGAGGAGTCTTTCACAACACGCAACCCTGACTTGGCTTGCATTACACGCAATCGCGACCTTCCTCGATAGCGTGTGTTGTACACAATACCAGGTTTCACTAAACAATGATATATTGTTATAATATTATTATGTACTACCGTTATGAATATTATTGACAACATTTTGAATTTTATAACGTTATTATTCATCTTCCACATTTTCTAGAATATGGTATGAGAACAAAATAAATTTTTCGTGAAAAATATGTATTTTCCAAAATTGCAGTTTTCCCGCCTTTTGATGACGCACCCACCTTAAATCTTGTTTTTGAAATGTCTATAAGTTCAATTTCACAAAATAAAATTCTTCTTTGGAATCAGGATATAAAAATTTACTTTGGATAAATTTTTCATATTATTTTTATAAGTTTCATATTTTAATGAATAGTAAAAATACGCTATATTTTAATTAAAAACAACTTTTTTCATCGCAATAATTTGTATGGATAGATTATCATTTTAATTGGGTTTAAAGTTTAATTATAATATATTTTTACCATTTAATACAATTTTGTTCATTGGAATTAATTTAACTTTGAAATTGGATATAAACAAGTATCAATCTTTTGATTGTTTTTGTTTTTTAAAAACACACTATTTGTTTTCATAACTGGAATTAAATTTAAAATTAATTAATGCCACATATATGTTATGAATTTTGAAAAATAGACATCAATTCTTAATTCGGAATATCAAATAATTCTTAGGCTGAATTTTTGGTATTTTTCTGAAAAACTTCAATTTTTGAGGAATAGTGAAACCACTTAATGGTAGTTAAAAACTGACTTTTTTTAATTTTAATTAAATCTTACCACTTTTGTGAATTGAATTTCAAAAATCCGAGAGACACGGTTAATATAAAGGACTAAAATGTGGTTCAATGAGATGAAAATAATTTTTGGTGAGTAGTAACTTTTTACTTTTATTTACCACGGTTAAAAGTAAATAGGATAATTTAGGGTCAAAATGATATTATTATTCCCCTAACACATGTCCTAATTCTATTGGATAAGTGTAATTCAACCAAAAACAACCTTAGAAATAAAATATGACCATTTAGGTCCACTTGGATTAGATTAGGACATTTATTATTAATTTATTTAAAGAAGGGTTAAAATTGTTAAAATCAATGTTTAATAACTAAAACATTTTTAATATAGGGTTATACCAAAAATAAATTCTACTATAAATATTCTTTAGAAATATAAAAATATTTCCTATATTATTGTATTTTATTTATAATTTTTAGAGATTAAATAATTTAATTTATTTATGACACAATAATGATGCAGTAATTCTCTTATTAATGAAATATTGACATAATTGATGTTATAAATTCCCAAATAAATGTAATTTGAGTCTTTATATGAATTACACTAACATTATAGGTTAATATGACATGTTTGTATTAATTTAATTAACTTTTTTTGAACTAATCATTCATTTATGATTTTCAAAAAAATCAATTACCAAATAGTGTCAAAATTGACATAAAATAGTTTTTAAAACAAATATTATATTATTATTTGTTATTTTCTTCCTAAAAATCTAAGGTTCGACCAAATGACTTAGATAAAGTTATATATATTAATAATAAACAACTTGGGGTTCGTTTGGCTTGTTATAGTATGTTTATTAACCTTATAGTGTAGGAAAACAAGAAGACATGGTAAAAGTAAAATTATTTAACTTAAGGTTAAATCTAAATGATAAGGTTAAAATAGAAACCTAAACATGTCTAAATTCTATTGGATTAGATTATTTAGACCCATCCCCCCAATATATTCTACATAAATCAATTTGGAGCTATAAAAAAGAGAATTTGAATTTATAATAAAATAATATTTTTAGTTTTTCCAAAGGTGCCACTCTCCTCCCTTATAAAAGGGCACCTCCTCCCTCTCTTCCTCACACCAAATTGATCCTTAAAGCTCGGAAAACCCCTGAAAAATTCTCTTCTCCACTTATATAGAAACATCCTAGAGGTTCCGGTCTTCTTCAAAGACCAATTTTAGTGCCCTAAGAGGAGGTCTCAAAGAGGCGCTTCAAAGAAGAGGTAATGTCTGTTACTGATTCTTTCAACTTTTTTTCTTCTTCCACTTCTTCTTCATTAGTTGTTTAATTATTAAGTAATAAAATCAGTATAACTCATATAATAATATGTTATTATAATTATTAAACAACCCTATTTCACCATCTATCCATCCTATGGAAAACGAAATCACCACGCGTGTGTACGTACGGAATATCGTCTCCACGCCGTGGTGAAATTTGTTTTTCCACAAACACCTTACATGGATGTGTATAATGGTGTAAAGAATAACTATATATGGTTATTATAACATAATATTGAATATGATATATTATACCATCCACTCCAATTATATTCAATAATTATGGTAATGATATCATCGCTCGTGCGTACGTATGAACTACCGTCTTCACGACGTGATGAGATTCATTCTCCATGTTAACCATAAATGAATGATCATAAAGTTTATATAATGAATAATAATGAAATATATGAAATAATAATTCTACTGTATTTATGTATATATATATATATGTCATCTATTTACTTTCATTCAATTCAATAAGGAAACAAAAACATCGTTCATGTGTACGTACGGCCTACCGTCTCCATGAACGGTGTATTTCATTCCTTTTATCGATCTATAATATATATATATATGTATATGATGAATATATATTATATATAAATCATGTTTTACATTCTGGAATTATGTAAATCAGGATATATGTAATAATATCATGAACGACAAGTCAAAACACATACGATAAATGAAATGATTTTACCAAAAATGCTCATTTAACATGGAATTTACAGAAGAACGGGTAATATAAAGTAATAAGTGAAACATATATGATATCATAACAATAAATCTGATTCTTTAATAAGTCAATGACATAATTTAAATCATTATACAGGAGGTTCAGATACGTACGAAGGATATCAAACCTAAGGTAAGGCATAACTTTTCCAATCTCGTTCTTATCCGAGATTGTTTATTTGTAAGTATTTACTGGGATTATTGTTCTCATCCATGTCCATGTTTCCTAAAAATGGATTAATGTATTTTTAAAGTACTTTCTACCCATTTTATACTTTTACTACATGGTCTGTATAGAATCTTTCTTCTACGTGGTACTTTTTGACTTTTCCGGAAAAATTACGAGAAGAATGTTTTTTTAACATATACGGCATGAAAGGATTTTTAAGGTTTTATAAATCCTTATTTTCATGAAGCTTCCTCTAAAATATTTCATTACTATTTTCAAAAAAATCTGTTTCTTTTAAAACTGCATGGCATTTTGTGAAAAGAAAATGATTTTCAAGAAAAATAGATATTTTCCTCAAGAATTCATTTCAAGTAATTTACCAAAACCATTTTCCATATAAGAAGACATTATTTCATATGTCTATGTTTCAAGTATAATGTCTTTATTATTTACATGGTTTCACATTTCTTATTATGAAATTATATCCATTTCTTCTATATAGATTATATGATGATGGAATGATGTTTATGAAACCCATTTTATTCTTTGGGTTATTATGAATGATGTATTTTTATTTTGTGGCACAAGTAAGAATGATTTCATTATAAGATAGGTGGGACCTATATCTCCCTCCAATGCATTGGGTAAAGATTTATATCTCATGATATAGACATGGCTGGAATGGCAAGTTAAACCGGTTCAGTAATAAAAGACTAGAACGAGGAGTTAACTCAATTCAGAAAGGGACATTTTCCACTAAGATGGTCTTGGCAGCAATGCATTGGCTACTATGAAAATCATATCATGTGCTTAATGGTTTCCACAATTACATGTTTTATTCCCACACTAATTTATCATGATTAATGTTTCTTCATGATCCATTCCTTACATACTTCCACATTTTATGTCATTGCTCAAGATTTTGATGTTTAGATTTTATGCTCATGTTTTTTTTACATTCAAATGTGTAAGGATTGTTTTATGTTCTCTATGCTTACCCTTACTGATCATTTGAGCTCACCCCTTTTATGTTTTCTTTTCCCCAGGATATAAAGAAATTTTTTAGGTAAGAAAACAAAAGTTTCAGATCTGTATGGGAGGTATTGAAGATCTTCCACAACAATTAGAAGATTTTGTTCCGAGTTTCCAAAGACACTAAACTATTATGGTCCTTGTGTGTCTGTTTTTGTTATGTATTAAGTATTCCACAAAAGTAATGTAATGTCCATGTAAGTCAAGCTACGTGTCTCTACAGTTGGTATCAGAGGCAAAGGAGGTAGGAATGTATCTGATCCTTGGGAACACTCACATGTGAGCGTTGGACGAAGCATGGCTCTCCGCCCAAGGGCTTCATGAGGAAATGGCATCCACTTTGGAGGGTGGTGTGTCCTACCCAGGGGGTGTAGCCACCCATGGAGTGCCCTGATAGGTATCAATTATAGTCCAATGGAAGTAATTCCAGACCATTATAGTTGGTATCAGAGGAAAGGTTTCGTCATCCTTTGGAAACTAGGATGCAAGAACTTTAGTGAGATCACTAGAGATATTTCTAAGGTATGTCTAGGGATGTCCCTAAGGTTAAGTATAAGTATAGTTTATAGTCCTATAATTATGGTAACAATCTTAGAATTAAACCTAAGATGTTATATATTGAATTTACTCCCCCCTTTATTATGTTTTTTTCCCTAGCATGATTTTTGCCTCTCACACTATTCTTTTTGGGTTTTATACGATGGCTGGAACTCAAAGGAACCATGTTGACCAATGAAATGGACAATGCATTGATTGTTCTCCTGAACAAACAAATGTTATGGGAGATGGAGTGCAATCATATTGCAATACTTACCCAAGCTATGAATCATTCTGAACTTCCAAATGAGCAGAGAAGGGAACAATATTATATTTAGACCTTCAAGAGGAAACATCCACCTTAATTCAGTGGGTATTCTGATCCACTTGTTGTTGAACAATGGATTAGTACCACTGAAAATATATTTTCATTTCTTCAATGTTCTGAACATGATAGAGTCATCTTAGCAGTATATCGTTTGGAAGGTGAAGCTGATCAATGGTGGAATATTATCAAGAATATGAGTCCAAGAGATGAAATTGAGTCCATGGAATGGGACGAGTTGAAGAACTTATTTTTCAATAAGTACTTCCCTCATATTCTTCGAACAAAGATGGAGAAGAAGTTTCTTGAACTAAAGCAAATAGATGATGAATCTGTTGGTGTATACAAAGAGAATTTTACAAGGCTTACAGGGTATGCATCTGGCTTTATCATCTAACCTGAAAGTAAAGTTGATCTATTCTTCAGTGGCTTAAAACCAAATCATTGAAGGGAATTACCTATAAGAGACTTCAGTAGCTATGAAGAAATTGTGTGTTGTGCTATCAAGGTAGAAATGGAAGTTGGTGTTGCTTATCCATCTCACTGTTTTGACAAGAAACGAAAGATGGATTTCAAGGAGAAATCTCAGAATAATGGTGAAAAGAAGATGAATGTTTCCATATGCTCAAATTGTGGAAAGAATCATGGTGGAGATTCTCTTAAAGGGACTAGAAAATGTTTTAAGTTTGGAAAAGAAGGTCATCGAGCAGCTGAGTGTCAACGTAATGGAAAAGGGTTTCTAATGATGTGAATAAAGAAAAGACTGCAGAGAATGCACCCCCAACACATCAATTATTAAAGTGCAAGGAAATGTGGCATTATGATAATAAATTCCCTAACCCAAGGGTTAGTGATGGTCGACATGAGAAACCACTTACGGAAAAGGACAAAGGGAAGTCACATGCGATCACTATTGTAGATATTGAATATGACAACGATGTGGTGGAATGATTAAGTGTTTATGTAATGGGATTCCAAAATAATGCTTTATATAGTATCGTGGAATATTGGAATATTTATGTATTGGTCTATTGTGGTTTTCAATAATTTTATGGTACTGGTAACCATGGAAAGTGATTGTGATATTTTTGGAAAGAAGATGATATGCACATAATGAAGGGATAAGGAGAAAATGAAATGTTTGAAAGTATTCATGAGCTCATGACTGATATAAGGAAATAGTTATATCATGGTTTGAGTATATAGAATTTTGGGGTTTTGGTATGTGGAAGGATTTAACTTTTGACAGTACTCATGTTTTCACTAATGTTCAATGGGTATTCATTTTTCGAGAGAATACATGATTAAGGCCTTCAAATGTTTGGAATGTGACCAGCAAGACATATCTTAATATATATGGGGATAAACGTTGGTATTAACATTCTTGTTATATGAAATCTCTGGTAATCATTTTCACTATAATATGAGAGTGGACTATAGTATTATGGATAAGCCTAAAGATTGGAATGGATTATGATGGACATAAGTTAGTATTTCTTTAGGATAAAAGTTTTTTTTTGATATTATTGATTGGATGTTATAGTAATGTAGTTTTAGAAAAAGGACAACATGTAGGATGGGTGACAGTCCATCGCGTCAGACAAGACTGTGGGAATCGAACCCACAACCGAGGTGCGACTGGCCATTATCGCCTACCACTGGCCTACAGGAACTCCCTATTTAGTAGAAACTAGTTTTATTATATTAAGCAGTATGATATATGAAGTATAAGTCCATTTTAGGAACAATATATGATTAATCTCACTATAGATGGACTTATATATTTATGATAACTTTTATAACCTTTTGTTTGAGACAGATGGAATGACTCATCATTCTATCACATGATCTACTAACACTTCACGAATGACAAATTCAACTTCATTTATTTAAGAGATGAATTGGAAATTGTTTAAAGAACAACCAACGGTGATATTGTACCAAAATCACGAAATTATTTCTTCTAATTCCAATTTCATCAACTTTAGGGAAATGATCTTGGAAACCAAAAATGTTGTCCTATTGCCCTTATATCTGATGAATCAGATGGTACCTTAGATCACCACAAATCTATGGCTTTGTGATTGATGGCTTTTTCATAGCCTTGTTCTCTACCACTCTCCATCAGAACTTGATGGTTCGATTTTTCTTCCATATCAATATTTTCAATTATGTTCTCCTATATGGAAACCCGGTGATGAGTTTATTTGGGTCATCATTACATTTCATACATTAGTTTTTAAAATTAAGTTTTGTTATTCCTTTTTACGATGTGGGTTTCTATAAATAGTAAACGATTTATAACCCCGACGAATTTCAAGGGTGAAATTCATTTTAAGGGGGGTAGAATGTAACACCTTGAAATTTTTTGAAAAATATTCTTTTAATTTCATTGATGTCTTGTGTTGTAAGCTTCAACAAGATTTCCTTGTGCTATACGCAACACCGTATGAGCTTGCATTATACACAACACTATTCTTGGATCATGTTATACACAATTTTGATAGTAGTTATTCTAAAAAAATTGAGTGTATATATATATATATTCAATTTATAAATAAAATATGGTTGGATTTTGTTATACGATACAATGGAGGAGTCTTGCACAACACACAACCCCGACATGGCTTGCATGACACGCAATTGCGACCCTCCTCGATAGCGTGTGTTGTTCGCAATACCAGGTTTCACTAAACAACGATATATTGTTATAGTATTATTAATTACTAGACGTTATGAATAGTATTAAATACATTTTGAATTTTATAACATTATTATTCATCTTACACATTTCCTAGAATATGTTATGAGAACAAAATAAATTTTTCGTGTAAAATATGTATTTTTCAAAAATTGCAGTTTTCCCGACATTTGATAATGCACCCACCTTAAATCATGATTTTGACATGTAAATAAGTTCAATATGACAAAATAGAATTCTTCTTTGGAATCAGGATATAAAAATTTACTTTGGATAAATTTTTCATATTATTCTGATAAGTTCCATATTTTAATGAATAGTAAAAATACGCAATATTTTAATTAGAAACAACTTTTTTAATCGCAATAATTTATATGGTTAGATTATATTTTTTATTTTTTTTAAATTGTAACTACAATATATTTTTACCAATTAATACAATGTTGTTCGTTGGAATTACTTTAACTTTGAAATTGGATATAATCAAGTATAAATATTTTGATTGTTTTTGTTTCTTAAAAACACGCTATTTGTTTTGAAAACGGGAATTAAATTTAAAATTAATTAATTCCACTTATATGTTATGAATTTGAAAAAATAGACATCAATTTTGAATTCAGAATATCAAATAATGCTTCAGCTGAATGTTTGGTATTTTTCTGAAAAAACTTTAATTTTCAATGAATAGTGAAACCTCTTAGAGGTAGTTAAAAAACTGACTTTTTTTAATTTAAATTAAATTTTACCACTTCTATGAATTTAATTTCAAAAATCCAAGAGACACGGTTAATATCAAGGATTAAAATGTGGATCAATGAGATGAAAATAATTTTTGGTGAATAGTAACTTTTTTACTTTAATTTACCACGGTTAAAAGTAAATAGGATAATTAAGGGTAAAAATGATATTATTGTTACCCTAACACATGTCCTAATTCTATTGGATAAGTGTAATTCTACCAAAAACAACCTTAGGAATAAAATATGACCATTTAGATCCACTTGGATTAGATTAGGACATTTATTATTAATTTATTTAAAGAAGGGTTAAAATTGTTAAAATAAAAGTTTAATAACAAAAACATTTTTAATATAGGGATATACATAAGATAAATTCGACTATAAAAATTCATTATAAAGATAATAATATTTTATACATAATTTTATTTTATTTATAATTTTTAGACATTAAATAATTTAATTTATTTATGACATAATGATGATACAGTAATTATCTTATTAATGAAATATTGACATAATTGATGTTATAAATACCCAAATAAGTGTAATTTGAGACATTATATGAATTACACTAATGTTATAGGTTAATATGGCATGTTATTATTTATTTAATTAACTTTTTTGAACTAATAATTCAGTTATAATTTTCACAAAAATAAATTACCAAATAGTGTCAAAATTGACGTAAAATATTTTTTTTAAATATTATATTATTAATTGTTATTTTATTCCTAAAAATCTAAGGTCTATCCAAATGACTTAGATAAGGTTTTATATATTAATAATAAACAACTTGGGGTTCGTTTGGGTTGTTATAGTAAGTTTATTAACCTTATAGTGTAAGAAAACAAGAAGACACGGTAAAAGTAAAATTATTTAACTTAAGGATAAATCTAAATGATAAGGTTAAAATAGAAACATAAACATGTCTAAATTATATTGGATGAGAGGATTGTGACCCATCCCCACATTATCTTCTAAATAAATCAATTTTTATCTATTAAAAACTGAATATGAATTTATAATAAAATAATATTTTTAGTTATTCCAAAGGTGACCCTCTCATCCCTTATAAAAGGGAACCTCCTCCCTCTCTTCCTCACACCACTTTGAGCCCTCATGCTCGGAAAACCCCTGCCAAATACTCTTCTCCACTTCTATAGAATCATCCTAGAGGTTCTGGTCTTCTTCAAAGACCAATTTTAGTGCCCTAAGAGGAGGTCTCAAAGAGGCGCTTTAAAGAAAAGTAATGTCTGTTACCGATTCTTTCAACTTTATTTCTTCTTCCACTTCTTCTTCATTAGTTGAATCATTATGAAGTAGTAAAATCAGTATAAATCATATAATGATATGTTATTATAAGTATTAAACACCCCTATTTCACCGTCTATCCATCCTATGGACAATGAAATCACCATGCGTCCGTACGTAAGGAATACAGTCTCCACGCCATGGTGAAATCTGTTTTTCCACCAACAACTTACATAGATGGGTATAATGGTGTAAAAAATAACTATATATGGTTATTATAACATCATACTTATTATTATATATTATACCATCCACTCCAATTATATTCAATAATTATGGGAATGATATCATCGCTCGTGCGTACGTATGGACTACCATCTCCACGACGCGATTAGATTCATTCTCCATGTTAACCATACATGAATGATCATAAAGTTTATATAATGAATAATAATGAAATATATGAAATAATAATGCTACTGTATTTATGTATATATATATATGTATTTCATCTATTTAGTTTCATTCAATTCAATAAGGAAACGAAAACAGCATTCATGCGTACGTACGGCCTACCGTCTCCATGAACGGTGTATTTCATTCCTTTTATCGATCTATAATATATATATGTATATGATGAATATATATTATATATAAATCATGTTTCACATTCTGGAATTATGTAAATCAGGATATATGTAATAATATCATGAATGACAAGTCGAAACACATATGATAAATGAAATGATTTTACCCAAAACGCTGCTTTAACATGGAGTTTACAAAAGAACGGGTAATATAAAGTCATAAGTGAAACATATATGATATCATAACAATAAATATGATTCTATAATAAGTCAATGAAATTATTTAAATCATTATACAGGAGTTTCGGATACGTACGAAGCATATCAGACCTAAGGTAAGGGATAACTTTTCCAATCTCGTTCTTCTCCGAGATTGCTTATTCTTAAGTATTTACTGGGGTTATTGTTCTCATCCATGTCCGTGTTTTATAAAAATGGTTTCATGTATTTTCAAAGTCCTTTTTACCCATTTTTTACTTTTACTACATGGTATGTATGGAATCTTTCTTCTACGAGGTACTTTTTGACTTTTCCGGAAAAAGTACTAGAAGAATGTTTTTTTAACTTATACGGCATGAAAGGAATTTTACAGTTTAATAAAGCCTTATTTTCATGAAGCTTCCTCCAAAATAATTCATGACTATTTTCAACAAAATCTCTTTCTTTTAAAATTGCGTGGCATTTTGTGAAAAGAAAATGATTTTCAAGAAGAAAGGATATTTTCCTCAAGAATTCATTTCAAGTAATTTACCAAAACCATTTTCCATATAAGATGAAATTATTTCATATGTGTATGTTTCAAGTATAATGTCTCTATGATTTACATGGTTTCAAATTTCTTAATATGAAATGATATCCATTTCTTTTATATAAATTATGTGATGATGGAATGATGTTTATGAAACCCATTTAATTTTTTGGGTTATTATGAATGATGTATGTTTATTTTGTGGAACAAGTAAGAATGATTTCATTATGAGATGGGTGGGACCTATATCTCCCTAAAATGCACTGGGTAATGATTTATACCTCATGAGATAGACATGGATGGAACAGAAAGTTAAAGCGGTTCAGTAATACAAGACTGGAACGAGGAGTGAACTCGATTCAGAAAGGGACTTTGTCCACTAAGATGGTCTTGGCAGCAATGCCTTGGCTACTATAAAAATAATATCATGTTCTTAATGGTTTCCACAATTACATGTTTTATTCCCATGATAATATATCATGATTAATGTTTTTTCATGATCTATGCCTTACATACTGCCATGTTTTATGTCATTGCTCAAGATTTTGATGTTTAGATTTTATGCTCATGTTTTTTTACATTCAAATGTCTAAGGATTGTTTTATGTTCTCTATGATTACCCATACTGGGCATTTGAGCTCACCCCTTTTATGTTTTATTTTCCCCAGGATATAAATAACGGTTTTAGGTAAGAAAAAAAAGGGGAAGATCTGTATGGGAGATGTTGAAGATCTTCCACAACGATTAGAAGATTTTTTTCCGAGTTTCAAAAGACACTAATCTATTATGGTCCTTGTGTGTCTGTTTTTGTTATGTATTAAGTATTCTTCAAAAGTAATGTAATGTCCATGTACATCAAGCTACGTGTCTCTACATTTGGTATTAGAGGCAAAGGAGGTAGGAATGTATCCGATCCTTGGGACCTCTCACATGTGAGGGTTGGACGAAGCATGGCTCTCCGCCTAAGGGATTCATGAGGAAATGGCTGCCACTGGGGAGGGTAGTGTGTCCCGCCAAGGGGGTGTAGCCACCGATGGAGTGCCCTGATAGGTATCAATTATAGTCCACTGGAAGTAATTCCAGATCTTTATAGTTGGTATCAGAGGAAAGGATTAGTCAACCTTTGGAAACTAGGATGCGAGAACTTTAGTGATATCCCTAGAGATATTTCTAAGGTATGTCTAGGGATGACCCTAAGGTTAAGTATAAGTATTGGTTATAGTCCTAGAATTACTATAACTATCTTAGAATTAAACCTAAGATGTTAGATATTTATGGTACTCCCCCTTTATTATGTTGTTCTCTCTAGCATGATTTTTTCCTCTCACAATATTCTTTTTAGGTTTTATACGATGGTTGGAACCCAAAGGAACCATGTTGATCAATGAAATGGTCAATGCAATGATTTTCCTCATAAAGAAACAAATTTTATGGGAGATGGAGTGAAAAATCTTATTGCTATACTTACACAAGCTATGAATCATTCTGGACATCCAAATGAGCAGAGAAGGGAACAATATTCTATTGAGACCTTCAAGAGGCAACGACCACCTTCTTTTAGTGGGTCTTCTGATCCACTTGTTTCTGAACAATAGAGCAGTACCACTGAAAAGATATTTTCAGTTCTTCAATTTTCTGAACATGATAAAGTCATCTTAGCAGTATATCGTTTGGAAGGTGAAGCTGATCAATGGTGGAATCTTATCAAGAATACGAGGCCAAGAGATGAAATTGAGTCCATGGAATGGGACGAGTTCAAGAACTTATTTTTCAATAATTACTTTCCTAGTATTCTTCAAGAATAGATGGAGAAGGAGTTTGATGAACTAAAGCAAAAGGATGATGAATCTATTTGTGTATACGAAGCGAATTTTACAAGGCTTTCAAGGTATGCATCTGGCTTTATCATCTAACCTAAAAGTAAAGTTGATCGACTCTTCAGTGGATTAAAACCAAATCATTCAAGGTCATTATCTATAGGAGACTTCAATAGCTATGAAGAAATTGTGCGTTGTGCTGTCAAGGTCGAAATGGAAGTTGGTGTTACTTGTCCATCTCATGGTTTTGACAAGAAACGAAAGATGGATTTCATGGAGAAATCATAGAATAATGGTGAAAAGAAGATGAATGTTTCCTTATGCTCAATGTGTGGAAAGAAGCATGGTGGAGATTGTCTTAAAGGGACTATAAAATGTTTTATGTGTGGAAAAGAAGGAAATCGAGAAGCTGAGTGTCGAAGTAATGGAAAAAGGGTTGCTAATTCTGTGAATAAAGAAAAGACTACAGAGAACGAACTGCCAACACTTCAATGCTTCAAGTGCAAGGAAATGGGGCATTATGCTAATAAATGCACTAATCCAAGGGTTAGTGATGATCGACATGAGAAACCACTTAAGGAAAAGGACAAAGGGAAGTCACAAGCGATCACTATTGGAGATGTTGAATATGAAAATGATGTGGTGGAATGATTAAGTGTTTATGTAATGGGATTCCAAAATAATTTTGTATATAGTATCGTGGAATATTGGAATATTTATGTATTGGTCTATTGTGGTATTCAATAATTTTATGGTACCGGTAACCATGGAAAGTGATTGAGATATTTTTCGAAAGAAGATGATATGCGCATAATGAAGGGATAAGGAGAAAATTATATGTTTCACAGTATTCAGGAGATCATGACTGATATAAGTAAATAGTTATATCATGGTTTGAGTATATATAATTTTGGGGTTTTGGTATGTGTAAAGAGTTAACTTTTGACAGCACTCATGTTTTCACTAAGATTCAATGGGTATTCATTTTTCAAGAGAATACATGATTAAGGGTTTCAAATGTTTGGAATGTGACCAAGAAGTCATATCTTAATATATATGGGGATAAACGATGGTATTAACATGCTTTTTATATGAAATCTATAGTAATCATTTTCACTGTAATATGAGAATGGAATGCAGTATTATGGATAAGCCTAAAGATTAGAATGGATTATGTTGGACATAATTTAGTATTGTTTACGGATAAATGTTTTTTCGATATTATTGATCGAATGTTATAGTAATGTAGTTTTAGAAAAAGGACAACTTGTACAATGGGCGACAGCCCATCGCGTCGGACAAAGCTGTGGGAATCAAACCCCCAACCGAAGTGCAACTGGCCTTTATCGCCCACCACTAGCCTACAGGAAGTCCCTGTTTAGTAGAAACTAGTTTTATTATATTAAGCAGTATGATATATGAATTATAAGTCCATTTTAGGAACAATATATGATTAATCTCACTATAGACGGACATATGTATTTTTGATCACTTTTATAACCTTTTGTTTGAGACAGATGGAATGACTCATCATTCAATTACACGATCTGCTAACACTTCACGAATGACAAATTCAAATTCATTTCTTTAAGAGATGAATTGGAAATTGTCCAAAGAATGACCAACGTTGAGACTATACAAAAATCGCGAAAGTATTTATTCTAATTCCAATTTCATCAACTTTAAGGAAATGATCTTGAAAACAAAAAATTTTGTCCTAGTGACCTTATATCCGATGAATCAGATGGTACCTTAGATTATCACAAATCTATGGATTTGTGATTGATGGCTTTTTCATAGCCATGTTCTCTACCACTCTCCATCAGAATATGATGGTGATATTTTTCTTCTATATCCATATTTTCACCTATGTTCTCCTATATGGAAACCCAGCGAGGAGTTTCTTTGGGTAATCATTACATTTCATACTTTAGATTTTAAAATTATGTTTTAGTATTCCTTTTTACGATGTGGGTTTCTATAAATATTAAACGATTTATAACCCCGATGAATTTTGAGGGCGAAATTCATTTTAAGGGGGGTAGAATGTAACACCTCGAGATTTTATGAAAAATTTTCTTTTAATTTCATTGATGTCTTGTGTTGTAAGCTACAACAAGATTTCCTTGTGCTATACGCAACACCATATGAACTTGCAGTATACACAACACTATTCTTGGATCATGTTATACACAATTTTGATTGTAGTTATTCAAAGAAACATTGAGTGTATATATATATATATATATTCATTGTATAAATGAAATATGGTTGGATTATTTTATACGAAACAATGGAGGAGTCTTGAAAAATACGCAACCCTGACTTGGCTTGCATTACACGCAATCGCAGCCTTCCTCGATAGCGTGTGTTGTACGCAATACCAGGTTTCACTTAACAACGATATATTGTCATAATATTAATATGTACTAGCCGTTATGAATATTATTAACTAAATTTTGAATTTTATAACATTATTATTCATCTTATACATTTTCTAGAATATGGTATGAGAACAAAATAATTTTTTCGTGTAAAATATGTATTTTTAAAAAATTGTTGTTTTCCCGCCTTTTGATGACGCACCCACCTTAAATATATATTTTTTGACATTTATATAAGTTAAATTTGAAAAAATAATTTTCTTTTTGGAATCTGGATATAAAAGTTTACTTTGGATAAATTTTTCATATTATTCTGATAAGTTTCATATTTTAATGAATAGTAAAAATTCGCTATATTTTAATTAAAAACTACTTTTTTCAACGCAATAATTTATATGGTCAGATTATCTTTTTAATTGGTTTTAAAGTATAATTAGAATATATTTTTTCCATTTAATACAATGTTGTTCATTGGATTTAATTTAACATTGAAATTGGGTATAAACAAGTATCAATCTTTTTGATTGTTTTTGTTTCTTAAAAACACGCTATTTGTTTTGATAACAAGAATTAAATTTAAAATTAATTAATTCCAATTATATGTTATGAATTTGGAAAAATAGACATCAATTTTGAATTCGTAATATCAAATAATTCTTAGGATGAATTTTTTGTATTTTTCTGAAAAACATCAATTTTTGATGAATAGTGAAACCACTTAGTGGTAGTTGAAAAACTGAATTTTTTTAATTTTAATTAAATATTACCACTTATGTGAATTGAATTTCAAAAATCCGAGAGACACAGTTAATATCAGGTACTAAAATTTGGTTCAATAAGATGAAAATAATTTTTGGTGAATAGTAACTTTTTACTTTTATTTACCACGGTTAAAAGTAAATAGGATAATTAAGGGTAAAAATGATATTATTATTACCCTAAAAAATGTCCTAATTCTATTGGATATGCGTAATTCGACCAGAAACAATGTTAGGAATGAAATATGACCATTTAGGTCCCCATGGATTAGATTAGGACATTTATTATTAATTTATTTAAAGAAGGGTTAAAATGGTTAAAATCAATTCTTAATAACTAAAACATTTTTAATATAGGTTTATACATAAGATAAATTAGACTATAAATATTCATTATAAAGATAAAAATATTTCCTACATAATGGTATTTTATTTATAATTTTTAGACATTAAATAATTTAATTTATTTATGACACAATGATGATGCAGTAATTATCTTATTAATAAAATATTGACATAATTGATGTTATAAATACCCAAATAAATGTAATTTGAGACTTTATATGAATTACACTAATTTTCTAGGTCAATATGACATGTTAGTATTGATATAAGTAACTTTTTTAGAACTAATCATCCTGTTATGATTTTAACAAAAATCAATTACCAAATAGTGTCAAAATTGACATAAAATAGTTTTTCAAAAAAATATTATATTATTAATTGTTATTTTATTCCTAAAAATATAAGGTTCGGCCAAATGACTTAGATAAGGTTATATATATTAATAATAAACAACTTGGGGTTCGTTTTTCTTGTTATAGTAAGTTTATTAACCTTATAGTGTAAGAAAACAAGAAGACACGGTAAAAGTAAAATTATTTAACTTAAGGTCAAATCTAAATGATAAGGTTAAAATAGAAACCTAAACTTGACTAAATTATATTGGATGAGAGGATTTCGACCCATCCCCACAATATCTTCTAAATAAATCAATTTGTATCTATTAAAAACCGAATATGAATTTATTATAAAATAATATTTTTAGTTTTTTCAAAGGTGCCCCTCTCCTCCCTTATAAAAGGGTGCCTCCTCCCTCTCTTCCTCACACCACTTTGAGCCTTAAATCTTGGCCAAACCTTGACAAATTCTCCTATCCACTTCTATAGAAACATCATAGATGTTCTGGTCTTCTTCAGAGACCAATTGTAGTGCCCTAAGAGGTGGTCTCAAAGAGGCGCTTCAAAGAAGAGGAAATGTCTGTTACCGATTCTTTCAACTTTATTTCTTCTTCCACTTATTCTTCATTAGTTGTTTCATTATGAAGTAATAAAATCAGTATAACTCATATACTGATATGTTATTATATTTATGAAACAACCCGATTTCACCATCTATCCATCCTATGGAAAACGAAATCACCACGCGTGCGTACGTACGGAATACCGTCTCCGCGCGATGGTGAAATCTGTTTTTCCACCAACAACTTACATGGGTGGGTATAATGGTGTAAAGAATAACTATATATGGTTATTATAACATCATACTGATTCTGATATATTATACCATCCACTCCAATTATATTTAATAATTATGGAAATGATATCATCGCTCGTGCGTACGTATGGACTACCGTCTCCACAACGCGATGAGATTCATTCTCCATGTTAACCATACATGAATGGTCATAAAGTTTATATAATGAATAATAATGAAATATATGAAATAATAATGATACTCTATTTATGTATATATATATGTGTGTATTTCATCTATTTAGTTTCATTCAATTAAATAAGGAAATGAAAACAGCGTTCATGCGTACGCACGGCCTACCGTCTCCATGAACGGTGTATTTCATTCCTTTTATCGATCTATAATATATATATATATATATTATGAATATATATTATATATAAATCATGTTTTACATTCTTGAATTATGTAAATCAGGATATATGTAATAATATCAAGAACAACAAGTCAAAACACATACGATAAATGAAATGATTTTACCCAGTACACTGCTTTAACATAGAATTTACAAAGGAACGGGTAATATAAAGTCATAAGTGAAACATATATGATTTCATAACAATAAATATGAATCTGTAATAAGTCAATGACATTATTTAAATCATTATACAGGAGTTTCGGATACGTATGAAGCTTATCAGACCTAAGGTAAGGGATAACTTTTCCAATCTCGTTTTATCCGAGATTGTTTATTCGTAAGTATTTACTGGGTTTATTGTTCTAATCTATGTCCACGTTTCCTAAAAATGGTTTCATGTATGTTTATAGTCCTTTTTACCCATTTTTTAATTTTACTACATGGTATGTATGGAATCATTCTTCTACGAGGAACTTTTTGACTTTTCCGGCAAAAGTACGAGAAGAATGTTTTATGTTTTTTTACTTATATGGAATGAAAGGATTTTTACGGTTTTATAAAGCCTTATATTAATAAAGTTTCCTCCAAAATATTTCATGACTATTTTCAACAAAATCTCTTTCTTTTAAAATTTCATGGCATTTTGTGAAAAGAAAATGATTTTCAAGAAGAAAGGTTATTTTACTCAAGAATTCATTTCAAGTACTTTACCAAAACCATTTCCCATATAAGATGACATTATTTCATATGTGTAAGTTTCAAGTATAATGTCTATATGATTTACATGGTTTCAGATTTATTTTTATGAAGTGATATCCATTTTTTTATATAGATTATGTGATGATGTAATGATCTTTATGAAACCCATTTTATTCTTTGGGTTATTATGAATGATGTATGTTTATTTTGTGGCACAAGTAAGAATGATTTCATTATTAGATGGGTGGGACCTATATATCCCTCCAATGCATTGGGTAAAGATTTATATCTCATGAGATAGACATGGATGGAACGGAAAGTTAAACAGGTTCAGTAATATAGGATTGGAACGAGGAGTGAACTTGATTCAGAAAGGGACTTTGTCCACTAAGATGGTCTTGGTAGCAATGCCTTGGCTAATATGGAAATCGTATCATGTTTTTAATGGTTTCCACAATTAAATGTTTTATTACCATGATAATTTATCATGATTAATTATTCTTCTTGACCTATGCCTTACATACTTCCATGTTTTATGTCATTGATCAAGATTTTGATTTTTAGATTTTATGCTCATGTTTTTTTACATTCAAATGTCTAAGGATTGATTTATGTTCTCTATGCTTAACCTTACTGAGGATTTGAGCTCACCCCTTTTATGTTTTCTTTTCCCTATGATATAAAGAAATGTTTTAGGTAAGAAAACAAAAGGGGATGATCTGTATGGGAGATGTTGAAGATCTTCCACAACGATTAGAAGATTTTGTTCCGAGTTTCCAAAGACATTAAACTATTACGGTCCTTGTGTGTCTATTTTTTTTATGTATTATGTATTCCGAAAAAGTAATGTAATGTCCATGTACGTCAAGTTATGGGTCTCTACAGTTGGTATCAGAGGCAAAGGAGGTACGAATGTATCCGATCCTTCGGAACTCTCACATGTGAGCGTTGGACGAAACATGGCTCTCCGCCCAAGGGCTTCATGAGGATATGGCTGCCACTAGGGAGGGTGGTGTGTCCCGCCCAGGGGGTGTAGCCACCCATGGAGTGCCCTAAGAGGTATCAATTATAGTCCACTGGAAGTAATCCCAGACCATTATAGATGGTATCAGAGGAAAGGTTTAGTCAATCATTGGAAACTAGGATGCGAGAACTTTAGTGAGATCCCTATAGATATTTCTAAGATATGTCTAGGGATGTCCCTATAGTTGAGTATAAGTATAGCTTATAGTCCTATAATTACGGTAACGATCATAGAATTAAGCCTAAGATGTTAGATATTAAAGGTACTCCCCCTTTATTATGTTGTTTTTCCTAGCATGATTTTTGCCTCTCACACTATTATTTTTGGGTTTTATACGATGGCTGGAACCCGAAGGAACCGTGTTGACCAATGAAATGGACTATGCAATGTTTGTCCTCCTGAACAAAAAAATGTTATGGGAGATGGAGTGAAAAATCTTATTGCTATACTTACACAAGCTATGAATCATTCTGAACTTCCAAATGATCAGAGAAGGGAACAATATTCTATTGAGACCTTCAAGAGGCAACGTACACCTTCTTTCAGTGGGTCTTCTGATCCACATGTTGCTGAAAAATGGATCAATACCGCTGAAAAGATATTATCAGTTCTTCAATGTTCTGGAAATGATAATGTCATCTTAGCAGTATATCGTTTGGAAGGTGAATCTGATCAATGGTGGAATCTTATCAAGAATACGAGGCCAAGAGATGAAATTGAGTTCATGGAATGGGACGAGTTCAAGAACATATTTTTCAATAAGTACTTCCCTCGTATTCTTCGAACAAAGATGGAGAAGGAGTTTCTTGAACTAAAGAAAAAGGATGATGAATCTGTTGGTGTATACGAAGCGAATTTTACAAGGCGTGCAAGGTATGCATCTGGCTTTATCATCTAACCTGAAAATAATGTTGATCGATTCTTAAGTGGCTTAAATCCAAATCATCGAAGGGCATTATCTATAAGAGACTTCAGTAGCTATGAATAAATTGTGCGTTGTGCTATCAAGGTAGAAATGGAAGTTTGTTTTACTTATCCATCTCCTGGTTTTGACAAGAAACGAAAGAAGGATTTCAAGGACAAATCTGAGAATAATGGTGAAAAGAAGATGAATGTTTCCTTATGATCAAATTGTGGAAAGAAGCATGGTGGATATTGTCTTAAAGGTACTAGAAAATTTTTTAATTGTGGAAAAGAAGTTCATCGAGAATCTGAGTGTCGAAGTAATGGAAAAATGGTTGCTTATGCTGTGAATAAAGAAAAGACTGCAAAGAACGCACCACCAACACTTCAATGCTTCAAGTTCATGGAAATGGGGTATTATGCTAATAAATGCCCTAATCCAAGGGTTAGTGATGATCGACAAGAGAAACCACTTAAGGCAAAAGACAAAGGGAAGTCCCATGCGATCACTATTGGAGATGTTTAATATGACAACGATGTGGTGGAATGATTAAGTGTTTATGTAATGGGATTCAAAAATAATGTTGTATATAGTATCGTGGAATATTGGAATATTTATGAATTGGTATATTGTGGTTTTCAATAATATTATGGTACCGGTAACCATGGAAAGTTATTAAGATATTTTTGGAAAGAAGATGATATGCGCATAATGAAGGGATAAGGAGAAAATGAAATGTTTGAAAGTATTCATGAGCTCATGACTAATATAAGGAAACAGTTATATCATGGTTTGAGTATATAGAATTTTGGTGTTTTGGTATGTGGAACGAGTTAACTTTTGACAGTACTCATATCTTCACTAAGATTCAATGGGTATTCATTTTTCAAGAGAGTACATGATTAAGGCCTTCAAATGATTGGAATGTGACCAACAAGACATATCTTAATATATATGGGGATAAACGATGGTATTAACGTGCTTATTATATGAAATATCTGGTAATTGTTTTCACTATAATATGAGAGTGGACTGCAGTATTATGGATAAGCCTAAAGATTGGAATGGATTATGTTGGACATAAGTTAGTATTGTTTAAGGATAAATTTTTTTTCGATATTATTGATGGGATGTTATAGTAATGTAGTTTTAGAAAAAGGACAACTTGTAGGATGGGCGACAACCCATCGCATCGGACAAGGCTGTGGGAATCGAACCCACAACCGAAGTGTGACTGGACTGTATTGCCTACCACTGGCCTACATGAAGTCTGTGTTTAGTAGAAACTAGTTTTATTATATTAAGCAGTATTATATATGATGTATAAGTCCATTTTAGGAACCATATATGATTTATCTCAGTATAGATGGACTTATGTATTTTTGATAACATTTATAACCTTTTGTTTGAGACATATGGATTGACTCATCATTCTATCACGTGATCTGCTAACACTTCACGAATGACAAATTCAACTTCATTTCTTTAAGAGATGAAGTGGAAATTGTCCAAATAACGACCAACGGTGAGACTGTACCAAAATCATGAAAGTATTTCTTCTAATTCCAATTTCATCAAATTTAGGGAAATGATCCTGAAAACCAAAAAAAATTTCCTAGTGCCCTTATATCCGATGAATCAGATGGTACCTTAGATCATCACAAATCTATGGCTTTGTGATTGATGGATTTTTCATAGCCATGTTCTCTACCACTCTCCATCAGAACTTGAGGGTAAGATTTTTATTCCATATCCATATTTTCACCTATATTATCCATTATGGAAACCCAGTGATGAGTTTCTTTGGGTAATCATTACATTTCATACTTTAGTTTTTAAAATTATGTTTTTGTATTCCTTTTTAAGATGTGGGTTTCTATAAATAGTAAACGATTTATAACCTCAACGAATTTCAAGGGAGAAATTCATTTTAAGGGGGGTAGAATGTAACACCTCGAGATTTTATGAAAAATATTTTTTTAATTTCATTGATGTCTTGTTTTGTAAGCTACAACAAGATTTACTTGTGCTATACGCAACACCGTATGCACCTGCAGTACACACAACACTATTCTTGGTTCATGTTATACCCAATTTTGATAGTTGTTATTCTACGAAACATTGATTGTATATATATATATATTCAATGTATAAATGAAATATGGTTAGATTCTGTTATACGAAACAATGGAGGAGTCTTGCACAACACGCAACCCTGACTTGGCTTGCCATACACGCAATCACGACTTTCCTCGATAGTGTGTGTTGTATGCAATACCATGTTTCACTAAACAACAATATATTGTTATAATATTATTATGTACTTGCCGTTATGAATAGTATTAACTACAATTTGAATTTTATAACATTATTATTAATCTTACACATTTTCTAGAATATGGTATGAGAACAAAATAAAGTTTTCATGTAAAATATGTATTTTTCAAAAATTGCAGTTTTCCCACCTTTTGCTGACGCCCCCACCATAAATATTGTTTTTTACATGTCTATAAGTTCAATTTGAAAAAATAAATTTCTTCTTTGGAATCAGGATATAAAAATTTACTTTGGATAAATTTTTCATATTATTCTGATAAGTTTCATATTTTAATGAATAGTAAAAATACTCTAAATTTTAATTAAAAACAAATTTTTTCATCAAAATACTTTATATGGTTAGATTATCTTTTTAATTGGTTTTAAAGTGTAATTAGAATATATTTTTACCATTTAATACAATGTTTTTCATTGGAATTAATTTAACTTTGAAATTGGATATAAACAAGTATCAATCTTTTGATTATTTTTGTTTATTAAAAACACGTTATTTGTTTTGATAACGGGAATTAAATTTAATATTAATTAATGACACTTATATGTTATTAATTTGGAAAAATAGACATCAATTTTGAATTCGGAATATCAAATAATGCATAGGCTGAATTTTTGGTATTTTTCTGAAAAATTTCAATTTTCGATGAATAGTGAAACCACTTAGTGGTAGTTAAAAAACTGTCTTTTTTTAATTTAAATTAAATTTTACCACTTCTGTGAATTTAATTTCAAAAATCCTAGAGACACGGTTAATATCAATGACTAAAATGTGGTTCAATGAGATGAAAATAATTTTTGGTAAATAGTAACTTTTTACTTTTATTTACCACGGTTAAAAGTAAATAGGATAATTAAGGGTAAAAATGATATTATTATTACCCTAAAACATGTCCTAATTCTATTGGATAAGTGTAATTCGACCAAAAACAACCTTAGAAATAAAATATGACCATTTAGGTCCACTTGGATTAGGTTAGGACATTTATTATTAATTTATTTAAAGAATGATTAAAATGGTTAAAATCAAAGTGTAATAACTAAAACATTTTTAATATAGAGTTATACATAAGATAAATTCGACTATAAATATTCATTAGAAATATAAAACGATATCCTACATAATTATATTTTATTTATAATTTTTAGACATTAAATAATGTAATTTATGTATGACACAATGATGATGAAATAATTATCTTATTAATAAAATATTGACATAATTTATGTTATAATTACCCAAATAAATGTAATTTGAGCCTTTATATGAATTAATATAATTTTATAGGTTAATATGAAATGTTATTAGTTATTTAATTAACTTTTTTTGAACTAATCATTCTGTTATAAGTTTCACAAAAATCAATTACCAAATAGTGTCAAAATTGACATAAAATAGTTTTTAAAACAAATATAATATTATTAATTGTTATTTTATTCCTAAAAATCTAAGGTTCGTCAAAATGACTTATATAAGGTTATATATATTAATAATAAACAACTTGGGGTTCTTTTGGCTTGTTATAATAAGTTTATTAACCTTATAGTGTAAGAAAACAAGAAGACACGGTAAAAGTAAAATTATTTAACTTAAGGTTAAATCTAAATGATAAGGATAAAATAGAGACCTAAACTTGTTTAAATTCTATTGGATGAGAGGATTTCGACCCATCCACACATTAACTTCGAAATAAATCAATTTGGATCTATTAAAAATAGAATATGAATTTATAATAAAATAATATTTTTAGTTTTTCCAAAGGTTCCCCTCTCCTCCCTTATAAAAGGGCACCTCCTCCATTTATTCCTCACACCAATTTGAGCCTTCAAGCTTGGCCAAAACCTGCCAAATTCTCTTCTCAAATTCTATATAAACATCATAGAGGTTCTGTTCTTCTTCAATGACCAATTTTAGTGCCCTAAGAGGAGGTCTCAAAGAGGCGCTTCAAAGAAGAGGTAATGTCTGTTACCGATTCTTTCAACTTTATTTCTTTTTCAACTTCTTCTTAATTAGTTGTTTCATTATGAACTAATAAAATCAGTATAACTCATATACTGATATGTTATTATAAGTATGAAACAACCCTATTTCACCATCTATCCATCCTACGGAAAATGAAATCACCACACGTGCGTACGTACAGAATACCATCTCCACGCCGTGGTGAAATCTGTTTTTCCACCAACGCCTTACATGGATGGGTATAATGGTGTAAAGAATAACTATATATGGTTATTAAAACATAATACTGATTCTGATATATTATACCATCCACTAAAATTCTAGTCAATAATTATGGGAATGATATCATCGCTCGTGCGTACGTATGGACTACCGTCTCCACGACGCGATGAGATTCATTATCCATGTTAACCATACATGAATGATCATAAAGTTTATATAATGAATAATAATGAAATATATGAATTAATAATGCTACTAGATTTATGTATATATATATTTATGTCATCTATTTATATTCATTCAATTCAATAAGGAAACCGAAATAACATTCATGCGTACGTACGGCCTACCGTCTACACGAACGATGTATTTCATTCCTTTTATCGATCTATAATATATATATTTGTATATGATGAATATATATTATATATAAATCATTTTTTAAATTCTGGAACTATGTGAATCAGGATATATGTAATAATATCAAGAACGACAAGTCAAAACACATACGATAAATGAATCATTTTACCCAAAACGCAGCTTTAACATGGAATTTACAAAATAACGGGTAATATAAAGTCATAAGTGAAACATATATCATATCATAAAAATAAATATGATTCTGTAATAAGTCAATGACAATATTTAAATCATTATACAGGATGTTCGGATACGTACGAAGCATGTCGTACCTAAGGTAAGGGATAAATTTTTCAATCTCGTTCTTATCCGAGATTGTTTATTCGTAAGTATTTACTGGGGTTATTGTTCTCATCCATGTCCATGTTTCCTAAAAATGATTTCATGTATGTTTAAAGTCCTTTTTACCCATTTTTTACTTTTACTACATGGTATGTATGGAATCTTTCTTCTATGAGGTACTTTTTGACTTTTCCAGAAAAAGTACGAGAAGAATGTTTGTTTTAACTTATACGACATGAAAGGATTTTTACGGTTTTATGAAGCCTTATTTTCATGAAGCTCCCTACAAAATATTTCATGACTATTTTCAAAAAAAATCACTTTCTTTTAAAATTGCATGGTATCTTATGAAAAGAAAATGATTTTCAATAAGAAAGGATATTTTCCTCAAGAATTCATTTCAAGTAATTTACCAAAACCATTTTCCATATAAGATGACATTATTTCATATGTGTATGTCTCAAGTATAATGTCCCTATGATTTACATGGTTTCACATTTCTTATTATGAAATGATATCCATTTATTCTATATAGATTATGTGATGATGGAATGATGTTTATGAAACCCATTTTATTCTTTGGGTTATTGTGAATGATGTATGTTTATTTTGTGTCACAAGTAAGAATGATTTCATTATGAGATGGGTGGGACCTATATATCCCTCCAATGCATTGGGTAAAGATTTATATCTCAGGAGATAGACATGGCTGGAACGACAAGTTAAACCGGTTCAGTAATACCAGACTGGAACGAGGACTGAACTCGATTCAGAAAGGGACTTTGTCCACTAAGATGGTCTTGGCAGCAATGCCTTCGCTACTATGGAAATGATATCATGTGCTTAATGGTTGCCACAATTACATGTTTTATTCCCAAGATAATTTATCATGATTAATGTTTCTTCATGATCTATGCCTTACGTACTGCCATGTTTTATGTCATTGCTCAAGATTTTGATGTTTAGATTTTATGCTCATGTTTTTTTACATTCAAATGTCTAATGATTGTTTTATGTTCTCTATGCTTACCCTTACTGAGCATTTGAGCTCACCCCTTTTATGGTTTCTTTTCCCCAGGATATAAAGAATGGTTTTAGGTAAGAAAACAATAGGGGAAGATCTATATGGGAGATGTTGAAGATCTTCCACAATGATTAGATGATTTTGTTCCAAGTTTCCAAAGACACTAAACTAT
Organism: Viscum album; assembly: GCA_963277665.1. NCBI lineage: Eukaryota > Viridiplantae > Streptophyta > Magnoliopsida > Santalales > Viscaceae > Viscum > Viscum album. Next base: position 52,466,943 of record OY728166.1, read on the forward strand.
TACGGTCCTTGTGTGTCTGTTTTTTTATGTATTAAGTATTCCGAAAAAGTAATGTAATATCCATTTACGTCAAGATACGGGTCTCTACATTCACCAAGTGAAATACCAATTATGTCTCCTGATAATGCACTAATCTGAATATTGATAGAGGTTATTTCCCAATAAAGTACATTGGTGTTCCTATTTCTTCAGGGAGGCTCCACATCCATGACATTGATCAAATTGCGAGCAGAATATCGAGCAGGCTACTAAACTGGAATAACCAATATCTATATTTTGGAGACAAAATTACCTTAATTAAAAGTTTTTTTATCATTCCCAACCAGGTTATGGCTTCAACCAACGTTCTGAAGGGTCTCATCAATAATATCGACAGGATCCTAGCTAGTTATGATTCGGATTCCAGATCTGAAGGTAAATGACATTGGGTATTGTAGGAGTAGATGTAAAGGATAATTAATGATGTAGGGAATAATGTGAGGACCCTCATTAGCACCATAAAATTTATGCTTTCATGTATCTGATGGGATGTTATTGAGGGACACAAGATTTGGGGAAGGGAATTCCCCACATATTGATGGACAATCTAGAAAACACTAGAGGAAAGACATCTTCCTTCTCTGCTAAGATTCACCAGCTCATTTCTACCCACCAATCGCATTTTCACTAGATCATTTGGGAAGGTAACATCCCTTTATGGACTCAAAAATGGGCATGTCTGATTATTGGTTTTCCATTTTGTCCTTCCCCCATGATCTTGTTTTTGGAAGGGCCTCTCTATCAAGAATTCTGTAAGGTAGTTCTGAATGAGGAGCATCAGGACATCATCAACTCAATATTCATCTTCAAAGGGCCCAAAAAATGCATCTCTACTACCTCATCATAAGTGGCATTCACCAACAGGGATATCAGGAGGCTTTATTTTGAGAAATATCAACACAACTACTTGAATGACATGGTATGGTGCACTAGGATACCTTCAACGTACAATTTTCATTCATGTAGAATAAAAATATAGACGGTGGAAACAGATGATAACATCATGAAGCATTGAATTTTTATTTCCTCTCGATTCCACTACTTTAGATTGTCATGGGGGTAAAGCATGTTCCATCTCTTCTTTGAAGGTGAATGGGCCCAGAATGTCTAGTATTTCATTGGTTTCATCTATTTGTCAAATGGGAATACATACGATTTGCAATCATTATATATATGTTTTTTAATGGGATGTCAGAGGTGGGTCCTAGAAGAATGGGGGATCAATCATACATATCAGCATTTTATGGCATCTGTAGTAGGCATCGAACTGATCAAGGTATGAGGGACTCAATCCTACTTCAAGGATTATCTTGGTACGTATAAAGAACATATAGATCACCATGTCTTCCCTATTCAATGTCACCAATTTCTCTCCCTTTCAAAACCTACTCAAAGCACATTTCCTGGCATCCCAAGTCTTCTACCACAATCCAAAGGGAATATGGGTTCGTTGGAACCCACCGATAGAGGAATATAAGTTTCATATATATAGTTTGTTCATTTGGGAAAAATTGAGAGGTGTGGGGTGGTGAGGGACACCTAGGGGAACATCATTCTGGCCTTTACAGAGACTTATGGGAATGGTGAACTTCTATAAAATGAGGCGGAAGCTATACTGACAGTCCTATCCCTATGAGGGAATTAAAACATGTAGATATCCCAAGTTAAAAATGAAACTTTGATACTTCATGAAACATTTCTTAGAAGATGTGTTACCCCATGGTTTATATCTTACGTGGTCAGAATGTGAAAGCTAAATCTGAATAATAACAAACAGGTTGTTCACCCTTGGAGATGAGGGAACAAGGTTGTGGAACCTCTCGAATCCATGGAAAAAGTGGGGCTAACTATTCTCCTTAATACCCTTTTTTCAATCTGGAGGGGGATTACCTAATTAGAGGAGATTTTTTGGGTATCCATTATTCTAGACCCCATTAGACATTGATGTTGTTTTCTATCAATAATAAAATATATGAAGTTGGATGGAGTGGAAGCACATGTCCTATGGTCCTTATCATCTGCCTAATTGTGTCACATGTAGCACATGACTCACCATCCTTGTAACAACACACGCCATGTAGTGGGAATGTATGTTGTGACCATGCTTCTCGGGACCATGCCCTATAGTTCTGTACATGTATGTGTGAATGACCTCATATATTCTTATTTTTTTAGATGTAATTTTTCTCCACCGAAGTTTTCCACCACTTTTTTCTAGTCATGTCTGTGTACGTTGGTACCAGTACATGTTTCAGGAAATGTACTTTTATATAGAGTCTTTCCCATGTGGTCTATCAAATGGTTCACCCACCTAAGGACAAGGTACATGGATTTTAAGAGGGATACATGTGGTAGCATCATTATTATTTCTTGGATACCTAACCGGTGAACATATGTTCCTACACACCATGTGTCTATCCATGTAAATAACGTGTAGTTGGGTTTTCCCTAGAATCTCAGATATGATTTATGTTCCTCAATTCATGTTATGATGCCTTTTTATTTTGGTCCAATATCCACAAAAAATTATCAGTGATAGTATTTGACATTTGATTCCATCCAAATAGGTGACACAAATATGATTTCAACCTCCAATGTTATTATCATTGTTCTACTCATACCCACCACACTTCATGGTTCTCCCAATCACCATGGATTTTATTTCTGTTTGTTAAAATGATCACCCATTCCCCATAAAAAACCATTTCTATTCTGATTCCATTGGTCTATTCCTGGTTTTCTGATCCTTCATGATTACTAGTGTCTGATTGGGCTCGATACCTCATAAAAATTTCTAACCAAAATTGTGGGGTCTAACTATTCATGAATACAAGGAAATCCAGGGGAAATGAACCATAATAAGAGATTAACTATAGTATTCCATGAATTATTGGATAAAGATCATAAACTATAATATCAGGGTTAGATAACAATTCAAAACAAATTTAATCAGGTAAAAAGAAACTTCTTAGACAACAATTCGCGCAAATCAATTGAAGGAATTGACCATATCAATCAATTTAATCAACATGGTTGTACACAAATGATTGATGAGTCTTACCCAGAGAATTGATTTTTTCATGTAGGAATGTTATTTCTAATGATCGAAGGATGTCATTGTGTTCGCTGCATTCCAGTCTGCTCTGATCATGTGTTTTGTCATCCTCTGATGTGAATTGAAAATTATGGAGGATGGATCATCTATTGGTAGGTCCTTGGATTATTAGGGTAAAATTTTGGGAATCACGATGGAATTATATTTATAAACATTATTTTTGTGAATGTAAATTATTTTTTATTTAAATATTTAATTAATCGATTGATATTTATGCCATTGAGAAAGGTGTCAAAGTGCCCTGCACTAACACAATTTATGTCACTCCTAGGGTAACCACCACAATCTGGACTCAAACATGGACTCATATTTCATATTTGAGAATATTTTTATGATTTATCCATATTTCATTTAGAACCATACATGCGTACTATAAAATATATATTTTATTTTTATAAAATAAATTTTGGTCACACTAGCCCTATGAATTTCATTCTATATCAAGACATATATTTAGAAATATATATATAAATATTTAATGGTCGAACAAGGAAAAATTAAATACTATACATCACACCCTCCTTCATGACTTTTTTACCTGAAAATAAAAACTATGAAAACAACTCAAGATACTAATCTCGTTCATGCCACTCCCACTGCAAAGAACTCTATTAAATGTTTTCTTACTACCACAACATGTAAAAAAATGGGATGGTCCATACATGAAGGGTAATATCCTTTCAATACTCAGTAGTCTCTCAGTGGTCCATATTGGTGGTACCATTCTTGATGTCCATCTCACCCATTTCTATGGAGTGTATTCATTCATGATAATATCTCTTTAGATGAAAAATGTGGAATATGTTTTGAACATTCTTTCTCTTTGGGAGTAGGCTATAGTGGTAAGAAACCTATCAATCTTGATTCATGATCTATAATGTCCAAAGTAATATATGGGATAGCATTATACCAAGACAAACCTTAGAAATTCATATCATCGCGGGCACTCTGGAAAACATGGTCTCCCAGTTTGAACTTAAAGGGCCTATGGTGGTGATATGTCTATGATATTTTCTTATCTGGGTCATTCTCATCTGCTCACAGATGACCTCAAAATTCTCCATCATCACCTTACTCATATATGGACTCATATGAGAAGTCTCTCTAATCACTATCCAAACCATTGGTTCCCTACATGGTCTCTAGTACAGCGATTCAAATGGTCCCATACTGTTATTATAGTGGTATCCATTATTTTAATAAAAATATAAAAAGGGAAAATAATCCAACAAGATAATGAAAATGTATAACATGTAAGACCTTATAATATACTACAACACCATGATAGTGCACTCTGTTTCCCCTTCGGTATGTGTTTGAAAGGATGTACTCATCCTAATTTGTGTCCCTAAGGCCTCCTCAATTCCTCCCCACAATCATGAAATAATATACGTTTCAAAATATGATACAATCAATGAGGAAACCCCAATAATTAAATTGATCTCCCATACATACAGAAATGCCAAAAAATCCACTGAGAACTTCTCCCTAATAGCAAGGAAGTGTTCCCACATCATGATTACGTCAAATATCACTCATATGGAATCATGTCCATTCATTGTGCATGGAATACATGTCACAATTTCTAGGGTTATTTCATCCAACATACTCTCTATGATCTCACTATGCTAAAAGCACCTCATGGAACATGGTGCTCAGCCTTCACCTAAGGATTTGTGAGGAACTGAGAGATGAACTAAAAGACACATCATTTCATGTCGGATCATAAAAACTACCAATTTAGGTATTTTACATCACCCCAGCATGAGGATGTACATCGAGGGTGGATGTTTAAACACTTGCATCACCTCCTCCCACATAGGCACCACAACCACCATCCTTCCCTATAAAAAAGTTGTGATTCTCCCATTCATAATATCCATCAAGTTATCTACATATTTGTATTATATCATGTATTACATCACAGTTTTTGTCTCCTAGATATGAATCCTATATAGACTCATGAAGACAAGGATTCAACAACATTGAATGCAGAAAAATTGAACCCTCCTGCTCCACCATGGTCAGTTTCAGGGACACCAACTGCTCTTGATCCTCATACACCATGAAGTGCTATGATATCCTTATAAGTGTATATTATACTATTTTTCTCTTTTACAATTTATATATTATATCAATTTCATATTCATCTAGTCAATTCAACCAGTTTCATTGTCTCTTGTTCCGGTCTCTCTACATGAAAATGTACAATATAATCTAATGCTTTGAGTAAACCCAAAAGTTCACTCATATAAGCTAGTGCCTCCAATTCATTAGGGAGATTAATACTACTTTAATATCTATGATATGGGTCATGTATTCCTTGTTATGTGTTCTCAAATACCTCTACGCATATGTGATTACAACCTATAGCTTCATCAAAGGATATCCAATCCTAACTATTGAGGCATCACAATAAACTAAGAGATCAATAGATTCATTTGGTATTATTTATAACACTAGATAACTCTTTATCTTCTTCCTCCACACCTCAAAGAGTCTGGGGAACTATTTGTTCTTGGTAAACTACTACCTTATCCATTTCAGAGTGATGAGAGGGGCTAAAATACTGTTGATGTTTCACACAATCCTCATGTAATACCCTATCCTTCCATGGATTCTCTACTCCCTTGACATTTACTTAGATGGATACTATGAAATCATTTAATCAATATTCACTACCTCTATAACTAAACCATGATTTTAAATAACTTTCCACAAAAACTGAACAACATGAATCAATAATATGCACATCATGATCTTTTTTAAATTATGGTTCTCTCAGATCATATCTAGCAACATCCTCAAATAATCTTCCTACTCATCCTCTAATATAGTGTAGATGAGTATGTCTTCATTTAGCATGATCATAAAATGGTCCAACTTTGGATGAAAATCCATGATCATCAAAGACATAAAAATGTTGGGGGAATTCATCACAACAAACAAAATCACTATGAACTTATCATGTGCGTATAAACCACAAAATACAAGCATTGGAATATGAGCTTCATGAACAATCAACTAGTGGTATATGAACCTAAGATAAATCGTTTAGAACAATATCATGCCTTATAACTGGATAAATATTTCATTAATCATCGGGAAGGTGTATAGTTTTATTGTGGATTGGTTTAGTCATTTATAATCTGTGAAAAGGCACAAACACTCATTCTAAATTTTCCTAAGAAACATTGGAGTTTCCCTTGGGGGAACTCAGGGTATGATGAAACATTTCTCTTGAAGGTTCATTCCCTACAATTTTAGTCCTCGTAGAATTGTAGGGGCTATCTGATATTCCACAAATGAAATCCTAGTGGTCATGGGATGAAAGTTGATGAAATACTCAATCTCCCTCCAAAGAGGTAGTCATAGAAAACCCATACGGAATATATCCTTATAATCCATCAAAAACAAATAAAACTAGATAGATAAAGAGGTTGTTATACCATGGTCTATACTCACTAACTGATGGGTGATGGGATTAAGACTTCTGATTGAAACACACACATTCCCTTCCACAATATCTCTCTCACCAAAATAAAATATCATCTCATCTGTGTGTAGGGATATGACATGAATACAGGGAAAATAAATAAGGTCTAGGACCATGGTAAATCAAAAGATTCCAAATATGAAATAATAGGATTATATTGTGATGAAAAAATGGTCCCACATGATCCCCTATCCACTATGAAATAAATATCATTGCTAGTATATAATTGATATAAAAGATGTGTTCCCTTGAGGAACCTAAAGATGATGCTTTTAGAATTCTGCCTCAACTAGGAGTTCCAAATATTTTACCAAAAGTATATAGATGATGTAATTTGGGGAACCAATTAATGAAAATAATAAATAAATAGAAGAATAAACATTGGTCAAACCAATAATCATCTTACGAGATGTGATTTCATAAGACTCCAAATCATGTAGTTTTCCATGACCCAGACTGCAAGCTCCCTGAGCATGAAGTGAGTTGTATGAGGTGGTGGTGGTGCAGGATGAACATAAATCATATTCCACCACACATAGATGTTCCAACTAATATGACAACTCCACCACTCTAGGGACAACCATTTACACCCTAACTGGGAGATCCCTAATCAAGGTGATTCCTCTAATATTGTCATTTTTCTGGTACATGTTTCATTCCTTAAAAAGTTTGGTTGGGTAGTCAAGTGATATATGTCCTCTCATATCCCATTTATAACACTGACCCTCTTCAGGGAGCCCTGGTGGTCTAATTTCCTTGCACCTAAGAACTCAATCTGAATACTAATTGTTAATGTACTCTATGTTCCAAGATCCTACTGACTATCTCCAGCTAATTGTAGCAAATGACTCATCTATGTGATTCCCACTCCAGGCTTTAGCTGATTGGAGTCACTTATCCAAAAATATCTCCATCACTAGAGCCCATTGCATCACCATGTCATAGGTGGGGATGAAAAAGGGAACAACATTAGTACAGATCTATCGGTGGAGTTCGTTCTATGATATCCATACATGTATGTAGCCAGCATTGATCATGTTATGTTGTTATCATGAAATATTTATAAAACTCATTGCACACTCAATCCCCTTAATATCTCCTTTCTATAGCTCCATATGCTCATAAATTTAAACTGAGTTTAGGATGGGGGTGGGTAGTACTCCTCGTTGAATAGAATCTAATGTATTTACTTCATAGTGTTGACTCATCATGGATCTGTCTGATAAGTTTCTACCAGTTCCCAATGGATCCATGAAATATTCCAGCTGTTAGTGAAACCATATGAACTATCAGCCTCTGACCAAGCCAGAAGATTTGGACCACTGACTCTATCCAACCTCTTCTCCCTTAGGATGTGGATTCTACGAAACCTAAAAAGCCTCTCGTGCTAGGTCTCACATAGCACACTAAGACTAGTAACATCCATAGATGCCTCTACTAGGATGATATGATTCTTGTAGGTGGATGTATTGTAACCTTCCCACATGGATTATGAAGGACACATGATTTACCATGAAAAAATTCCTCATTGCTCAGTGGGATTCTTAATAATTTGGATCTGGTATCCTAGGTGGTTGTCATCACCGATGCATCTTGATAATTATCAAGACACACCATGGTCAGATTATTATGTGAATATATCAAAAAATTGATGATCTTACTCGACAAGGAAATTAAATGATTCAATACTATATAAAGCATGTTCAATTGATCCATGTAACCAATGTCTTTGTTTGCCGAGTAGATAATAACATAGTCTAGGTATCGATGAATGTATTTGTGGGAATCCCACATAGTTATCAGACTCCCTATTATGAGTTCCACACCCATGAAACTATGATATTTTTTCCATAAATTCAAATCAAATTCCTATAAGGGGGGTTTTCCGAACAACTTCCAAATTAATTAACATTCTAAAATACCAATCTGTCATGACCTGACATGAGATGGGTCTTGAGTCTCAACATCCCCAAGACCACCTCCAAAAGCTATGGGTGTAAAAAATGCTGAGAGAATAACTAACATGGTGGGGCATTTTCATGTGTACCTATATGCACATACATAGCCATATATCAACGTAGAAGTTCATAGTGAAAGAGTAAAATTGAAATAAAACATGACTTTTAAGAAAGCATGCTTAAATTATAAGGTGTACAACTGTACTAAAATACAAGCTGAAATGTAAAGGGGAAAAATTAATTCCCATCTAGAAATATGTCACAACCAGAAATAAGAGGAAATTTAAACTATTGAGGGAGCCCTATTTCTAAATCCCAAGCAGTGACCACCGTATGTGGCCCAATGTACCTTGTATCCCTATGATATTATGAATTCATCACCGACCACTCTTTCATCTGTGATAATCATGACATATATGGGAAAATCCCATGCATTTGTTAGAATATACATTGTAGGTAAGATGCCTTGAAATCAGAAGGTGGCATATTATGAGATATAATAGGAATAGAAATATAGTATATGCAAGATATGGTCAAAGAGAATAGATCAATCTAAAACTAGAGTAGATTTATCCACATCCAATCACAATGGGATCAGCATGGTGAGTAGATTAACTAGTCATTATGTATTTATCACCAATAGAAAGTGTGTATGTAAAATGCCCAAGTCTTAAACATTACATAACCTTGAATTAAGATAATAATTATCATTGAGGATCTTTTCAGGATTAGAATTTTAGTGAATTAGTCCATAACTATTGAATTACATCTCAAAAATTATAATATAGAAACTTATACTCAGTATCCATTTTTTTATAAAATAAAAATTCTTAAAAGAAAAAAATAATTATTTTCTTGATATATATCATCATTGATTTCATCATTTCTATAACCATGCCTAATACCCTGTGAAAAAATAAAAAAACATGCGACGAGCATAAAAAGATTGGCTAATGTTATAAAATAATGAAAGAAAACATTAGATCATCAATACATACAAAACATAAGCTATTAAACATACCTCATGAAATTATATGATTTGTGAAAAACACATATAAATCATAAATCCTAAAGGTATATTGTGGCATCCATAAATAACATAAATTGTAGCTTTCATTGCTATGTAGGGAGTTACAATAAGAATAACCATCATATTATATTCCATAAATCTCTTTGGATAAACATTAATGTTTACCTATGTCATGTTACCCAATGCATTGGAGAGATATCTTGGGCTCACCCACCCTAGGTTTATCACGGACCCCCCCCCCCCCCCCCCCGTATACGTAAACAATGCCAAATAACCATAAGATATTCATATAACATAAAATAAGAATAAATTAAAGATATCATTTCAACATTTTAATACCAAAATATCATTTCATGTTATTGACATAATAAATTCTTTATCAAACAATTTTCAAAATGATTTAAAAAATTTAACCAAAATATTTTTGAGTCAAAGTGTCCCATACCACTTTGTAGCATTTTAATGAATTTTAATTTCAACACATTCATGTCAATATAAAATAAATCCTTAAAACCATTTTTAAAACATCTACATTAATGGAAATTATATAGACGAACAAATCCTACAAACATTTAAAAAGATATTTTAGTTAATGAGTTCCTAACCAAATGAGAGACACTTCAATACAAATAATTGATGAATAACATTAATGAATGCTTATAATATCATGATAATAATGATATTAAATATATAATTTTTCAAAGGGATGTATATATACCATATAAATGTGAATTTGTGTTTAACAACAAATAAGACTCAATAGAATGTAAATTAAGACAAAGTCCCTTAAAAAATCATATCCTTAGATTAAGGACATATCAATGACATAATTATGTATTAAAAAATAGAATCCTCCAAATATAAGTGTATATAAAGTGTAAAACAATCATAGTTAATTCGCACATATTCATAGCACAACATAACTGAGATGTATATGATTAACCCAAAGAATTTCAAATGGGTTTAGATGTTCTCTTAAAGAAATTTGATAGCCTAACGACATCTCATAAAAACTCAGAACATTAAATAATGAGAATGAAAATGGTATCTCATAGCATGGACATAAAATTTACATAAACAAATATATATAAGTATATATCCCAACATATAAAGATGTAAATTAAAAGTCATGACCAAAAGAAGTCTTTTTTATAGGGGAGGGTCATAGGTTCGTTTATTGATTTGGTAACATACGAAACACACACCCCATGAATGAAGGATCATAAAATGAAGATGAAAATACCCATAAATTAAATTATATTACACAAACAATAAAATCGTGGGATATGAATACCCCACATCAATGTAAATATTGGAAATATAGCATGAATTTTATGGGAATTAAATGTTATATGTAAACCCCGTACCATGTAGTAATCAATCGAGTCGTATGACCAATATTTAATAACCGTAAAATGAGTCATAGAACACCCTGAATATAAAGCGAATAATGATAATTTATATCAAATGGTAGTACACAATACACCACATGCAATTAATAAGTAGTGATCAATGGTAATATAACAAAATTAAAAGTGAGATAAGAAACCCCTTACCCCATGTCTAACTTGACTCGTATGATCCATTTTCTTCATAAATAATAAACTGATGTTAATTTCGACTTCATTAAAAGAATTTTCAAGTTTATTATTCTTTTTATATAAATTATAACCTTTGTTATAAGGCCCCATCCTTAAACCTTACTTAAAATTGAATTAAATGAATAATTCACATTGAGGACCTTTTCATGTTTAGAGTTTTAGAGAATTAGGACATAACTATTACATCTCAAAAGATTACAAAGTAGTCTCTTCTACTAAATTTCCATAAAATAAAAATTCTTAAAAAGAAACATGTCTAGTTTCATGTTTTAGGTAGAATGACTTTCCCTTGATCCCATCCTTGACCCTATTCCATGCTAAGTCCTGTGAAAAACATTTCAAAAACTTGGGATGAGCATAAAAACTCAGTAAGGGATACACAAAGAATAAAAACTGTTAGTTTATCAAAACAAAAAGTAAACCATGTATACTTTATCAGGGTAATAATTTTCACCTTTATTAAGTAGTAAAAACTCTTCACTGAATAAAATATCATTACTTTCCTTTTTGTAACAAAAGTATTACCATAAAACCCATATAAAGAACATATAACATATATATAGGTAACTTGGGACATAAACGTACTTAAGTGGAATAACCATACGGTTGACTCCCACACATATCACTTAATGGAATAGTCATATGGCCAATTTCCATACATACTTAATGGAATAGCCATACGACCGACTTCCATACCCAATGCATTGGAGGTTATAACGTAACCACCCGTCCTGGTATTAACGGCACCACCCGTCATATGGTTTATAACGTAACCACCCGTTAAAATGTCCAAGTACCAATATAAAATCATAAAACATAAAACCAATATAAAGGAATGATAACATTTCCATATCACAATATATCATAATAGAATCCTTTATCAAAACCATTTTCAAAACCATTTAAAACATTTAATAAAGAGATTTTTGAATCAAAGTGTCCCATACCACATTGAAGCTTAAAATTTTAAACCATTAATATCCATATAAATAAATCCTTAAAAACATTTTGAAAACATGGATATTAATAATAACAATTAATGAAAACATTTAAAATGACATTTTGGTTAAAGGTGTTTTACCAAAATTAGAGACACTTGAATACAATAATTGATGAATAACATTTAGTCAGAACTTTCTAATATCATGAGAATAAATGGATTCATGATATAATACTCCAAAGGACAGTATATACACCATATAAGAGTGAATTGGTGCATAACAACAATGAACCCTCATTAGAAATGTCAAATGTGATGAAATCCCTTATAAAGAAGGTATCCTTAAATTAAGGACAAATAAATCTGAAAAATATGTGTGAAAAATACAAATACACCTAATATAAGTGGATATTAAGTGTAAAACAATAAAAGGTCTTTCGCACATATTCAATGGATGACATATTCAATGACTACATGTTGAACCCAAAGAAATCGAAATTGGGTTAAAAAAGTTCCCTTGACAGCCTAACAGCATCACATCAAAAAGAGTTGATGAGAGATAAAAAGTGTATCTCATCACATGGACATAAAATTTACATCAATAAAGATATATGAGAACATATACCAACATAACAATATGTAAATTAAAAGACCCAACAAAAGAAGTCTTTTAAAAAAGAGGAGGGTGAAAGGTTCCCTTACCGACTTGGGTATCTTTCAAAACATACACCCCATGAAAGAAGGACAATAAATCATTGATGTAAATTCTCATAAAGGAAAGCATTTTAAAAAAAGTGTAGAATAATTGCAGTATATACACCACTCAAAGAAACTGTGTCAAATGTAGCATAAATCTCATGGGAATAAATGTGAGATGAAAAATCCCTTACGAAAACTCGGCATCCTAACGGTGCCACATAGAACTTCCAAAAATGGATTGATGAGATCAAATAGGGTATCTCATCACACTACAACAAAATTTACAGAAAGAGGAATATGAAAGAACATCCCCCATCATAACAAATAGGATCTTAAAAGAAGTGACATAAAGGGGAGTACTTAAAGAGAAAGAGAGAGGTTAGATCTCTTATGAAAATTCGGCAGCCTATCGGCGCCACTTAAAACATCCAAAATAGATTGATGAGAGAGAATAGGGTATCTCATCACATGAACATAATAATTACAGTAAATTTAATATAAAATATCATACCAATAACAAGAAAGATGAGATTTAAAAGGAACGACATAAAAGTGTGTACTTAAAAAGAAAGAGAGGAGTAGGATCCCTTACCTCGGGTCCGACTTGACTCGATCGTTCTTTAATATCCTGAATAATAAACTTGAGTTAATTTATACTTCCTTAAGAACCTTTTTCAAGTCCATTATTCATTTTATATCACTTATTACCATGTTATAAACATTATTTAATCATTTAAGTTAATCATGTTTGTTTTGTCGATATTTGGTTCTTAAGTCGAAAGTGGACTTCTTACAATTACATGTTGTTCGTGTGGTCAAAGGTTCTTCATATCCAAAAATGAAATTCCTGATTTGGATATCATATATATCATATATATACAGCATATACATGTATTTATAAAATCACATAATCATTTAGAGGAAATAAATGAAATGCACCGTTCATGGAGACGGTAAGCCGTATGTAGTCTGAACGCTACTTTCATTTCTATGTCGTATTAATGGAATTAAAACTATATGAGAGGTATGTATATTTTAATTACAGAATTATATTAATCATTTAGATGTATCATACATCATATATATCCATTATATATATTTACTTATAATAGTACATTACATTTGGGGATAAGAAATGAAATGCACCGTTCATGGAGACGGTAAGCCGTACGTACGCAAGAACGCTACTTTCATTTATATATCATACTTTAATGGAAATAAATAATAATGATATAGAGTTATATTATAATTCCAGTATAATATCATATATAATAACTTTAAATCCATCCTATACACGTCCCACATATGGCATTAACGAATCACATCACTTTGAGGGGGCGGTAGTCCGCACTTCCTAAACTGAAGATATCATGTTTACCCATAATGGAAACCATAAAGGTATGCCAAAAATGAAAAATATATAATATTAAATAAAAAATAAACATATTATATATCATATATAAAAATATTGACATCATAATGGCCACCCTTGAAGGTGTTAAATGAGTATTGAACAATCATCGTTTCGGGAGGCAGAATTTTGCCATCCACGGAAACTGTGTGTTCTTTAACCATTTGATGTAGTTGTGTGAGAGTGTAGCTCGAATAAATCTTATAACATAATCCTAGTATATTGAAGATACTGTTGTTGTTACAAAAGAAGTAAATAAAAAGAGTTTAGTGGGTTGGAGAAACAAAATAAAACAAATGAACAAGAGAGAATGAATTACCTTTAAAAGAGTAACTCCTTTTGATTTGAGCCTAAAGGCTTCTTTTGAAAGGATTATGCCCAAAGGGAATCCTCTAGGATGAGTAGAGGGATGTGGAGAGAGTAAATGGGCAGGTTTTGGCCGAGCCAAATGCTTGAGTAGTGTGTGAAATGAGGTAGAGGTGGGGGCCTTTTATAAGAGGAGAGGAGGGGAACTTTTGGAAAGTAAAGAAATAATACTTTATTTGAAAATGTGTTTCGGTTTTAAAAGGTCCCAAATTGATAGAATTCGTGGATAAGGTTATAAAGGTTCTAAATCCACCCATCCAATAATCTTTGGACATGTTTAGTTCATATATTTTACATTATCTTTCCATTTTATTTTAATCGTTAAATAATGATGTCATCACTGCATCATTATGATGTCATAAATAATTTATTTTATTTAATGCCTAAAAATTATAAAAAAATAACTATGATGTAGGAAATCGTTTTAGCTTTCCAATTAATATTTATAATCAAAATTTGGACTTCTGTAACCCCACTTAAAAACTGTTTTAGTAAAACAACTCATGTTTGTGTCAATTTAATTTTAACATTAAATAAAAATATAATATAGTCATTTTCCAACTAAAGTGGCTCCATAGAGTCCACAAGTTTTCCCATGGCTTGTCTTGGTCGGCCATGACTCACCCAATAGTTGTAGGACAAGTGTCATGGTGTTTTCACATTCCTATAATATCATTTTTACCTTAAATTACACTAATTACCTCTAATCGCGATTAAGAACTTAATAAGTTACTATTCACCAAAAAATTATTTTTATCCCATTGAACCACATTTTACTTCTTAATGACAACCATGTATGTCGGATTTTTTGAAATTCAAAACACAATGATGGCAAAATTTCATTTAAACGGAAAATCAGTCTTTATAAGTACCACTTAGTGGTTTCACTATTCATCAAAAATTGAAGTTTTCAGAAAATTACCAAAAATTCACCCTAAGCTATATTTAATATTACGAATTCAAAAATGAAGTCCGTTTTAAAAAATTCAAAACATATTATTCACATTAATTAATTTAATAATTAATTCCCACTGTCAGAGCAAATAGCGTGTTTTTATAAAACAATAAGTATCAAAAGATTGACACTTGTTTAAGTCTGATTTCAAAGTGAAATTAATTCCAACGACCACTATTGGATTTAATGGTAAAAATATATTCTAATTTCACTTTAAAACCAATTCAAAAGATAATCTAATCATATAAATAAATTAGATTAAAAAGTGGTTTTGAATTAAAATACAACATTTTACACTATTCATTAAAAAATGAACTTTATCCAAAAAATACCAAAAATTTACACAAAGTAAATTTTGATGTCCCGATTCTTAATAAGAGTTTTATTTGGTCCAAAAGAATTTTTAATAGTGAAAAAATCTATATTTAATGATGGTTCAACATCAAAAGGTGATAAGTGAACCTTTAGTGAAAACTAGGGCATATACACCTAAAATTGAATTCTTTCTGTATTTTAAGCCTTTATATTTTATTAGATAAATGTAAAAACATTTAAAAACATATATAATCATATTTTAGTTATTTATATCCATTCCCACCAATACAACGGCTACATGTTAACTACTATTTAAAATAATATTATTTTATTATTAGAGTGCAACGTAAGATTCCCAAGAAACTCATTGTTGCGTGTTGGGTACGCCATCGAGCATAGAATCCCCTTTAAAGTAATATTAATATTTGATTCAAAAATATGGATAAATATAAAGATGAAATATTCTTTATTTACCTGGGGTGTTACATCCTTCCCCCCTTTTGGGAATTGCGTCCTCGCAATTTTAAAATTGGGCTTGGAAACATCTTTGAAAGTCCCACATCGGAACAAGAGTCGGTGAAACAATCACTTTAAAATAAAGAAAGATAAGTACAAAGGTCACACGAGTTAACCCATGCTAGGATTCCAAGTATGAAAACATGGACATGGAGGAGAAAACATAGGGTCATGTTCTGATGGAGAGTGATAGAAAACATGTTTAGGAGAAAGTTTACCATGAGAGAATCACAAACTTGTGATGGGTTAAACGGTATTCGATTCCCCAGTAGGAAAAGTTAATAGACAACATTTTTGTTTTAAGTTACTTTTTATTGAGGAATTTATTCATAAGGAAACATAATCACTTATCATGTTGACTCTCAACTTTTATTAGATTCCTTACACAAACTCATATTTTCTCCAAAAGGTGAGTATTTAGGAAGACTTGTTCAAATTAAGAGTACTATAATAAACATCTAGAGAATAACCTAATCCAAAAAAGAGAACTATATACTTCCCATATCTTTAAACCTTAACCATAACCAAAACCAAAAAGGTTAGTACAAGGTCAGATAATCCAGAAAAGGATAACCCTTTATAAAAAGAAAATCTATTCTTAATCTCCAAAATTTGTCCAACAAAATCCAAAGTTCAACGAGGAACATCCGATAAACAAATTTGTCCATAAAAATTCCTCAAAGTAAACCAATCTAAGATTGAAACCCAAACATTTTAAGGATTTAGTCACATAGTCTTCCAAGTTAAATCGTAACATTTATCTCCAAACAACATCAGTTTCTCCTAAAGTCCTATATTGAAAAGATATTAACCTAATCACATATCCTCCATGATAGGTTAATCATTTTCATAAATAACCCAAAATCATATTACTCATAATTAATAAAATCATATAACCAGAAAGAATCAGTCAAACTAACCAGGGACTTCACGTAGTTCAGTGGTAGGCGATAAATACCAGTCGCACTTTGGTTGTGGGTTCGATTCCCGCAGCTTTGTCCGACGCGACGGGTTGTCACACGGTCTGCGTGTTGTCCTTTTTTCAAAAATATATAATTCTTAAAACATTCCCCAAAATGAGATAAAATCTTCAAGAATAATCATAACATATTTTAACCTCATGTTTATCTCATTACTTTAATTTTCCATCATATCATAGAGTAACCCATAATTACCTAAAAATTAAGTATCATATAAACCCTAATGGTTACCTTAATAATTATTACCTGAATTTCCACATCGAGTTGGCCATCTCGTACATGATCCATTAGAGAACTCACCAAGGTTGATGTAATGGATCATGACTCCTTGATAATTGGTTTATAACAACTATGAGATTCCTCATTGAATCCCCCATCTCATCCAGTATCTTAATCAGAGATCCACCATAGTTTCCTTCAAACCCATTGTCACTTTGGTGCCTGCTAGATCTAGCTATTTACTAAAGCCAAAAAGTTCAGTGTGAGTATATCAACAAAACCATTATGTACTAATGAGGAAGGTAAACACTAAGATACACTTACTCATTCACTTTATCTAAAACTAGGACTCTTTCTGAAATCCTAACCATTATGGTAATGTCACTTATGCTTAAAGAATACCCTAACCTCTAAAGTTATCTAAACCGACATCTGATACCAACTATAAGGCCCCAGCCATAAACCTTACTTAAAATTGAATTAAATGATTAATTCACATTGAGGATCTTTTCAGGTTTAGAGTTTTAGAGAATTGGGACATAACTATTACATCTCAAAATATTACAAAGTAGTCTCTTCTACTAAATTTCCATAAAATAAAAATTCTTAAAAAGAAACATGTCTAGTTTCATGTTTTAGGTAGAATGACTTTCCCTTGATCCCATCCTTGACCCTATTCCATGCTAAGTCCCATGAAAAAATTTTCAAAAACTTGGGATGAGCATAAAAACTCAGTAAGGGATACACAAAGAATAAAAACTGTTAGTTTATCAAAACAAAAAGTAAACCATGTATACTTGATCAAGGTAATAATTTTCACCTTTATGAAGTAGTAAAAACTCTTCACTGAATAAAATATCATTACTTACCTTTTTTAACCAATGTATTACCATAAAACCCATATAAAGAACATATAACATATATATAGGTAACTTGGGACATAAACATACTTAAGTGGAATAATCATACAGTCGACTCCCACACATATCACTTAATGGAATAGCTATATGGCCAATTTCCATACATACTTAATGGAATAGCCATACGTCCGACTTTCATACCCAATGCATTGGAGGTTATAACGTAACCACCCGTCCTGGTATTCACGGCACCACCCGTCATATGGTTTATAACGTAACCACCCGTTAAAATGTCCAAGTACCAATATAAAATCATAAAACATAAAACCAATATAAAGGAATGATAACATTTCCACATCACAATATATCATAATAGAATCCTTTATCAAAACCATTTTCAAAACCATTTATAACATTTAATAAAGAGATTTTTGAATCAAAGTGTCCCATACCACCTTGAAGCTTAAAATTTTAAACCATTAATATCCATATAAATAAATCCTTAAAACCATTTTGAAAACATGGATATTAATAATAAAAATTAATGAAAACATTTAAAATGACATTTTGGTTAAAGGGGTTTTACCAAAATTAGAGACACTTGAATAAAATAATTGATGAATAACATTTAGTCAGAACTTTCTAATATCATGAGAATAAATGGATTCATGATATAATACTCCAAAGGACAGTATATACTCCATATAAGAGTGAATTGGTGCATAACAACAATTAACCCTCATTAGAAATGTCAAATGTGATGAAATCCCTTATAAAGAAGGTATCCTTAAATTAAGGACAAATCAATCTCAAAAATATGTGTGACAAATACAATACACCTAATATAAGTGGATATTAAGTGTAAAACAATAAAAGGTCATTCACACATATTCAATGGATGACATATTCAATGACTACATGTTGAACCCAATGAAATCGAAATTGGGTTAAAAAGTTCCCTTGACAGCCTAACGACATCACATCAAAAAGAGTTGATGAGAGATAAAAAGTGTATCTCATCACGTGGACATAAAATTTACATCAATAAAGTTATATGAGAACATATCCCAAAATAACAATATGTAAATTAAAAGACACAAGAAAATAAGTCTTTTAAAAAAGAGGAGGGTGAAAGGTTACCCTTACCGACTTGGGTATCTTTCAAAACATACACCCCATGAAAGAAGGACAATAAATCATTGATGTAAATACTCATAAAGGAAAATATATTACAAAAAGTGTAGAATAATGGTAGTACATACACCACTCAAAGCAATTGTGGAAAATGTAGCATAAATCTCATGGGAATAAATGTGAGATGAAAAATCCCTTACGAAAACTCGGCATCCTAACGGCGCCACATAGAACTTCCAAAAATGGATTGATGAGATCAAATAGGGTATCTCATCACATTAAAACAAAATGTACAGAAAGAGGAATATGAAAGAACATCCCCCATCATAACAAATAGGATCTTAAAAGAAGTGACATAAAGGGGAGTACTTAAAGAGAAAGAGAGAGGTTAGATCTCTTATGAAAATTAGGCAGCCTATCGGCGCCACATAAAACTTCCAAAATAGATTGATGAGAGAGAGTAGGGTATCTCATCACATGAACATAATAATTACAGTAAATTTAATATAAATTATCATACCAATAACAAGAAATATGAGATTTAAAAGGAACCACATAAAAGTGTGTACTTAAAAAGAAAGAGAGGAGTAGGATCCCTTACCCCGGGTCCGACTTGACTCGATCGTTCTTTAATCTCCTGAATAATAAACATGAGTTAATTTATACTTCCTTAAAAACCTTTTTCAAGTTAATTATTCATTTTATATCACTTATTACCATGTTATAAACATTATTTAATCATTTAACTTAATCATGTTTGTTTTGTCGATATTTGGTTCTTAAGTCGAAAGTGGACTTCTTACAATTACATGTTGTTCGTGTGGTCAAAGGTTCTTCATATCCAAAAATGACATTCCTGATTTGGATATCATATATATCATATATATCCAGCATATACATGTATTTATAAAATCACATAATCATTTAGAGGAAAGAAATGAAATGCACCGTTCATGGAGACGGTAAGCCGTACGTACGCATGAACGCTACTTTCATTTCTATGTCGTATTAATGGAATTAAAACTATATGAGAGGTATGTATATTTTAATTCCAGAATTATATTAATCATTTAGATGTATCATACATCATATATATCCATTATATATATTTACTTATAATAGTACATTACATTTGGGGATAAGAAATGAAATGCACCGTTCATGGAGACGGTAAGCCGTACGTACGCATGAACGCTACTTTCATTTCTATCTCATACATTAATGGAAAGAAATAATAATGATATAGAGTTATATTATAATTCCAGTATAAAATCATATATAATAACTTTAAATCCATCCTTTACACGTCCCACATATGGCATTAACGAATCACATCACTTTGAGGGGGCGGTAGTCCGCACTTCCTAAAATGAAGATATCGTGTTTACCCATAATGGAAACCATAAAGGTATGCCCAAAATGAAAAATACATAAGCTTAAAGAAAAAATAAACATATTATATATCATATATAAAAATAGTGACATCATAATGGCCACCCTTGAAGGTGTTAAATGAGTATTGAACAATCATCGTTTCGGGAGGCAGAATTTTTCCATCCACGGAAACCGTATGTTCTTTAACCATTTGATGTAGTTGTGTGAGAGTGTAGCTCGAATAAATCTTATAACAACATCCTAGTATATTGAAGATACTGGTGTTGTTACAAAAGAAGTAAATAAAAAGAGTTTAGGTGGTTGGAGAAACAAAATAAAACAAATGAACAAGAGAGAATGAATTACCTTTAAAAGTGTAACTCCTTTTGATTTGAGCCTAAAGGCTTCCTCTGAAAGGATTCTGACCAAAGGGAATCCTCTAGGATGAGTAGAGGGATGTGGAGAGAGTATATGGGCATGGGTTGGCGAGCCAAAGGCTTGAGTAGTGTGTGAAATGAGGTAGAGGTGGGGGCCTTTTATAAGAGGATAGGAGGGGAACTTTTGGAAAGTAATGAAATATTACTTTATTTGAAAATGTGTTTCGGTTTTAAAAGGTCCCACATTGATAGAAATCTTGGATAAGGATATAAAGATTCTAAATCCACCCATCCAATAAGTTTTGGACTTGTGTAGTTCATAGATTTTACATTATCTTTCCATTTTATTTTAATCGTTAAATAATGATGTCATCACTGCATCATTATGATGTCATAAATAATTTATTTTATTTAATGCCTAAAAATTAAAAAAAATAACTATGATGTAGGAAATTTTTTTAGCTTTACAATGACTATTTATAATCAAAATGTGGACTTGTTTAACCCCAATTAAAAACTGTTTTAGTAAAACAACTCATGTTTGTGTCAATTTAATTTTAACATTAAATAAAGATATAATATAGTCATTTTCCAACAAAAGTGGCTCCATGGGGTCCCCAAGTTGGACCATGGCTTGTCTTGGTCGGCCATGACTCACCCAATAGGTGTAGGACAAGTGTCATGGTGTTTTCACATTCCTATAATATCATTTTTACCTTAAATTACACTAATTACCTCTAATCGCGATTAAGAACTTAATACGTTACTATTCACCAAAAAATTATTTTTATCCCATTGAACCACATTTTACTTCTTAATGACAACCATTTATGTCGGATTTTTTTGAAATTCAAAAAACAATGATGGCAAAATTTCATTTAAACGGAAAATAAGTCTTTATAAGTACCACTTAGTGGTTTCACTATTCATCAAAAATTGAAGTTTTTCAGAAATTTACCAAAATTTCACCCTAATCTATATTTGATATTAAGAATTCAAAAATGAAGTCCGTTTTACAAAATTCAAAACATATTAGTCACATTAATTAATTTAATAATTAATTCCTGCTATCAGAGCAAATAGCGTGTTTTTATAAAACAATAAGTATTAAAAGATTGACACTAGTTTTAGTCTGATTTCAAAGTGAAATTAATTCCAACGACCACAATTGGATTTAATGGTAAAAATATATTATAATTTCACTTTAAAACCAATTAAAAAGATAATCTAATCATATAAATAAATTAGATTAAAAAGAGGTTTTGAATTAAAATACAACATTTTACACTATTCATTAAAAAATGAACTTTATCCAAAAAATACCAAAAATTTACACAAAGTAAATTTTATGTCCCCATTCTTAATAAGAGTTTTATTTGGTCCAAAAGCATTTTTAAGAGTGAACAAAACTATATTTAATGATGGTTCAACATCAAAAGGTGATAAGTGAACCTTTAGTGAAAACTAGGGAATATACGCCTAAAATTGAATTCTTTCTGTATTTTAAGCCTTATATTTTATTGGATAAATGTGAAAACATTTAAAAACATATATAATCATATTTTAGTTATTTATATCCATTCCCGCCAATACAACGGCTACATGTTAACTACCATTTAAAATAATATTATTTTATTATTAGAGTGCAACGTAAGATTCCCAAGAAACTCATTGTTGCGTGTTGGGTACGCCATCGAGCATAGCATCCCCTTTAAAGTAATATTAATATTTGATTCACAAATATGGATAAATATAAATATGACATATTCTTTATTTACCTGGGGTGTTACATTTGTAATACAATTATTTATTTATTTGAGTTCAGATAGGACATTTTGTCGATGTTCGGAACATTTGTCAAAAATAAACTTGTTATAATTACAAATTCTCCATGTGGTAAAAATTGAATTTTCCCCATAAAAATATTAATTATTTACATATCATATATATCCTTTTTATATGTATTTATAATATTCCATATCATTTGGACGTAATAAATGAAATGCACCGTTCATGAAGACCATATGTCGTACGTACGAATGAACACTACTATCATTTAAATTTTATATTTAATGGAACAAAAAAATAATAATACATAGGTATATTATAATACAATTATAATATAAATGTTATGTAATTTTATTAACACCATCCTTTATATGTTGCATGTATGGAATGAACGAGTCATATCACTTTGACAGGGTTATAGTCTGCATTTCCTCAAATGTATTTATTTCATTTTACCCATTATTGAAACCATAATGGTATGATATAAATGAAAGATAAAGAAGTATAGAGAAAATATAAATATATTAAACATCAATTTAAATACAGTTCCATCTTAATGGACATCATAAGAGGAGGTAAGAGAATATTTAACCATCATAATTTCATGTGGCAATTATTTGTCATCCACCGAAATTATGTGTTCTTTACCAATTAAAAGGTGTCTTGGGTAAGTGTAGTCAGAATCATTCTCATATAAAAAACATAGTATATTGTGGGTAATGGTTTTGTTATAAAATATAGTAATAAAAAGAGTTAATGGGGATGGAGATGTAAAATAATAGAAATGAACTTAAGAGAAGACGTTGCATTTAAATCAAGAAACTCCATCTGGTTTGAACCAAAAGGATTTCTTGATGTGCCTTATGGCTAAGTTATGGATTCAAGGTGGAAGTGGGAAATTTTTTGAGATTATTTGGGTAGATTTTTAATGAACCAAGAGGAATGAGGGGAGTGATTAATGCGTTATAGAAGAGGGCTCTTTATAATGGGGAGGTGGGGATCTTTATAAAAGTTTGAAAATATTATTTTATTATATAATGATTTCTTATTTATAAAAGTTCAAAACTTATTAAAGAATATTATAAGAAAACTCTAGTTTTAAATAATATCATCCAATAATAATTGGACAGGTTTTTGATATTTTTTTAATCTTGATAATATTATTTATTTAAGTCATTAATTAATGAGGTAAATACTGCATCATTATTGTGTCATAAATAATTTAATTTATATGATATCTAAAAATTATTAAAACAATTCCATGATGTTTGATATATTTTATGCTTTCAAATGATTATTTATAGCTGAAAACATATCTTACATAACACCATGTAAAAATTTATTTACAAAAAGATATATGGTTATGTCATTTTTGTCATTACGTTAAATTAAATAATATAAAGTGTCATTATCACTCTTTTGTGGCTTAGTGGGGACCCAAAATCGAACCAATGATGACCATGGTCGGAAATGTATCATCCAATAGGACTAGGTCACATATTAGTATAATTTTATATTATTATAATATTATTTTTTCCATGAATTACCCTATTTACCTTTAACCGCGGTAAATAAAAGTAAAAATTTATTATTCTCCAAAAAATGTTTTCTTCTTATTGAACCACATTTTACATAATAATAATAACCTTTTATGTTGGATTTTCTAAATTCAATTCACAGATGCATTAAAATTTCATTTAAATGAAAATGTTGGGGTTTTAACTACTACTTACTGTTTTCACTATTTATCAAAAATTGATGTTTTTCAGAAAAATAACAAAAAATCATCCTAAGCTATATTTGATATTATGAATTCAAAAACAATATCTATTTTACCAAATTCCAAAATAAAAGTTTCATTATTTAATTTAATATTAATTAATGTTTTTAAAATAAAAAATTGTGTTTTTTAAATAAAAACTATTAATGATTGACACTTGTTTATGTCCAATTTCAAATTGAAATTACTTACAATGACCGACATTGGTTTAAATTGTAAAATTATAATCTAATTACACATTAAAAAAATTAAAAAGATAATCTATCTATGTAAATTAATTTGATTAAAAGGTAATTTTGAATTAAAATATAGTATATTTTACTCTTCATTAACAAATGAATTTAATCAGAAAAATACCAAAACATTAACCAATGTGAATTTTGAGACCCTGATTCTAATGAATTTTATTTTTCAAATATCACATATATATGTGACAAAAAACTATATTTAAAGAGGGTTATCCATCAAAAGGATATAAATCAAACTTTTACCGAATATGAAAGTATTTATACTTACAATTAGATTCATTCACATTTTATGCCTCACAGTTTTATTGGATAAATATAAAAAAATTTAATAAAAATGTTCAATCATTATATGGTTAGTTTGGTTCATTCATCCCAAGACAATATATAAGATTTAATTTCCATTTATAATGACATTATATTATTATTTTTCAATATGACCCCAGGTAGTGTGAAACATAAGATTTTATATAAACGTGATGTAGTGTTTTGGGTACGCCATTCAACATAGAATCCTCTTTTAAAGTAAAATTAATATTTAATTCACAAATAATTATAAATATGAAAATGTATTATTCTTTATTTACGTTTGATGTAACATCATTCCCCCTCTTAGAAATTGTGCCCTTGGAATTTTATAATTTGGCATGGAATCTTCATTAATAGTCCTACATCAGAAAAAGATTCAATAAGAATATCACATTAAGAGAATGAAAGAGAAGTTCAAAGGTCACCCGATACTATAGTGGCCAAGACTATTCCCCATTAGGGCCTTTAGGCCTCTGATTTTGTCCCTGATTACATTAATGCCTTTGAGCCACCCAGGTCTTCAGGTTAGTAAGGATATCAGGCCTCCTCAAGGAATTTAGGCCACCTAAAGTGCAGATACAACCCAGACAACCTATAAAGAACAATCCCTAGAAAGAGGATGATGAAGGATAATTCACCACAGAAGAAGCTAAATGGATTGCATGAATGATAGGGTATGGAACATGTCATTGGGAAAAGCCTATGCATGCACAGGAAGGCCTATCCAAACAACCATGTGAAAGTGGAGAGAAGATATCATGATGATGATGCTGGTGAGGAGCAGTTCCAAGTAGTTAGTATGGGTTGTATGTAATTTTTGATTCCTACGGGAAATGAATTCCTATAATCCCTACTGGCCATGTAATACTTATGCCTATCAGCCTTGTAAGGGATCCAAATCACCCCTTTAATGGTGGATTATAAAAAATAAACATAATCCTAAGGCCTTTGGGCCATTGGAGTGATAGAAAACATGATTAGGAGAAATTTAACCAGCAAAAAATCTCTAACTTGTGATAGGTTAAACAATCATTGGTTTCCCTATAGGAAAAGTAACCAAACATCATTTTTTTTTATGTTCATTTTCATAATGTTTTAGAAATTTGTTATGAGATTGACTAAGGAAATAAGAAATATACATACTTTTAAATTAGAGTTTCATCCTTTAATAAGTTTCTATGAAAAACTAATCTTTTCTCCAAATGATTGTTATTCAAGATGACTTGTTCACATCTGAAGTGCTAGAATCAACTTCTGGATAATCACATAATCCAAAAAAGATGAACTGTATGATTTCCCTATCTTTAGACATTAACCAAAACCAAAATGGTTCATATGAGATTAGAAAATCCAAAAAAAAATTAATCCTTTAAAATAAGGAATATTATTCCTAATCACCATAATTTGACAAACAATACCCAAACATCAACAATGGCCAATCAATAACCAATAGTCTATAATATTCATCAATGTAAACTAAACTATGATTGAAACCCAATACTCAGAATGATTTAATCACACTGGCTTCCACAGTAAATCATAACCTTTTTTCTACAAATAACATCGACGAATCTTAATGTCTCATACATAAGTGTAATTAACCAAATAACATATTATCTATGATAGTATAATCATTTCCCTAAATAACCAAAATAGCGATAAAACATAAATTCATCCTAAATAAATTGTCATTCATAAAATCACAAATGAAATCCCATAATATTTTATTTTCCTTAGACATATAGTGTTTCTTCAAACGAGATAACATCTTCCAAAATAACTTTTTCACTTAATCACCAAATCAGTCTCCTATACTAAGGATATCTATTTAATAAAACATGAGTTCCCAAAATCAAAATATTCTTGATCCATAAAATCATTTAAACAATGGAATAACTCATACTATCCATGGAATTCACGTAGGCCAGTAGTAGGTGAAGAGACCTTGTCACCCTTTGGTTGTGGATTCGATTACGATGTCCCTTCCAGATGCGACATGTTGTTACCCATCATACAAGTTGTCTGTTTTATAAAACTCAAAAATAAACCGAACATTTTTTAACCTCAATTATTGTCTTATACCTATCATTTTCATCCCAACTCATTAAGACCTCAACATCTTAATGGAGACCTGTATATTATTATTTTTTTAATTTCACCTGCATATATTATAATAAAACTATTCCCAAAAGAAGGAACATCATACCTTGATCATGATGTCCAAATTGTTTCAATTTCATCGTGGTCAGATAGGAAGAAATTCCATGTGTTTCCCCAATGATTTAACTATCCTTCAAAATCATTTTCTCCCTTCATCCAAATACACCTTGTATAACATGGGTCATATGTGTGTCCACTAAAGAATTATTTAGAAAAATAATTATCTATAACATATAATTCCAAAACATCAAATAATATATATTGTTTATAATATAGTCGAAATGATTTTGAGTTGAAACATTCAATCAATAGTCCTTTTCAAATACCATTAGTATTTTCTGAAAGACTATAATTTAAATAAAAATATAAATAAGTTGCGCAAGGGTCTCATTCTTTATTACCTTTTTCAAAATCATAATATGCTTCAAAATATTGTGATAAGGTAAAATATTTGATAATCCCTTGATAATATTTTCCATTTTTTAAAAAATGAGAATATTCTGAAAATATGATTTGATTAAATACATCCCATGATCCACGATGATATCCAGGTATAGTGGAGGTTTTGGATAACTCAAACAACATATTGCGAGTGATTTGTATGCTATGAAATGTTTCACAATCATCTGAACATGACTTTGCAATAAATATTGTAAGCATTCCATCATGAAGATATAGTAATGTTTTTTGAGATCCTCATCCTTTGTACCCAAATTTCCTTTAACTAAAAAAGTTATAAATCAAGGATTTATCATAAATAGTCTGTATAGTGATTTACCATATGTCAAATAAAAACAATTATTCCCTAATGTTGTCTAAATGGACCTCTTATACCAAATATAAGGCCCCATCCATAAACATTACATAATCTTGAATTAAGTTAATAATTCACATTGAGAATCTTTTCATGATTATATTTTTAGAGAATTAGGCCACAACTATTACATTACATCTCAAAAATTACAAAGTATACACTTCTACTCAGAATCATTTTTTATTAAATAAAAATTCTTAAAAAAATGACAATTATTTTCATGATAAAAAACTTCTTTAGTTCTTCCATTATATTACCTTGCCTTATACGTAGTGAAAAAAAATTCAAAAACAATGTATGAGCATAAAAAGAACAGTAAGGGTTATAAAATAAATAATGAAAACATTAGTCATCAATACATACAAAACATAATAACTTTAACATACCTCATGAAATCACAAGATTTATGAATAACACATAGAAATCATAAATCATAATGGTAACATGTGTCATCGATATCAAACATACATTGTAGCTCCCATTAATACTTTGGGAGTTATAATAGAAATTTCAATCATAGTATATTCCCTAAATCTCTTAGGGGAATATTTAACATTTACCTCTTTCTTGTTACCCACTGTATTGGATAGCTATCTCGGGCTTACCCAACCTTCCTTTATCAAAGAACCATTCGTATATGTAATCAATAGCCATTAACCATAAAAAATTCATTACACATAAAACAAGAATAATGTAATGATAAAATTTCCACAATGAAATCCCAATATATCATTTCCATATACTGACATAATAAATTCTTTATCAAACCATTTTCAAATTCATTTAATACACATAATATAGTTAATTTTATGTTAATGTACCCCATAATAACTTAAAGCATTTGAAAGAAATTTTAATTTCAAATCATTCATGTCCATATCAATAAATCTGTAAAACTATTTTTAAAACATGGAAATTAAATAGATTGATTTAAAAGAAAAAATATTTATAACAATTAATAAAAAAAAATTGTTAAAGGGTTCTTTACCAAATGCGAGACGCTTGAATACAAATAATTGAGGAATAACATTAATAAACGCTACTAATGACATGATAATAAATAGATTCAAGATATAATATGTCAAAGGGAAGTATATAAACCATATAAAAGTGAATTTGTGTATAACAACATATCTGTCTCAATGGAATGTAAATTGAGACATTGTCCCTGACAATGATCATATAATAAGATTATGGACAAATAAATGACATAATTATGTGTGAAAAAATAAAAATAATCCAAATATAACTGTATATTATGTGTAAGAAAATCAGATCTCATTCACACATATTCATAGCATGACATATTCACAATTTATAAGTTCAACCCAAGGAAATGAAATTGGGTTTTGAAGTTCTCTTACAAAAATTCGACAGCATACCAACATGGCTTTAAATGTCCAAATAATGGTTGATGAGAGAGAAAAGGGTATCTAATCCCATTGAAATAAAATGAATAGAAATAATGATATACAAGAATATATCCCAACATCTGAAGATGGAAATTAATAGACATTATAAAAATAAGTCTTTTAAAAAATAAGGTTGTTAAAGGTTCCCTTAATGATTTCGTATCATACGAAACATACACCCCATGAAAGAAATATCATAAAATGATGATTAAAATACCCATAAATTAATTTATATTACATAATTAATACAATAATGTGCATTACATACACCACAAAAAAGGGCATAGTGGTAATATAACATGAATCTCAGAGGAATAAAATGTTAGATGAAAACCTCTTACCATGTTGTAATCAATCGATTCGTACGACCAAAAGTTACTCACCTCCAAATAAATAACTTAATTCAATGAATATAAAGAGAAGAATGATAATATATATCAAATGGAACTAAACAATACACCCTAGGAAGAAATAATTGGTGAATAATGGAAATCTCAGGGAATTAAAATTGAGATAAGAAACCCATTACCTCGTGTCTGACGTGACTCGTATGTTCCATGTTCTTCCTAAATAATAAACATAAGTTAATTTCTACCACCTTAAGAAAATTATTCATTTCTATTATTTCATTATATCACTTATTACCTTTCTATAACAATTTGATAATTATTTTATTTCATATCATACATTTTTTCGATGTTCAGAACTTTAGTAAAAAATGAACACGTAATAATTAAAAATTTTCCATGTGTAAAAACATACATTATCTCTAGAATTATATTAATTATTTTGATATCATATATATCTACTGAATATTTATTTATAATATTCCATATCATTTTTATTTAGGAAATGAAAAACACCGTTCATGGAGACGGTAAGCCATACGTACATATGAAAACTACTTTCATTTACATATTTTATTTAAAGGATTGAAAACATAATAATATGTAGGTATATTATAAATACATTATAATATCTATGTTATTTAATTTAATTAACTCAATCCTTTATACATTAATGAGTCATGTCAGATTGAGGGGGCGGTAGTTTTCACTTCCACAAATGAAATTTTTGTATTTTCCAATTATGGAAGCCATAAATATATGATATAATTCAAAAATATAGAAGTATAGAGTCAATATAAATATTATATATATTAAATTTAATAACATTTCCATCTTAATGGACAGCATAATAGATGGCATGAGAATATCGAACAATCATCATTTCGTGAGGCAGTAGTTCCCTGTCCATAGACACAGTATATTTTTTACCCATTAGATGGAGGTGTGGGTATGTGTAGTTATAATAAATATCATATCCAAAACATATAATATTTTTTATACATTTTATGTTATAAAATAGAAGAATAAAATGTTTTTATGGGGTTGGAGAGGTAAAATAATTTGAAAGAACAAAAAAGAAGATGGTATCTTTAAATCCAGAAACTCCCTTTTGTTTCAACCAAAAGGATTTTTTTTAATTTCCTTATGCCTAATATAAGGACTATAAGTGGAAGATAGGTATATGGAGAGTTTATTTGGGTAGATTTTGGGCAAGACATGTGTCTGGAGTGGTGTGAGTAATGAGTTTGATGTGAAGGATTTTCATAAGAGGGAGGAGGGGCTCTTTAGGAATAGTTGAAAATATTATTTTATTATATAATGATTGTGGTTTCTAAAGGTGAAAAACTTATTAAATTTGAATATAATATGAATCTTGTTCTAAATAAATCCATCAAATAAGAATTTTATTGGCTTTGGATAATTTGTTAATCATTATAATATTATTTATTTAAATCATTCATTATTGAGCTAAACACTGGATCATTATTGTGTGGTAAATAATTTTATTTATTTAATGAAAAAAATATAAAAAAATACCACGATGTAGGGAATATTTTTATCATTAAAATTAATATTTATTGTAGAATTTATAAATTATATAACCCCGTGTAAGAATCGAAATACTAAAAGATATATGTTTTTGTAATTTTTTTCCTTAATTTAAATTAATTAATATAATGTGTCATTATCACAAATAAGTGGCTCCAAGGGGATCAGAAATCTACCCAAGTATGCCCATGCTCGGAAATATATCATCCATTTGGATTAGGACACATGTTTTGTTAATTTTATTTTATTATAATATTATTTTTACTTTTAAATTACCCTATTTACCTTTAATCGCTCAAAATAAAAGTCCAATGATACTATTAACAAGAAAAATCTTTTCATATAATTGAATGAAATTTTACATAATAATAACAACCATGTATTTACGATTATCAAAATTCAATTTACAGAAGGGGTAAAATTTCCATTAAATGAAAGTTAGTTTTTAACTACTACTTAGTGTTTTCACTATTCATCACAAATTGAAGTTTTTCAGAAAAATACCAAAAATTTAGCCTATGATATATTTGATATTATGAATAAGAAAATAATTTATATATTACCAATTTAAAAACATAGGTGTTTCATTTTTTAATTTAAAATTATTTCTCATTGTCAAATCAAAAAGCATGTTTATTATGAAATAATCACTTTCAATGATTCACAGTTGTTTATGTCTAATTTCAAAATGACATTACATCCAATGACAAAAATTGATTTAAATCGTAAAAATAGAATATAATTAAACTTTAAAACCAACTAAATAGTTAATATAACCATATTAATAACATAGATAAAAAGATGTTTTGAATTAAAATACAGTATTTTCACAATTCATTAAAAATAAATTTTATCAGAAAAATACAAAATATTTACCAAATGTAAATTATGATTTTCCAATTCTAAAAAAGAATTTTATATTTTTAAATATCATCTATAAAAGTGACAAAAACTATATTTAATTATGGTTTTCCATCAAATAGAGGTAAATATACCTTCCAAACAATATTAGAGTATTTATGCTTAAAATTAGATTCATTCACATGTAAAAACTCTAACATTTTTTGGATAATTGTAAAACCATTTAAAAACATATTTAATCATAATATGGATAGGCTTGTTCATCCCAAACAATACAACATCTTGGAATTAACTACTATTTAAAATAATAATATACTGTTATTTTTCAGTATGACCGAATGTTGTGTGTAACGTAAGATATCTAAGAAACTCATTGTTGTGTATCGGGTATTCCATTAAACATAGAATCCCCTTTAAATTTTAAATAAATATTTTATTTGAAAATATTTATATATAAGAAAATTTATTATTCTATATTCACTTGGGATGTTACAGTATGATAATCCAACCATGAGAATCCTAATAGGGAACGCACCTAGAATACTCAGCTCATATTCACCTCTCATGAAAGTATTGTAATTAAATTCAAGGTGTGCATATAGATGAATATATATATATATATATCAATATCTTTGGGTTTTTATGCTCAGTAAAAGAAAAAAAATGTGATATTAATGGATTATCCATTTCATAGATCAACCATAAAATAAGAGTCTCCAACAGTTCCAAAATTTATCAGTGATTAATACATCTCATAGATCTTCTTAGAAGTAGCTATCGAAGTCCAACAATTCCTTGATAATATTTCAAGAAGTCAATCAGTGTAAATATCTATGTAATTGACTAATTCCATGGTAAAATAGGAGTTTTCCACATTGTAATTCATTGACGACTCACCACCCAACTCTAATGGAGGGTAAAAATTGGTAGTCATTCAGGACACAACTTCCTAACTCCCTTAGAGGTTCTTACTCGGTAGTCTTTGAGGACTCCACATCCCAGATCTATTAGCGGGTACAACCTGTTAGTCGTCGAGGAATCCACGACCAATCACTACAAGAGGATAACACTCGATTCTCCGTGGGGACTCCACGACTGACCTCTACCAGAGGGCACTACTCGACAATCATCGAGGACACCACTTCCCAACTCTTCTGGATGGTAAAAATCAACAGACTCTAGTGATTGTGAATGAACACTACCATAATTGAGTAACACCTATCCAAGATTAACTCTTTTTACATTCAACATCATATCTCAAATTCCAAAAACAATGATAAAATTATGTTTTACACACACAAAGATTAGGATAGGCCACTCATGGGAAAAATGAATTTAAATGAAGGAGATATGTAACAATGATATTTCCTAAAAAGGAACCAATAGACACATAGTGTGGGGGGGGGACCCACAAGATAAGAGGTCCCACTCTACCACCTAGATGTTTCCGTAGATAACACATGGATAATAGTTTGTGTAGCAGTTTATGCCATGTAGGTGGGTTACACTGTGTGTCCAAGATAACAGTGACCAAGTCATGACCATCTATCAGTGTCTATGTACATAAAATCATGTAGATGTACATTAGATCATGGAAATTTTCTCAACATGGGCTATCTTACTTGTTTTCTAGATGAGTTCATGTACATTAGTACATATAGGTGTTCCTCATTGTTTACTCTAACATAGAGTCCTCCATGTGTGTTGTATCCCATGGCTTTCTCACCTAAGGATGTGGTACATAGCATGTAGGTGGGATACACTCCATCCAATACGTAATATTTCTTGAAAATCTAATAGTATCACTCTAGGGGATACACATTTTGTCTTTATACAAGTACACGGCGTGTGTTCTGGTTTTTATAAATTTCTGATCTAATTTACACACCTTTATTTATGCTATGATGTTTCGATTTCTTCCATATATCAAGCCAAAATATTTAGATATAGTGTTGATTGATATATTTGGTCCCTCCTGTGGCCAGAAAACTATTACCAATCCCCATAATGTGTTTTGACATTTGACTTATATTCAATGAACATCTCAGTCTATCCTATCACTAGGTATTTCTTCTTTTTTTTCAGAATGATCACCCATGACTTGAATGTATCCCCAATTTCTACTGATTTTTTCAATCCATGACTCATCCATCAATCATTCATGATATTTATGGGTTTGATCAGGCACGTTACTACCGGAAAATGATGAACAGGTACGGTGAGGTCCTAACAGTGATGAATGCGGAGAAAACTAGGGGAAGGAACCGTTACAAAAGTATTAACCATAATTGTCCAATTGTTCTTGGATAGTGATAAAGAATGATGATATTTGGGATAGATAAAAATTCACAAACAAATTTAATCTTTTACATAGGTGTATTATTTTCCCAAAATTAGTGCATATTGATAGAAGGGATCAATCTTATCAATCAATTTTATCTACAAGGGAATAAACCACAAATTCATGAGTAATACCTGATTATGGGATTATTCATTATCTTGGTGTACAATCAATAATGATTAAAAAATTTCATTTAAATTTTTTTCCTAATTCTCTTAAGATAGCCTGTCTCATCATCTTCTCTGATGATTCTCGAACAAAAATTGAAGGAGGTCTCGTAAGATCCAAGGATTATAAGGATTACCTTAGGTAAATCTTCATGTTGTATATTTATATACATTTTAATTAGGGTAAAATGATTGAATTAAAGAATTTATTAATTAATTAATGGATTTAAAATATGTCTAATAATAGTGGTGTCTGAAGACCCCTCTCACACTAACATTATGTCACACCTAGGGAAAAACCGCATTCCAGAATCAACCCTGGCCTAGATTTTTAATTTGATATTTCATTTCATAATAACTAAATTTTATTTAAGGAACATGTTTATAGAAAAAGATATATTTTTAATATATTTATAAAATTAATTTTGGGAACACTTGGAATCAAAATCATAGGTCTCCTAAGAACCTATCTCTACACACACACACACACACAGATATATATAAATATATATATGGCTTATAAGGAATAAAAAGGTTCTCTATATTGTTTTAGAAGTTCAAAATCACATTATATTGGTGTGTAAAATGGTATGATTTTTGTCAAATATTGAGGTGTGGGGAGAATATGATTGGCGATTGATACTTCTATACATTAAAGGAGAGTGTTTTTTGTAATAATATAAAATGAAAATTAAATATTAAATTATACATTGAATCTAATAATGGTAATGATTTTCAAGTGATAATGGTTATGATAGATCATCCCTCAATAAAAATGTTTGAAATATGAATTTAAAATGATATCATGTCTTGTACTCTATAAATTTTCAGGTTTACAAATTTGGTTTTTATTATTGTAAATATATTGAGCTATGTAATCTACATTTTATTTGTATAAATAAAGTTGAATTTAATGTATAATATGAATCTAAATTTTCAAAATATGAAATAAATTTTTAAATATAAAATTTATATATATGAGAAAAAATTCATGTAATATTAGGGAACATTATGGTATTTAATAATATTTAAAAAATGTTTATTTTTATGATTACATGAATTAATATTTGAATAAAATTATCAATTTTTTTTTGTAAAAGTAATTGGTTTATTATTAATTCAAGGTGATTTAAGTGTCTTTATAAAACCATATATGAATTCCAACCTGTCGATATTAAGTTATATAAAATTGACAAAAATTATTTCTCATTATGGTTACATATAAAATTATGTATCCAAAATCCTAATCCATGGATTAATAAATTGCACATTTTTTCTGTTAATGAATTTATTATATATATATATATATATATATATTTAAAAACAATTCATTAACTTTTAAATCATTCTATAATTTTTAAAATTTTAAAAAATAATACTATTTTTGACATTAGATTCTTTCACTGTTAACAAAAATTCAACAATTTCTATAAAATCAATATTTTTTCTACTATTATAAACATTACATGTTTATCTAAAATATAATTTAAATTTTATTACATTAAAATTATAAAATTGAAAAATTATTTTTAAAAATAAAAATACAATATACAAAGAAATATGTTTTGCTAAAAATGACATTTTAAGTGTTTATTATATAAATTATTTTCTATTTTTTATATAAATAATGTCAATATTTTGGATAATTTATAATAATATTTAAATATTGGCCAATTAAATTTATTAGGATTAAATATTAAAAACATAAAAAAATTAGTTGAGAGTGAAAACTATTTTTTAATAATCATATTAATTTAATGTCTTCTAAATGAAAAATATTATTTGAGTATTAATTTAAAATATTTTTTATTATTCATATCACATTCATAAAAATATTAAATTAAAATATTGAAAATCATTTATGGTTCGTGTTTCTTTTGAAACAAGAAACCCAACAAATTATTAATTTAGAGACATATATTTTTTAAAATATTTTGGTGTTATTCATTGATTACCTATATTATAAAAAGTAAAAAAAATTTACTTTATGATATTTTGGTAATAAATTATATTGTGTGAACCACTGTATAATATTTTATCCCAAAATTTTTGAATCTCACATCACACATCCAAAAGGTATAAATAAAATGTATCGGCAATATTCGACCTAATATCTTCAGATAAATCTCTTTGTACATGAATGTAAGATATTATCTATACTATTGTTCATCCATGCATCATGGTCCAATTGCTCACACACTTCAATATTACACTATAATGGTCCTCACATATACTACAACCTATATTGGGGACATCAATGAGCTAAGTCACATTCCTACACCATCAAATGATACCCATATATCTATGACCTAATTATGGACAATGAATTTCCTTTTTCTTTTAATAAACCACTATGTCATAGATCAATACACTATAACACAGGAAATGTCAAATCCTTAATATTCACATGATCCATCACTACCACATAGCTCATTGCACTATCAGTTTGTAAATATCAACTCATTGGTCTTCATTAGAGACAACCCAACAACATAATACGATGAATTATGGTGTAAAGAGTAAATAATAATCATTGATAATCATGGTTAATCCTTTCTAATATGAAATAATATTGTGTAGTTTCCTGGGTACTCTAAAACCTGTGGTGAAATAAATAATGATAGGATTTTGTGCCTTTCCTATAGGAAATATAGTATGTAGAATATTCAGACAGGCGATGTGGTCATTTTCTTGAATCAAAACTATTATCTAGAAATGCCCGACTTTCTTTTTCAATAAGTAATGATTTAATGAATCCATAAAAATCCTAAAAATATCATCATCAAAATATAATATCAATATATAGTTAAAAAATAATAATATACTCCTTTAACATACTATAAAATAATCCAATTGAAATCCTTAGGTGTCCAACAGCCTCCCCCATATAATTTTGTTTTCAATATCCTTTTCAACCAAAATCCATTAATTCTCTTTAAAAACAAATGAATCATCCGGAACACAATGGATGAAAATAAGTATCCTCTTACACCCCTTAATAATATTGATATTAAAAGGGTTATTCCAAATCCAACATCATCTGTAAAAGAGAAATATTGTAAAAATTATTCACTATTATGCTTGAAATTCAAAAATTGAAAAATTCATCAATTTTACCAATTTTATAATAATAAATTAGAGGGACACATTTCTTCTTGATCCCCCTCATTCATAAAAATACATTTCATTCTTCACATATAATTGGATTCTGCATTCTGAAATTATATCATTGAAAAAAATCATTATTTATTCCTATGAAAAAATGGGTTATTCCACTGACGGCTTCATCCACACATAGAGTAATGATCTTTAAAATATCTACTATTTCCAAAATAAGTTCATTTTATAGATTAGATAACTTTTTTAGTAACATGATTTCCCTACATATGAGCTCTTATCAATTACTAGTTTAAAAATCAATATTTTTTATAATCCGTTAGATATACATTCATTACTCCAACATTTAAAAAAATTAATCCCATTTGGATAATTTACTACATGCCATTTAGGCTATTCCGATGTCATCTAACCCTTCAGATCATGGAGTTAGTTTAAAAAAAACAATACAAGTTAACCCATACATTGAATTAAAACTCTCTCATTGATACCATTAATACTATGAGTGATTAAAATATCTACATTCAAATTAAAATTATAGCATATTTACATATCAAAACATCCTACAAATAATTTTTAGATACCTTTGAAATCACAATGTGTTAAAAAAATACAACATTATGAATCAATAAATGAAATGTTTTTCAAAATTATCTAATGATACTTTTTATACTTTAATGGATTCACCAAATTATTTACTAATAGATAGATCATGTTCAGTTTTTAAATCATCTGAATATTCTACTAAACATAAGAATCATATCGTGAAATCAATTATATAGACACATTCCAACATTGAGATGTAACTTATAGTGAATAATTTTCCATAAATGGAAGCATCTAGTATCCTAAAAGAATAATTAGACAATACCAATTTTACAAAACATAAAAAAATAAATACTATGTTAATACTTTTAGATTGTTTATTTTTTCACCCAATTCATATTCATATAATTTTTCTAATCACAATCAAAATGTGTCCAAATACTAATTTTTATATACCATATTTTAATCTTATTCCATTGGTTGTATCATGTATGACTAAAATACCATTCCATTATGAAAAATAGAGCCTAATGCACTAATATTTATTATTCAATAAGTAATTTTTCACCATTAAACATTAGAGTAAGTTATTGATAAGTAGAGATCTATAGATGATTGAAATTCAACCACAATATTTTTTTTCAAATACCAAAATTAGATTTAAATATATTTTAATCCCATTATTTCAATAACATTTTTAGTTTTAATGTATCATTCATTTATCAATATCTCATGTTATATTCATGAAAAATTACCTCATTGAAAATATCACAACCCATATGAGAACAAAACTCTAACAAAATAGAATCATTTAAATTACATTGGGAGAGGGGTACCTATGATTTCATTATGCTAGGGAATGGGGCAGATTCGATTGGATGAACCCTTCATTATAATTTTTTTATTCCCTATCACACATTTAATTTGAGGAATTCCATTCATTCCTCAGCAAATTATTATTATTGATTATTCACTTAAACTAGTTCCCTTTTATCTTTTCCAATTGATATTAATTTGGTGAAATACTATTGGAATTATTTTTCATAAATGAGAAAACAATCATCCTTTATTGTATTTGAATTTTATATTAATTTTTAATAGATTTCATTTGTGCATGTCACATTATATGTTGCAATAGTAGTGGATATTTCCACATGCTTCCATATATAGTGGAGGACACTTTAACGCCTTCCATAAAATTATTTTTGTGTGATCACTGAGGCATGAATATTCTATGATGGTTATAGTTCCATATCATACATCAACATTATTGATTAATACATCATTAATCGATCTTTTAATTTTCACACTACTAGAGAATATTCTTTTCTATTCCTTTATTTTCTTAATTTTTTTATGGTCACATAAGAGTAACTAGAAGTTGGTTTTTGATTCACTTTTTATTCAATTATATATTTTATCCCATGAATTGAAAAAATATTATCTTACTTAGTATAATTCTTCATATGGTATACTATCTAATTTTATGTAATAGGAGTAGAGTATTCTATTATAACACGTTTTGTGTTACATGATATCTTTTAGTTTTATCCATTTATCATATGACTGATGAGAGAATAGATATGGAAGTTATAGTAGTTATCCTAAGTCAAATTTTATTTTAATAATATGTATATAAAATTTTTTCATCAAAAAATTATTCATTCTGGGTGAAGAACCCTATAATGTGTTCGCTTTATCCTAGGTAATGGTACTTTGTATCTAGTTTTTATACTACTTCTTTATAGATTTTTTAAGGGCCTCTATTTTTCATTCATTTTTTTTGCATCTATATACATTTTTTCACATAAACAATATTTTTCGAAGGAAACAATCTTATCATTCAAGGGCCTAGGTTTTTCTATTATTTTCCATAAACTTATAATATTTCATATTCAAATTGGTGGTCACATATCTAAATCATATAGTATATTCATTTCCTTATTCTTTTTTTATTTAAGTTGACTCATGAGTTTTAGTACACTTTTTGGAATGTTTTAACTATTGTCATCAGTTTTAGGATAGCTTGAAAAATATACCCAAACATGTAACTTTATTACTTCATCATATCATCTATTTTTTAAAGCTAAATCCTTTGATCACCTCATTTCCCATTAATTATTTTTTCTCAAAGGCCATATCTTATTCAAGTGAAATATACACCCCATTCATAACTCCCAATTGGTCAAGTAATTCTTGTGGGACCTAGATCTATGCATGGTGTCTACCTTAAAACACCTTGGATATAAAACAGGATTATATTCCATAATTTTTACCAAAATCAAATATTTGATTCAACTTAATAAGAGATTAAAATAATTTTAAAAAAAAACACTTTTCATTACTATGAGATCAAATTATTTGGGAGTATCCATTAAAACCATCTATGAACATGCATTAATATCCAAATTTAATTGACCCAACACAATTATTAATATATGTTAGAAAAATTGAACTATTTATACCATCCACAATTCATGATAGAAAACAACTTGTTCTTATATGTATTAAATGGAATATTGTTTCTTGTTTGAGAAATGATTTCCATCAAATATTGCAATCATTATAGTGGGATTCTTGTCTTCTAAATATATTAGATATCACCCAAATATGTCTGATAAGATTTGATAAAAAAATATTATAAATTGAAATATATACTCTGATACAAATTATAAAGTTCATAAAGTGGTTTTGGTATATGATATAGTAAAAGTTGGTGGTGAATTATGGAGTGGTTATTATTTTCCAATCAAACACTTTTCATTATAACATTCACATACCATTAAAATATTATTAATTAAAATAAAGGGTTAACCCTTTTCACTTTAATTATATATTTATCATAGTGATCTATCTTCGAACCATCCCATACCATATATAATCTGTGTTTTTGTTACTCACATTATCAGATTATGTTTTGATTTATGTATATAATCAAAAAAATGGACACACTAATTTCTAATTTTTTCACTAATATAGTATAACATAAGAAGAAATTTATTTACCAGTTTTCAAAACACTAAATCACTACAAACATACCGTGGGGGTTTTGATCAAGTTACTCATTCCTAGGGTAAAATCACATACAAAGGACTGTGGTTGGATCAGTTTCACCTTAGGATCACCTCCCTCAAACTTCCTCTATCTTTGATCAATGTAATAAGGAATCATTCATAGTTGTCTCAAATTCCAATTACAATAAAATGTATTGGTTGAATATTCACCATTTTTAGATTCTTAAATTGAGTCCCATAATCATCTTTCAAATCCTAATGTTAATATTTACATGATAATATTCTATTTTTAATGAGAGTTTTGGGAACAACCATTCATTCAAATCAATATAAATATATAATTAACCTTATTAATTATATTGAAGTGATCATTCAATTTTTCAATGTTAAATTTATTCAATGATTGTTATGATCAATTTTTATTATCAATATAGTTTTAATTCAATTTGATATCATTGATTAAATATTTCAATATGGTTTTTTCTCATGTGTCTACTAGAATAAAAATATGATGTTATATAATCATGTAGAAAATAATATGATGGATCAGTTTAGTCCTCATTTATCTTATATTGGTAGTATTTTTTTGGTGTTCCACCCATTTAGTGTGTCCAATTTTTCCATTAAATTTTAGTTATATCCAAAAAATATGGATCCATAATTACCATGTTGTTTTTCATGGTTTTCTGGAATGCTACTTGACTATGGCGTGATCTACGATTTTGTATGGTAGTAAACTTATTTGAGGTATTTTAATAAAATCTGTTTCATCAAATATATTGGTTAATTATATAACAGTAATATTTTTCATTATAGACATCATAACTATGGTGTATCCACCTATTGAATAGATCCAAAAATATCATAATACATAACTTCCCCATTACTCTCCCAATATAATGATGTGATCTCCTCAAAATTCCTTCGATCATCAAACCGACTATGATATTTTCCTTTATCCTATTGAGTAATATTTTGTATGAATATAAATCAAAAAATAATAACTTTTTCAAAAATGAAACATCAATTTTTTATGATTTCTCTATGGGGTGGATGTCTCATCCATAACTTGAATGATGTTTAACCTATTCTCTAGGGTGTAAGAACCCTACATCAGTCAACACCATATGAACATTATATGGTGTGAGAGTTACATTTTCCTAATCTAATCCTTAATGTAGTCACATGTCTTATATTAAGTAAATTAGATTTAGAATCAATAAGAATATAATTATCATTATACAATTAGAAAATTATGTTTATGAGAGAGCCCATATTTTATATATCATACTTCAGATTTCACGAAGGAGTATGTAAACTATAACAACTATTCCATTACATCCACTATGTATAATGCTCATGTGTTAATAAAAATTACCACAAAAATCACACCTTGGTTAAAACATGTATCTTGGTCTTATTCCTATCACACACACTAGTACTGACCCATATTTGTGATCACCTATACTATCACCAATGCATGAAATTTTATTGTCATGGATTACTAACTTCCCTAATGTTAGATGAACATATGGTCATAGCCTATGGATAAGCATATTTTATTAATTTTTCAAACTCGAATCTAGGGATTTGTTTCCAAAAAAGAAATGTCATATGAGATATCAACTAGATGATCAATAGTTATGACAGCACCACATGGTATCTCAATACATTGTGTCATATAAAGGATCAACACCATTTTTTCACTCCATCCTCCATTAAATACTTCATTGATTATATATGGTTTGAAGGATAAATTTTATGAAATTATAATAAAAATGAATATTTCTTCAATGTTTATATAGTTGTGATACAATAGGGGCCTTTTTATCACCATGATTCATGATATTAGTTGCATTATGGTGGTTGACGTGTATGAAGAATACTCTTTATTATATGTCCACCTGTAGTGTGGTGCATGTCATATATGAAGACCACTCCCCAACATATTCCAACAATCCAATACAATGAATTTATATTTTATAATTAATTAAAAATCTTCTATGAAACAAAATCCAATCCAATATTTTCATATTTTTCAAATATCAATGAAACATTTTCCGCACATATTGTGAAAAAATATATTATTAATATTTAGTGGCTAAACACACATATTATTCCATGGTGAATGGCTTTAAACAACTTTATGGTAATATTTTATTCAACATCATAATAGGAATCACTATATTCCTTCTCATGTGATCTTTAATCGTATAGGATGTTTCATTCAATGGTAATAAACTATATGGGTTAAAATTTACTTCATAGGGACACGTAGGAATCCCCATTCATAAGAGATATTTAAACAACACTTATCCTCTCATCCCCATTCATAGGGTTAAACTCCTCTTTGGATTGATATAAATTCTTGATTCTGTTTCTCTATGTAATATAAAAAACAATATAGGAAATAGGCACATGTATAAAAGCTAAATAAATATAATTCACATGTGTAATGTACTTATAGATTCATGTTTTCATTCAAAAAATATAACTAATGGGTAACATATATGGTAACTAAAAATTATTCAATTTACATTTCTAATTACAATTATAGAGAGTCAGACTAGGAATCAATATCAAATATTGGTTTAAAAATATCTCAACCTCTCATCCAACCAAATTTTCCATCTTCATCACCATAGAATATAGATACATTTATCACCATAAAAACGTGATTGGGTTGTGTGGGACCCAAACAATCCCAAAATGGTCGATTATTAAGTAATAATTGGGAATAATATGTTGAAAAAAGTAGGCATATTATATAATTTATTCTAAATAATAATAACTAAATTGGTGCAATAATTTATAAACTATTGAGTAAATGGGAAAAATACACACTCATAAATCACATGGGAAAATGAACTAAAACAAAAATAGGAAATGATATCTATAATAAACATATAATATACTTGAATCACTTCCATTATGATCACTTATAGGTACTTATAATACCATTATCAATCAACACCATTCCAACCAAGATCACCATTAAACTATTCCTCACATGTATAATACATGAGATCTATGGTCTAAACACCCATATACAGATGAGTATAAGCATACCCAACAGGATTCCTTGAATTCCATAAAGTAACATGAATATAAAAATTCAATTCAATAAACACAAATATAA
This sequence comes from Viscum album, assembly GCA_963277665.1. NCBI lineage: Eukaryota > Viridiplantae > Streptophyta > Magnoliopsida > Santalales > Viscaceae > Viscum > Viscum album. The sequence goes on from OY728166.1 coordinate 52,511,919, forward strand.
AAAGTAAACAATGACTTAGATATGATTAATTGATGGGAACGTATGATTGAAAAATATCCTCCTATGTATAATCCATTTATTGAATAAATAGACTTACTATGCAAAATAATATTCATAAATACCCAATATTTTAACTCAAGTAACCTCATAGACACAATTTTGTGGTCTTGGACCATGTTCACTCGTATGTAACCAAACATGGATTCCCACATGGGATAAAATGAAAATTCACGAATTCTATAAGATTCCTACTATTAGAGATGGTATATTAGGGTACAATGTCTAGATTCGATCATTTTGAATAGAGTATATAACAATAGGGTAATAAATGAGTGAATATAAAAACATTATAAAATATCCACAATAGAAGAGTAAATCATCATGATATAATAACCACTTATAAGACAATATTATATACAATGTAATGTTTTCATGATGAAGTAAAAAAATGTGTAATTCAAGGGGGAATATAGTAGATGAAATATGCATTAAAATATATAGTAAATAACCAAAAAATTAATAACATATGTCGACTTGCATTATGAGGATGATTTCAGTCCAATACTCCCATAATCCTTCCATGCTCTGATAAATCATGATCCCACGGGTAGTAACTTCATATTTTCAACACATAAATCCATGAGTATGTAACAACCTTCACTTTTCATACATATACATTACATAATTTTTATGGAATAATAAATACATTATACAAACAAATGCCTAAGTGCCTTATTTTTTTAGTGTGGTTGGTAACATGGAAACATAAAAACCAGTACACAAATGAGATAAATTATCTCCCACTATATTCTCCCAGAACAACACCCTTATTGTAAATATCATACATAATATATATCTTTATAACATTTGTAGGGAAATATAAAATGGGGTGAGCTGAAATTTTCCATATGGGTAAACAAGGGATATATGATAGAATGAAAATTTTCATAATGGTATGAAAATGTGATCATAACATTTTTTGATCATAACTTGTATATATAATATCTTAAATATGAATCATGGAATAAATATTTGCAATTCATAATCCATTAACTATCGGTTAATCAAGAACATGATCCATGAATGTATTACAAATTTATCTTTCTATATAAAAAAAATTATAGAAAATAACATATCATGGATACCTACTAAGATATACATAATGTTTTAGGATTGGACAAATATCCTTTGTACCTTATCAATCATTGGATTCCCTCCCATGTAACTAGTTGATTAAGGCTTAAGATTCACTCATGTTTTAGTCTTAGGATGCCCTGTCATGTACCCTCTTGGTTCGGGCATCATATTACCACTTGTTTTAATCTTGCGAGGCCTTCATATGTACCCTCTTACTATAGTCTTCAAGTTCTATCTTGTTTTGAGCTTGGGATTCCCTCCCATATACTCTCTTGAACTAATAAATCATTTTATGTTACCCAAATCATTGGAGGGAGATATTGGTACTACTTTTTACATAATAAAATCATACTAACATGAATCACCCAATAATAAAAGTTTCATTTTATCAAGACCCATAAAAATATATTTGTTTTATAAACATCATATCATAACCAATAAAATTAAATTGTTATTAAAAAATTATCATATTATTACCTATGAAAATTTTTAGGAGTTATAATCATTTCATGATAGAATAACTTGTGCAATGAAGCAGGTTTCATTACCATTTATCATGGTATACCCCATTCAAGAATAACGAACATCATAAACATCAAGCCACAAAAACATATACCATTCCAAGAAATAATAAGAATGAAATATATGGTCATTTCCCATAAAGGCATGAGTAACATAAATTTTTGTCATCTAGGAAGGAAGAAAATTTTTTAATATATTAAAAAAATTCTTCAGTAAAATATTCTTTTCCATTTGGAAAATATTTTAAAAAAATTAAATCCTTTTGGAAACCATTTTCATTGAAAATTAATTAAAATCATATAAAGAAGGCTTGCAATAATTTTAAAATATTCTCCAAATATAAAAAATAAAATAATTTTAAAAATTTAATGAAAATAAATTCATTAAAATTATATCTAAACATAGAAATAATGCTTTAATTAATTTATAAAACCTTTTTACAAAACACGGTTTTGAAAGAAAACTAATTTCGTATAAAAGAGGGATGTAAATATGTACTTTCAAAAAAACACTTTATCATTCATAATCTGTACCAAAGAGTGTAATGATTGTAACAATATATGAACATATCATTAATATATAGAGGATAAAAAATATCATGCATTCTCTTTATATATGGATAATGTCATTTGATCAATGAAAGCATAATAATATGCAATCTTGATAAACGATGAGATTGTGTCAATAAACTCTTACCGCATAATAAATTTTAATTATATTACACATTTATTACAATTAAATTACATTAATCATTACTTATAATTAATATAAGGAGGTTCATGACATGAAATTTTAATATAAATATATGCATCTCGTAGAATAATATTGGTGCATAACTAAGTTTAGGTCTCAAAGAATGAAAATTGAGAAAACATTACTAAACTGATTTGGTATCATACAAAACATAAACCACATGAAATAAATATAACAATATGGATATGTAAATACTAATTATTTTATGTATTTTAATGATATAATACTTCTATCATAATTAAAATCCACATATAATAATTTTATGGTTAACATGACCTGTGTCCCACATAATATAAAAGTGAAACAAGAATACCCTTACAACATGGAAAACAATTGAATCATTATCATCATGAAATAATAACAAAAAATAAAATTTTAATATCTTTATGTAAGATAAATTAATTAAATAACCTTTCATATGATAGTATATACACTAAAAAAAATAATCATGTTGTGAACTAGCATGTATCTCATGAAATTAAACAATGAGATAAAATTCCCCTACATGAAGTCATGTATTACTTCACACACATTCAATAATTTTTCATAATATATATAATTTTATGATAAATATACCAAATAAACATATTATTATATCTATAACCAAATATTATTTGTTTTGGACTTTATCTTACCAAATAATTAAAAATTCTGTATTTAGAATTCTATTTATGTAATATCAGATATGTTTTTCTCGTGATTCTTAATTTTATATATTTTTTTCCCATATACATATATAAATATTTATGGAATGTATAACATGATATAAATATCATATAAATTCATTATATATGTATTTAAATAGTCTATTGAATATCGAATAATAAAGTGGAATACACTATTCATGGAGTCGGTAGGCCGCACATAGGCTGGAAGGTTGTTTCCATTTAATTATGATTTGGAAATAATGCATTAAAATTTTCTATATTTATATATTTATAATTATTCTAGTATAATTAATATATCATATATGATTCATAAATCCATCCTTAATAAAATCTGTGTACAATTTGAACGAATCACATCACTTTGAGGAGGCAGTAATTCACCGTACAAAAGGTTTATTACCTATTACATGGAAGTGTGAATACTTGTGGGTAAAAACCATTAATATAAAAACAAACAGTTAAATTGAGGATATAGTTGTTATTATGTAAGAATAGAATAAGCATAATTGAGGTATAAGAAAAATAAAATAAAATAATCGAGCTTGAGGAAGGATGTTATCTCATCTTTGGGTAACTCAATTTTCTTCGAAAAAATGGGCTTTATTTGATGGATTTTTTCCCAAAGGCATTATTAAAGGAGAAAGGGATGGATTTTGGGAATGTAATTATTTTAATAATGGATGAAATTACGCTATGTTAGGTGAGTTCATAAGGGGGATACATGGTGGAAATTTATAAGGGTGGGAGGGGATACTATTGGAATTTTTAAAAAAAGGTTATAAGTACCCCTATAATTACCATGTAAAAGATAAAAAACCCATTAAAAATATATAGTAGATGTTTTATGTCAAATATATGGGCATCAAATGGTTTTTGGAAAACATTCTCTGAAATATTGGTGGAAAATTTTAAGGTTTACTCTACTATGATGCTTAATTTTAAATAAATCAATGTAATTAATTTTAATAACATTCACTATTTTTTTGGTTATTTTTTCTAAAATTATTACAAAATAAAAATTATATATATTAAATTGGTGAATTTATGTTTTTTCAGATACAGATTATAGAATCATGAAAATTATGTTTAATGCAAATCGTCCAGACATCACAAGAGAGAGTGTTTTTATTTGTAGAATGTTCAATTGTTCATTAGTATTTAACATTTAAATTCTATATAAAATTTATTAAAATGAAAAATATTGGATTAAATGATGTATTATTAATCAATTATGACCATAAGTATAACATAAAATAAATTTAACTATATAAATAATTTATATTAGAAAGATTTTTTTATTTAAAATTCAGTATTTACCAGTATTCATCCAAAAAAGATATTTCTTGGAAAAATACACAAAATTAAACCTAAGATAATTTTGAAATTATGAATTAAAAATAAAATTTTATTTTAGAAATTATATTTCTAAACATTTATAAAATTAATTTTTTTTTTCAGAGAAGGAAATAAAAAGTAGTTTATTATGAAAATAGTATTTGGTAACATATAAAGACCATACTAATAATTGTATGACTTATTATCAATATTTTTATTTATATAAAACAATTATAAATAATAATTAAAAATTAAATATTCATTTTATTTTACTTTTTTAAGGGATATGTTATAACTATATTATTTAAATGATTGTAACAACAAAATGACATTTCATTGAAACTCTTGTTTCATGTAATGTAGGCTATGTTAGTGTTTCAGGTGGCATAGGCTAAACTATGTCTTTTTTGTAGCGCACTCAAAAAAAAATTGGTGCTTTAATATATATATATATATATTTTTATTTTTATTTATATAAATAAATTATATTTTTAAATGAGAAATAAAATGTAATAAAATTAATTCAAAATAAATAATTCACAAAATTTTAGGGTGTTACATCCAACCCCCATAAAGTTTCATTTCCTCAAAATTCATCTCAGTTATCAATGATTGAATACCTAAATATTCCATTTATTGAAACCAACATCATTGAATCCATGATACATCATCCCATCTATTTACACCCCACCTATTTCACCAAAATGAATGTTTAATTTTTTCTTCATGTAGTAGCATAACATTTGATCCCTGATACATCATCCCATCTATCATAAGAAACCATCAAATCATTGTTTTCATAACATCACATCAAATATGCATAAGTCTCCATGTAGTAATATAAAACATTAACCACAAAAACATTGTCAAAATTTTAACATAATCATTCCATAAATAGTTAACCCTGTTACCCTTAAAATTAAGATCCTATATTGTATCAAAATATTTTCATTGGATACTTGGGTCCATCCTTGTACTTATAGAATATAAATATTGATTTTATATATATATTCAATGTATAGGGAAAAAATGACATAGAATATAAGTAAATGGTGAATAATAATATTTTCATGGGGCCTAATAATTCATAATCATACATGAAATTAAAAACTATGAGGTTGAAGATAAGTGTGATATAATTATCATGATTCACTTCATACACTGTTATTGTATAAGAATTTCCATTTCCCTTTATTCATAGTGGTTTCTACATATTATTATCAACATTATTCCTTGGAATGGTGAAATATTAAGAATACATTCAAAACTCCAAGTAATTTAAACACTGAAGTGTGGGCGGTGAATTTTGTTTGGATTTCCTATTATTCACATCATTAGTTAATTTAATCCCATTAAATAGATATTCAAATACTCCATGAAATTTTATTATTCACATAAGATATTTAATAGTCACATTAAGATAATTACCACCATGTTTCTTCCATAACTTTTTAGATAATGGAAGGCCCATTTTTCCCCATAGTTGTAAGATTTTCCTTCTGACATGATCTTCTATTTCTGATTAAAAACATACGGAATTCCATAATCCATTTTAACCGTGATATTAATTCTAATAATTTCCTCATAAATAATAAGATATCTTATAGTGATGTTCTTTAGAATACAGGGATTCATACCACTGATGATTTGATCAATTTTTCAGTCATATTTGGATGATAGCGGCGGAAGAGTTCATCAAAATCCCAATAAGATTTTCTTCATAGCCAATAACTAATTCATCATCCTTATTCTTAAGATATACTTATAATGTTTCAATATCTATACAAATAATTATAGATAATAAATTATCAAAAAAAAGTTTGTTATCATATTTCATCCAATGGAGTAAATTTACTCTTGTTTCCACGTATTTATTAATAATATTACACCATTAGTTTTCCCCACCTTCTAGATAATATGTATCTAGAGTTACTTTTTTTACTCTGAACACTGGATGGTGTAAAATATATTTTCATTTATACTAATAGAGTACTCAAAATATAATAGGTCAGAGAATCCAATGAATGAGGATGAGAGTTTCCACATGAAGAACTCAAAATATCGTTGTGCCCTCTTTTTCCCATTTGTATGTTCACTATAATTTATATCTTTAGAAATTATTGTGATCAGATAAAAGAGGTTTTGTATTCAATATCCCATAAAATTTTGTTTCTCATGATGAAATTCATATCATTTTTCATTTCATTCAATATTAACATGGTTCCTTCAGGATCAATCCATTGAGTGAAATTAAAACATTGTGTAAGAAACAATCATCGTAGTGCGAAACAACATAATCTTGAAAACTACTTATAAGAAGTATAAATAATGATACCATTGTTCTTAATATATTAATCCTCATTTTAACCCTAGGTCAATAATATTTATATTGTACTCAAATCAATCATGATGGTTTTTAAAGAGTTCATTAATTTCCAAAGCATATACACCAAGATTTTCCAACCATGTATATAACATGGCATGTTTCCATGTAATGGGATTCAATCCAGTCTGGACCAAAACACCTTGTTGGAGTTTTTACCGAAATTCACATCTATAAAAGATCTAAATAAACATGTAGAATATAAAATGGTACTTAAATCAAGGAAACCAATCAACCTATCCTCTTCCAAAATTCTAGGTCATTTTCATAACTATTTACTCATCATTAGAATTATCCTTAGTTAAATCCATAGATATAACTTTAAAATTTCCATATTTGTCTATCTAATTGTTTATCTCCCTAGTTTTAAAATGTTTAAAAAACTTTTCACTAATACAGACTATAATGAACCTTTAATTTCATATACATCCATTACAACATTTTCCAGAATGCATAAAACATTAAACAAACAAATTCCCTTGGACTGTATTAGTTTAATTTCTTTGGAAACAATGAAACATAAAAACCAGTACATTATGGGGAAACATTAACTCCCAAAAAATTATCCAACACTAGAAACCTTATATGAAATATTCTACATAAAATATATATTCATAACATGGGGAAAGAAACATTAAAAGCGAATATCTCATATGCTTAATAATGGTAATAAATTGTGAAATGTAATCATAATCAAGATAGTAAGAATAGGATAATGTTATCAAAACATTATATGATCAACTAATTCATATCAAATATCATAAACCTGAATCATAAGATAAATATTAGAAGTTCAAAATAAAACAAACATAATAGAGAAAAATACATGATCTGTGATGTAAAAAATACATTGAACCTATTCCCTTCACATAAATATATAAAATCATATATATAGGAAACCTATAAAGACATTCATAATATGATAAGATTTTTCTAACAACTCAGGTACCTACATTTGGTTTGGGATTCCCTCCCAGTTACCCTCTTGTTTCGGTATTGCGATTCTAACCAATGTACCATCTTATTTTAGTCTAGAAATTCCCTCATGTTTAAGGTTTGGTATTACCTCCTCTATACCCTCTTATTTTTGGATTTTGATTCCCTATTCTATTAGTTGTGGGATGCCCTCCTATATAGTCATTTTCTTGGTCACTAGATTTCATATTGTTTCAGGCTTGGGAAGCCCTCTCTTGTACCCTCATCTTTCAGGATTAAAATTCCATCTTGTTTCAAGCCTGGGATGACCTCTAATGTACCCTCTTGAGCTTATTAGACATTTATCTTTACCCAAAACATTTGTGGTAGATATTGGTCCCACAAAAATCAAAATAAATCACACAAACATGTTCCAAAAGATACGAGACCTTGAAACATATCATGTCCTGTATAAATAGATTGATATCATAATCATCATAACATAACCCATGAAATTTAATGGATATCATAAAAATTTAATAATATCGTACCTATGGAAAATACATGGGTCTAATAATTATTTTATCTTATAATATCCCATGAAAGGAAGTATTTTTACTATAATTTATCATGGTATAAACCATTGATATAAACTTGTTTCATAATCCTCAATCCATAAAAACATATAATATTAAGAGAAAGAATATGAATATAATAGTTACATCATTTTCCTAAATGGAATGAGTAACATCAATAGATTTCATCTCAGATGGAAATTAATTTTTAAATGTCTTTTTAAATCATTTCATGGGGAAAATATCATTTCTTCCTTGAAAAATGATATTTAAAAAGAAAAAACTTTTGATAACCATTTTCATTGATTGTATATTAAAATCATAAAAGGATATAAATAATATACAAAACCAATTTCTTGAGTAACATATAAAATTATAATGAAAATATATTGAAAACAATTTCATTTAAAATACATTGAAAACAACAAAATAAGGATTTTAAATATTTTGAATTCCATTTTAGGAATTTTTTTTATATAATATAAATTCCCAACCGATGTGACAGGTAATTCCCTACTTTCTTAAAAACACATTCTTACTTTTATTATGAACCAAACAGTATAAAAATGGTACCAATTAATGAAAATTTTAGTAATATATTTTGGGAATGGAATATTATTTGTTATATTAGTGGATGGATCAAATGATTTCATCAATGAAAGAATAATCGTAATCAATCTCAAAAAATAATTTTATTAGGTCAATAAACTCTTACCACTTGGTAAATTTGAATTGTGCCCCAAAATAAGAAAATGAAATTAAGTAAAACCCATCCTTTCATATAAAGAATTATTTTTATGATGTTTAATCCCAATGAAATTATATACACCTTATATAAAAATATAGATGCATTACATGGGATGTGTGGCAATGAAAAATTGAGTCAAAATTACCTTACAGATTTGGTAAATTTTGAATCATGAAGCCCATGAAAAAAAATATCATCAATTGTATATGTATATAACCATTAATTTATGAATAATAATAATATTATACATCCATGGGATGTAAACACACAATATATAAGTAATATGGAGTTTACATGGATTGTGTCTCATATAAATTTAACGTTAGACGATAAAACACTTACAACATGGGTAATTTTTGAATCATGATCACTATGAAAAAATAAGAGCAGTTTAATATTTAAATATCAGTATATAGTATAAATTATTCTTAGAACATTTAATAATACAATATATACAACACAAAAACTACTAAAGTGTTCAATATGGATTGTATCTCACGGAAATAAATAGTTAGATGAAATTGCATTACCTTAAGTCTTGACATTTATTGTACACATACAAAAAGAATGTAAAATAAGTATAAGTTTAATATAAATCTAAAAAATAACAATATTATTATTTATAATACACATATGAGTTACATATGGCATTATATTACTCTATTATTGACAATTCAGTGTTAAGGATTCACTTTGGATAATATCCACATTGTTTTTTACGTGCGTCTTGATTTTTTATATTTTTTGTCCTTATACATACTTATTGATCACTAGAATATAATCCATGATATAAAAATCATTTTTATTGAGTATATTGTTATTATAGTAATCTATTGAGTATATATGTTTGAAATGGAATACACTATTCCTAGAGATAATAGGTTGTATGAACACATGAATATTGTTTCCCTTTTATATTCATATAAAAAAAGGAAAATAAAGTAAATATATTTTATCATTATTATAATAGATTTATAATATCACATATATCATATTTGTGTTATAAACCCATCCTTAATATGTTACTTGTAGAGTGTGAACAAATCACACTTCTTGGAGAAGGCAGTAGTTCACTGTTTAAAATGATAGCTACCCATTAGATGGAATATTGATACGGTGTAAGTAAAAAAATTATAATAAAACACATTTCACTATACAAAAGATACATAGGTTATTATTTTGTAGTGAAGTAAAAATAATTGAGGTGCAGGAGGAATAAAATAAAATAATGAAGCTTGAGGAAGGATGTTAATTCTTCTTGGGGTGGCTCATGTTTATTTGCAAAATAGATTCCTTATATGGATTTCCTAAAAAACGAGTATTTATGTAGTAAGGGTGGGATTTAAGGAACTGAATATCTAAGATATTGACCAATATTACAAGTCTTGATAGGTGTGTGGAAGGTGGAGAGGTGGTGGCAATTTACAATGGAGGGAGATGATACACATTGCATTTTTTGAAATCAAGTTTTGTTTACAACTGTTTGTACCTAACAAATGTCTTCAAAAAACCATCCAAACTCAATAATGTAAGTTTTAATTCTGATATATGGCATGATTATGGGTGTTGTAAAAGTTCATACATCATATTTCCCCTTATTTTTAAGGTTTATTCCTTTGTTATTCAAAATTTTACTTTTATCGATGTAATTAATATTAATCATATTCACTAATATCCTTGGTAATAAATTAAGATGAAGTAATTAGACTATAAATATTATATTGATTAAATCCATGTATGTGGAATTTTTGAAATTCAATTCACATAGAATAAAAAAATTGAGATTAATTCTAATTCAGTAGATGTTGTGAGAAAGCATGTTTTCAATATGATAATGTTCAATTGTTCATTATGATTTAAAAAAATTAAATTTAAAAATAATTTACAATGAAATAAATTATATTAATATGTATATAATTTATTTATTTTTTAATTTAAAATAACATTAACATATAATTTAACAACATCAAAAAATTATAAGAAAACGTAGTTTTGAATTAAAATTCCTTATTTTTCACTATTCATCCTAAAATGATGTTTCACAAAAAATTCCCAAAACTCACCCTAACATAATTTGTAAATTATGAATTAAAAAGTTATTTTTATTTCAAAAAAATCAAATTTAAATAATTTTCTAAATTCAATTTATTATTTCTCACAAAAAAACATTAAAACATGTCTGTTAAGATAAAAGTATTTGCAAACATATAAAGTGTCTAAAAAATTAGTATAACATATTACCAATATGGATTATTTATATAGAACCATTATTTATGATATTTAAAAATTATATAGATATGTTAATATTAATATTATTAACTGCTAGTTGACAACTATCTCATTAATATAATTATTATAATAAAATGTTGTTTCCTAGAAAATCGGTGATGCGTTTAACGCAATCCAAGAGGGTGTTTTGTTTAACTCAATCTAATTGAATCCTTAAGTGTAGTACATAGAAGGTAAATTTAGTTCATATATATATATAAATAAACAATATTGAATTTTTCATGAAATTATTAATATCCAAAATATTAAACTAATTTGATAAAAAAATATTTCACAAAATAACATGGTGTTACAAAGTCTTTTAGGGTTCCAATCGGTGTCCCTAATAGACTATTTTTAAAACAATATTTGGATACAAAAAAGTATTCTCAGGATATCCAATATTGTATAATAATGTTGAATGTGTTTAGGTTATAAATATGGCAGTAAAAATAAAAGAACCATGTTGGCTTGGGTTCTTAGAGGGCTCTCGTCTTTCAATAAATTCTTTGGAAAAATCCTTAATGTGTATAAATAATTGATCATGATGAAATAATAATTATTATAATAATAAAACAAATTCAATACCCAATATATACCTAATACATCCTCATCCATAGTAGTTCAATCAATTTCATAGTAATAACCCAAGCAGTATGGCTATATGGGTGTGAGTGTAATACATGGATAATCACTCACCAATCCACTCCTATAATTTTAATTATATCTTGGCACTGTATGTATTATATGGTAGACTTTGTATAGTCTTTATTGGGGAATAATTAGACAATATATCGGTGGAATATCATGAGACATCAAGATGAATCCAAAGATATAATCCCGTGAATTCTAATGTTTGTAGATAAGTGACACATGATTGCAGAAAATTTAAAAAGTGAAGTCATTAAGGTAAGAAATGAACATAATCCAATAGTGGTATCAACAATTGAAAAATGAATCCCTGAATTATGTTTCATACTTTTTGTGTTTATGGATGAAAAAGGGAAAAACCTTGACTTTCCCACGGTTTTCCATATAATAAACCAATATAATTGTCATATTAATACTCAAGTGAAATATAATCCATCCAACATTTCATTTAATATCATTATTTTATTATCATAATTAATCATTTAATGATATCCATGTAATAAATTTATAAAATTTAGTGATTTCTTTTAATTCTATTTATGGATGGTCAAAAGTCACAGTTAATACGGTAAGGTGTCTGGCCATTAAATTCATGTATCATCATTCATCATTTAGAATTTCAGTTAATTTAATTTACCCATTGGATTGTAAATGTCTACTCAAACCACCTAAATAAGAGTCTTGGTGATAGTGGAAGGTAATATTTCCACGTTAATATAACTAACATGCCCTAGGGAATGTCATGTCAATGGAATTGACATTAAAAACATTAAATGGGTCCATTGGAGTATATATTCAATGAATAAAATTTAATTTCATTAAATTTCATATTAAAAATGGGATACAGGAAATTTTTGTTCCACGACATGATGATGAACATTATGGACATCCAAAAATTATGTGAAAATCAGGTCCCTGCCTACCTTATACTCGTATATGTCTACATAATTAATAATGTAATTAGATACATGATAGAATGGGATGAACCAGTTAAACATGAAGAATAATCCAAAAATAAGGAATATTAGCTCAAAATATTTAGAGTTAAATAGGTTGATATAAAATAAAGAAGGATATTTTGATATTATAGAACATACTAATGCTGATCCAATGTAATATATACTAGAAACATTTTATAGTAGATGGGGTATGATGCTTAAAACATATCTTGAGAGGATGGATATTTCAGTCTAGGGGAAGATGTCATGTTTCATTTGGGAAAAGATATGAGAATAAGAAAAATAGAAAGAGAGGGAAACATAAATTCAACACTTTTTATGGGATATATAGTTTTTTTAATTGTTTTATTAAATATTCACCGACTGTGTGTAAGAACCCAGGTTTCTTTAGACTGCTGTTTTGAGAAGAAATTTGAATTTTTTTTTCTATTGGATGCTTGTGAGGGGTGAAATGGTAATTTTCCCCTAATTGATTTTCTCCAATAATTTTTTTGACCACACTGTTGGTCCAGGAATATATTTTTTACCCCAGGACAGGTGTTTTGTGGAAACCGTATATCTTCTAATTTTAGTAGAGTATTTAATATTTAATATTATTAAATTAAATATTAAATTATTCACACAATTTCATATGAAAATAAAATTTAAACAAAGGGTTTTGTTGAGATTTCACCTACATCATTGAGTCGTGAATGGGGAGTTTAGCCTAGGTAAGGTATAAACTCTTTTCAGTCGCTGGGGAAGGTCAGGGCCCCTATTTCATTCTTTTCCTTTCTTTGTTCCTTCCCTTTCTTTTTTACTTCCATTATCCTCTTACTTGTGAATGCTCCAGGTGTCATCCTCCAGGGATGTTTATTTTGGTAGGATTTGAAGATTGAGAAAGAGAGAGAGTTTGGAGGCCATAGGGGTACCGATTTGATGCTCATGACTCACTAATTAATCAAAGGGCCATCGTGTGCTGTGATATTAATCAAAGCTTTGACGGTTTCTGCCTAAATGTAGAATCATTTATGTTTTCACTATAGGACTCATGTAAAAATGTTTTTTTATGTTTTTAAATCCTTATATTGATAGAATATGGTATGTGATGGCTGGATCTATTGTTTCGAGTGTGAAAATGGGTTTTTTGGGCATTTTGATGGATTTACCCTTAGAAAACACAAAATACACGGCGCGTGTTCTAGGGGAACACGTTCTGTGATGTCCCAATTAGGGAAGACCTATTTTTTCATACTACATGCTTTGTACATTGAGTACATTCCATCTAGTGGTGTTCGTATTTCCCATCATGTAAAAAGATGTTACAGAATAGTGGATTTTAATGAGTACAGGAGGAGTAATATAAGTACACACCGTGTAGTGGCACATGGGTATGTGTTCATGTGAAAAGGCACATATGATGAAATTATGTGAATATTACATGAAATGTACAATAATGTACACGTCATGTACTATTACATATGTAGACTCCATGTGTCCTTCCATGTATTTTGGAAACGTACTACTTCATCCTAGTTGCTTTGGGATATCATGTGCCCTGCAAGTCATAATTGGGCATGTGAGTAGTCCATTATGAGCATTTTTTTCATATAGATAACAATGATTGTATCATTTATACATTTAAGTTTCATCTAAATTGTGTTTTGGGTATTAATATTTAAATGGAGAGGTTATTCCTCTTGTTATCGAGTTTAGTTGTCATATGGGAGTGAGAATTGGCATGGATAATAAGTTGGGTTTTTGGAACAACATAGTTGAGACTTTTGAGATGAGATGATCTATGACCAATCTCCTGTAAAAATTGATTTCGATCATGTTCTCTTATGAGATATTCCCTTTGGGCCTATGAGGCCATGAGATCTAATACTTCCAACGATCCCATTAGGGATGCCTTTACTTGTGTGTTGACCTAGGGAGTCCCTTGTAGGATCTCTCTCTTGTTATCCATTTAGTGGATCCATGATTTAGGTGGGATGAGCCATTCCAATGATTTTCATTGGGTTATGTGAATAAGTGCTCAACACCCTTGAACGAGGTATTTTCTTTTTGGTGATTTTAACCCTATTGATGCATGTTATTCTTATTTCCTGAGTTAGGGATCTTGTTTGTGGATTGGGTTATTTTTCCATACTATAGAGGTGTTTGCCCATGTTATTATGTTTTTGACCTTTTGGTATTGGTTTTCCTATTAGGCTACGCCCTTTCCATGCCTACTGTTGTTAGGGTGGAGTGTTTCATCTGATATGTGATATTCATGTAACTATTTAGCAATGTAGTTTTTGAGGTTTACTTTGGCTGCGGATTATCGTTGTGAATGATGGACTTACACAGGACTATGGAAACGTAGTGTAGTTAGACTATAGGGGAAATATACGTTGTTGGATTTCCCATAGTGTCTGTTAAACATTTTACACTGCATGATAATAAGGGAATGGATTTGAGTCCTCCCTCAGAATGTATACAGTTCCACGTTATATGACCCTAAGAAGAATTGGATGTAGAGTGCTTCCCCAACGTGTCAGTAGTTTACTGATAAAAGGCCACACGGTGAATTGACGGTGAGTTCTTCCTCAGAGGGTCATTGCTAATGATGAACCAGAGTGGTTAGACTATGAGTACTTCCCAGAGGGTTTCAATTGTTTGATTGGTTGAACCATAGTGGTTAGGCTATTAGTACTTCCCAGATGGTTAAATGTTTTTGATTAGCTCTTACTTGATATATGAAAATGAATTCAATTGAAACTGTAGGATTTTTTACTTTTGAGTAATTCCTTGTTTACTGCTTCATTTTTATTATTATCTACCATATATATTTACATATAGTTAGGCAAAGATCATTATGTCGTTGGCTACTGGGATTTGTCTCACACCATGTTTGGGTCATAATTTTGTGTCAATATAGATTATATTGTTACATGTATAGATAAGGAAAAGTTTCCATCATCTTTAGGTAAATGATTGTTGTGGAGATGGTGAGAATGGGACCAAGCTAAGGCTTACACTCTTCCGGATTAGATAGGATTTACTATAGGTATACATAAAACTAGTGGTTGTTGGAGGCGAGTATGGGTGAACCCGGGTGTAGGATCATCTTCCCCATGTGTGGACAAATCATACTCAGAGATATTATTTTGGTGCTAATGGGAGCCGGTTTTGTGTTGATTGAGATTACATATCCCAGGATCAACTACTTTTCCGGTTTCATGATGTTTGATACACATACCAATGAATATTAATATTTATGTATAAGTGTATATGTATGGTAATATGCATGTATACATATATAGATATGTATATCAATGGTGGGGTTTAGCTAGTTGAAATGGATTATGGACCTTGAGGTCTACTGTGGTTTCATGTTTGCTTTAATTATTTTATGTTGTGTTCTAACTAGGATGAGCATGCTGATGTTGCATACACTTAGTAGAAGAGTTATAGGTTGCTTGTTGGGGTTCCGAACTGAGATTATTTCTCACCCCTGTACATGGAACTTGGTGTACGTGTAGACATTATGTCAATTTTTCAGGTTAATAAAGAGTTGAATGGTTGAAAGGGTAGTGGAACTATGTTTCATGATCGTGCGGAGCAGTATGAGTGGTTCTACTAATCAGGATGGTGAATTTTGACTATGTCTGGAGATTGGGTATGTGGGTTAGCTCAGATTTAGTAGTTGAGCCCTGTACTTTTAATTTTAGTTTATTTTGTACTTTTATCTGTATGGTCAGACCAGTGGGTGACCAGTGTTGTTTTTTATTGCATAGTTGTTCAATCTTTTACATCATTTTACTGTTATAACTCATTCTCTTTCATCTATTTACTACTTCTTCACATTGTTTGATTTCGGCTTTGTCTGATACTTAGTTATTTCTGTTGTTCCTTACTCTAGTAAGAGGGAATTTTGTCCAAACGATCACAAACAAGGACCTCCCTACTAGTCTGTAGTTTCTGGCATATGGGGAGGAATGCTTGAGGCCTTGTGGTGAACTGGCGCCGAGCACTAGTTTAGTGGCTTCTGGGTCGGTACATTACAAAGTTTTATAAGTGGATTTTTCTTTTCATGGTCTTCAATATATGGGATATTATACATAGAATTATTAGTAATGTGTCCGAACCTATGATGTATATCATACTTGTGCATCGAGAACAATTGTTCTGGTTAGAATTCCTGGTTCCCAGGGTGTGGGATAGCTGTTTTGATTTGTGATGTTACGGTTGTATACGATTTTTTTCCATGAGTGGGGCACATTTTGTGTGTGTTTTTTGATTTACAATCGATCTATGACTCTTGGGAATTGGTTAGAGGCCAGAGATGGATATCGACTCTTGGTTGGCGGAGTCAAGTGGCGTCTCATTCATCAAACATGGCACATAGGATTCGCGGCATATAAACCTACTATATTGTTTTTTATGATGATTGTGACGTTTGAGTTTACATACACATACTTTTTACTCTTATGCAAGGTTATGTGGATCTACATTAAGGCGTTGGTGTGAGGATGATGTATCAGTCCTCGTGAACAGGCGGTGCAGTGACCCTAGTAGGTTGATGTGGCATGTGATGGCTTTATTTTTAACCAATTATTTTTTGTTCGTTCTCTGGGCTATTGTTTTCTAGTAGAATTGATGTGTATTATTTCGATAGATAACAAGGAATTTCTCTTGAACCTGACCACCCTGAGTTCTTTCTGTATACGGATACCCAATGAGTGTCTGTTCAGTGTCTCTTCTACTTGGGTTGAGACCTGTAAGGATTAGTTTCTTCTAAGGATTCTTGGAGTGAATTAGGGCCCTTGTAGGTTGTGTTGGGGTTTGGAAATTCATTGCTAATTGTGATACATACCATCATTTGAGAGTTTTTGGATTGTTTCGGCTATGTGGTTTGGCCTTGTGACCCGGTTGTGAGGAGTTTTCTATTGGGATTGTTGGGAGACCTAGAGACCTTTAGTTTTGACTCAGACCATTGTAGGCCAACATCTGTTTTGTACTAGGGTAAATTGCTTGAACTATTGGTCATGATTCCCAATTCCTTTTTTGTAAGTGAGTTTTATTTTACCTTTGTTTTGTTATCGAGGCAAGGTAGGTGCTAAGCATTTTTTTAATGTCATGTTGATGTATTCAGTTCTTGAATGAGGCAGCTCAGGTGCTTGTTTTTTGAGACTGGCTTTGATGGCCAGGACTGTTCCGGTTCCTGGAATAGTTAACTAGTGTTTCTGCTATTGCACATGTTATTTAATGAATCTAAATCGGTGAGTGGTCGGGTAAGAGCCAAGGAACAATATTTTATGACATTTCTTGGGTTTGGACCCCTTAAGTTGTGTTGAAATGTTTCTTCGTGGTAGAGGTCACATTCATAAAATGCCAGGTTACCATGAGACCGTTGACCAGTGGCTAGAACCTGGCCATGTTATCAAGATGTGGGTCTGGTAAAGAGGTTGTTGTAAATGCGTTTAGTGAAATAATAGTGTACTCTTATAAGATATGATCATTCCCTATCTTGATTCATATTTAGTATTCTGAGAGAGAACATTCCCTACACTGAGTTAATTTTTCTTTCATAATGTTCTTCCTTGTGTGGAAGTAACCTGTTGTGGTTGTGATCTAAGAGTGGTGTAAGTAACTCTATATGATAGGGAGTGCACCATTGACCATTTAACGGTGGTTATTCTCATTCTGGTTATACTTAGGTGTTTTCTTTATGATTCTGAGGTTAGGGTTTTCCTTTAAGATGACGATAGGGGTATTACATTGGTGGGGAGTACCAGACTAGTTGTTGTTAAATGTATTCCATGTAGGATGGGATTATTAATGCTATGAGGCTAGTAGTTGGACAACCTGGATATAATTTTTTTTAGATTCTAGAGATATGAGCATGGATGCTAGTCCATGCACCGGGCTTCTTGGGAACGATAGGGTTTGTTGTTGGGAATTTGTAATAACCTATGTTATTCCGGACTGCAGTCTTGAGCAGAAATTTGAGTTTTTTCTATTGGATGCTTGTGAGAGGTTAAAAGGAAATTGTTCACTAATAGTTGAGCTCATATAATTTTTATGCCCACTATATTGGTCATGGAATACGATGTTTACATTTATATAAGAGTTTGCATGAAATCTGAACTTTTTGAATTTTGGTGGAATATTTAATATTCAATATTATTCCCTTTAATATTAAATTATTCCTGTAGGATCATTTGAAAATAAAATTTAAACAAATTTTCGGACAGAGATTTCATCTACGCCTTTGAGTCTGGAATAGGATGTTTATCCAAGGGAAGTCATAAACTATTGTCGGGCACTCGGGTCGTCTCATGCCCCTTTTTCTTTCTTTTCTTTTCATCATTCCTTTTCATTGTTTTCCCTTACTTATTCCTCGTTTTTGTGCAACATCAATGTGAGATCCTCCTTGTCAGTGTATTTTTTTTAGGATTTGGAGGTTCATAAAGATATTAATTTTTGAGGCAAGAGGGATACTGATTCAATGCTCCCGATTTGCTGATTCAGCGAAGGGAAACCATGAACCGCGAAATCAATCGAAGCTCCGATGGTTTCCTCGCTAATGTAGGTCAATTTATGTTTTCAATATAGACCCCCTTTAAACATTTTTTATGTTATTAAAGAATTATATTGATTTCTTGTGTCCCCTTAAGTCTTGATCTATTGTTTCGGGGGTGAAAACGGTCATTTCAGGTGTTTTGGGGGATTTCCCGTCAGAAAACCCAGAATACAAGGCATGCGTTCTTGGGTAAAATGGCACATGTTCTTCCCATTTGTGGAATACAATGTTTTCTAATGTACACATCCTGTTCTTTTAGTAAACGTCATGTAGTCGGGGTCATGTGATTGACCATGTGCAAAAATGACACATAATAGTGGGTTTTAAGGAATACACATCGTGTATGATAAGTACACACTATGAACTGGCACATTGGCATGTGTTCGGGTGAAAAGGAACAAAAGATTTCATTTTGGGAAAATTAAACTCTGTGTAACGAAAATTACATGCCATGTAATATTACAAAGGTAGACCCCATGTGTCTGACCATGTGTTATATCCATGTACTACTTCAGTTTAGTAGTTTTGGGATATACTATGCCCTGAATGGTAGAATTGGCTATGTTAGTAATCCACTCATAGAGTTTAAAATGTAGATCACTATGGTTGAATTCTTTTTTACATTTAAATATATTCATAATGGCTGTTTGGAGGTTTATATCTAAATATTTTAGTTCTTCTTCTTGTTATTGAGATCAGATGTCACCTGAGAGTGAAACATGGCATGGATGACATGTTGGATGTTTGTACCAACATAGTTGAGACATTTGAGATCAGATGATCTATTAGTTATCTCCCGTGACCTTGGATTTTGGGTGTTTTCCTCTTGTGATATATACCCTCCTGGCCTATGGGGTCGTGAGACTGGATACTTCTAAGGATCCCCTGAGGGAATCCTTTACTTGTGTGTTGACCTAGAGAGTTACTAATAGGATCACTATCTTCTTTTCCTTTGAGTGTATACATGTTGTAGGTGATATGTAACTTTCCATGTATTGTCTTTGGGTTAGCTGAAATAGTGTCCAATACCTTATAATATTGTATTGGGTGTTTTGGGATTATAACCCTGTTGAGGTGTGCTATACATGTTGCTTGAGTTTGGGATCTTGTTTGTGGATATGGTTATCTGTCCATTTTATTGAGGTGTCTTCCCATGTTGTTTTGGTAATGACCATTTTGTCTTATTTTTCCTTTTAGGATACTTTCTTTCCATGCCTCGTGTTGTTAGTATGGTTTGTTTTATCTGATGTTGTGATATGCTTGTACATGTTTAGCCAAGTAGTTGTTGCAGTTTAATTTATATGCATATTATCATTGTGCATGATGGACATACACATGGCTATGAGAACATGGTTTAGTTAGAACATAGGGGAAATGGATGATGAGGGATTTCCCAGTGTGTCTATAATAATTTTTATGTTGATAGACCATAAGGGGGATGGATGTGAGTTCTCCCATAGTGTGTCTATAGTTCCCCATTGAGAGACCTTAGGGGGAATTGGACATTGAGTTCTTACCTATAGTGTTTTTATTTTACAGATAGAATACTTCAGGGGAATTGATGGAGAGTTCTTCCTCATAGTGTCTTGCTAAAGGTGATCCAGAGGGGGTTAGACTATGAGTACATCCTAGAGGGTTTCTTCTATTTGATTGGATGAACAAGAAGGGT
This sequence comes from Viscum album, assembly GCA_963277665.1. Taxonomy (NCBI): domain Eukaryota; kingdom Viridiplantae; phylum Streptophyta; class Magnoliopsida; order Santalales; family Viscaceae; genus Viscum; species Viscum album. Next base: position 52,533,052 of record OY728166.1, read on the forward strand.
TGGGCTGTGAGTAATTCCCAGAGGTTTACTTGTTTCAGATTATCTCTTACTTGAAATATGAAATTTTATCCAATTGAAACTGTATGATTGTTTAATTTTGAGTACTTCTTAGTTTACTAATTCATTTTTCATATTGCCTGCCATATATATTCACTGACTTTTAGGCACAGATCATTTGGTGGTTTCCAACTATGATTTGTCCCACACCCTGTTTGGGTAATTCTTTTTTGGCAGGAATATATTATATTTTTGAATGTATAGGTAAGGGAAAGCACCCTTCTTCTTCAAGTACATGATTTCTATGGAGATGGATAAAATGGGACCTAGCTGAGGCTTGAGATCTTCCAGATCCATTGCTATTGAACATTGGTATGAAGAAATCTAGTTGTGATTAGAGGAGTGTATCAATGAACCCAGGTCTAGGATTATATTTCCCCTCTGCTGATGTATCATTCTAAGAGATATGATTCTAACGCTTACTGAAATAGGTTTTTTGTCGATCAGAATTATAGACCCATGGATCCACTACTATTGTGGTTTCATGTGGTTTGATACACATACCAATGAAAATTAATATTTATGTGTATGAGTATATGTATGGGACTTTACATGTAAGCGTATATTGATATTGATATCCATGTTGGCACATACCTAGTTGATGGGATTACCGACCCTGAGTTCCATTGTGGTTTTACATTTGGTTTACTTCTCTTATGTTGTGTTCCAGCTAGGCTAAGAACATTGTGGTTGTATACACTTAACAACACAATTATAGGTTGGTTATCTGGGTGCCCTAATAAGATTATTTCTCACCCCTTAATGTGAACCTGGTTGTATGAGTAGATCTTATGTATTTTTTTTGGGAACAAGTTTAATGGAAGATAGGTTTGAGGCCCAACGATTCAAGATCAAGTGATATGCTCAAGTGGTTCTAGTGATCGGGATGGTTCAGTTCGATAGTGCTTGGAGATCAGGTACGTGTGTTGGATCGTAGTTATTATTTGAGCCCTATACTTTTACTTTCATGTTTATTTGAACTTGTATATGCATGGTCAGGCCAGTGGGTGACCAGTTTTGTTATGTAATGCATAGCTAATCAGGGTTTTACAACATTTTACAATTACAACTCTTTCTATTTCAGTTGTTTACTACTTCATCACATGTTTACTTTCCACAATGTATGATAATTAGTTATTTCGATATTTATTACTCTGGTAAGAGGGAATAGTCTCGTCACTATCACAACCTAGGCCCTCACTGCTAGTCAGCAACACGTGGTGTAAGGGGATGTGCGCTTTTGGCCTTGTGGTGAACCAGCTCAGAGCACCGGTTAAATAGAATCTTGTTTGGGATGTTACATTGTGTTCCACCACTATCCTTGTGGAACACCCCCTCCCAAGGCAAGGAACATGGTTAGAAAAACACTATGTACCCCATTCAGGCTCATTTCCCAAGTATCATCCACCTTCCATGTTTTTTGAATGGTTTAATAAACAATGTGAAAAACATGAAAATTATATCTGCAACATTATTTCACATTATTATGGTCGTGCAGCCTCTATTGAATGGTTTTTCATAGTGTTCTCCCAAATATTTGGGATGAAAAATTGAGAGACAAAATATTTACTATCTATGGACCAGCTATGAACCTTATTTTGTCACCAAAAACCATTGATCTAATATTCGAACATGACATAGAAGAATTTTAAACCCTCCTCAACTCTAAGGAACATGTACTAGAGAAAAATAATATTTTAAAATAGTAATTTAAAAGGATACATGCCAATCTTAAATAGGGGGATATTGACGTGCCTATCTAAAATAGGGGGATATTGGAACCACTATCCATACTAAATATCATACCCATGTTTTACTTGTGGACCAGCTGTTTCTATGTCTGTGATTCTAAAGGCCCTAAACCTAATAAATTCTACCAGAGATCATTATCTTTGGTAATTAATATTCTACTATTAAGATGTAATATTTATATATGAAGATTTTGGGTCAATAGAGTTGGTATCTTAGAAATTTTTACTTAACCACTACAAACAAAGGTGAGAATTTTTTTTTGAGATCCTTAGTAATTTTTTTAAGTATATTTATTGATATATCTCTATCTATATGTCTATTAATGATTCAATGTATAGGAGAATTTCATGAAATTTTGGTAATTGAGAGATAGACTGGTTTCCTTCCAATTACATCCATGTATAGATTCTATAAGTCTGTGTTTATTTAACAAAATGATACCTAGGGATAATAACACCCTAGAAGGCCTGTTGATATAGTCTTTATCATCACTTTGTATACAAAAACATTCATTTCTACAGAGCTAGTTTGACATGCTTTGTTGATATATTTTCCGTGTTCAAAAACTCTTTATGAAGTATCATGTAACACAATGAAATTTTTTAAACTAAATATAAAATATATTTAATATTAGTGGAATTTTAAGATACATTAAATACTAATATTATCTAGCATAACATTATATACTATGATTTCTAATGTGTTTCACACAATTCTATTATTGTCTTATGTTACACATTACCACATGTTTTACCAAAACATGACATACTATTTCAATATGACTATTTAATATGATAGTTATCAACTATCCATTAAGATGGATCATATAAATTGGATTTACTAAATAAATAAAATATTTTTACACATGTTTGTATAATAATTTTCCGGTTAAAGAATTTGATATGATAATAAAACACTTTTGAAAATAAAAAGAAATATTTTCAGGAAAACTATTTTCATGTGCACAACATTGTTTTACGTCCTTAAATTGCCCTAATTTTATGTTAAATATATATATTATATAATAAATAAAACGTTTAAAAATCATATTATATGCTTTTTTTACAAGTTATAATAATATGTTCATTTTTACGCTTAAAAATGGAATTTTCTATAAAGTAGTTTCGACACCTATATCGGGCACACTGATTTTAAAAATCAATGTTTTCAAATTTTATAAATTGAATTTTATAAATTAATAGTTATTTCATAGATTTGAATAATCAAATTACCTTAGGGTTCATTTAAAAAATCAGTTTTTAAATGATTAATGAAAAATACTATACTTAAATTAAAAAGTGTGTTTTTTTTAATTTATATAGATATATTATATTTTGAAATGGATTTAGAGTAAGATTAGTCATGTTTTATATCCATTAATATAATTTTGGTCATTGGAATCAATTTCATGTTGAATTTGGATATAAAATCATTTCAATCTTTTCAACTATTCCTCTTTAAATCACCTATTTCTCATCGCATCCATGTGATTGATTACAAAATGATTTCTTCATTATTTGTGAATGTAATATAGAAAAATTATTTATATTTGGTTAATTTTAATATTAATATTATTTAATTAGTTTTATTAAAAATTACTATTATACAATCAATGTATATACCATGAAATAATCCACACAGCCTCCTAGATCATTCATGAATGATCTTGATTCATATAATAGAAGATTATTCATCCTTGTCCTTCATTGAGAAAACAATTTTCATCCAGTTTGTAATAGACTGTAAAAGTTTTATGGTATTTACAATGAGTAATACATCATAAACAAAAACTTCTAGGATAATGACTGAATTCCCACTAAACCTCCAAAAAATATGGCTCATCTTCATTCATAATGAAATAAAATTCTTTTATAGTTTAATCAAATCGAATATTAGATGGCCAAGATTCTTATTTCAATATATTAATTTATATTTTCATATTTCAAATCCTTTTGGAATCCCCTTGAGTTACAAACCAATATGGTTGTATCATGTTGATATATTACTGAAGGTAAACATTAATGAAATCTATTTTGATATCCATCTTCTAAATTTTATAGTCATGGTTTGTTCTTTATCATGTACAATTATGATGAATTTAAAATTGGAAAATGGTTGAATTGTTTCATTATATTCAATTCCCTGAAATTTTTTAGATCCATTATCTTCTATCCATTCTTTATAGGTATTTTATTTACCTGTCATGTCCATTTTTCACTTGAAACCGCATTTGAACCTATGGGATTTATATCAACTAATTCATCTAATAGAAATCAAATTTCTTTCAAATACATGCAACACATTTCACTAATCATGGCTTCTTTCCATCATGAATCTTCTAAGATCCTTACATCCTCATTTGAGGAATGAAGTTCACTATTGTCAACTAGTATTTATTCACCATCTCTGATGAATATAAAGACATATCTCTATGGTAATCATACCTCTTTTAATACTAAATAGAACATGTGTTTCAGTAGCTAGTTATTCTATGGGGACCATTTTAATTAGTTTTAATACAAACTCTTCTATATTTTGAGGATCAACTTTTTCAAAATAAATCTTTCTCCTAGAATCATTTTATAAAATTTTCTACCACTCATGAAATAATTTTTTTTTTCAGGATACATCCTTATTCTTTTCCAATGGGTTTTATAGGTAGTATTAATTTATTTCATTGGGATACCATATAAAGATACAGTTTCTGCCCATGGGTGATATTTTTTCCCTAAAAAGTACTTAACAAACGCCTCTTGACCCTATAAATGTGTATGAAAAATAAATGTTTCTATCCAAAACATAATTTTTTGGGGAATTTTGTTTTCTACATTACTGTGTTATTATCTTATATTGTATGACACATTTTAAAATGCATGTCCCAAAAAGTAAAATGGGTAATCTCCATGGCTCATCATTGACCTTACCGTGTCTGACATGGTATAGTTCCATGTTTCACTAACACCACTCCCCTACAGTGTGTAAGGTGGTGTGAGTTGAGATAGAATCCAACACTCCCATTTCAATGTTTATAATCTATTTATTATGTTATTTACTACATCGGTCTATTATAATATTCTTTATATTCATTTCATTTTTATTCTCTACTACATTCTGGAGTTCCATGAATTTATGAAAATAATTAAGATTAAATCTCATCATCTTGGAAAAATTTTATCTACTGAAGACATCTATAAAAGTAATTATGTAACCATAACAAACACTATATTCTACTATAAATGGTTTACACACATTAGTGTGTACCAATACTATATTATCTTTTTCCGTTTCAACTGGTACCCCAACAGGAATTTGTACATTTTTTCTTTTATAGATGTACGAAAGCATTCATGTTTCTTTATATCAGAAAATTTTATATAAACAACATCACATATCTTTTTCACACACATATTGTTTAAATTATAAATATTATTATTCCATACATTGGTGTTATATGATTTCTGTGAACCTAATTCCTTTTAAATCTCTTATACATGGTTTGGATAAGTTATTACATAATGTTCATTATCTAAATATTCCATAGTATAGGATTTGTTTTCATTAAAATATAAAAATATTTTATTTACAAACAATAAAATAAACTCATTTTCATCAATGAATCATACATAAATTATGATTATGGTTATTATTTATATATAATTAAATTATTTTTAAATAAAAAACATTCATATTGGAAATTAATTGTGATATTCAACAATGGCTATGATATCCATCCTCACATAATTTATTTCTTGTAGATTCACCTCTCTATAAATCTATTAGAATCTTATTGGTTCATATATTTGGATTAAATATGAGAACCAAAAATAGTATGTAATGACCAATTTTTACATATTGAGGGATTACACTTGATAACAAATCCACCCTTACATTACCGTTTCCTATGGGTGTACTTATTCATCTAGTGGCCTCTCATATCTCATGGAAAACATATTTCCTTCTTTTTCATTCCCTACCTCTAGATCATCCTCTTCATGGAAGGAATTGTATATATGGATTAGGACAAATTTTGAGTCGTGGTCCCCATCAACTTGTTCATACTTTTCATATACACCATAAATACTAAAATTCATCACGCCCCATTTCTTTATCCACTGAAGAATAAAATTAAAAATTTAAGAAACACACTTATCATTATTTCCCATATTTTAATAATCAATAAATGTAGATAAGGTCTTGGGTAGGGGGGAAAGTATGAGATCTATATGTTCATATAATATGTTAATTTAATCCTTAACATCTCTAAGCATTCAATGTAGCTAACAATCTTGATCACATGATACCTAATTGGAATATACTGTCTTCGAATAGTAGTAAAAAAAATGGAGATCTTGTATCTCACTTGTCTCACATTCTCTTGATATTAGTCCAGAAGTTGATATATCATTCTATATAAATCCATATCCACATGTTTTTTCATAAGTTCATTGGTCATGAATGGTATCATGGAACACTAACCATATTATCAACATTCAAAATTTTCTAATAGAGATATAACTCTTCCTCACCAGCCATAGTTCTAGGTGTTTCATTAATAGGTCTTTCTAATACAAAAAATTTCATTTCATGGTGAATGATAATGTGTAATCTCATTTTCCATTTGTGGAACTTTTTTTGGTGATAAGTATATCCATCTCATGTATAGATCTACTTGTGTGATTTAATTTTTATTACTATTTCTACAATTAAGATGAGAATAGATTTATTACTTTATTTGATAAAATTTAGACAACTAAATAAATATTATATTTTTTAATATCACACTATTTTTTTGAAAACAAATATATCATACCACTAATTTCAAAATAACACGTTTTAAGAAAATTCTAGTATAAAATATCAATTTTTCCGTTCTCATTACCCCAACATTGGTTGTTCAAGAAACCTTAATGGGTTAAGGTAGGCATTGAAAATTTCTACTATATTAACTTAGTGTATCTTGATCTGTTGAGTAGACACCATTATCCAAGCATCATTAATTTTTTTTCATCTACCATAGCCTCTCAGTCAAAAATTGTCTTGATTTTGAATCTACCCTTGATGTGATGTAATTTATGTAAACCCAAAACATTAAATTAAACTTCCCAGATAATTTAAAACACCCAAACATTATCTAGTCATTAACATTGAACTATTATTTAATTTTAAATGATGTAGTTGAAGGATATACCAACTATAATTGAGATATATTCTCTTTTATAGGAAAATTTCAAATTATTATCTTTATCATATTTTTCTGAATACTATGTCGATTAATATGAGTGATTAACAATCTCTTAGATAATATTTACCCAAAATCCATTTTATTTATGTTTTATTTGTCATTCTTGTTAATTTTTTTGATCCATGTGATCACCAAAAAATATCCCTAATGAAATAAAAATGATACATGATAGAAATAAAACAATAATGTGGTCTAGTCATGAAATTTTACTATTATTTAGTTTACCCCAAATATGATTATCTAACCATTTTCCCTAGGGAAAAACAACTTGAACCAATTATGGTTCATGTGACAACATTCCACGTGTCCACCTATGTATCACTGTTGGGTTAGTTTCACCTCTTCTCTAAACATTAACCACCTTCCCTAACATCTGATCTCCATCCATTAAAAACGATTTTCCTCAAATTCTTATGAGGGTAAGGGGATTACATAAATGAACCCGTGTGCATGAAATCCCTTACATAATAAGTGTAGAAAAATAACGGATTCAAACAATTTTTTATACAATAAAATAAATGATACCAATCCAATACGAAGGTATATATTATGCTCATAATTATCCATATGAAATGAATTATGAATTTAATATAACTAGAAATCAATTGTCTGTCATAGTAGTTTAAGATAAAGCATGTGTGAATAAATTAATAAAATTCTTTAATTAATCAATTATTTAATTTCAATTCTCAAACACGGTATAGTCTATTAAGTCATTTTTTAGAGTTGTTACCCCAGACCCAACTTCAATGAACTTTATGAACACATGTAACTATAAAGTATATATTAATTGTTTCTAGGGAACCAACACTAATAGATTCCCACTTTCACAGGATACAACAACAAACATCCATATGTTTTCTATCTCTCACTTGATACACTTGCTAATGATGAGATAAGCCTTTAGTCAAGGGGTCAAAAATTTATTCCTTCATGAGAACTCTATTTTTTTAAACTTCAACCTTATGATAAACAACTGTCGGGAGGTGATACTTACAATGTATATTCTTTATTAGTTGGTGGGACTTTATCTCTTTCACAAGAGCCACCATTATATAATTATCACAATACAGTGTGATCTGACCATTATTGCAAGGTACAATATCTTACCCCTAGACAATTTTTTATATCTAAACAGTTTCATTGGATGAATTAAAAGCCTCTTTGTACATGGGATAAATTTTAGAATCATCAAATTTTTTTTAAATCTTCCATATCACAACTCCACAATTTATAGAAAAAATATCCACAATTAGACATTAGATTGTTATGATCTATTTGAAAACTGGCTTCAGTATTACCCATTATGACCAAATCCACATACCCTCTATACAACAGTAACATAAAATTAGTTATTCCAATATACATAAGGATAAAATTAACCGTAGATCAATGTTTTTATCCTAGATCAAAATGATAACATTCTACAACGATCCCCATATCGGTAAAATCAAGAATTTTACATTATATAACATAAATGATTGAACATATCACAAAAGATTATGATATCATAATCATTCACTCATTCTCTTATTATTTCAGATGAAAAATGTTCTTACAAATATGTGTTCAATGTGACAACGAAACAATTCCTCTTCTAGATTGTTCAATACTAAATAAAATTATTATCTTGTCAATATATATATTGACATAGATAATCAAAAGTATTTGATATATCACTAATTATTTGGATCCCTATAATATAGGTTCCTTAACATATTTCCTTCAAGGATTAACACTTTTTCATTCTATCCTTAAGAGATTATATACCTACAATGTTTTTTCTGATAAGTAATATTTAATCAACATATACTACGAGGATAAAATTTGTATTCCCACTAAATCACTTATAAACACATGTATCACATTATTTAGAAATAAAACCAAATTATTTTATAGCTGTATCGAATCAAATGTTACAGAAACTAGATTATTTCATCAATACATAAGAGGATATTTCCATGTTTAAAATCCTTTTGGAATAAAATGAAGTTGGAAAACCTTTGCGTTCTGTCATTTGACATCTTCCTCATGGTTCCAATTATGGTAAGACATTTTGACATCCATATTTCAAATTTAATAGTCAAGGTAAGTAGCTATTTAAATTTGAATTATGATAATTTTGAAACTGGAAACATTTGTATTGGTTTCATCATAGGCATTCCTTGAATTTTTTTAAACCCTTTAAAAACTATCGTTGTTTTAATGGTATTTATTTTACCTTGTATGTCTAGTTTTCTATCATTTAACTTATAGGTTCTAGACATAGTGTAAATGTGTGATTATTCATGCCAAACATTTCGTTTTGTCATAATCGATTATCAATATGATATTTAGAAAATGAAAAATCTCAGTTTCAAAAGAATTTATTCAATGAAAACCCAAAAAGGGGTAGAACACCAAAACCAATAATATGATCATCAAATATTATTTATAATTAATTTAGTTAACTAAAAATTACCCTGTGATAATTATTCCATTATTGATGGAATTAGAAATAAATCATCATTATGCTATAATTGTGTTTTAAGAATAAAGTGTAGATTCCCTATAGAGGTGATCATAACATGTTCCCTAATTCTATGTACATCATCGTATGAATCATTGGGATATAAAACCTATGATATTATCACTTAGGTCATTATCCATTGACCTCAATAATAATAACTTCCAATTATTTCTCATTTATCTCTCTAGACTCGAGAGTGGTAGGTGGCAGATGACATCTCTCTATTCCTTAGAGCGTTCTTCAAAAGGGAGATCTCTAGGGCCTGAGAAAATTCACTCCACCTGTCTCTACAAACAAAAAATAATTTAATTGAATATTATAATAAATAATGTAATTGGGTTTATATATTAGTGGGGTTAAAGTTAAAAAAGTGAAATATTTTCCATTATAATTTATTGATTCCCATTTTGAACCAAGTGTCTAATAAAATTATAAAATTATAATTTCTCGAGATGCACTTAACATGAGATTTAAAACTAAATATAATTTATTAAAATAATATTAAATATATATTAAAACTAACCAAACCTAAAAACACGGACCTCCATTCCCCAACTATATTTGTCATGCCTTGATTAATGTATATTAATTTTTTAAATACATAGAACTATATTATTCTCTAATAGTCAAATAAATATTATATTTACAACATATAGAAAAAATATTTAATAAATATTATACTCACATAATATTATATAAAATAAAACATGAAGGAATATATGTGATCAATAAAAAATTAATAAATATTAAACCACATGTAAGAAAAAAAATTTAACCAGCATTTTAAATACTAAATAAAAAAAATATAATATTTATCTAGGATTATGGATACACTTATTGTGGGACCCTTGATGCCTCTTTATTAATGGAATTAGGAAGAGCACACTAATTTTCAAGATTAGCATCATGAAACATGCCGCAGAACCCATATAGAATTAATCTAATGACACAATGACTAAATATCTCATATGAAATCTAATTTTGCAACATAATATTTTAATGATTTAACTATTATAAAAAATGTTTCAATATGGTTTTATTATCCTATGTTATTGAGGTATATTTCATTGAATTTTTAAAAATAAAACATTCCTATAAAAAACCATGGACATGGGATTATATAAGACATATAATTTCATCAAAGTTCCTGATATATATAATATTTTTATGAATATAAGTAACAAATACTTTCTCACATTATTTATTTCTGTAATATTAATCATGACGTACCCAACATATCCTACCTCATTGGGAAAATATTTAATCATGGTTTTTGAAAATAAATAAATATACACAACTCATAATAATCATTTATTTTAATTGTTATGGAAATGGGTCAATAAAAATTTCCATAGATAGGAACTTCCAATGATGGATACAAATTTCTATTTCATAATGGTGGGATGCATTCTCATAATATCTGACACTATATATTACTAATAGTGTACACCATGAAAAGGTTCATCAGTGTCCTATAAGTATGCACCCCTGAGGGCCAATATCATTTGTGTACCACAAATGATATCATACAACTATAGTATATATATATATATATAATACTATCTGGGGGCATCTGGGTTCTCTTCATAGTGGGGTACTTCTATGAACTTTTAGTGCCGCATCAACTCTTATGATATTATCAAATACTTTTTTACATAGAAAAAAATCATGATATGGTAAGGTGTATGTTAATATTAAAAAATATGAATAGAGGTAACAATAAAATAAGCATAATATAGTTCTAAAGAAGAAACCCCAAAAGGGAATGACATGTTGTCATACTCACTTCTATCAAATGTGTATCAAAATCATCGATCATGATTACAGTGGACTTCCACCTCTTGAACCAATTTTGTTCTTCATTCCATTAGCTCCTTTGATGGTTTTTCATAATGATAAATTTTAGGTTTATATATGATATTTATGATATTTAGAATGTTATTATTATTCAATAATTTTTAATCATACATCAATTCAAGATTTCCATTTTTTGGGATTATGATAATGTTGTTCATGTGTTCGTTGAACTACCACCCTATGAAGTGATGTGATCCTTTTAGGATTTTTATGGAATGCATTTAGGATGTGTTCAATATAAAAAGTTGAATTAAAAGAAATTAAAATTATAATATAAATAATATATATATGTCATTATCTATTCTTATTTTCAATATGAGAATAAAATTCAAATAACAATCATGCCTACATAAGACCTAACAGCTTCTTGACTGGAGCATTTTGATATCTATCACTAAATATTATTGGCTACTCTAATTACATATTTAATGAATAAATATGATATTTATATCATAGTTTAAAATATATATATTATTAAATAATTATCTATGTAAGTGGTCTAAATAAGTAAACAAGTCAACCCATATATGAGAAACAAACTAGTTATTACTAAAACATAACATTAACATTAAATTTTTAATAAACAAGTTATAATGTGGTCATAAGATAAAAATATATTGTATGATATATACAAGTATGTGTATGTAATATATTGATAATAATCATATATTTAATATGTTTTAATTTTTAAGGAGTACAAAAGAAGTCAAGACATATGGTAATGAATTTTCGACTAAAATTTACGGTTAAAATATTAAAAATATCGATAATGTATTTTTCCCACAATTCATATTCTTTGATACTTACATTATATTATATAGCTATATTCTTTCCTAAGATTTATATACAACCCCATTGAAATATAATCTAACAAATTTAATGAACCTTGTGATTTTTTATGTTCCATTAAATGTTATTAATTTTTTGGTATTGTGATTCAATATCACCAAAGTGGTAAAGATTTTATGTTACAATATCATCATTTATCAGTATTGTTTACGATTAACTCTGCAATGATGAAATATGAGAACCTACCTCTGGAGAATTATTAGGAACAATATTATCCACTATGTATTCCTAATATATTCATGTAATGGAAATTTTTTTCCAATCATTGGTATTAATGATAACAAATTCTAAAATATTATGAAAATAAAATTTAATTTATCTATTTAGTCAAGAAAATGTTTTATTAAATAACGTCAATTTAAAACAATTATTTTAAATGATATTTAAATATAATTTTCATTTAAAATTATATTTCCAATGTTTTATTATTTGAAAAGAGTTTTGAATATTTCTCAAATATTCCATAAAAATTCTTTATGGTTATTTTCAATTAAAAGTATTTCTAAAATGTTTTATGTTTAAAATAATTTTTAAATTATTTTAAATGAATTTGATATATGTCTCATATTTTTTTTTTAAAAAAATAAATTTAAAAAATCTTTTATGATTAAAAGGAGTTTTAGATTATTATTAATGCTTAATGACTCAGATTTTCCATGATTTATTTTATAATATAGAGTGGATTAATATATAGAGTGGGCATTGAGATTTATTTCAATTTGAATGCCCTATCAGATCATAATAAATGTACAAAATATATTAAAAATATTAAATATAAAAAATGGTAGGATTTATTGAAAATTAGGAATAACTTAAAATGGGTTTGAAGATCATAAATCTAATGGTATTTTTGAGTTCAAAGCATGTGTTTTTTCCTAGGAGTGACATAACCTTTGTTGGTATCAGGCATTTATAACAATTAATCACAAGAAAAAATAAATAATATAATTAAATAAATTTTTTTAATTCACTAATTGATGTAGAGACCTAATTTCATATATAGTTATAGAGTTATAATAGATTCACAGAGTTATCTGCATAATCATGGAGTCATTTCAAAACTATTTGTGAGAGCATTGGGGGATCCCTCTTAGATGAATGAAACCGTATTGATGATCGAATATTGTAGTGAGATAAAATCAGAGGGTCTCCCCAATGACAATGACACACATTTTTTCTTAATCAATGATCAATATAAATCAATGTAGGGTGTTTATTTATTTTTATTTCTTCCCATTTTATTATTCATTTGATCAACTAAAATCAGTCGACTAATGAATTGATTTGGGGATCATGCATAATGTAGATGCGTGATAGAATTATCGATGATTTGTAATGTTTCTTTTAGATTAATTTTTTATATATTCTTTTTTAATTGAAGAAGATTTGAATTATGTTAAAAATTAAAATTTACTATGATCCACTCATCATGTATGTGATTGTGCTTTTCTTCCCCATTTTTTTCATTCCTCTCAGGCGATTTCCTTTTTCTCACAGTTTGACATAACCCAACAAATTGCATGTTGCATACCCATTACATGGAAGAATTGTTTAATAGAATATATATGGGATTTCTGCATCATGGGGATTGTACGATTATTGGAGAATGTGTGGGTTGGATTGATTTATCACTATGGATCATGTTCATCATCACAAAATAATGAATGTTGCCTAAGGAAATATTCCATGAAGATATTATTGATAAATTTAAATGGTCGATGTAAGAAAGGCTTGGATGAGGATATTATTTAGAATACGTCTTCGAGAATGGCCAAATAAAGTGATGGATGAGTGAAGAAGATGTTTTAAATCAAGAACAAGATATCTAGTAAATCCCAAACAACAAAACATGACCTACTATGCAACATTCTGTTTGTGGCTCTATCAACGGTGTCTTGGGTTTGGGGATGATATTAAGGATCAAATGGTGTGTGACCCTAGTATCATGGAATGTGACCCATCTCAATATTCTCATTATATACCTCATAGCATACACTAAACTAGAAAAGAGTGCAAGGTAACATGCACTCTGTGTACTCGCACAAGAAAATTACCAGGCTAAATGTATATGGGTATAGCCCCATATTTAGAGATAGGAAGAAGAGAACTAGCAAGACAACAATGCGTACATACACATGGTTATTGGAATGATCCATTTACATGGGAAGGGAACTGTCTAAAAGAGAAAAATTGTCTACTCTGAGTAACACTTTATACTCCATAAAATTATGTGTAGAGCCCTTTTTCTATTTATTTTATCCATGTTTTATTAGGGCGTGTTCCCTAAATACACTCTATAATGGATAATTGTAATCAGATCCAACAAATATGATAATGATACCTTCAATGTGAATTCATGGATATAGTCATAGCATTCCTTCTGTGAGGTCGGTAGTGAGATCTTATATCATCTTTGATTCCCTAGGTGGAGTTTGAGGAATTGTTGTGACTAACACAACTTGGGAAATGATCTGTTACATAGAGGTTCAATCTGGATTGATTTGTTAGTTTTCTCACTATCTTGGGAGTGATCTTAGTATGTGTATTATATCTCTATAGGAATCCAAAATATTATTCTAATGGGTAGACCCAACGAGGACTACGTTTTAGATGGATATCAATAGCGCTATCTGGCATGTGGAGTCTATTTTCCATGATGAGTGTTATGTAGAAACAACATGCATGAATCCAAGGATAGCATTACAGTTGTGACATTACATTAACATTGTGTGTATTTTTTGAATATGTCTACATAATCATTTTATATATATTATATGAATATACTTCTATAGATATTACTATTATTATTATGTTATATGATTTTTTTTTTCAGACTATCCTACTTGGTATTGTTATAGTCCCAAAAGAATGGTATTATCTAGAACATATCATGTCTTTTCAGATAATTGAACTTTTCATAGTCTTGTAGAGAGACCAGGACCATGTGGCACTTGCTGATATGGATTGGGATAATATTATTCATTTAGTATCTTGATAGCTATCCCCATATTTATTTTCATAATTCACATGTTTTTAGAATCAGTAAGGTCATCTTGTATCTAGACCTATTTGGTTTCCATTACTTTTTGTTATCCAATGGTTATGGGATTTCGATTCATTCTTGCATTATTTGTCATCTTTTATAAAATTGGGAATTGTAACAACCATAGATTTAATGAGAATTATTCATTTTAATTTCATTGATGTCTTGTGTCATAAAATACACCAAAATTATCTTGTTCCACATGCAACACCGTAATATCTTTTAGTATACTCAACACTATTCTTGGCTCGTGTTACACACAATTTCAAGTTTGTTTTGTAGAAATTATACTACGCAAAATTAAGTATAGATTCTGTTTAGTGTATAAATGTAATAAGTTTTGAATTATGTTATATACAACACCAATAGATCTTTCATTACACGCATCCCTGTCTTGGCTTTCATTACACGCAATTGCGACCTTCCTCGATAGCGTGTGTAGTACGCAATTCCAGATTTCACTAAACAACTATATATTGTTATAATATTATTATTGACTAGGATTTTAGAATAGTATTAAATACATTTTGAATTTTATAACATTATTATTCATCTTACATATTTTTTAGAACATGGTATGAGAACAAAATAAATTTTTCAGGTAAAATAAGTATTTTTTAAAAATTGTGGTTTTGCCGCCTTTTGATGGTGCACCAACATTAAATATAGTTTTTGACATGTTTGTAAGTTAAATTTGAAAAAATAAAATTCTTATTTGGGATCAGGATATAAAAATTTAATTTGGATAAAAGTTTTAGATAATTCTAATAACATTCATATTTTAATGAATAGTAAAAACACGATATATTAAAATTAAAAACAACTTTTTTCATCGCAATAATTTATATGGATAGATTATCTTTTTAATTTATTTTAAAGTTTAATTAGAATATATTTTTACCATTTAATCCAATTTTGGTCATTGGAATTAATTTCACTTTGAATTTGGACATAAACAAGTATCGATCTTTTGATAGTTATTGTTTCTCAAAAGCTCACTATTTGTTTTGATAACGGGAATTGCTTTTAAAATTAATTAATGCCACATATATGTATTGAATTTGGAAAAATAGACATCATTTTTGAATTTGGAATATCAAATATATCTTAGGATGAATTTTTGATATTTTTCTGGAAAACATCAATTTTTGATGAATAGTGAAACCACTTAGTAGTAGTTAAAATTGACCCTTTCGTTTAAATGAAATTTTACCACTACTTTGAATTGAATTTCAAAAATCCGACATACATGGTTGTTATCAAGAAGAAAAATGTGGTTCAATAAGATGAAAATAATTTTTGATGAATCGTATCTTTTGACTTTTATTTACCGCGGTTAAAGGTAAATAGGGTAATTCAAGGATAAAAGAATGTTATAATAATTCAAAATTACCTTAACACTATTCCTAACATTATTGGATGAGTATTTCCCGACCATGGGCATCCTTGGGTCGATTTGGGGACCCCATTGAGCCACATGCTAGTGATAATGGCAATTTAGATTAATTAATTTATTGTAAAAACAAAATTGACTTTAAAAAAACCTTTTAGTAATTAATTTTTATAAGGGGTTATATAAACTATCGTTTTGACTATAAATATTAATTGAAAATATAAAATGTTTTCCTACATGGTGGTTATTTTTTAATAATTTTTAGACATAAAATAAATTAAATTATTTATGAAACAATAATGATGATGTATTTACCTCATTAATAAATTATTTAAATAAATATGAATATAATGATCGAAATATTATCCAAAACATGTCCAATTTTGATTGGATGGTTTTAAATAGACCATGAGTAATATTATCTTCATATTTAATGATTTTGGGACCTTTTTTAACCGAATATATTTTTATAATAAAATAATATTTTCACACTTTCCAAAGTAGCCCATCTCCTCCATTTTAAAAGGGAACCTCCTCCCTCCCCTCTTTACACAACATTGACCCTTCATGTTCGGACAAACCCTACCCATAACTCTTATAAACTCCCATATTAATATTCTAGAGGTCCTGGTATTCTTCAAAGACCAACATCAGTGCCTTAAGTGGATGTTTCAAAGAGGCGTGTCGAAGAAGAGGTAATATCCATTACCGATTCTTTCAAAATTATTTCTTCTTCTACTTCATCTTATTTAGTTGTTTCGTTATGAAGTAATTACATCTGTATAACCCATATACTGATATGTTATTATAAATATGAAACAAACCTATTTCACCTTCTACCCATCTAACAGAAAACGAAATCACCGCGCATGCGTACATACGGAATACCGTCTCCACGCCTTGGTGTAATCTGTTTTCCACCACCACCTTACTTGAATGGGTATAATGGTGTAAAGAATAACGATATATGATTATTTTAAAATGATTTTGATTCTGAAATATTATATAGACACTGTAATACAATTCCACGATCAGGGGAATGATATCATCACCCATGCGTACATACGGACTACCGTCTCCACGAACGCGATTAGATTTATTTTCCATGATTAACCATTCAAGTATGATTATAATGTATATATAATAAATAATCATGAAAGTTATTACATAAAAATGATACTGTATTTATGTATATATATGTTTCATTTACTTAATTCTATTTAATTCAATAAAGAAATGAAAACAACATTCATGCATACGTACGGCCTACCGTCTCCATGCACGGTGTATTTCATTCCATTTATTGATCTATCATATATATTCATAAGATTAATATATATTATATATAAATAATTTTTTAAAATCTAGAAATATGTAAATTAGGAAATAAGTAATAATATCAATAACAACATGTCAAAACATGTACGATAAATGAAACGATTTTACCCAAATCGTTGCTTCAACATGGAATATACAATAGAACAGGTAATATAAAGTCATAATTAATCCATATATGATATCATAACAATGAATATGATTTTTTTAATAAGTCAATGGCTTTATTTAAATCATTATACAGAAGATTCAGATACATACAAATCATATCAGATATAAGATAAGGGAAAATCTCACAATCTCATTTTTATCCGAGATTGTTTACACTTCAAAATTTACTGGGGTTATATTTATCATCCATGTCCATGTTTTCTAAAAATGGATTCAAGTATGTTTAAATTCTGTTTACCCATTTTTGACTTTTAGTACCTGGTATGTATGGAATAATTCTTTTGTTTACCATATGGGGTACTTTTTGACTTTTCCAGCAATAGTACGAGGAGAATGTTTTTTTAAATTATACGGCATAAATGGATTTTTACTGTTTCATAACGCCTTATTATCATAAATTTTACTCTACAAGATTTCATGGTTATTTTCAATAAAATCCTTTTCTATTAAAAATTTAGGGCATTTTGTGAAAAGAAAATGAATTTTATGAAGAAAGGATATTTTCCTCAAGAATTATTTTCAAGTCTTTTATCAAAACCATTTTCCATCTAAGATGACATTATTTTATATGTGTATGTTTAAAGTATAATATCTCTATGATTTACATGGTTTTACTTTTTTTATGATGAAATGATATCCATTTTTTTATATGGATTACATTATGATGGGATGATGTTTATAAAACCCATTTTTATTTATTAGGTTATGATGAATGATTTATGTTTATGTTGTTTCACAAGTAAGAATGATTTCATTAGGTGATGGGTGGGACCTAAATCTCCCTCCAATTCATTGGGTAATGATTTATATCTCATGATATAGAGATGGATAGAATGGTAAGTTAATCCAGTTCAGTGATACAGGACTGGAATGAGGAGTGAACTCGATTCAGAATGGGACTCTGTCCACTAAGATGGTCTTGGCAGCAATGCCTTGGGTACTATGGAAATAATATCATGTGCTTAATGGTTTTCCACAATTACATGTTTTCCCATGCTATTTTATAATGACTGATGTTCCATTATGATACAGGCCTTAAGTACTTCCAAGATTTATGTCTTTGCTCAATATTTTGATGTTTAGATTTTATGTTCATGTTTTTTCATTCAAATGTTTATGGATTATTTTATGTTCTCTATGTTTAACCTTACTGAGCATTTGATCTCACCCTTTTTATGTTTTCTTTTCCCTAGGTTATAAAAAATGGTTTTAGGTACAAAAAAAAATAAAATGGGAAGATCTTTATGGGATATATTGAAGATCTTTTTCCATGATTAGAAGATTTTGTTCAGACATTCCAACGACACGAAACTATTATGGTCCTTGTGGGTTTGTTTTTTTATGTATTAACTATTCCCAAAAATTAATGTAATTTCTATGTACGTCGTGTTTGGGGTCTATACAGTTGGTATCAGAGTAATGGTTTAGTTAACCTTTGGAAACTAGGATGCGATAACTTTAGTGAGATCGCTAGAGATATTTATATGGTATGTCTAGGGATGTACCTAAGGATAAATATAATTATAGGTTATAGTCCTAGAATTATGGAAACGATATTAGAATTAATCCTAAGATGTTAGAAATTGAAGGTACATCCCCTTTATTATGATTTGTTCCTCTCACACTATTCTTTTTAGGTTTTAAAAAATGGCTGGAAACATGATGATTCACGATAATGGAGGATATGATGGATAATGGAATGATATTATTCATGAGAAACCAAATGAAATTGGATATGGAAGTCAACATATAGATATTATGCCTAATCAGAAATCTCATAATATGATCAATAATCTCAACTTTGGTAATTTTCTCGACTGAGCTAATAAAAGAATGATGGAGTTTCATGATGATCATAGAGGAAAGAAATTTCAATTTCCCTCATGTAAATCTTGTGGGAAGACGCATTAGGGAGAATGTTTCAAAAGAACTGGAAGATTCTTTGGGTGTGGAAAAGATGGACACAAAGCCAGTAATTGCAAAGGAAAAGGATCAGTTAACACCATGGACAAGGATAATGGTATTTTTATGACATCAACAATGGTTAAATGTTTTAAATGTGATATGTACAGGCATTATACAAACAAATTCCCTAAGGTAAAGTCTCATGAAGAGAATTAGCATGGTCGTATGGGTAGTATTTATGTTTATGATAATGAAGAGACTACAAAAGATATGTGAGATGAATGAATTGATCAAGATCAGTCAATGGATTAAGAAGTTAGTGGAATGATTGTATGTTTATAAAGATTTTTGTTGTCTGGGTAATTTAATGTTATTATGGAATAAAGAAACATATAAGGATTGTTACACTATTGTTTTTCCTAAAGTATTTGAAAGTACATGTTGAATGGTACCGATAACCATGGAAGGTTATTAAAATATTTTTGGAATGTAGTTGATATGTGCATAATGAAAATATAAGGATAAAATAATATGTTTGATACTATTAATGAGCTCATGACTGATATAAAGACAAATTGATATCATGGTCTGAGTATATAGAATTTTTTGGATTTTTGTATGTGGAAAGAGTTACCTTTTAACAGAATTCATGTTTTCACTATGGTTCTATGGTAATTTATGTTACAAGAGAATACAAGATTAAGGTATTATCATGTTTGGAATGCGATCAACAAGATATTTCTTATGATATATGGGGGGTAAATTATGGTATTCAAATGCTTGTTTGATGAAATTTCTAGTAATCATTTTCTTTACACTATGAGACTGGACATATGTATTTTGGATAAGTTTAAAGATTGGAATGGATTATGTAGGACATCATATAGTATTGTTTAAGGCTAGAACATTTTTTGATATTATTTTTGTAATGGTATAATAGTGTAGTTTTAGAAAAAAAAAAGACAACCTACAAGACGGGAGACAACCCGTCGCGTCGGACAAGGTTGCGTGAATCGAACGCACAACCAAAGTGCGATAGGGCTTTATCGCCTACCACTGGACTACAAGAAGTCCCTGATTAGTAGAAACTAGTTTTATTTTATTATGTGGTATGATATATGAAGTATAAGTCCATTTTTGGAATCATATACGAGTAATCTCAGTATAGACAGACTTATGTATATTTAATAAATTGTGCCAAATTTTTTGCGATAGAAACAGATGGACTGACCTATCATTCTGTCGCATGATCTGCTAACACTTCACGAATGAAAAATTCAATTTCATTTCTTTTAGAGATGAAGTGGAAATTGATTGAGGCATGAGCAACGTTGAAATTGTACCAAAATCAAGTAAATATTTCTTTTAATTCAAAAATTCTTCAACATTTTGGAAATGATCTTGAAAACCAAAAATTTTGTCCAAGTGATATAATATCTAATGAATCATATGATACCTTAGATCATCACAAATTTATGGTATTGTTACAGTTGGATTTTTGCATGGCCCTGTTCTCTACCACCCTCCATCAGAACATGACGGTTAGATTTCTCTTCCATATCCATATTTTCACATATGTTCTCCTGTGTGGAAACCCAGTGATGAGTTAATTTGGGTAACCTATATATTTCATACTTCACTTTTTATAATGAATTTTTAATATTCCTTTTTACGATGTGGGTTTATATGAAAAAAACTTTCAATTAGTAAACCATTTATAACCCTGATGAATTTCGAGGGTGAAATTAATTTTATGGGGGTAGAATTTAACAACCCAATATTTTATTAGAATTATTATTTTTTATTTCATTTATGTCTTATGTCATACACTACACCAAAATTATCTTGGGCTATATGAAACACTGTATTATCTTGTAGTATATGCAACATTATTCTTGCCTCGTGTTAAACAAAAATTCATGTTCGTTTTATAGAAATTATTCTACGCAACATTAAGTATAAATTTTGTTTAATGTATAAATGAAATTTGTTTTTAATTATGTTATATGCAACAAAAAAGGGAGCTTTCACTACATGCATCCCTGGCATGGATTTTATTACACGCAATTGCAACCTTCTTTGATAGCGTGTGTAGTAAGCAATAGAGGATTTCACTAATCAACAATATATTGTTATAATATTATTATGGACTACCCGTTATGAGTAGTATTTAATACATTTTGAATTTTATAACATTATTATTCATCGTAAATATTTTTTATAACATGGTATGAAAACAACATAAATGTTTCAGGTAAAATAAGTAATTTTAAAAAAATGGTGTTTTACCGCATTCTGATATAGCACCAACATTAAATATAGTTTTTGACATGTTTATAAGTTAAATTTTAAAAAAAAAATCTTTTTTGGTACCAGGATATATAAATTTAATTTGGATAAATTTTTCATATTATTCTGATAACTTTCATATTTTAATGAATAGTAAAAACACGCTATATTTTAATAAAAAAAACATTTTTCATCGCAATAATTTATGTGGTTAGATTATCTTATTAATTGTGTTTAAAGTGTAATTAGAATATATTTTTACCATTTATTCCAATGTTGGTCATTGTAATTAATTTCACTTTGAAATTGGACATAAACAAGTATCGATATTTTGATAGTTATTGTTTCTTAAAAACATGATATTTGTTTTGATAACGGGAATTACTTTTAAAATTAATTAATTCCACTACTATGTTTTGAATTTGAAAAAATAGAAATTATTTTTTAATTCGGAATATCAAATATTGCTTGGGATGAATTTTTGGTATTTTTCTGAAAAACATCAATTTTTGATGAATAGTGAATCCACTTAGTGGTAGTTAAAAAAACTGACTCTTTCATTTAAATGAAATTTTACCACTTCTGTGAATTGAATTTCAAAAATCCGACATACATGGTTGTTATCAGAAAGTAAAATGTGGTTCAATAAGATGAAAATAATTTTTGGTGAATAGTAACGTTTGACTTTTATTTACTGCAGTTAAAGGTAAATAGGGTAATTTAAGGTTAAAAATTTATTATAATAATTCAAAATTACATTAAAACATGTCCTAACCTTATTGGATGAGTAGTGTCCGACCATGGGCATCATTGGATCTATTTTGGGACCCCATTGAGCAACTTGGTAGTGATAATGACAATTTGGATTAATTAATTTATGTAAAGACAAAAATGACTTTAACAAATATCTTTTAATAATTAATTATTATAAGGGGTTATATAAATTATCTTTTAGACTATAAATATTCATTGAAAATATAAAACTACTTCCTAAATGGTGGTTATTTTTTTATTATTTTGACACATCAAATGAATTAAATTTTTTATGACACAATAATGATGTAATATTTACCTAATTAATAAACGATTTAAATAAATAAGATTATAATGATTAAAATATTATCCAAAACATGTCTAATTCTGATTGGATGATTTTATTTTTACCATGAGTAATCTTATCTTCATCATTAATGATTGTTGGAACTTTTGAAACTGAAGATACGTTTATAATAAAATAATACTTTCACACTTTCCAAAGGTGCCCCATTCCTCCCTTATAAAAGGGCACCACC
The DNA here is from genome assembly GCA_963277665.1 of Viscum album. Lineage (NCBI taxonomy): Eukaryota > Viridiplantae > Streptophyta > Magnoliopsida > Santalales > Viscaceae > Viscum > Viscum album. The sequence goes on from OY728166.1 coordinate 52,556,746, forward strand.
TCCCTCTCCTCTTTACACAACTTTGAGCCTTCATGCCCCGCCAACCCCTGCCCCTTACTCTTCTAAACTACCCTATTAATATTATATAGGTCCTTTACTTCTTCAAATACCAACATTAGTGCCCTAAGAGGAGGTTTCAATGAGGCATGTAGAAGAAGAGGTAATATCCATTACCGATTTTTTCATGTTTATTTATTATTGTACTTCCTCCCATTTAGTTTTTTCATTATGAATTAATAACATAATTCTCACCCATATAATGATATGTTATTCTAATTATTAAAAAACCCTATTTCACCTTCTATCCATACTAAGGAAAATGAAATCACCGCGCGTGCATACGTACGGAATACCGTCTCCACGCCGTGGTGTAATCTGTTTTCCATGACCACCTTACTTGGATGGGTATAATGGTGTAAATAATAGCAATATATGATTATTTTAAAGTGATATTTATTCTGAAATATTATACATACACTTCAATACAATTTCACGATCATGGGAATGATATCATCACTCGTGCGTACGTACGGACTACCGTCTCAAGAACGCGATGAGATTCATTTTCCATGATTAACCATTCAAGTATGATGATAAAGTATATATAATAAATAATAATTAAATATATTACATAAAAATGATAATGGATTTATGTACATATATGTTTCATTTACTTAATTCCATTTAATTCAATAAGGAAACAAAGGCAACGTTCATGCGTACGTACGGCCTACAGTCTCCATGAACAGTGTATTTCATTCCATTTATCGATCTATCATATATATTAATATGTTGAATATATATTATATTTAAATCATGTTTTACATTCTGGAATTATGTAAATCAGGATAAAAGTAATAATATCAAGAACAACATGTCGAATCACGTACGATAAATGAAACGATTTTACCCAAAATGCTGCTTTAACATGGAATTTACAAAAGAACAGGTAATATAAAGTCATAGGTAAACCATATATGATATCATAACAATTAATATGATTCTTTAATAAATCAATGACATTATTTAAATCATTATACAGGAGGTTTGGATACATACGAAGCATATCAAACATAAGGTAAGGGAAAATCTCTCAATCTCATTTTTATCCGAGATTGTTTATACTTCAGAATTTACTAGGGTTATAATTATCATCCATGTCCCTGTTTTATAAAAATGGTTTCATGTATGTTTAAAGTCCCTTTTAAACATTTTTTACTTTTAGTACATGGTATATAATCAATCTTTTTTTGTTTACCATTCGATGTGCTTTTTGAATTTTCCAGAAAAAGAGCGAGGAGAATGTTTTTTAACTTAAACGGCATGAACAGATTTTTACTATTTCATAATGCCTTATTTTCATAAAGTTCACTCTACATGATTTCATGTTTATTTTCAATAAAATAATTTTCTATTAAAATTGTGTGGCATTTTGTGAAAATAAAATGATTTTTAAGAAGAAAGGATATTTTCCTCAAGAATTCTTTTCAAGTGTGTAATCAAAACCATTTTGCATCTAAGATGACATTATATCATATGTGTATGTTTCGAGTATAATATCTCTATGATTTACCATGTTTCCCTTTTCTTATGATGAAATGATATCCATTTTTTATATGGATTATGTTATAATGGGATGATGCTTATGAAACCCATTTTTATTCTTTGGGTTATGAAGAATGATTTATGTTTATGTAGTGGCACAAGTAAGAATGATTTCATTAGAAGATGGGCGGGACCTATGTATCCCTGAAATGCATTGGGTAAAGATTTATATCTCATGAGATAGTCATGGTTGAATGGTATGTTAATCTGGTTCAGTGATACAGGACTGGAACGAGGAGTGAACTCGATTCAGAAATGGACTTTGTCCACTAAGATGGTCTTGGTAGCAATGCCTTGGCTACTATAGAAATCATATCATGTGCTTAATGGATTTCCACAATTACATGTTTTATTCCCATGCTATTTTATCATGATTGATGTTCCATTATGACACATGCCTTACATACTTCCAAGATTTATGTCTTCACTCAATATTTTGATGTTTAGATTTTATGTTCAAGTTTTTTCATTGAAATTTTTATGGATTGTTTTCTATTCTATATATTTTCCCTTAATGAGCATTTGAGCTCACCCTTTTTATGTTTTCTTTTCCCCGGGATATAAAGAATGGTTTTAGGTAAGAAAAAATATACTGGGAAGATCATTATGGCAGATATTGAATATCTTTCACCACGATTAGAAGATTTTGTTCCGAGTTTCCAATGACACCAAACTATTATTGTCCTTGTGTGTTTGTTTTTGTTATGTATTAAGTATTCCACAAAAGTAATTTTATTTCCATGTACATCAATTTTGGGGTCTCTACCGAAATTTTATGGGCTTGGATATGTGTGCATGTGTACATGTCCACTCTACTAAGGCCTCCCATGTAATTTATGTGCCTAATAAGAGCTAGTCACCAGACCTCATCCTATTGGTGGTTGGGATGGGGAGATGTAGAATGGGCCCTATTTGTATGTGTCATGATAATCTTGAATCTGAGTAGTTAGATATACCTTAGGATTCTAGAATATGAAATTGTTTTGTGGGAATGGTATTAAGAGTTTCAAAGTCATCTTTTTGGTCAGGGTCATCAGGGTTGTTGCATCGACTTACCTTTCCATACTACATGACTCTAATCACCTACATTTCAAATTGGTACATGTGAAGAGTGGTTTTTGGTAAAAAAAATGGTATGTGCACAATATATGAATAAGTTAAGGTTTCCATTACATTATTCATCCATATCCCTAGATGTACTCATTGTCCATGGTACATCTTTTTTTGAAGATGCATGTACAATTTATATTAGTGGGGATTTAGTTTCAGGATCATGGGGGTGATCCCATCAGTGATGAGGAATATATATATGGAACAATTCCATATGTGTTACATCCAAGTGGTGCACTTGATTTACCTCCCCTGATTTCATAGAAAATGGTACCTCCAATAATAATGGATAAGTTGTAGAAGTTTGAACATACTTCATGAATTCAAGGGACATTGACCCCTTATGTTCTGATGTGATCTTGGCCCACATATAGATAAGGGAATGATTGGGGTGGTGACATCTGTTTTCCAACTATTCCGGACACCCTCAAAAATAATTTTTTTCTTAGTAGTGTTCCTTGTCTATGGATTATATGGATGGTTGTGGGGTTTAGTGAATATGTAGTTTGATAAGGTGGCTCTCACAAGTTCATAATTTGAGAACCTTTTCAGAGATGAGTTCACTATAGACACACCAATGGATGTACATATCCAAAATCTTCTTTATATTCATCATGGATGCATGAAAGTATTTGATTATTCATTTTTATTAACCAACCTCTATAGGTAGTTAATGTATATGGATCTAATTCAATTATTCTGATCTCATACGTTTGAGCGATGAATCAAAAGAGCCATATAAGAATTTGTTATACCTCTACGAATTCATACATATATTGGGGATATAGAGAAATAATTGGTAGATTAGTGTTTCCAAGATGAGGAGACCCAAAAAGTGGTTGCAGACATGGTCAAAATAAGAGTAGATAACACAATAACATGAAATAATTGTCAGACTCATGGACATGGACATATGATACCTTTCTAGAGGTGGTCCTTATTCAAAGGTAATAGAGTTTATTTCTCACTAGATGGGTACATACATCCCGGGGAGAGGTCGTAGTACTAATATGATTTCATGGGACATTTTTAATGTGATTTTAGTAACCACATTACATATAATAGGGGCAATGTGGATAGGGAACAGATAAAAAGATGATGGATGGAGAAGATAAGTCCAAATGGTGGTGGAAGTAGAATAGTAAATGGGAGAGAAGTTTGAGGCGTTATAACCTTTGACTAATTACCACCACCACCACCAAGTGTTCCATAATATGATTAAGAAGTAGTAGGATTAGAGAAGGAAAATTGCTGGTAGTTCAGGCTTATCACCCAGGGTCTCCTGTAATAATATTAGGTATGGTCTAGGTATTTTCAACATTAGATGTTTTATTGAAAGATAGAGGTTCTACTCATTCCATTATTTTCACTTATCTGGTTCAATAACAATATATTATAGTATATCACAGTGATCAACCATTGTTCTTGGATTAGTCGACTAGAGTGGAATCAATGATTTCCCATATATGCCAAAAATGTGACCTGAATAATGTAGGTGGGTGTTTTTATTAGTATTTATTTATAGCATTAGTATGTCCTTAAGAAGTCAACTTATTATAAGACTGAATATTTACAGTTCATGCACAAGTAAGCTATTTTATTTGGATGATGTGGTTGGTCTACAGGGATGGGACTATGATTCCCAATATGGGTAAAATAAAATCCTATGAAATGTAGGATGGACTCACGAATATGAGGGTACACCTAGTTACTCACCAGTGTGATGACATGACCCTTTGTTTTGGGGATATTATTAGATTCTTATTCCTTTTAATGGTGGAGATGTGTGACGATGTAATTCATAAGGATGTTACTAGAATAACTCCCCATTGAAAATAGGCATCTGTGTTTATCTAGTCATAGGGATGGAACTGAAATCATATCCAGGATATTGGATGTCTCTTACAGAGCTATGTGGGCCAAGGGTGAAGTTGGATGACTTGAATATTAAGGGATTTGTTATACCTAGTGCTTCACTGAGGAAAGCCCCTATTTTATTCTTTAGAAGGTGGATCAGAGCTTGAGATTATGTTTTGGCTATCGGAAGTTGAACGAGTTGAACATAAAGATCATGTATTGACTAGATGTTATTGATAAGATCCTTCATAAGTTGATAGGGGAATAATATTTCTCAAAGGATGAAATTAAATAAGGAAATATCCAGTTGAAATTAATAGAGGAGGATATACATAAGAAAATAATTCATATATACCTATGATAACTATGGATATATTATTATTATCATTAGCAGGAAAAACACCTAGTCAGAGTTCTTCAGACTCATGAGCCGAATATTTCACATCTTTTTAGAACATTTCATGCTGGTCATCATCTGTGACATACTTGTGTACTCAACATCCAAGGAGGAGCACATGACACACTTGAGGATGGTTCGAGATGTACTCTTGGTGCACTCACATTCTAAGGTTTTCTCAATGTTCTAATTATGAAATTATGTCATCCACTTTCTAGGACATGTTATCTCAAGTTTTATATTTCAAGTGGATAAGACGAATGTAAAGGAATCATTAGCATGGGATCTATCTAGGAGCATGACAGAGGTGTGGGGCTCTATGAGTTATTAGGATATTACAGTAGCTTCATTCTTTATTTATTTTTTATATCGACTCACATGACCTAATTTACCCGAAATGGGTTGCCTTTTATGTCGAAAAAGATGTTCTAACTAGCTTTTATAGAGTTTCGGCAGATATTGACGAGCGCTCCCATTATGGGATTACTATATATATGTATAGAGTATGTAGTTATATGTGATGAATCATTGAAAATAAATGGTTTTTTTCATAGGTGTGTAGTTATTTCCTACATTTCATTTCATTTAAACAATATTAGAAAACAACAAGATCAATGTTCATGAGTAACAATGATTTAATTCATAAAAAATATGCGCTTCACAACCTGATGGTTGAGAAGTTTATCATTTATTCTGAATATTAGTGTCTAATATATATATTTTCTCAAAATTATCTTATCGTTAGATAGAGGCGAAGGCTAGAGTTCATCTCGGATTATGACCATGATAGTTTCTACTCTTCTAGGAAGGAGAATATGCTAACATGGTAGCAGATGCTCTTAGCTGGGGATCATCTTCACAGTGGTTGATTGAAGAATTTTAGAAGATGTACTCATTGATATTTTTAATTTGGGATAGATATTGATCATCTTAAATCTAGATGATGGTTGCTACTGCTCATATTTTTAGTGTTTTATGATGGCACATCATTATGATATCAATAGTGAAACCCTACGTACACAGATATCCACTAGACATGAACATGATAGATTTTATAAACCTAGGAAGAATATTGTTCTTTCCAGATGATGAGAAATTGTACCAGTAGAGTTTTTGGATGAGGATATATTATGGTTTCACACCCCACCTATCACGAACCAACCCGAGTCAACCCTGAACTAGTCACAAGTCCAGCCCGCGACAAGTCCCGAGAGGCATTCTGATCCTCCCGGGACGACTACAAGCACCAAGGGAATCCATAGATTACACTGCAAATCATTTTTTTTCATTTTCTAAAGCCAGTTTTTAGGTTCTCGGTACCCCAACTTACAACCACAGACAAGACAGAAAACTCATACCAATACAGACTTACACATCATAATAACCAGATTCATCTCCGCATCCCAAGCGGGAGTCTTCTTCTCCAGTAGTCGATTCCCATTCAGGGTGCCTCCAAAATTTTTCACATTGAACCTGAATCCTAAGCTAATCAAGAATAGCTTGATCTGGGAATGCCTTTTTGACCACGCTACCCTTTTTAAAAGCCAAAGTCACCTCATTATTCTTCATTGATGTAGATCTAGTCAGCATCGGTCTCAGATGAAATGAGTAGTCCTTCCATGGTCGTATTCATGGTGTACCAGACAAAGGCATGTCAGTAGTAGCCATCATATGATTCCCACTTTTAACAACATCACTAAATGAATGACTGACTGGGCTGCTCACATTCTCTTTCCCTCCCCCAGAATTATCCCTTCCAATTCCGGCTCTCTCCCACAAACCAGCATCAACAAACTTAGAGTTATTCCTCGGCCACTGAACTGGAGTTTGACACTCCATCAAAGTAAGGTGCCTCTCCTCAGTAGTAACATTTTCCACAAATGATTCGACATTATCCCCTAGCCTCTAGTCTATAATCTCCACCAAAGTGCACCGCCTTGCCACATTGTGATTGTTTTCCACAATCATGGTACATGTTCTAAGCCCCAATCAATCAACCTGTTTTTCCTCCATGGCCTCCTCACCAACTGAAGCTGGTTCATGCACCCCACATTCAACCTCCTAGTCTTCCAAGGTCTCCTCACCATCATTACCACCAACAAAAACATCCTCCTCCATACCCACGACCCTAAATTCTCCGAAATACCTTCAAACCTATTACTCAAAACTATAAAGGGTTTAGCCAGAGGATCAAGGATTTTAGAAACCTCAACACTTGCCCTGGTGACTTCCCCCACAGTACTGACCTCTCTTCCTTCCCCACTCTGCTCTAAACCCATACCATCCATAGAAGCAGTCGGTAATCCCAAGTCCTACCTTAACCTTTGGAAAACCTCAAACACCATCAGATTAACCTGGTTCTCCTTAACACCGAAAGCCTCAGGGACCTGGTTTTCATCAAAATACACCTTACGGTATCTCGATGTATTGACAGCACCAACAACACCAGACCAAATGGAACGCCTTCCTTCATCAACTGACTACACTGTTCTCGATTCCAAAACCACCTTAACTCCACTTCTTGCACCATCCTTGGTGCTTATAGAAGGAGAATGCCAATTACAACAAGCCGTCATCAACCGTGAAGGGATTCCACTTCAATAAACCTCAACCGAGTGTCCCAATCTCTTGAAATAGCCACAAAATTCCATCCAATATTCATAAATAACTCTCTATTTGCATCGGTATTCCTCGCCGATTGTGATCCAAACAAAATCATACGGGATAAGAGATGCATCCAATTCAACACACACCCTGGGGTTCACCTGATGGAAAAACACCTTGGTTCGACTATCAGAGAAGAGATATATACCAATCAGAGTTCCCAACATGCAGATAATCGCAGGATTTTGAAACGGAAAAAGAAGGGAAGGGAAACTTACCCAAGCCGTGATGGAAGGAGAGTCGATGTTCATATGGAGATCAAATTACCAACGTAAAAGTAGAAAATGAGATCCATTAAAGCTATATGGAGCAATCAACCAAGCTTAGATGAGGTCTGCCTCTATATCAAACCAAATCGTGATTTTCTTGCTGTCCAGTAATCCTACCACCACTTTTTCATGAAGATCCAAAGCTCTGAAGACAAATCGGTCGAAATTTTCAACCGAAGGCCTCATGTGGTTGAACTGAGCCACCAGGGTAAGATTCAACAAGGGTAAGGCTTCTGAAAACTCGGAAGAGGAAAGATGAAGGTTTGGAAAACCATCAATAAAATCTGGAACATTAGGTTTTAACGATGATTTCAGAAATGGGGGAAGAAACTCTGGGTTTGAGAATGGCCGAAATGACCTAGCTCTCCCATGAAATGACGATCCCCCCTCCCCCACCGGGGGGGGGGGGGGGGAGGAGCTGGCACAGAGGCCGTCGTCATCACCGGAAGGGAGAGTACATCACCTGGAGCTAGACCGATATCGTATATCATATCAAGATACATCTCAATAGATTACACAAGGGAGTGATTTATCCAAAATAGATAATATCATACAAATATATGAAATAAATGGACAGCCTAAAATACATTTACATAAAAATTGAAGTGAAAATTATTTGTATAGGAAACTGAAATTGCAACATAACCAACAACTCATCTGACAAAAAATGATAACCAACTAACTCTTTGTGACCACTATGGTCACTCTCAATCAAAATGATCACACTTCTCCCATGGCAATCGAACTCATGTTGAAACCTGCACAAGGTCTAAAAACCAAAGAAGACTGTTGGTGTAAGCATTAAAACATTGTAGGTTAGCCTGATATTCTATCCCCAAGGACCATCCTTTAAAATAATAAAAACATAAATTTAACGTTTTAAATACAATATAAAATGTAATGTTTTTAAAATGGGGTCCCATTATATATAAAGAAACTAAAAGACACAAAATTTAATTTTTTATAAACAATAATTCTAGTACCAATTTTCAAATAGGTGAAACATCAATATAAAAATAGTTTTCAAGAAGTAATCTTTAATGAATGTAAAATTTAAAATTAATCGAACAAACTACTGAATTTTCCAACAAAACACACCCTATGAAGATGGTGAGTAAAAAGTAGGTAATGATCAAAAGTCACAGGAACACGCCTAGGCACTAGTTAGTTGTGAGCCCTAGGTACCTCATATCATTATGAAAGTAACCATAATAAATATTCATTCTTGTGAACATGAGACACTAGTAGGGAGAATACCCATATCCTTATGGTCCCCAAAAAAATAATCATCATAATTTAGTTAGTGTTTTAATCTTCAAGCTTTCTACGCGAAACAGGGGCCAAACCCCACGAGATCACTAGAATACAAGTACACGTCCACCCACCTACATACACGGGATTTCCTTTAGTGCTCAATCAAGTTACACATATTATCGAATACACATTTCACATAAAAATTACATTCCTAAACCATAAACACACAAACATCCCACAAACTTGCTTCACATTTATATCATGAATCAATAAACCACTAAATATTTTCAAAAAAAAATTCAATGATAGTATTGATGATTTTCCCATAAAACACATTAAAACACTCTTTTAAGTATAAAAACACAACAAGACGATACCAAACCAAATTTTTCACCCCTAAAATCATTTAATAAAATCATTTTAGGGACTATAAAACAATCTCAATTGACACAACACGGTATATACATGTAAAACACAAATTCTTCATTTTTAGGAAAGGCCAAACAAGCATTTAAATTTTTTCTCAAAACTAACATTTGAAAATTTTATTCATTTCCATTTTATTAAGGATGTGTATACAACCCATTTAAATCATAAAACAAATTCATAAATCCCTTAAAAAATAATGTTACATATTCAAATCACAACTATTTTTATAATGACGTCACATGGGCCATTTTATGTCAACTCTGGCAAAAAAATGTTGTAAACTAAAACACATTTTATTGTAAAAACAAATATGAATTAGATAGCCATAAAAGGATCCCAAAATAAATTTTCTCATGATTCGAATGTATTTATAAATTCAAACAAATCATTTTAAATTTCTCTAGACACATAAATTCCAACCGGGCAATTTACCGAACACATGGAACGAACTCTTTAACAAAATAATTTATTTTAAACAATTAAAAAGTGATAAAATACCATTTTCATGACATATATTTATTGCAGATACTGAAAAATATTCCAAATACCATAAGAAGTTTCAATGTCTCATGGAATAATTTATCATATAAAAGGAGTGCACATTTATACCAAAACAACATTATTTTTAACAAAATAAGCCATAAAACCTCATTTTCACACAAACAAAATTAAAACCAAGGTTTCATAGAATCACATATCATATAAATAAGGTTATAAAAACATGATAATATACAAACCTAAATGATAAAGTCTTGTGCAAAGGATTTCCTACCTCAAATATGTTGGGGAAAGAAACACACACTTGAAATCACCTGTTGCGGTTCCCCACACTCTAGACCTATGAAGACCCACACTAAATGAACCAAAACCACATAAAAATCATTCCAGAATAGTAAAAATTGGTCTAGAATGACCCGGGGAGAAGAGTAAACCAATATAAAATGGAAGGAGAATTTAGAGGGAGAAGAAATGGGAGGGAATCTCACCGTGGAAACTAAAGGACTCTTTATCTTCCCTTATATATGAACCGTTAGAAGAAATTTAATGGCATGTAACCTCTTGGAGATTCTACATGGGTCTGGAAGAACCATGAAAATTTTATTTCGGGTAAAAAGAGTTAAATATATATGATTTATGAATGATACAATTTACCTTAGAAAATAGGGATGATTTCTGGAATCTTGAGAGCTTTTTCGCTAATACTTGTTTATGATGAGATCCAAATGGTTCCAATCTACAATGAGAGTGTGCCTAGGTATATTTCTCTTGAGTGGGAGGTTTATTGAAAAATAAATATCAAAAAATAAAAATTATATAAATGAAAAAACGTTTTTTAAAAAAAACTACAAATTGCCCCATGGGCTAGCATAATACCTGAAAAGATAACTAAAATTCACTATACTTATTAATTCTTAATGGGTCAAAAAGGATATGTAGGATTGAATATTTCAATGGAGGACGAATTATAAGTGGAATGATTCAAAAATTTTAAAAATTGAAGGAGGTATAAATGATTCAAAATTTGTTTTTAAATCTTGAAATGGGCTCACGGTTTGGCCAAAATCATGAAGTAACCACACTTTCTTCAAAAAAAATTGAATTATGGAACCCAATGATGGATGATTAGATATTGATGTCAATTGAAAACTCAACATTAATCTCACTCTTGTCACAGGAAAATGTTCAATATTTCTAATGACCTCGATCAAAATAATGACATGAAAAACTGGGTGCAACAATTCTCACCACCATTAATGATTTGTACCCCATGAAAAAAATAGCACATTACAGCTAAAAGATCAACACCTAAGGATTCCTTATAAATATGATCCAGCCTCTGAAAACAAGGAAATATCATTCAATATTAATGTATCTTAAGCCTCTTTCCTCAAACATAATACCAACTCACAACTAGATCTTGAGATTCAACCGATGGATCGAGTCAAAACCTCCACAACCAAATTATGAACCAGATTGTTGGGCCTTCTCTCAAGTAACACAATGATCACCCAAGACAAATAGCACAGACGAATAACATATATTTTAGGGGAGTATGAAATATAATCCACACCATTATTAAACAACTAGCATTGGACATGTTCTTAGTATGATAATCCATACGACCCACGATGGGTCTCCCCACAATTAGAAACCAACTAGAAATGAACAAACAAGAATTCAACATGGTATAGAATTAGGCTTCACTCACACAATCCCACCAAAACTCTCCAGCAACAACCTACCAACCCATTATTAGAGGAATGAAACATGAACATTTATTCCACATACTCTCGAATGAAGGAAGAATAAACTAAGCCAACACTCTCGGTACAGATCCAAACCCCCACCAATTAGGGAGGGGAGGGAAGGTGACCAAATTATTGGGACATTCAAACCAAAAAATAAACAACAGAGTTACCTCAGAAAAATGGTAGAGGTATGAGCTTAGAAATACTACCAACATTCCTATGAATCCTGTCTGCATGCCAGCTACACTCTGAAATCTATGGCTGGAGATCTGATAAATGAAGCATCTCTTTCTTCGCTATTTATATTTGATAATACCGAACTTTCACTCCATCCCATTGATCCACACAATACCAAATTACAATACTAAGAAGAATCAAAAGGTCAATAGAAACCAAGAAACTCGCTTCTTTTACAATACATTTTTACCCAAACAAGAACACGGAGATACCCAACATTATTTTCTACCAGTCTAAATGAGGAGGAAAAATAACCAAGTAAAAAACACCCACTAAACATCACCAAGAACTACTACTACAACCGATAGAATCACATAATGGGAAGGCACTTTAAATCGAGCCCAAACAGCTATCTATTACAACAAATGGGCGGAGGTATCATTCTAAGAGGTGGATTTAATATTTGAAACAAATCCATAGGATGATCAACTATAAATCATTCCAATGGAGAATGATCCATGGCCACATCAAAAACATTAAATACATCTTTTGAAACCCATTGAACATTACCCAAAAATCGAGCCACCCACAAGATCTCATCTCAAGACGCATCAGGAGTATGACTTCTAGATCATAAGGAAGAACACTGAATTTTCAAAACATTTAAGATATAGGATAAACCATCCAAATAACCACCAGTTCATAACCAACACCACAATTTTTCATCTCCAAACACATTTGAAAAAAAAACTAACATGGGGGATTTCCAAATTCACCAATGGTGTTTCATCAAGTCTCATATACATGCACATTAACATGCTACTCCAGGTTCCCAAACACCATTCCATATAATCCACCCTTCTAGATATCAATAAAAACATGCATGTGAGCACCCATGAAAGCACCAATGGATAAAACAAAACAAAATCATTCCAAAAATCATTTATGCTCCAAAGGAACAATGACCACCAAGTCAAAAGCCCTTTAAAATTTTAAAAAAACAAAAAAAACTTAAGCAAGAACCATTTTCTAAAAAACCTACCACATTTCATTTTTTAAAAATGTCTAAAACAACCTTGCTACTCCAAACAACCACTTCCCAATTTCTAAAATTTAGCAAGGTATCCTTTCATAATCTGATGGCCAATGAGACCAAAACCCATACTAGGAAAATACCAACCGCTCAAAAACAATTTCCAAAACCAATTAATCGTATTCAAACAATTTTAAACATCCTGAAACCTCTAATATAAAACCAAAATTAATAATCACCATAAAATTATTCACAATTTGAAAAAAAATTATTTCCACAAACCAAAAATTTAAATTAGGGAAAATCCAATCACGTTAAATAATTTCCACTTCCACCCAAAAATTATTTTAAAAAAACACAACCTTCCGAAAACATTATTATATTTAAATTTCGAAAACAACATTCCTAATTTTCAGAGTCCATTACTTCCTTTAAAACCCATTTCCATAATTCTAACATATGTATTTAAAAAAATCAAAATTCAAGAAAGGACCATGAAACCCACAAAAGGGAACTAGTGTTGTTGGGTGACTTGAACATATGGTTGGCGTCCATATGTCAAACACAACACCAACATAGAGAGACTTATTAGAACCATAGGTAGGAATTACCTGGCTTTCTAGGACATGAGAGTTCCTAGAGGTCATTAGTCAGACTCCCCTTGTCATATACCAACACAAAACAATCAACAATAACAACGGACACAAATAAAAGGTATGTTTTCCAAATGAGGTCCCTTTCTCTATAAAAAATTTACCAGACCCAAAATGGAATATATTACAAAAAATAATGCATGTAATAATTTTCAAAGAGGTGAAACTTCAAAATAAAAATAGTTTTCAAGAGGGATTATCAAAAAAATTAAAAAATGTAAATAAATCACAATTAATGATGAATTTAAAAACCAAACACAGTTTCTTCCAATGTTGAGTACAAAATATCCAATGAGAAAAAGTCACGGGAACACCCCTAGGCACTAGTTAGTTGTGAGCCCCAGGTACCACGTATCTTGGTGAATGTAACCATAATAAATATCCATTATCGTGCAAAGGAGCCTCATGTATGGATCATACATATAACATATTGGTCCACAATGTCATCATCGTCATTGTTTAATTATGGCTGTAATCATCAATCTTTATACATGAAACAAGGTTGAAACCCCACGGGATCACTAGCATACTAGTACACGTCCGCCAACCTAGATACCCAGGATTCCCTTTACTGCTCAATCAAGTTGCACATATTATCAGATTCTCATTTCAATTAAAATTTCCAATCCCAAACCATAAACACACAAAAAACCCTCAAACATTCTCCCCATTTAGTTAACTAATCAATAAACGACAAAATTTTGTCGTAAAACTATTTCATGGAGTATATTGAGGATTTTCCCATAAAACTAATTCAAAAAAATTAATTTATGTATTAAAACACAAAAAACCCATTCCCAAAAAAAATTTCATCCCTGAAATCATTTAATAAAATCATTCCATTTACAATAAAAAATCCCAATAGACACAACATGGTATATATATGTAATACACCAATTCTTCATTTTTGGTAAAGGCCAAATGGGCCTTTAAACATTTTCCAAAGAACTAACATTTGAAAATGTTAGGAATTTCAATTTTATTAAGGATGTTTATAAAAACCATTTAAATAATAAAACCAAATTCATAAATATCTTATAAATATCATGATATATATTAAAAAACAACCATTTTAATAAGGATTTTAAATGGACAATATTTTGGAAACTCCGGCCAAAACATGTCGTAACAAAACTTATTTGTTTGTAAAACTAAATATAAACTGTAATTCCATAAAAGGATCCAAAAATAATTTTTCTTCATTCTCCCAATTAATTTATAAATCCAAAAAAATCATTTTAAATTTCATTAGACACATAAAATCTAACTGGGCAATTTACCGGAGACATGGCATGCACTCTTTAACAAAACAACTTATTTTCAGTACCTAAAAGGGATAAAATTAAATTTTCATGCCATTAATTTATTCAATCTATAGAAACATATTCAACATACAATATAAAAATTCCCAAGTCTCGTGGAATAATTTATCAATCATGAAGAGGGCACATTTATACCAAAACAACTATATGTTTTAACAAAATAATGCATAAAACAACATTTTAACACACAAAAATAAAACAAAGGTTTCACAGAAGAACATATTATATAATTAAGGTTAGAATTGAATTATAATAATGATACATAAATGAAAAAGTCTTCTCCAAGGATTATCCAACCTAGAATTTGTGATGGAAAGGAAACACACATCAGAAATCACCCGCTACGGTTCCAAAAAAACTAGACCTATGGAGACCCACCCTAAATGAACCAAATCCCCATAAAAATCATTCACAAATAGATCACTTTTCCAATCATGACTAGGGGAGAATAGGAAACCAAAATAAATTGGAAGGAGAAGGGAGAAGGAGAATAAATGAGAGGGAATCTCACCTTAGAAATTGAAGTACTCTTTATGATCCCTTATATCTACACCCTTAGAAGAAAGGTAATGAATTTTTACTTCATAGACATTCTATGTATCTCTGGTCGAACTGGGGATATATTATTAGGGGTAAAAATAGTGAATAATATAGGATTTATGAAAGATAAAATTTACCTTATAAAATCAAGATGATTTCATGATTCTTGAGATGTTTCACCCTAATACTCAGCAATGATGATTTCCAAAGAGTGAAAATAGAAAATAGAGGTTCTCCTAGGTATCTGGGGCTTGAGTGGTAGGTGGAAGCATAGAAAATATCAAAAAATAAAAATGATATAAAAGAAACTAATTATGTTTTTAAAACTATAAATGGGTCCATGGGCTAGCCTAATACCTAAATAGATAACCCAAATTTACCATGGTTTTTAATTTTTAATGGTTCCAAAATGATATGTAGGTTTGAATATGTCCAAGGAGGTAGAATAGTAAGGGGAATGATTCAAAAATTTTAAAAATGAAGGAGTTATAAATTAAATAATATATGTTTTTTAATATGGTAATGTGCTCATGGGTTGGCCCAAATCATGAAGTAACCTCACATTCTACAAACAAAAATAGAATTATGGCATACAAAGAATAATGATTATATATTTATGAAACATAAAAACTCATAATATATCTCACCCAAGACCAATGAAAATGATCAGGATTTGAAAGGTATTGGATAAAAAAAGACATGAAAAACCAGGCATGACATCTCCTTTTTTAGTACATACATGTGTGGAAATGTTGTTTCAGGACATACATCATCAGTTTTGGTGGCTGTGTTGGAGTAAGGGAGTTATCGAGTTTTTCTCTAGATTCTTTACTTTTCAGAAAGTGAAGGATGAACATCATGATCCTGTGTGTTTATCTCAATCCATTTATTTTTTTGGAGTGAATTTTTCGTGGGATATTTATGATCATTGTGATATGGTTACCACACACATCCACGTGACATGATTCCATATTGGTGATCATAAAATGACTCGCCAATTTGGCTCAAATATTATAGTGTTTTGTGTAGATTACCTTAGAGATCAATATTTTCCTCTACATGTATATGTTAGTAATAATACATGAACTTAAATCAAAAATAGTTTCTATATGTGATTACAGATTCATATATTTGTTATGGAAATGATATGATGATATTTTTAATAATCTACAAAATTTGAGCGTGACTTTTCATACCTCGAAGGATATCTAGAAAATGTTGACCATTCATGTCTTGGAATATATAAAACAAGAATACATGTTAGGAATTGGTAGTAATTGGGAGGGTCGATGTAGAATGATGCAGTTTTCATACAATAAAATATACCATTCTACCATTGTTATGGAACCATTTAATACTTTGTACATGTGACCATATAGGTGACCACATTACTCATATGGACATGGTATTTTGGTACTGATGGCCATAGAATTAGTGTGAGTCGCTACTGAAAATGTGTAGATCTTCTTGGATTGGATGATTACTACCTAGATATGTCAAAAGTATTATGATGACTGGGGATAAAAGGCCTTTTAGTTCTAAGAGGGAGACTATGTCTTCCTATAGGTTTCAACTTGTCATATATTATTGTGATTCAGACAGGGATGAAAGTTATCATCGAGATTCATTTGCCCATTCCAGATTCAATGTAGAGTTGGATAGGTGGAAACTATATAGCTCTATCACTTCCATTAAACCATATACATGAATTCTTCTACATGTCGCAGTTGAGGAGGTATGTGGATGATCAATCACATGTTATTGACATGAGATAACATGAAAATGATGATTGAGATACCTTTGAGGATACCCCAGTATAGATATAGGATATTTGGGATAAGATCTTTCCGTGTTGATTGATTCCATTAGTGTATCTCTGGAAGTAACATGAGAATTTTTAGGAGATAACATTAGAGAAAGAGAATCATATATGTGCACATATTCCAAATATTTTCTTGCCACTTGTTTTGACTTTTTATATTGTAAATACCCATGTTTAAAAGACGGTAATGACACAGATTGTCCATGTTTTAATTTTAGATATTGTATAGAATGGTTTTTGGACTTGGAATTCAGATGGAATGTGAAGTTGTGGTTCGGTGTTTCGGGAATTATTGTTTGAAATATATTTAATACAACCCACATAGTGTTTTAATGGAAAATGTAAATTACATCTAAAAGATGGAATAGATCCAAAATCTAAGGGAATTGTTGATTTCATATAATGTATTTTCACCCTCAGAATGATATAAATGTTGATGGTGGTGGGAGTTCGTGAAATGTCAGCACAGGGAAAAAATGAATAAGAAAATTCAAAAAATTATATTATTTCATTTATTAAGAATTTGAGATAATTTCATCTATATGTATATGGTTAAAATATATTCTTAGGTTTATCCATTTAACTAGGTAGATAAGTTATTACTTTTGGATAGAGAATTGGAGGATCTCTCTCGGACTAATGGCAACTAGATTTAAGATTGCTGATGGGTGTGTGATGCAATTATAGGATCTCACCAACATTAATTATAAAATGATTCATGATTCACGATTTGTTACATTGATCCGGATGGATTTCTTTTCAAATGTTATGATATTTATCAAATACCCTTAATCTCATATTAGGCTTATGTATCTATCTATTATACCCATACTAAGCATCTAATCATCCCTTTATTTTATTTCCATTCCCCTGATTATAATGAAATTTATTGTGAATGTTAAGTAGGAGAGGGGTTCTAGTGGTGAAGAAAGTATTGGGAGATCACATTTTTCACAATTAGAATAGTATTTATGTATCCATATTTCCAAATACGCTAAACTTTTATGTTATTCCTCAGTTAGTTTTTTGTAGTGAGTTGAATATTCAAATAAAAATATGTAATATATATGTATCAAAATTATGGGTCATGATATATCATGATGGATTTGAATAATGATCGTGAATGTCCTAGGTTATGGTTAATGTTTCATTAATTGAAAATATTTTGTCATTATTTAGTCATATTTTAAATTATTTTTCTGGATAACATGATTTTACAATATGAATAATATTTTTCATTTTAATAATTTTTTGTTTTAGGTGGTAGAAAGAATAATAAATAACAATTTTAACAGTGACTGTTGTTGAAAATTTGTTCATAAAAAACCAAATGGGGTGATTAATGAAATTGAGGATATTTAAATTAGGGATAATTTGTTATAAAAATATATGATTATGATATTTCACCTTATCAAAAACATATACTCACTAAATAAGAGAAGGATATATTTCATTTAGAGTTCTGGTGGTGGAGACCTTGGGGGAACAGAGATAAATATTCCAATATGTCAATAATAAGGGAAGAATAAAACTAGAGAATGTCTCAGAGGAATGAGAAGATGTTTTGTTTATGGGGAATATGGGAACAATGTGAGAGATTTATAAGGAAAAATGAATAGTTTAGTTAATCCAATAGATAATAATAATGGGTTACACATGGAATAATCTATTTTCAAATGATATAAATGTTGAAAGAATATGAAATATATGAATTTACGTATGACGTGGAATACTCATGAAGAGAATTAGGAAGGTTTTATGAGTAAATATTTTAATTATGATGATAAATAAACTATAAATAAAAATTCAAATTAAAGTGTTATTAATTATTATGTTTCAAGAACCTAATTAATGGATTTATAATTCACTAGGATGATTGAATTATTTTTTATGATAATAAAATAATTTTGTAACATTCATCATGAAATATATAAGGATTACTCTATAAAATATTATCATTATATATTATTAAAAATATATTGAATTTAAATAATGACATATAAAATGGTTTTAATGGAAGTGTGATATAATACGGACAAAACTTGAATATGAGATGATAATCATTAATATGATTACGATGTTGAGAAAATGGATTCTTTTCATGGTAAAGAGATTATATAGATAGATATAATAAATCGTATAGTGTAAATGTCCCCATAAAAGATTAATGATTCATTGAAAAAGTGGTCTATTTTATCAATGTTAGAGTTTTCTATATTTTTGGAGTTACATACAATATTCCATAATATATTGTATTATTTAATGAATTAGGGAGAATATTTTTTTGATAGAGGTTATATAGTAATTCAATATATTACCATTTTTTAAAATGATATTTTACAATGTGAATTGCATATTCTGAATGTGAACATTAAAAGGTACATAATGATATTTGGGAGATTAATGTTTAATTGATTTTGAGAAAAATTGTGTTCTTCAATCGAATTTTTTTGGATTTCAATTTTTTTTAGACATGGGGAAAAATTATGGTTAAATATTCATGAAATATATTATGTTGACCATTTCATTTTGATGGATAACAAATTCTAAACATCAGGATTTTGATAATAAAATGGAAAGAAGTAAGTATTTATCATTATTTAATGGATATTGTGATATTAAAGTCTAATAGGTGTAAAATAAAGGATATTTATTAATATATTAATTGATTGAAAATTTTATTGGTGAAAAACCCATGTATAAATTGTGCTTATGAAATGGAATAAAATCAAGTTAATATATCCTCTTATAAATATTGTCCAACATTAGAAAAATGATATTGAAATAAAATTTTGAACTATTACAAACAATTATAATGAAATCATTGACCACTATCACACCAATTATGTTTATGGTTTTGTGGATGTTTATTTTCACATGATCATTCACATTCATGTGATCAATGATCTCTTCACACCGCATCATTATTTTGACATTACAATTTTTTCCATGTATAAATAATCAATTCCCACCTATGTTCTCATATTATGAAACCTATAATGTGTCATTCATGGTGTCCATTACACATCCCTTTCTATATTTTCAATATGAATTTTTATTAACCCTGTAATGTCCTAGAAAATTCCATGTAAATTTTATGTTATTTTGTTGGGATTATTATGAGTCTGTGAAATTTGAAAGTGCATGATTCCGAGGAACTGTGTGCCCAGAATGTCTTTTTGAACTTTTTATAAGGTATATTCAGTAAATGTGTAGGTGGAGTTTTCTATTATTTGAACATGTTCTTAGATTAAACATCTGAGGTCCCCATTGAATCTGCAACATCAGGATTCGGTTAAGGTATGTTTTACTTTGACAGTAGTAGGTCGGGAGAAGAAGTTAGTTTTTGGACATTTTAATGAAATGTAAAATAACTTTTAATTGTTATTTAATTTTATTTTCCTCAAATGGATGAGAAGCGATGGAAGGAAATGTGGCTTTTCAAGACATTTAATTTCATGACTCATCCAATATGTAACTCCACCATTGGGAATTAAAATAGGTTCATTAATACACTTAATGAACATCTTAAAAATACTCTTCTAATTACACCGCATTCCCCATACTATTTAAATGTAGCTAATGACGGGGTTTTGAAACAGGTTCTTCATCCGAGGAAACTCTAGCAGAGTTCTGCTCAACACCCACTGACGAAGGATGAGTTCTTTAGCAGCAACGATCTAGGATTGATGAACGCCGATGAATCCATCCAACAAGGATGATCCTCCCACCGAAACTCCAACACCTCCAAAAGATCATTATGTAGGGGGTTTATGATTGGTTTTTCTATAATATTATTTATATGATTTTATTTACTATGTAATGTTTTAAAAATATTATCCTTCTTGTTATCATGTTTACGCGGATGGTGCGGGGTGAACAAACATGGGCCATAACCTTCACTCCTTCATTCAGGATGCTTCATTTGGGGATGGATTTCCTCAATTTTGTTGGAAACAAAAGAGAGAGGGTCATGATATGATGAAGACATTCTGTAAAGCTCTTAGGGGAAGATAATACCAAGAATGGACCATCGGATCACCTCGAGTGGCATGTGCAATGAACTGATGGTGCGCCATGCCAGCGGTGACCGAAAGTGGCCACTGGAGACCCACGGAAACCGACCACAGGTGGTGTGAAGGTGACATTCTATTGTGTGCCTCGGGGCCCGAAAAAGGCCCACAGAAACAGGCTGTAGGCGGGGGAAAGATGGTGTGATGTCTCACACCATGACAACCGGAGGAGGCATGTGACAACCAGTCATGGGTAGTGGAAAGTCGGTGTGCCATTGTGTGTTGTCTGGTCCAGAGTCTGCCGGCCCGAGAAGGCCAAGAGGGAGAAGGGAAGCACAAGCATGCATCGAGGACTGGAAGAGGGGGTGGCATGGCCCCGCGACGTGCCGCGTGTGTTGGAGACAGGTCATCCATTTGGGAGACCATTGGACGTTGTGGTGCAGTGCCCCACCAAAAGGATAAAATAGCCCCACGTCTATAGGGCCATCTGGAGAAACGATCCTCCATCAGGAGAACTGGGACGGATGTGGGTCAGTAGAACGAGCAGGACCCAAGGCCAAGCATGCCAGCGAGGGTGGGCCGATCCCCACCCGGCAGGCTGAGCCAACCACAGACCGAGCCCCTGAACCAGTCGGGCCGACCGCCAATGGGCCAAACCCAGTAAGCCGGGAAGACCTTTAATGGGATGGACCTGGTCGAGTTTCGGAAGACTACGAGACCTGTTGCGTCGGGCCGACATGACCGAGTCGGACCTGGCCCAGACCAAACCATCCCTCGAAGAAATGAATGCATGTAACTGATGAACCAGGTGTCTGTTCGACATGCTATTAGTGGCATTGAGACTCTCTATTGGTAATGATCACTTTGACATTTTTTGGCCAGGTCGACCGAGCCATGCCGGTCAAGGTGCGATCACAACGGTTTCATGAAAAGTGGTGTAAATAATAGAACAAACATCAGATCGATGCATCATCTATTGAATAAGAACCCTTGTGACAAGGATCTCCAATGGAGATAGTCTATGGGAGTTTTGAGGGAGTTTGATGTGCCACCTGGGTTGTATGAGACTTGAATCCAACCAAGCCCTTTTTACAAAAGTGCTCATATATCATAGATCGGGAATCCAATCGATGTGTTTTCTGTCACATGGAAACCCTATGATGGGGGCAGTCCCTTGGGTATGATTTTTGCAGGACATCATACCAGTTGATATATGACTGATGGCTTGAGAAGTAGAATCTTCTGGAGATCAGGCCTCCTTCATGTGGGAATCCAGTAGCTGGATGTGACATTAAAGAAGAAGACTAACCAATACGGGTCATCATAAAAAACACCCGAGTTGGATGATAATTCATTACAACTAGTCATCCCTACCTTTGCACCAGCGACCAATACAAGTCATCACCATCGACCAATATGGGTCAACACCATCAACCAATATTAGTCACCACCAACAACCAATACGGGTCAGCACCAGTGACCAATACATGTCAGCATCTAGCGACCAATATGGGTCAGCATCGGTGACCTATATAGGTTAGTAGTAGAGTTACTATAGATAGGATGATCTGGAATTACGAATTTTTATACATATCTCAGTAACCTTGAAGTTATAGTATTATAGAGAGTGGTCTCTTTTTCATTATGCTTCATGATTTTGAACATGCTTGTGATATTACCATTGTGGAATTTTTTTGGATTTTTACTTTTTGTGGATTACTAAGAGACCATAGGGGTTCTCGAGGTCCCTTACTAGATATTGTATACTCACACTTGCACAGGCTCCATAAGCACATGTGTGTCAGGCGCAAACTACATATTCTCTGAGGTAGACATTGGTGGTTTGGGACATGGTGGAGGTTGGTGCGAATTGAGTAGTCCAGATCCTCTTATTCGAATTCAGACATATAGCTACTACCCTCCAGGTAGATCTCCTAGGAAGATTAAACAACTTTTTACATTCCTTTCAGTTTCTAGGTCCTGTATTCCTTCCCACTATTTTTAGTTTATAGTTGTACTTTTGGTTGTACTTTACTCTCGTGCTTATAACTTAACGTTTTGTTTATTTACATCAATTTCCCCATTTGATTATGTTTAGATCTCTAAGTCAATTCCTTCCTTGTTAGGGAAAATACATCAGGTTCTAGTCACCAACCCCAGGACTATGGAAGGTTGGATAGGGGTAGTAACGTTCAGACCTCATGGTATGGGTCATGAAAAAGTTGTATCATATGGTGATCGGTTATACCAAAAGAACTAAGATTCTACTTTTATTGAGGCTGTGGTGTAATGTGTATGGAATTTGGTTTTCTGTACAGGCAGTCTAGTGCTGGTGTGGCGGCTGACGTATCAATAAACCATAACTCTGAATTTTGTTTCCTGAATCGGTATATGAAAACATCTGTTGCTAAGGTTTTGGAAAGCATACTTGATCATCCTTGAGTCGACTCACCATGTATAACTTATTGACCATAGATAATATGTTTCTTATAGGATGCCTCCATGAAGATTGCCATCTAGGATTCTGGTTAGTGATCGTGATTATGACCCACTAAGCAACGAGGAATCGATACTGGGGCCACTCAGTGTGATGGCACCTTCGGGTGGTGTACCAGCAGCACCACCACCCATGGTGCAGTAGATGATACCAGTGGATCATTCATGCCAGCTGAGAATGTTGCATTAGTTCTAGAGATAGAAGCCTCCAAGGTTTTGAGGCGAGACAGACCCCATGAAGAAGAGGACTGGCTTGATGTTATTTAGTGATTATTTAACTTAGTAGAGACACCAACTGAGTAATTTCCCATTTTTCCTATAGCTATCTTCAGGTCCCAGTAAGATGATGGTGGAGCTCGATTCTCCAAGTGCATAAGGAGATTACCCTCACATGGCCAGTCTTTGAGATCCTTTTTAGGGCAGTGTTTGTGCCAGTGACACTACACATTGTGCATATTCAGGAGCTGCTGCATCTTCCCTAGGGCATACATACTGTGGCTCATTACTCAGTGAGATATTATGACCTCTCCCAATACTCCAATAACATGGTAAATGAACCTTACATCAGGGCCCAAGACATTTTGAAGGTGCTCGGACAAGTGATCTGAGATGAGACTATTTCTCTCAGCATACCGACAATAGATGTGGTGCTAGAGTGATCTTTGATGATGGAGAGCTTCTTTGCGGGGCAGGCACCGACAGTGAGATGCCCTACCAGATGACAGGTGGCAGATTCATCTGTAGCTTGCAATAGACAAATGACACATATTCCCAGGTCGGATAGAACTTCCAGAGGGTGACCTGAGGATACAGGGTTAGAGGTGCACGGCTCAAGAGGCCGAGGGAGGGACTAGCTAGGCATTATATTTTTTTGTTGTAGGGGACAAGGTCATAGAGCTTGTGAATGCCTAATCCCCATGTAGATGATCTGCAGATGGTGGAGGGGCCACTGAGGCAGCTATAGGGGTAGGATCAAGTGAGTCAGCCATGCGGCGGATGAGGCAGGGGTGAAGGATGTGCAGTAGGAGGGGGTCTCAGTCACCAAGAACTACCACCACCACCCCTACACGGTCCACCACGACCACAGGGAGTTGGTGGATGGTGATAGAACAAGTTATAGGTGGTAGAGGCTCCTGATCCTAACTTCATTGAGATGATACGAGGTACAATCTACTTATTCTTTACCTTAGACGTTGTTCTTATCGACATAGGTGTTATCCATTCATTCATTTCCGTGGACATAGTTCGGAACTCTATGATTATAACTCAGATTTTATCTTGATAATCGCATTTGGTTACTCATACGAGAGGGGATTTAGCAGTCACATGTTGGTGTAGACAGTGTGATCTAACTCTCAGAAGAGAAATATTCAGATAATATCTTCTAGTAGCGATGCTGAAGCCCTATGATGTCAATCATGGCCTGGAATGGATATATGTAGTTCACGAATAGATTGACTGCTTGATATGTACAGTGCAATGTGTACACAGTGATGGAGGCCAGTTTTACATTGTTGGTGAGAAAGAAAACAAAGTATTATGAAATGGATATGCACTCAGGAGGGTGCAGCTGATTACATATGAGCTGCCTTGCTTGACCTTTGACACAGTGGGTGAGGCGAGTCCATAGTTTCCAGTAGTGGTTGACGAGTATGAGGACATGTTTCTAGAATATGTCTTAAGACTACCACCTCGTAGAGAGGTAGACATCTGTGTTGACTTGTACCCAGGAACATCATTGAAATCTACACCAGTATATCAGATGGTCCCTACGGAGCACTAGGATATGAGGTTATTTTTGGAGGTCTTACAGAGGAAGGGATTCATAAGGCATGTCATTTCTCCATGGTCATCCACAGTGTCGTTTCCAGTAAGGAATATGGATGTTTGAAGCTACGCATGGACTTACGGAGAATAAACTAGGTGACCGTGAAGAACAAGTTTCCTCTGCCAAGGATCGATGACCTCTTGAACTTGATGAAGGGAGCTCATTGATTTTCAATGATAGACCATAGTTCAGGCCATCACCAACTCAGGGTACGAGATGAGAACATACCCAAGACATCCTTCAGATGTCAGTATGACCATTAAGAGTTCTTGGTGATTACCTTTGGTGTGACCAATACTCCCACAGTGTTCATGGGGATCATGAACATGTTCCCCAAGCCATACCTTGACTACTTCGTGGTGGTCTTCATCGGCGACATCTTGTTTTACACACCTTCAAAGGAGGACCACCCTGTACACATGAGGATAGTTCTGGACACACTCTGGGAGCACCAATTATATGGGAATCTCACGATGTGTGAGTTATGGATATGAAACTTCTACTAATTAGGACACATCATCTCATAGGCTGGTGTTTCATTTGGTACAACAAAGATCGAGGTAGTACATGCTAGGGAGACACCCAGGAGTGTTACTCAGGTCCATAGATTCCATGGGTTATCAGGATACTATCGATGGTTTGTACCTGTTTTCTCCAGAGTAGCAGCACATTTGACTTACTAGACGAAGAATAGGAAACCCTTATTGTGGTCAGAGACATGAAAATAGTGCATTTAACAGCTAAGGTAGAGCCTGACCAGCTCTTCCATCCAAATGTTACCGGATGAGGGCACTGACTAAACAGTTTACTGGGTTGCATCAGGGAAAATACATGGTTCTGTCTGAATGCATGATGACGTTGTGATTTCTTATGGCCCACAACTTCTGAGGACTCAAGAGAAGAATTATGCGACACACGACTTGGAGTTGGTAGCATTAGTCTTCACACAGAAGATTTGGGGAAACTACTAGTTGGGAATAAGTTCATTGATTACTCA
Organism: Viscum album; assembly: GCA_963277665.1. Lineage (NCBI taxonomy): Eukaryota > Viridiplantae > Streptophyta > Magnoliopsida > Santalales > Viscaceae > Viscum > Viscum album. The sequence goes on from OY728166.1 coordinate 52,583,461, forward strand.
TACCACAAGTGTGTCTTGTATTTATTCACATAGAAAGATATGAATCATAGACATCTATGTTTTCTAGAGTTCCACCTAGATTATGGTGTTGAGATAGTCAATACTCCTAGGAAGGGGAACATTGTGGTAGATTAATTTATCTAGATATCGAGTTCACATCTTCTGAACGAGGCTTCAGAGTAGTTAGCCTAGCTTCAGATATCCAACATGGGTAGAGATGAGACAATATACCTCCAATAATTGGTAGTTTCCACTCCACTTTTTTGGTGAGTTAGGGATGTGAAACTCGGATAAAACAGCTACGAGTCAACACGTGCTCAGATATCCTTAGGCAATGCACTTGTTATATATTCATAAGGTGGGTATCAAACTATCCTTTTCATAGGACGTACAGTAGTAACAATGGCGCTACGAGAGGAGGTGATTAGGAAGTTCCACACATCCCCTTGGTAGTACATCCATGCATGATGAAGATTTATCCGGAACTTTGGCTCCATTACTGGTGTTCAAGGATGAAAAAAAGCATTGGCGGAGTCTGTTTATAGATTCTTCACTTTCCAGAAAGTTATGGCCAAAAAATAGGTACTAGTAGGAATGACCCAACCCGTTGAGATAACATAGTGGATGTGGGAAGGGATATCAATGGATTATATGAAAGGGTTACCATGTATGTCCAGAGGACACAATACTAGTAGGGTGATTGTGGATCGACTCATCATGTTGGCCCACCTCCATGCTATTTGAGCGAAGGGTCCAGTTTTGAGCTCGATACATCTATATGTTAATGATATCATACGACATCATAAGGTGCCTACGATGATAGTCTTAGATGTGACGCATGCTTCACAGCCTTGTTGTGGAATGGATTGAAGGATGCATTCGAGACTCAGATTCTCTTGAGAACAACTTTTTTCAAGCACACAGATGGTCAGACTGAGCGAACCATCCATACCATGGAGGATATGCTTCGTGAATGTGTCCTAGATTTTGGTTGCTAATGGGAAAACCACCTAATCTTGGTGGAGTTCGCATATAACAACATTTATCACTTCACTATTTGTATGGAACTTTTTTAGGCATTGTAAAAACGACGATGTAGATCGCCCATGAGCTAGATGGATCCAGGAGAGCCAGAAATAGTGGGCCCAGAGATGGTATATGATAACAGTGAAATGTTGTATTACATATGAGAGTAGATGAAGACTTTACAGAGTTGACATAAGTCCAATATTGATAGGTGACAGATTCCACTAAAGTATAAAGAGGGGGGCCACATTTTCTTGCGAGTCTCTCCTAGATGGGGACTACATAGATTAGGATGAGGTGAAAAACTCTCACTGTTGTTTATCGGACCATTCCGGATACATGAGTGGATTGTAAAGGTGGAATACCTCTCAAAACTGTAACCATAGTTGGTGACTGTTGTAACACCCCATTCTTCCATGTTACGCTTCTCTTTGAATAATACAGTATCGTGTGTTGTACGCAACTTCGAGTTCTAACACACACCAAAACCAATCAGACTAGCCGTTATGAATAGTAATACCCACCTTTTGAAATTTTATAAATTTTATCTTACAAAATGGACTTAATTTTTGGATTCGGAATATCATAATTTTCTTAGGGTTAATTTATGGTACTTTTCTGATAACTTTTGTATTTTGATGAATAGTGAAAATTACAAAATTATAATTAAAAACAACTTTATTAATCAAAATTATAAATATTGATAAATTATGAATTTGAGTGGTTTTAAAGTATATTTAGAATATATTTTTACCATTTAATACAATTTTGTTCATTGGACATAATTTCACATTTAAATCGGTCATAAACAAGTGTCAATCTTTTGATAGTTATTATTTCTTAAAAACACGCTTTTTTGTTTTGACAGCGGGAATTAATTTTAAATTATTTTCTACCACTTCTGTGTTTTGAATTTGAAAAAATGGATTCCATATTTGGAATCAGGATTTCCAAATTTTCTAAATAGGTAACTTTTAATTTTATACATTTTGAATAATTACATCGGTAAATATTTTATTTACCATGGTTAAAGGGTATATCCGGTAAATAAGGGTAAAAAAATAATATTATAATAATTTTAATTTACCCTAAAATGTGTCCTAACCCTAATTTTTTATACATGTATGACCATGGTCATATTTGGGTCGATTTTGGGACCTAATGGTTCCACTTGTAAATGATAGGGACACTTTATATTAATTAAGTTAAAGTACATACAAAATTGACATAAGCATATATCTTTTAGGAAAAAAAACTGTTACATAGTCTTATATATGTTATCCTTTCGAATATCAATATTCATTAGAATGATAAAAATATTTCCTACATAATGGTATTTTATTTATAATTTTTATACATTGAATAATTAAATTTATTAATGACACAATAATGATGTAGTATTTTCCTTATTAATGAATGAATCAAATAATTGGTATTATAAATGTTAAAATAAATATAATTTAAAAGTTTTGATGACATCCATGAATTTTATTGGTAAATATGACATGTTAGGATTGCTTAATTGAATTGTTTTCGAATTAATAATTTTTTTAATACTTTAAAAAAATCAATTATCGAATAGTTTCAAAATTGACATAAATGAGTTTTTAAAACAAATATTATACTATTAATTGATATTCTATTCCTAAAAATATAAGGATCAGACAAAAGACTTATATAATGATATTCAGATTATTAATGGACCACTTGGGGGTCTCTTGGAAGTTTATAGTGTGTTTATTGACTATATAATATAAAAATACAAAGAGACATGGTAAATGTCAAGATTTTTAACTAAGAGTTAAATAAAAAAGATAAGTTTAATATAGTGACTCAAACTTGTCTAAAAGCTATTGGTTGAGTTTTTCTTGACCTAAACCCACCTTAGAATTTAAATGATTCACTTTGGAGCCATTATGAACCGAATATGATTTTATTATAAAATAATATTTCTATCTTTTCCTAAGGTTCCCCTCACCCCACTTATAAAAGGGCACTCCCCCTTCTCTCATATTCATACCCTAAAAGCCTTTTGGTTCAACCAAACACATCCCAAATATTCTCTCAACATCCCTCAATTTATCCTAGAGGCCTTCCTTTAGTCATAAAGCCAATTTAATGAGCCCATTTGATCAAATCAAAAGGAAGAACCCGAAGAAGAGGTAATGTTTTCTCCACCCTCTTTCAAGTTGCTTTCTTCATCAACTTCTTCTTTCATTGTTATTTCCATTCTAAAATAATAAATCCAGTATGTCTTATATAATTCGATGTTATTATAAATATGATACAACCGTATTAATTATTATATCAGTCCTTTGAATGACATGTCACCATATGGGTGTACGTACGGCCTACTATCTCCACGTCGTGGTGTAATTGTTATTCAATATATTATTATTTGGATGAGTATAATAATGATGTTTAATTCATGTAAATAATAAATATAAAATTATAATGATTCTGTATATATGATATAAAATCCAATTATATGTTATTTTAATATCAAAAGAATGATATTGTCGCTCGTGCGTACGTACGGATTACCGTCTTCACGAATGTGATGAGATTCATTCCCCATCATAACCATTCAAAACTAAATTTCATTTTATGATTAAAAACAATGTTTAGAGACATGATATAATTATGGATATGAATAATATACATCCCATCCATAACAGATATGTCTCACAAAACAAATAATATAAAGGAAAACCAATCCGTTAACACCCGAAATGACGATAATACTAAGATATTATCAACAAATCAATGTTAAAAGATCATATATGATATCATATTAATTTATATGGTTATTTTATAATTCGATAACAATTATTTTACCATTATACAGGTGGTTAACTTACCCTCTACTAAGGAAAAAGTACAAAGTAAGGGGATTCCTATCTCACTTTTAATTCTGTGAGATTTCCATTGTTCACCACTTATTTATTGCATGTGGTGTGTCTATTTCCCATGATTTTATTCATTTTGTAATATACTTATATTTATTTATATCTACATCATCATTGTATGATCCTTCTTTCATGGTTCTTTGTTTCTTAATTTACCAAATTGATAAGGGAATTTGAAATTTCCACTCATTTGGCTTTACGCACACTTCATTGATTTTTATACTCCAAGATTATGTGTGGAATAACTATTCATTTTCTTATGTCATAATTTCCACTCCCCTTTTTGTGTATATACTTTTGATACACATAATAAATCCATTGATAAATTCTCAAGTCATCAATATGAACTTGATAAGAGTAATTTTAACTCAATCTCCATTTGTTGGGTTAAATATCCAATTTGTTGGTGTTGTTTTTACAAGAATATGTGTGAATGTCTTCTGATTGATTTACACTTAATATCCAATCATATTGAGTGTATTTATATTTGTTACACATAATTATGTCGTTGATTTATCCTTAACCTAAGGATGCGGTCTTTATAAGAGATTTCATGTCAATTTACATTCTATTGAGACTTCTTTGTTGTTATACACCAATTCACTTTTATATGATGTATATAATGTACTTTGACATAGTATATCATGAATCCATTTATTATCATGATATTATAAAGTTTTGATTACCTCAATTATTTGTATCAAGTGTCTCTCTTTTGGTTTGGAACTCTAACTAAAATATCATTTTAAATGTTTTAAAGATTTATTATTCTAAATCTTTCTCACTAATGTCCATGTTTTAAAAATATTTTTAAGGATTTATTTATCTATACATTAATGTTTTAAAATTAAAATTTCTTTTAAAAGTTTCAAAGTGGTATCTGGAACTTTGATTCAAAAATCAATTTTTAAATGGCTTCTTGACAAATAGTGTGACTTTTAAATGTTTTCAAGAAAAAGGGGTATATTTCTCTCAAATAGTATTGATGATTATTTCTATCTATGTCAATATCCTTCATTATTCTTGATTGAGGTTAATATTTTACAATACAATCTTCCATATCGTATTGAATGGGTAATGTTTGATTGTGGATGTGATATTTTTATACCATTCATTGTGTGTGGATAATGTATAGACATTTTGTATGCTAGTTTTAATACGAATGTTTATGTTATGTTTTAATCTTTTCATATGAGGAATGCATTGGACTTAGTAAGTGATGGGTGGAGCCCGCTATAGATCCTTTATGCATCGGTAGGTCTCATGAGACAACTAAATGTGGAATTGGCTGAGGCCCTTTCCCAATTTTATTTATGGTTTTGGTCGAGGCCTTAATCATTTTTAGATGTCTTGGCCGAGGCCTTGAAAAAAAATTTTAGAATGTCCGGAATTATACATTCCATCATTATGGAAATAATATTGATGGTTCATGTGGTCATTCGACTAGTAGAATACCAATGATTGTGTTTTATTATCGCACTATTTACTCAGCTCATATTCTTTCCATAAAAGTATTCATGATTATTATTGGTAATGGAAAATGGTTTCAATTATTTAACCTGCTTAATATTTATGTCATTTTATGTTGTATTTATTACCCTTACTGAGCGTTTGAGCTGACCCCTTTCTATGTTTTATTTTTCCCAGGATGTGAAGAACTATTTTATGAATGACCTCCAGGGATAGTATGAGGGGTAAAGAAGACAATATGTGTTGTAGTTTTTTCTTTACATTATGATGTATTGTAATACTTGTGAATATATCTTGTGTTTCCAAGGTTACTAAACCGATCGGTCCTTCAGGACTTGATTCCTTGTAAGCATTCCAATGTATTCAAATAATGCACCAACTTTGGGTAACTAGGGTCGGGGCGTTACAGTTGGTATCAGAGAAAGTTTAGTACAATCCTTGGAAACTGGATTTAGATAAACTCTGATTAGAGCGCATAGCCCTAAGATAGACTTTGAGAATTAGTATAGAAGAACTTCCTAGAATATTGGTATGTTATAGATTTTGTTAGTTTTCCAAGAAATACATCACTATCTGGATACAAGCACGTAGAGGCGGATCTGGCACAGATGTACCTAGTGGTGAAACCGTAAAACACCGCTTTGAGCTAGACTCTAACGGGAACTAGTGCACGACAACGGGCCTTGCCGCACTCTTAGTTACGACACTCACAGAGGATATGCATAGGATAATTTACATTTTATTTACAAAAAAAATTTGAAGTATTTTAATATAAGATGAGAATAAATGACATTGGTTAATCCTATGGTGTTTCAAATTAAGAATATGGTGTCATGATATTCTCTAAATGATTTTATGACTACTGCTACTCACACAATGCTTTCTGGTTTTAGTCAATGCTGGATTCCAAGGAAGTCATAGTAACTTTGATAATGATGTAAAAGGTGTGAACGGTGGTGGAAATGAGCAAAAAAATGGAATTTTGATAGGCGTAAAAGATATTGTGTTCATGCCAAATCAGTTTTCCAAAAATATGATCAACAACATATATATTAACCAACTCTTGGACTCAACAAAGAAGAGAAAGGTGATGAATAATAAGATCACTAGCCATGGAGACCATGAAGAAAAGAATCCTCATTTTCCATCATGCAGGAAATGTGGACGGAGAAACCCAAGAAAGTGTCTCAATGGAACAAATAAATTCTTTATGTGCAGGAAAGAAGGACATAAAGTGAAGAATTGATGAGGAAAAATGAAGAGTACTATGGAAGAAAATAAAAAAGGTCCCAAGAATCCATTTACAGTCATTTGTCGTATATTTAGGGGACCTAGACATTACCCGAGTGAATGCCCTATTCTATATGATATTTTCTTGGTCAAAGAAGAATCTATTGGAAATAAATGGTTGGAGAAATTTTTAAAATTACTAGTACTCCTTATTAATGGGATTACATTTGAATAATTTTCTCTTGTATTTGTAACCCTGCTGTTTGTCTTTTGAAAATGATATTTGAGGAAGACTTATCTTTTCTCTTGTGGATATAGTTATAAATAAACATTTGGTTTTATATGATCATTGGGTTTGAGGTAATTACAAGTTATTATATTTTGGGATGAAAATGATAGGAATGAGATAAAGTTTGTGGTTAAATTATGTTACAGTTATTTTGAAGGATTTATCTCATTTTCGTAATGTTATAAAATAAGTTTTTGAAAAAGGATAACACGCAGACCGTGTGACAACCTGTCGCGTCGGAAAAAGCTGTGGGAATCAAACCCACAACCAAAAGATGATTGGGATTTATCACCTACCACTGGACTACGTGATGTCCCTAGTTAGTGTGACTAATTATTTTAAGTTAAATGATTTTATTGATCAATAATAAGTTAATTTTGGGTCTTATATCTTATCAAATAATTACCCTTAGTATAGGAAAATTATTTGGAGATTATGTTATAAATGTTATTTTGAAAGATGTTTGCTTTGTTGGGAACACTATATGCCCAATGAAAATAGAATACTATGGGATTTCATTTTAGGAGTAATGGTTGATTTTTATCTATGTTTTTATTATGGATTTATAGTGATTTGGGTTATTTATGGAAATGATTAACCTATAATAGATAATATGTGATTATGTTAATTACTTTTATGTATGTGACTTTAAGAGTAGTTGATGTCATTTGGAGATACAATTTAATGTGGAAGACTACATAACCAATTTCTTCTATGTTTTGGGATTCAATATTATTTTGGATTATATTGAAGGATTTTGAGGACAATTGTTTATTTAATGCTATTTATTTAACTTGGTGTATTTTTTGTTTATTTTTAGAAATTTAGTTTAGTGTATCTTTCTCTAATGAAATATGATTTTGGGGGATCATCAGATCTTATACTAACCATTTTGGTTTTGATTATTCTCTAAAGACAAGGTAAATATATAGTTTATCCTTTGTAGATCAAGTGATTCTATAAGAAGTTTATTCTAGCTCTTCTAGTGTGACCATGTCTTTTGGAACACTAATCGTTTAAAAATAATTTAGTAGTAGAAATTTATAAAGAATGAAACTTTACTTAAAAATTAAGTATATCTCTTTATATTCTTATTCAATCTCAGAAATTAATTCCTCATCTTTATTTAATGTAACTTAAAAATAAAAAAAATAAAAATGTTGTCCGTTAACTTTTCCTACTTGGAAACTAATGACCGTTTGTCCCATCACAAGTTTGTGGTTTTCTTGTTGTTAACATTCTCCTGATCATGTGTTCTATCCCTCTCCATCATAACTTGAAACTTAGTTTATCATCCATATCCATGCTTTTCTACATGGTATCCTAGTATAGGTTATCTTTGGTGACCTTTTTACTTCTCTTTCTTTCTTTTAAAGTGATAGTTTTATTCACTCTTTTTCTAATGTGGGACAGTCCATTATATTACCAAGCCAAATTTTAAAAATTGCGAGGACACAATTTATTGATGGAGGGTAGAATGTAACACCCCAAGCTTCCATGGTACGCTTGTCTTCGAATAATACAATAGCATGTGTTGTACGCAACTTTGAGTTCTAACACACACCACAACCAATCAAACTAGCCGTTATGAATAGTAATACCAACTTTTTGAAATTTTATAAATTTTATCATACAAAATGGGATTCATTTTTGGATTAGGAATATCTAAATTAGCTTAGGGATAATTTTTGGTACTTTTCTGATAACTTTCATATTTTGATGAATAGTGACAATTACTAAATATTAATTAAAAACAACTTTTTTAATCAAAATTATTAATAGTGATAAATTATGAATTTGAGTGGTTTTAAAGTATATTTAGAATATGTTTTTACCATTTAATAAAATTTTGTTCATTGAACGTAATTTCACATTTAAACCAGCAATAAACAAGTGTCAATCTTTTGATTGTTATGATTTCTTAAAAACACGCTTTTTTGTTTGGACAACGGGAATTTATTTTAAATTAATTTCTGACACTTCTGTGTTTTGAATTTTTAAAAAAGTATTCCATATTTGGAATCAAAATTTCCAAATTTTGTAAATTGGTATCTTTTATTTTTATACATTTGGAATAATTACTTTGGTAAATATTTTATTTACCATGGTTAAAGGGTAAATACGATAAATAAGGGTAAAAAAGTAGTATTATAATAATATTATTTTACCCTAAATTGTGTCCTAACCATATTTTTTGATATATTTCCGTACATTTTCATCTTTGGGTCGATTTTGGGACCCCATGGATCCACTTGTAAATGATAGGGACACTTTCTATTAATTATGTTAAAGTAGATACAAAAATGACATAAGAAAATATGTTTTATCAAAAAAAATTAAATAGGGTTATATATGTTATATTTTAGACAATAAATATTAATTATAAAGATAATAATATTTTATACATAATGGTATTTTATTTATAATTTTTAGACATTGAATAATTAAATTTAATTATGACACAATTATGATGCACTATTTTCCTTATTAATGAAATAATCAAATAATTGGTATTATAAATGTTAAAATAAATATAATTTGGAAGTTTAGATGACATCCAAGAATTTTATTGGTTAATATGACATTTTAGGAATTCTTAAATGAATTTGTTTCGAATTAATAATGTTTTCAATACTTTAAAAAATTCAATTACTGAATAGTGCCAAAATTGACATAAATGAGTTTTTAAAAAAAAAATTATATTATTAATTGATATTCAATTCCTAAAAACATAAGGGTCAGAAAAAGGACTTATATACTGATATGTATATTATTAATGGACCACTTGGGGGTACCTTGAATGTTTATATTATGTTTACAAACTATATTACATAAAAAACCAAAGAGACATGGTAAGTGTCAATTTTTTTAACAAAGAGTTAAATATAAACGATAAGGTTAATATAGTGACCCAAACCTATCTAAAACCTATTGGTTGAGTTTTTTTATACCTATCCCTACCTTATAATTTAAATAATCTACTTTGGATCCATTATAAACAGAATATTAATTTATTATAAAATAATATTTCGAGCATTTCCTAAGGTGCTCCTCACCCCTCTTATAAAAGAGCACTCCCCCTTCTCTCAAATTCATACCCTCAAAGCCTTTTGGATAGGCCAAACACTGCCCAAATATTCTCTAAGATTCCCTCACTTCATCATAGAGGCCTTCCTTTAGCCATAAAGCCATCTTATGTAGCCTTATTGTTCAAATCAAAATAAAGAACCCGAAGAAGAGGTAATGTTTTCTCCACCCTCTTTCAAGTTCCTTTCTTCTTCAACTTATTCTTTCATTGTTATTTCCGTTGTAAAATAATAAATCTAGTATATCCTATATACTTTGATGTTATTATAAATATTTTACAACCATATTGATTATTCTATCCATCCTTTGAATGACATGTCACCATACGTGCGTACGGATGACCTACTGTCTCCACGCCGTGCTGTAATTGTTATTCAATATATTATTATTTGTATGGGTATAATAATGATGTTTAATTCATGTAAATAATAAATATAACATTATAATTATTCTGTATATATGATATAAAATCCAATTATATATTATTTTAATAGAAAAATAATGATATTGTCGCTCGTGCGTACGTACGGAATACCGTCTCCACGAACGCGATGAGATTCATTCCCCATCATATCCATTCAAGACTAAATTTCATTTTAAGATTAAAAATAGTGTTTAGAGACATGATATAATTCTAGATATTAATAAGATACATCCCATCCATAATAGATATGGCTCACATAACAAATAATATAAAGGAAAATGAATCTGTTAACACCTGAAACGATGATAATACTAAGATATTATCAACAAATCAATGTTAATATATCATATATGATATCATATTAATGTATATGATTATTTTATAATTCAATAAAAATTATTTCACCATTATATAGGCAGTTAACCTACCCTCGACCAAGGAAAAAGTACAAAGTAAGGGGCTTCTAATCTGAATTTTAATTTCATGAGATTTCCATTATTCACCACTAATTTATTGCATGTGGTGTGTGTACTTACCAAGATTGTATTAATTGTGTAATATACATTTATTTATGGATATCTACATCATAATTTTATGATCCTTCTTTCATGGGTGTATTTTTCGTTATTTACCAAATCGATAAGGGAATTTGAAATTTCCACTCATTTGCCTTTACGCATACTTGATTGATTATTATACTCCAATATTATGTGTGGAATAACTATTCATTTTCTTATGTCATAATTTTCACTCCCCTTTTTGTGGATATAATTTTGATACACATAATCATTCCATTGATAAATTCTAAAGTCATCAATATGAACTTGATAAGAGTAATTTTAAATCAATCTCCATTTGTTGAGTTAAATATCCAATTCATTCGTGTTGTTTTTACAAGAATATGTGTGAATGTCCTATGATTGATTTACACTGAATATCCAATCATATTGAGTGTATTTATATTTCTCACACATAATTATGTCGTTGATTTATTCATAACATAAGAATGTGGTCTTTATAAGAGATTTCATCTCAATTTGCATTCCATTGAGACTTATTTGTTGTTATACACCAATTCACTTTTATATGGTGTATATAATGTACTTTGACATAGTATATCATGAATCCATTTATTCTCATGATATTATAATTTTTTTATTACATCAATTATTTTTATTCAAGTTTCTCTCTTTTTTTAAGGAACTCTAACTAAAATATCATTTTAAATGTTTTAAAGACTTAGTATTCTAAATCCTTCTCATTAATGTCCATGTTTTAAAAATGTTTTTAAGGATTTATTGATATGGACATTAATGATATAAAATTAAAATTCCTTTTAAAAGTTTCAAAGTGGTATGGGGCCCTTTGATTCAAAAATATATTTTTAAATGGCTTCTTGACAAATAGTGTGACTTTTAAATGGTTTCAAGAAAAAGGGGGATATTTCTCTCAAATAGTTCTGATTATTATTTTCATCTATGTCAATATCCTTCATTATTCTCGATTGAGGTTAATCTTTTACAATACAATCTTCCATATTGTATTGAATGAGTTATTTTTGAATATGGATGTGATATTTTTATACCATTCATGGTGTGTGGATAAAGTATTGACATTTCGTATTCTAATTTTATTACGAATGTTTTTGTTATTTTTCAATATTTTCATATGAGGAATGCATTGGACATAGTAAGTGATGGGTGGAGCCCACTATTTCTCCTCAATTCATCGGTAGGTCTCATGATACAACTAGATGTGGAATTGGCCTAGGCCCTTTCCCAATTTGATTTATGGTTTTGGCCGAGGCATGAATCATTTTTAGACATCTTGGTCGAGGCCTTGAGAAAATGTTTTAGAATGTCCGACATTATACATTCCCTCATTATGGAAATAATATTGATGGTTCATGTGGTCATTCGACTAGTATAATATCCATGATTATGTTTTATTATGGCATTATTTACTTATCTCATATGCTTTCCATAAAAGTATTCATGTTTATTATTGGTAAAGACACGTGGTTTTAATTATTTACCCTAATTAATAGTTATGTCATTTTCCGCTGTATTACTTACCCTTACTGAGTGTTTGAGGTCACCCCTTTCGATGTTTTATTTTTCCCAGGATGTGACGATGTATTTTATGAATGACCTCTAGGCATAGTATGAGGGGTTATGAAGACAAGATGTGTTTAAGTTTTTTCTTTACTTTATGATGTACTGTAAGACGTATGAATATATCTAGTGTTTCCAATGTTACTAAAATGATTGGTCCTTCGGGACTTGATTCCTTGTAATCATGACTATGTATTAAAATAATGCACCGACTTTGAGTAACTGGGGTCTGGGCGTCACAAGGGTACACAATGTCTTACACATATCCCAGCTAATGTGGTACGTAAATGACTTATCTCATGTCCACAACCATGGGAAGCTATAAATTGACGATGGAGAGACTCTTGCGAAGAACCCAATGGAAATTGAGGATCAACAGGAGAATATCCTTTGTGGGTGGTCGATACCTAGTGCGCATTCTATGGCAACATGGGAATCTCCAGGATATCACATGGGACTGAGAGCCTCAGATGCATTCCATGTACCCCTCTTTATTTCTATAGACATTTTTGGATTTTAGGGACGTAAATACCCAATGTGGGAAGAATGTAAAGACCCAAAAAATTCCATGTACATTTTTAATTCATTGAGATTATTAGGAATCTGGGAAAATTGACGGCACATGATCCGAGGCCCAGTGTGCTCATAATGAAATTTTAAACTTTATTTAAGGTACATTTATGAAATGTATAGGCACAATTTTCAAACATTTGAAGTAGTGCCCGAATTGAAAATTTTTAGGCACCTTTGAATCCTCAACATTGAGATTCACATAAGGGAATCTTCACTTCAAGCATAGTTGGTGAAGAATAAATGTTAATTTTTGGACTTTTAAAATAAATGTTAAATTAAATGTTATGGTTATTTTATTTCATGTATCTATAACGGATGAGAAGCGGTGGAAGGACTAGTGACTTGTCAATACATTTAATGGCTAGTCTCATCAACTGCATAACTCCACTATCGTGAATTAAAAGAGGTTTATTAATTCATTTAATGAACATAATAAATTCTTCAACGCATTACTCACATTTACCCCTCCTATTTAAATGGATAACGTGGTGGGGTTTTGATATGGAATCATCAAAAAAGGAAACTCTGGAGGAGTTCTATGAAACAACCAAAGATGGAGGATGAATGCTCGGGAAACAAAGATCTGGGATCGACAAATGTCGATGACTCCACTAAACGTGGACTCTCCTCCCGCCACAATAGAGACACCTCCAATGGATCTTGAGGTAGGGTTTTATGTTTGGTTTTGGTTTAATATTCTTGAAATGAGTTTAATTAATCTTTAATGTTATATAAATATTCTCCCACTTGTTATCATGATAACGCTGAGGTCACGAGATGAATAAAAAAGTCCTAGACCATCCTTCGATACATTCCTGAGGCTTCCTTTTGGGGTAGTTTTTACCAATTTTGGCAGCAACATGATTCAAAGGATCACACTTTGATAGAGGCAGTAGGAGAGGCTAGTATGTTCAATCAACACCATGAACGAACCACTGGGGCACGTCTAGTTTCCCGCAGAATGAACCACTGACGCGCCATGCCAGTGGGGGCCGGAGGAAGCCCTTGGAAACCGGCCAAAAATGGTGGGAAAGCGATGTGATGTCACATGCTGCTCTAGCCAGATAAGGCCCATGACAACCGGACATGGGTAGTTGGTTGGTAGATCATCGTCATGGGACCAGAGACGGCCCGCCCAAGCTGGCAGTGCGGGAGACGAGTGGCGCCCGCAGGAGCCGTCGTTGGCTGTAGTAGCGGCCATTGGGCCATAGACGGAGGGGGTGGAACGGCACCATGTTGTTCCATGTTCGCTGAACCCTAGTCCTCCATATGGCTAGCTGTTTAACGTGGTGGGGTTGTGTCCCAATGGCCGAATGAAACGAACCTGTGTCGGCCGGGAAAGCATGACAAATGGTCCGCCATCAGGTGGATGGGGCTGGATGTAGGTCGGCCGAACGGGCAGACCCGCCCAACACATTGCTCCTGGCCAGTAGAACATACCTTCCTAGCAGGCCAGGCCTGACACCAGGGGGCCAATGCGGGTGGGCCAAGCCCCACCTGGAGGGCCGAACCAGCTGCGTCCCGGGCCCACAAACCAATCGAGCCGACCCCAACGGGCCAGACCCAGTGAACCGGGCTGACCCTTAATAGGACAAACAAAGGAAAGGTTAGGTAGAATCAATAGATTTTTGGTAGGTCTGGCCTAAATGGGCAAACCCGGCCCAGACCCAACCGGTCCCCGAAAAAAGGAACACTCGTAACTGATGAACTGGTTGTCTTTTTGACATGTTGATTGTAGAATTGTGAAACATTTTTGAAATTTGTCCTTTTGGCATATTCTAGTCGGTCTAATGGAGCTGGGCAAGACTGAGGTGCGATGACCCTCGTTTCACTGAAAGCGGTGTAACTAACCAACTGGGCATCCGATCGACGCGTTGTCTATGACATAAGGACCAATGTGACAAGGCAATACATTGGATACACTCTATGTTAGTTTTTATGGAGTTTTATATGCAACCTAGGTTGGATCATACTTGAATCCAATCAGTTCATTTTACAAAGTGCCCATATCTCAAAGACGGGGTGTCTGATTGATGTGTTGTCTATCACGTTGGGACCCTTATGACGGGTGTGGTCCATTGGGTATACATTTTTTGGGACATCCTACCGGTAGAAATTTTATTGATGGATTGAGGAGAACAATCTTCTTGTTATCAGGCATCTTTTGTGTCGGAATCTAGTGGCTGAAAGAGACATGATGAAGAGGAGCGACCAATACGGGTCATCATCATAAACTCCAAAATGGGATGAGTTGGCTGTATGACAAATCATTCCTTCCTCAGTACCAGAGACCAATACGGGTCTGCCCTGGAAACCAATATAGGTTATCACCAGCGACCAATACGGGTCCGCACCAGTGACCAATACGAGTCAACACTAGTGACTGATACGGGTCAGCATCTAGCGACTAATATAGGTCATCATACAATAACCTATACAAGTTAGTGGAAGAGTTGTTATGGATTGAATGATTTGGATTTTCAACTATTCATCACAATCCTAGTAACCTTGATGTTATACTGTTTGCGTGAGTGGTCATTTTTTATTTGTGCTTCCTGATATAGATCATGCTTGTGATATTACCTTTGTGGTATTTCAGGTGATGTTTTTCTTTGTGGATTAATGAGAGTCCCTTGGGGGTCTCTGGGACCCCTACTGGGTATTTTTATACTAAGACCTGCTCTGGATCTTCCCACACTTGTATGTTTGGTGCAGACTATAGACGCTCCGAGGTAGACTTTGGAGGTTCAGGACATGGTGGATCTTAGGACTGATGGGAGTATAAGAGATCCTCATCATGGAAATCATATTTATAGATACTACTCTCCATGTATATCTCCAGGGCATATGGGACAACTCTTTGCTTTATTTTCAGTTTTTAGGGTTTTTATTTCGGCCCATTGTTTTCTGTTTCCAGTTTTTATTGTGGTTGTACATTACTCTCGTGTTTGTACATTAATTTTTTTGGTTGTTTAATTTAGCTTCCCCTTTTTTGGGTGTTCATGTCTCTTTGAAAATTCCTTCCCTGTTCTGGAAAAGCCTTCAACTACTAGTCCACAACCACTAGCCTTTGGAAGGCGGGCTTTGGGTAGTCACGTCTGGGCCCCTTAGGAAGGATCGTGACAAACCGTTTTTAGGAAGTGGGTTCCCAAAAAGGTATTTTCATATTTGAAATTGTTTTATCAAGAACATGTTCAAATTGAATGGAAACAACTTTTTTATGGGTGGTAGAATGTGACAACATAAATTTTTTGAAATATATATTTCAAATAAATTTATCCTTTTTGAAATTTTCCATACACAACAGTATTTTTTTCTTCTGTTACACACAACACTATTTTTATCTTATGTTACATGAATCAATGTGTGTTGGTTTCATTATATATAACAATTATTTTTAACAAAATGAGATAAACTATTAAAATATTGTGGTATAATATTATAATAATCAGATATATATTGTAATAATGGGTATTAATATGATTAAATACATTAAGAAAGTATTTGTTTTACAGATTTATATATAATTAATCCTTTGGAGACCAATTAATTCTGAATTGAAAAAAAACATTTAAAAACCATGTAAATATTTTTCTCCAAAAATATTTTTTCGTGTAAAAATATGTTTTACCTAAATAAATAATACAAATAAATTTTACTAAATTATTTTAAGATAGTTTATATTTTATATATTTAATTAAATGTTTAAAATTAATGTTTGCTGTTTTATAGACATTTGATAAGAATAAAACTAGTTGAATACATAAATCAATATTTTTCAAAATAAATTAAGTTTATCCCTTTTGTGCACATATTCTAAAATTAATTTTTTTATTATAATTTAAGAAAATTTATTTTAAAAAATAACCATAATTTTTTATGCATTCCTTTAGAAATTATATTTATGGGAAAATTTTATTATATTCTGGAATGAAAATTTTTTCGATGAATTGTGATATTTTAATGTTTTAAGTAAGAATTTTAATTTCATTTAATGAATTTAAAAATGAAAAAATTATTTTAATATGGTTCTAAATGTAACATTAGGGAAATTATATATATATATATATAATATAGGTAAATGGAACCAATTTCATATTCAATTTTTATATAAAACATTTTAATCATTTCAAAGTTCTCTATTTGGAAAACTATTATTTCATTTCATCTATATGATTAATATTAATTTTTCCACTGGTTGAAATGTATTTTAAGAAAATTTATTACATATTTTAAATAAAAAATAGTTGTTTTTACACATATAAATATCTTAATTTATAAATAAAATGAATATAAAATTTATTAAATAATAATTATCATGGTTTGTGTTAAAATGGGTTTACATAGGGGATAAACTAATATATATATATATATAAATGAACAATAAGTTTTGTAAAACTCCCCTTTTATGGCCATATATCGACATTATAACCTGTGTGGTTTAAAATGTGCATAGTTTTGGTGGCTTTTAGCATGTGAATAACTAGAATACACCATTTTATTTTCAAAAATTTCATGTCTACCACTCACCTCACATAAGAATTGTCATCCCTATTCCTCTCATATTGACACTTCCAAAAACATTTTATTTTGTAAATACCTGCCAATATAAATTACATACATCCCTCCCCTTATCCTATATTCTTTTTGAATACACATTAGATGACCCTCCGAATAAGAGGTAAAATTCATAAACAAGTTTTTTCAGTTTTATTTATTCTTCAACCTCCAGTAATATTTTACATATGTGACAAACTAAGAAAATCAATATCTCCCAATGACATATACTAGTATATTAACTTAACAACCTAAATCCATCTCAAATTCCTTGAAATTGGATAATAAATCATTATCTAGGTGTACATCAGACTACCGCCATGCGAATTGATGTAACTCATTTTCCATCACCACCTCTCATGGATGGATATAATGATTAATTTAGTACTTATTTATGATATTTATGCTATTATAATATCATTTTAATTATTAATGTACATATAACTTATTACCTCAAAACATATTGGAATGTAATAACATCAAATTTTTGGAAGGTAGACTATTCCCTCGCTAACCGATGTGATCTGTTTTCCATTTCAATTTTATAGGGATGGTAACTTGGATTTATTAAATAATTTTTGGTAAAATATTTATAATTCTATAATTATGATGTCACCTATAACTAATTACATTATATTATGTGGTATTTTTATCACATAAATCATGTGTATGACGGACTACCGCCTCGTGTAGCAATTTGATTCGACAAACATGTACTCATTACATTGAAGGTAAAAAGTATAGGTTTACGTAAAAATATGTGATATATATAACATAAAAATTATTACGTAAGTAAAATATTTTACATAAATTTATTTCATTAAATCCATTATGAAAATGGAAATAATTTTTATGTGTATATAGAGCCTACCTTCTCTGTGAACATTGTATTTCATTCTCTACCTCTAATATTTATGGATTACACAAAAAACAAATATACTTAATTTTTCTGTTATTCATATCAAGATTAAAAATATTGAGATGTTTTTATGATGATAAAATTATGTGGACCAAAATTAACAAATCAAAACATACATGAAAAATTAATCAGTTATTAACCCTAACCTGACTTTACAAATGGATAATTAAAAAATGTGTAATAAAAGGTCATATGTAATTAATATATGGTTTGGTAAATATAATAATGGTTATTTTATATATTTATAATAATATTATACATATTATATACGATTTTATAACATGTAGTATAGGATTTGATACATACAATAGGGTATTTTCCTCTCACTTTTTATATTTGTGACAAACATACCATATGCACCATTTTTAAAATTTTGGTACTGTATAATATTACCATGAATTTATTTAATTATGATTGTCGTAATGATTATTTTGATTTATATATCCATTTTATATAATCTCTCTAATTTTTTTATATTTTAAAAGTTACCAAAGAATTATGGGGGTTTCAATCCAAATTTCCTTCTTTGGGCCCTATTTTATGTTTTTTGCATATCTTCATATATGAGGTGTATATACTACCCCATTGACATGTTATATCATTAATATCATTATTTTTATTATATTAATTATTAAAATTGATGATATTTTTTAATTAGGCCTATGATTCAACATATACGAATGTTGTAAAGGTTATATGTTACAATATCATTATTTAATATTATTGTTTATTATAATGGTTTTGATGATCCAATATTATGCTATATTTCTAAATGGATTAGAGAATTTAATTATCCTAGTTTTTTAATGAATATTCATTTTTTCATAAATTTTTTCTATATTTATTTCTTTATCATACAAAATTAATGTTTTTAAGAAAAATCATTTTCATTTATTTCGTTGATCAAAAACTATTTTTCAACCATATATATGATTTCAATGAAAATATTAAAATGATTTAACATTACTGAAATGATTTATTAATATAATTTTTTCCAATTTATGAATTAAAAAAATGTGTATTAAATTGATTTTAAATAATTTTATTATTAAAAGAACAAAGTGAAAATTATATTTTACTAATGAAATGATTTATATGATTTTATGTTTTTTTATTAGAATCCATTGTTAAATTCATAGAAAATGAATTTAAATATGATATATTTCAAAGAATGTTTTTTCAAATGTGGTAATTCTATTTTTATTTATAATTTTTAAATGACCGTTAAAGAATAAATTATATGTTTCAATGGTTTGTTGTCGAAAAAGAATTTGAAATTTTTTTATGTTTCCAAATATGGTTTTAATAGTGGAAAAGAATTTTCATAATGAAATTTTCCAAGTTATATTTCCATGTAATTTTCTATTTAATATGAAATCATTTTAGTTATCTTATGATTTAATGTGGAAAATAGCCAATTATATTTAGTTGTTTTTTTCTCTAAATCGTTTATGATTATAATTAAATGATGTTTATGAATCTCTTCTCATCCTTGGATTATACAGAAATAAAATTCACATGATACAAACAACATTTTTCAGTGGTTATTTATTGATTAAATGATGAAATGATAATGAAACATGTTTCTTTTCCATAAGATATGTTATGATAAAATTTTTATGAATCCAATTTTTTCTTGTGTTCTTATAGGATGAATGTTTTTTTATTGTTCCAAATATATGTATGAATTTTATAATGGGATTATAGTTATGTTATAACCATGTGTAGTAATGCAGCAACACAAATATTATAGGATCTCTGGCATTATTTTCATAAATTTTCATAGATACATGATTCTAATCCCAACGGACCAATCATTTTATCAATTTTTGAAACTAGATACATACTTGATATCGATTACACATTGGGTAAAAAAGATAAAACATAATACAAAACAAATGATAATAAATTGAATCCTTGAAACTCATTAAATTATCTCTTCTTCATATCATATGGAAAGAAAAAAATCAGGGTGAGCTAAAATGCCCAGTAATGGGTATGCATACAATGTACGCATTCATGAATCAATGATAATAATCAATATCCAAATGTAACTAACTGAGAACACATGGAATATAAAACACATGTTATGGTACAAACAATATGGAATGTTAAAAAAATAAAACACATTTCATTAAATCAATTGAATGAAATTGAAATGCATACATAGATTTTTTCATAGTGAATTTCCCATGAATAATAACTGAAATTTATGATTAATGAAGGTATGGTATTAATATTGGAGGTCATGTATCAACAACATGAACCACTATACCATTAGGATGTATGACTATTTATACTACTCTAATTTTTACAAATAATGAATCCCATGATACTAATAATTCCTTGAAGGGATGCCTAAAACTAGTCCCCACATAAGTCTTTTAGTCCAAGTCATTCCTCATATATCAATTAAATGATTTAACAAGTTAATTTTTTAATCAAAGTGCCTCATACCACATTGAAATATATGAAAAATAATCCAAAAAAAGTAATTAATTCTCAAATGAATCAATGAATTCAAATAAGATAAAGGGATTCCTGATATAGGATATCAAAGGGGTAGTACAACATAAAAAAGAAACAATAGGTTCATAAGCCAAATCTCGAATAAATAAAATTGAAATTAAATAAACCCTTACCTCAAACTACCATTTTAGTTGTACATGATTTATCCTCACATATAATGGTTCAACGAATGTCATTAATTTATATAAAAATATTATTGATACTAATTATATAATATATTATCTTATTATATTTTTTAATAACGCTTTTTAGAAATTATTCACCATTTTCACAATTTTTTGTGTTAATTGCCTAGTTTTTTTAGTATGGTTGGACTTGTTACATGTTGTTACTATTAATTAGATCAAAATTTAATCATATAGATAATGTGTTTCATCATTTAAAAATAATATATACTAATAATATATTTAATTAGAACAGTCCATAAATTTTTTATATATGGGATGAAATGCCCCTTTCATGGAGATGATTGGTCGCATGTACACATGAACATTTCCTCTATTGAATTATCGTATTAATTTAATAGAACAAAAATTATATAAATATATATATTTGTATTATAGTTATTGTATCCTATTTATTTATTATATGTCACATATTCTTATGAAAACATTTCTAAATACATTGAATGTAATGTTTCGATGGATCAAAACACTTTGATTAGGCGTTAATCCACACATCCACAAACATTGTTATTGTATATCACAATATGAACCACATGAATGTATGTGTTATATAATTATTCCATAATAATAAATAATTATATATATATTATATACTATTTATAAAATATCAATATATCAATATATCAATTCATTAAATGTGCTAAATGGAAGAACGAGTGACGTTGGTTTTCAAGGCAGTTGTCCCCCATACACACGAACGATGAATGGGTATCCCATTTGATGGATGGGTTTGACCTTTAGGTTTAGATCACATAATAAAAATATCCCATTATATTTAAGACACATAGGTAATTATATAGGAATTATATAATAATTATTATATGTTTCTAGAATGAAATAAAATAAAATAAAAAATTGAATAATGTTACCTCGTTTTCTAGTAACCCCATGCAGTTTACACCAAAAGGCATTCTCAGTTGTATTTTATCTCAAAGGGAGAGTTCTAGGATGAGTGCAAGGATTTTGGGAGTTTATTTTATCAGGTTATGGAATTATAAAAGGCACAATGTGGGGTGGGAAAGTGAGGGAGGATATTACCTTTTATAATTGAGGCTATAAGATTTTTTAGAAACTCTAAAAATAATAAATTAAAATAATTAAATATTCAATTTAAAATTTCTAAAAAGTGATTTATTTCTAATTTTACCTGATTATGGGTCAAAATAAACTATGTAATTCGTTTTTCCTTCTTTATGGGATATTATTATCCTTATATTTCGGATATAAACCTTATTAAAACCGTTTAACTCTTATAGTGATAGCTAGGATTTTTAATTTTTAAGCGATAAAATAGTGACTCTAAAATTCCTTACAAACCTTGAAGGGGTCATTAATTTCATATTTATTATTATCCCGATTATTTTTCTGAATTTTAGTATAGGGCCTCAGCATTAAACATTACATAATCTTGAAATAATTTAATAATTCACATTGATTATCTTTTTAGGTTTTAATATTTAGAGAATTAGGTCATAACTTATAGATAACAACATGACTATTACATGTAGACACTTCTACTTAGTATCCATTTTTCTAATAAAATAAAAATTCTAAAAAATAATCATGTATAGTTCCATGTTTTAGACAACATGAATTTTCCATGATCCTATCCTAAACTCTATTCATCTTTATGTCATGTAGAAAACATTTCAAAAGCATGGGATGAGTATAAAAAGATAAGTAAGGGATATAAAATAATGAAAAAATCATTATTCCATGAATACATAAAAATCAACAAAGTAATTCTTTTCAATTATAAAATATAATATCTTTAACCTACCTATATAACATAAGATTTATAAATAACACATAAAAATCAAAAATTATAATTGTAAGTTCTGACATCCATATCATACATACATTTTAGCTACCATATCTACATATGGAGTTACATTTGGAATACCCATCAATGTATATTCCCTAAATATCATAAGATAAACATTAACATTTACCTCGGCCACATTACCCAATGTATTGGAGAGCTATCATGGGCTCACATCCAAATGTTTATCATGGAACCACCCATATACATAAAAAATACCCAATAACCATAACATATTCATAACACATAAAAAAAGCATGATGGAAAGATAAAATTTTCATATTGAAATCACAATATGTCATTTCAGGATATTGAGACAATCATTTGTTTATCAAACCATTTTAAAAAAATTAAAATATTTAATAAAGATATTTTAAAATCAAAGTGTCCCATAACTCTTTTTATCATTTGAAAGAAATATTAATTTCAAAATAGTCATGTACAAATAAATAAATCCTTAAAACCATTTTTAAAATATGGAAATTAATTTGAATGATTTATAATATTAAATCAATAAAACATTTAAAATGATGTTTTAGTTAAAAAGCCCATTTACACTTGAGAGAATACTTAAATAAAAATATTTATAGAATAACATTAATTAAAGCTTATAATATCATGATAATAATTATATTAATGATATAATATGTCAAAGGGTATTATATACACCATATAAAGATGAATTGATGTATAATAACAAATAAGTCTCAATGGAATGTAAATTGGGACAAAGTCCCCTGAAAATTTCATATCTTTCGAATTACGGAAAATAAATGAGATAATTATGTGTGAAAAATATGAATAAAACCGATATAATTGGATATTAACTGTAAAACTATCATAGGTCATTCAAAAATATTCATAGGATGACATAATAAAAAGTTATATGTTTAACCCAAATAATTGAAAGTGGGATAAGAAGATCCCTTAAAAAAATTTGTATCCTAACAGCGTCACAGAAAAGTTAATAAAATGAGTTGATGTGAGAGAAAAAATATATCATCACATGGATATAATATTTAAATCAATAGGTATTTAGAAAAAAATATCCTAACATTTGAGAATTTAAATTTAATCACCTTACATAAAATAATTGTTTGACTTGAAGAGGAAGGTGAAAGTTTCCCATACTGATTTGGTAACTTATGATACATACACCACATGAAAAAAGGATCATAAAATGAAGATATTAATACCCATAAATTAAATTATATTACATAAATAATACAATCATGGGTAGTACATAAGAAAAAAAGGAAATAGTGGCAATATTTAATGAATCACACTCGGATAACAAGTGAGATGAAAACCCCTTACATGGTGTCCAATTTGTCTTGTTCATTCTTTATATACATGTATAATAATCATAAGATAATTATAATTTATTCATAACCCTTTTCATGTTTATTATTAATTTCATATAACCTATTACAATGCTTTAATAATCATATAATTATTCATGTTCATATTGGTCTTTTTGTCGATGTTCGGTACTTGAGTTAAAAATGAACATGTTATAATTACAAATTCTACATGTGAAAAAAATTCCATTCTCTCAAAAATGATCTTCATTATTTAGTTATAATATATATCATATATATCTTGCATATATTTATTTATAATATTCCATATAATTTGGATATATGAAAATGAAATGCATCATTCATAGAGATGATAAGCCGTATGTACGCATGAACGATACCTTAATTTAATTTTTATCATTTTTAAAGGAATGAAAACCAAATTATACATAAGAATATTTTTATTCAGAATAATATAATATTTTATATAAATTACATATTTTCATTAACATCATCCTTTATGTGTTCCATGTATGGTATGAATGAATCATATCACTTTTAGGGGTCGATTGTCCGCACTTTATCAAATGAAATTTTCATATTTATAAAACATAATAATATTAAGGGAATGTTCTAAATGAGAATTAAAGAATAATATATATATATATACATATAATAATTATTATATATATCATATATAAATATAGTTTGATCATAATGACCACCATGAGAGGTGGTAGGGGAATATCAAACAATCATTATTTCGTGAGACAGTTGTTCTCCATACACAGAAATAATATGTTCTTTACCCATTAGACAGAGGTGTGTGTATGTTTAGTTCGAATATTAATCATAAAAACAACATAGTATATTGAGGATACTAGTTTTTTTATTTAAACAATGAATTATAAAAGTATAGTGAGTGAAGAATTAAAATACATGATGAGAATTTGAGGGAAGATGTAACCTTTAAATCGAGTAACTCCCTTTAGTTTGAAATAAAAGGCATTCTTGAAGTACCTTCTGCATAAGGTAATGTTTACAAGTGTAATATTGGTATCGTGGGAGAATATTAGGGAATAGTTTGGACAATCCAAGGGGCTTGATAGGTGTGAGTAATGGGTTATAAGTGGTGTCCTTTTATAAGAGGAAGTATGGTGTTTTTATGAATGTTTGAATGTATTATTTCATTATAAAATTATTTTTTGGTTTCAGATGGACCAAAACTCATTAAATTACAAGATAAGATGAATATAAGTCTTAATAAATTCATACAATAATATGTGTACAGGTTTTGGATCTTTTTTAATCCTTATCTCATTTTATTTTACCCTTTGTTAACTTAATTAACTGTTACCATGTCTTCTTGTTTTTTATACTATATGGTTAATATATTTTTAATGAAATGACTTTTGAACCACAAGAGGTTCATGAATGAAATTATCAACCTTATATAAGTAATTTTTCCAAATCAAATATTTTTATGAATATTATATCATTTAATAAAATAATATTTTTTTAGAAACTCATTTATATCAATTTTATTACTATTCATATCTTGACTTTTCTAAATTCCAAAAAAAAGACAAATTTACAAAAATCACTAATTTAAATGTAAAAAGTCATAATCATACTGAAATTTGTTTTATGGCCTAAAATTTCTGCAAAAAAAATTTTTTTAACATTTATAATATCATTTATTTCAAACATTCATTAATGAGGTAATCATTACATCATCATCATGCCATAATTAAATTTATTTATGTGGCATGTAAAAATTATAAATAAAAAAAAATTAATGATGGATATTTTAATATATTTTTAATGAATATTTATAGTTGAATATATCAATTATATATTCCCACATTAAATTTTTATTAGAAAAACTATACATGTTTATGTTATTTTTATTTTTTGTTAAAAGAAAATTTTATTACTGTAATTATCTTACCCAAGTGGCCTCAAAAGGCCAAAAAGTTTTAACAAAGAATATTATTGGATGGCCATGAATCATCCAATAGAATAGAAAACGTGGTAATGTAATTTTATATTATTACAATATTTTTTTAACTTTAATTACCCTATTTACCTTTAACCGTGGTAGGTAAAAAATAAAAAGCTATTATTCAGAAAAAATTATATTTATCTTATTGAACCACATTTTAATTAATAATGACAACCATGTATTTCATATTTTTCAAATTCAATTCACCGAAGAGGATAAATTTCATTTAAATGAAAAAAGTCTGTTTTTAGCTAATATGTAATGTTCTTCACTATTAATGAAAAATAGAATATTTTCAGAAAATTACCAAAAATACACCCAAAGATAATTTTAATAATATACATTGAAAAATTATTTCTATTTTACCAAATTCAACACAAAGAAGTTTATATATTTAATATAAAAATAATTTCCTTTCTCAAGACTAGAAAGCATGTTTTTTAGAAGTAAAAAGTACATAATGATTGACTTTTGTTTCTGTCCAATTTCTATGTGAAAATATTTACAATGACCAACATTGGATAAAATTGTAAAAATATAATCTAATTAAACTTTAAAAACATTTAATAATTTTATCTATCAATATAAATAAATCAGATGAAATGACTGTTTGACACAAAATGAAGTATTTTTCACTATTCATTAAAAAATGAATAGTGTCAGAAAAATACCAAAAATTTAACCAAAGTAAATTTTAATATCCATATTATAAATAAAATGATTTTTTTAAATGATACTTATTAAAGTTAAAAAACCTGATATAAAAGTTGTTCACCATAAAAAGGTAGTAAAATTAGATTTTAATAACATTAGAGTATTTATGCTTAAAAATGGATTCATTATCATTTAAGATGCTAAATTTTATTGTATAAATGTAAAAACTTCTAAAAAATGTTTAATCATAATACAATTAGTTCCGTTCATCCTCAAAGAAATCCATTGTTGCATGTCGGGTACGCTATCAAACATTTAATCCCTTTAAAGTAAAATTAATATTTAATTCAAAAATAATAATAAATATGAATATGTAATATAATTTATTTTTATGGGATGTTACATCCTTCCACCCTTTTGAAAATTACATCCTCATATTTTTAAAATTAGTATTGGAAGCTTATTGAATGTCGATCATCATAAAAAGAGTCAATAAAACTATCACATTAATAGAAAAAAAAAATATAAGTACAAAGGTCATCTGAGATAACCAATACTAGGATTACATGTAGAAAAACATGGATATGGAAGAAAATATATCTCTAGTTTAGAAAAATAGAGTGATAGAGAACATGATCAATGAAAGTTAAAAATCACAATACCAAAAGTTTGTAGTTGGGTAAAAGTATGTTGATAATAGAGAGTGTATAATATTTTTTCTTGAAGATTATTTTTCTACAGTTGAACAAATTTATCACTACATAGGAAAATATTATAAATAATCATATATACCTATCTTGTAGAGTTTCTTCCTTTAATAAAATTCTACCAAAACTCATATTATCTACAAATGATGAGAATTCATGTTGACCTTATCACACCTGAAGTGCTAGGAACAATTTCTAAAGAATCACATAATCCACAAAATATGAACTATAAATTTCCCCTATCTTTAGATGTAACGACCCAAAATTTTTAATTATATTTTTTCCAAAATGTACGTGTTATTTTATTTTATACTCAACAAAACTATATCCATTAATTAATGTAGTGGGAATAATTAAAAGTTGACTTTTGGGTTTTGACTGTTATATGACTATTGGACAGTATGACCAATGGAAACTATAATCATAACATTGTGTTTTTATAAATATAATTATCTTTGTTAATTAATACATAAATAAGATTGAATGGCCTTATGCAGTAGACTTGGGCCATATGAAGCCTATCTGTCAGAGCTTTGGAAGGAGGTAGCCTCGCTTGGATTTTCTCTGGACCACACCCAATCCAAAATTCAACATTGAATCTTGAACAGAATCGCCAATGAGATAATTTCAAGCTGATAAAAATCACCACTTGGGCAATGTTGTCTTAGCCACCCAAGATTATATCCCCACAACACACCTTAAACTGAGGTCATATTCTAGTGTTATAAGGGGCTATGTAACGATACCATAACAGCTTTGTGTAATCCTTTTATATAAATAAAATTGTTATTTTTTATAATGACAGTGTGTGTGAATTTCAAATATCCGAATAAATATAGGATGTGTATTATTGATGAATTTAGGTAAAAGAGGGGTATTTTAAAATATTTTTGTATTAATTTAATAATTAATAATCCAAAAGTATTTTCAAAAAATGGTCTTCTATAGTTGTGATCAATCAAAAATTTAGAGTCTTGAACGATCAACATGATTTTTAGGGAATAGAAAAGTATGAACAGTAACATACCCATATAAATAGTAATGAGATGAATATTAATGAATTTTAAAATGGCCAAAAAAATAGAAACATCACCCATGAATTTATAAATAAAATTTAAACATCTTAACAATTAAAAAACAAACATAATATATGTTTTGGTATTTTTGTATGTCATAAATATTTTATTTACTGTTTTAAAATTAATTTAATAATTTAAAATGGAAATATATTTTTGAAAATTATAATCATAAATTCATACTTTATTTTTTTATGTTTATATGATAATTTTATGGGACCTTGATTACTTTTTTAAGGTGTTACAAAATGATTTGTAGCATTAAAGTTGTATTTTTGTAATAAATAATTATTTTATTTAAAAATAAAATAAAAACTATTATCATAAAATGAAGTTCATTTTTTAATCCAGGTCATTGATATTAGGTTTTAGTGACTATTTGGGGTTTTTCTGAATCAATTGAATTTTCAACGAATAGTAAAAATACAGTTTAGAGTTTCAGGTGTTTAATGACATCATTAATGATGTAAAAATGATGTATGTTTTATGGTCGACTTATGAATAGTGAAATATTCTATGAGGTGTCCAAAGTTTCCAATACCATGGTAAAGCCCATGGTTTTCCAAATACAACCGATGATGTGTCCCTTACAAATTAATAATTTATTCACTCACTTTTCCTATAAATACCAAGCCATTTACCTCATTCATTTCATTCTAAAGTCCATCTAAAAGAAGTTCTATTTTCTTTACCTCCCACGGAGTCCTCATAATGTTCCCTCAATCCTCCCAAGGTCTCGACCATCAATCCTTCGAAGTTACTCTTCAAGGTTAGCCATCCTTTCTCACTCCACCTTTAAGTCATGACTTCATTTATGTTATGTAATATAGTTCCATTTTTTATGAGGGGAATTTTTTAATATATCTTTACTCCTATCCATTAAATTCAAAATTTATGAAAGATCATTTATTATCTCATTAATTTATTTTCTGAATGTTTATGGGATGTAATTAGGCTGCTGAATTTTCGTAATAGAAATCATGCTTTCTCTTTCCATTCACATTTCCTTTTTAGGTTGTGTGTCATTATAATATCCAACAGATGATCTTATTTATATTTAATATATCCCTCTAATTCAAAATGGTTCACTTATAAATGGGATACCATTTTCCACTCTCTTTTTATTATTTTCTATAACTATGATATATAGTCGTTATGCTGTAGAAATTTCACCTCAAAATTTCTCTCTCTTTCTCTCAAGAAATATTTTTGTTTTATTTATGTGAAATCCCAGAATTATTTCGTTTATATGGGTGTTAATAAATTCAAAAAAAATGATATATTTGATTCTGTAATTGACATACATATTACCCTCACTCTCTTTCTGTGGTTTATAAATCACAAAATAATCATGTTTTTTAAGATCTTTTTAAACGTCGTGATTTTGAAATGAAACCCATTTCGATTATTCTCTATGGGTTATTTATGAAATGCCAGATTATAATCTATGTGACTGACATGAAAATAAGGAAATATTAAGTGTGTTCCCTGATAGCTCTTTAATTCATTGGGTAAGAAATTAATCTCTAGAGATGACATGTTTCACGATACCTTGGAAAATAATCATGGTAATTTTTATGACACCTCAGGGATAAACCATGGCGATTTGTTAATGAATGTCTAAATTAAATTTTGTATACACATATTAAAGTTATGATTCATGTTATTTTTATAATGATATTCTTATTCTTCTATTGCTCGTGCCTTTATGACTTTTAACATGTTCTTATTAATATTGCTCGAGATCAAATGTCAACTATTTCACTTGTTTTCTTTACTGAGCCTTATGCTAAACCTTTCCATTTATGTATATCTCCTAGATATGGGATGCAGTAATTGTACATAGGATGAACCTATGATTAATCCTTATGAGTGTTTTAGATGAATATTTTATGTTGTTTTCATGTATTATGTACCTGATTTCCAAGACCTTATACTTTAAAGATCCTCTGATTGTAAAAGGTAATGAAAAGTTATGTAATAAATAGGTGGGATGCAATATTTGGTATCAAAGGATAGTTTAGTTATTTATGGAGATTAGTCTGTGAAAAATTTATGAATAATCCTATAGAAAAGTTAAAATATAGGAAAACTTCCTAGTATTTTGGTGAGTATTGAGTAATTTTTTTATCAAGAAAATACATCCCTGTCTGGATACGATCAGGTAGAGGCAGCTCTGGCACAGAGGTACCTGGGAGTGAAAAAACACAGAAAATGAGTTCTTGGCATGACTCGTGGTATCCTGGTATATGACAACGAGCCTTGCAACACTCTTGGTTACAACACTCCGAGAGGATATGTTTGGTTATTCATAATATTTTTATGAATCATTATGAAGGATTTAAAGGGAAATTTATTTGTTTAAAGATATTTTAAGACATACAATCCTTTATTGTTAAAAGATTCATAAATGAAATAAGTCTCTCGCTAAGGTTTTATTCTTTTTGAAATGGTGAGAGATAGGAGGAACCGTGCAAATGGTGACTGCAATGGACCATGGGCTGACAACCCTCCGATGCAAGCCGAAATGGAAACATTCATGCAAATGATAAACCAAATGACTCAAGTTATGGGAAATAAATTCAATAAAGCTGAGAGACTAGTCTCACAATGAATCGAACTTCATTTTTTTTATTATTTTATGTGTCAATAATGACCAACATTCAGTGGATTGACCGACCCATTGATTTCAGAATTGTGGATCAGCTCAATAGAGAAGATCTTTTTTGTGATCTGATGTTTAGAGAAAGAAAAGCTCAACTTAAGTATTTATTGCCTAGAGGGAGAAGCTGATCAGTGGTGGGAACTGATTCAAAAAAACTAGGTAATGATTGGAGGTTGAAGCTATGGAGTGGGAAGAGTTCAGAGGAATCTTCATTAGTTATTATTTCCATCATTCCATGATAACATGAATAGAGAAGGAGTTTCTCGAGCTGTAGCATAAGGAGAATGAATCTGTGGGAATCTACAAGATGAACTTTACAAGTCTTTCCCATTATACCTCCAACTTTTTCAGGGATCATAATGGTAAGGATGCTTGATTCTTCGGTGGATTGTGATATCATCTGTTGAAGAATCTTTCCAACGAAGACTATAATAGCTATGAAGAGATCATATAGAGTGCAATGACTGTCGAACTGGAGTTCGGTGAGATGAAGTGGTATTATAAATCAAATGACAAAAAGAGATCGATGGAGCCCAGCTTAGGGTGTACCATTGATTAGGGAAGAGGAGTCAAGAAATTGCAGCATCCCACATGTAATAAATTTGGGAAGAAGAATTCAGGGAACTGCCTGCTCAGGAGTAAGAAATGCTAAAAGTGTGGAAGAGATGGCCATGTTTTGAGGAATTTTCATAGTGAGGTGAAACCTCAACTTCCAAACACTAACGATAAGGGGATGATGGTTCATTCCCAACCTGATGTCTATTTTTTTATGTGGGGACAACATGGGAACATTTTTAATCATTGTCCAAATCTGAGGGCAGTAGAGGGGAACTACCATCAGCCTCAGTAAATGACAAGGGCACATGTTCATGCTTTTTCTATCATGAAATCTGGGGGTGAAGCTCCAAATTATGTGGTAGCAGGAACTCTTTTTGTTCTCTTAAATCTAGCAAGTACTTTGTTTGATTCTATTTCTATGAATTCCTTTATTTACACCATGATTGCAGATAATTTAGAATCAACCCTAGACTTGCTAAAGTTAAGTTATCAGTCAAGACTCCTGGTAGGATTATCCAATAATCGTCAGTGTTTAGAAACTCAAGAATTTACTTTGGTGAACACAATCGTATCGCAAATCTTGTAGTCATTACCATACGGTAATTCGACATTATACTTGGGATGTAGTGGCTCTCAATGTATAATGCATTGATCAAATGAAGATGTAAGGAAATTTCAGTAGTCATTAATGGAAAACCTACTATTATCTTCCAAGGAGAGATATCTCAACATCATATTTGTCTAGAAGAGCCTCATATATCCTTCATTATAGAATTGATCGGTGAAGAAGAATAAGTAAATGAGGGTTTGAGGATAGAAATGTTCCTCATTGTCCAAGAATACATTGACATATTTCGTGAGGAGTTTCCTAGACCTCCCCCAGAATGAGAGGAAGAGTTATCCATTGAACTCGTAGCTGGATCTCATCTGACATCAAAAACTCCATAGAAGATGGAATATATGGATCAGGAGTAATTAAAGAAACAACTCCTAGATCTCATGTTGAATGTGTTTATTCAACCGAGTGTGTCTCTTTGGGGAGCACCTATTCTCTTTGTATAGAAGAAGGATGGATCAATGCTGCTATGCATTGATTATAGAGAACTGAACATGAAAATAGTAAAGAAAAAATACCATCACCCATGAATTTATGACTTATTTGACCAACTTCATGGGGCTTAATTCTTCTCTTAGATTGATCTTAAATCTTGTTATCATCAATTGAGGGTGAAGAAAAAATATATTCCAAAAAACGCCTTCCGATCACGATATGGGCCCTATATGTTTGTTGTTATGCCTTTCGGACTGACTAATTCCCATGCTATGTTGATGGATTTGACGAATAGAGTCTTTAAAGACTACCTTGATAACATTGTGGTAGTTTTTATTGATGATATTATGATATATTCCAAATGTCATGAGGATATTGAGGATCATCTAAGGGTTATTTTTAAAACTCTACAGACGGAGAGGTTTTTTGGAAAGTTCAGTAAATGAGAATTCTTGTTACAACAAGTTGCTTTCACGGGACACATTGTTACCAATGAAGGTATCACACTTGACCCTACAAACACAGAAGTTGTATAGGAGTGGCCTCAACCTACAAAAAAACTGATATTTGTAGTTTCCTTGGATTGGTGGGATATTATAAAAAGTTTATAAAAAAAATTTATGATTTTCTAATACATTATCCATGATGACTTGAAAAGCGGTCAGGTTCATCTGTATAAAGAAGTGTGAGGAATGTTTCCAATATCTGAAGAAGAGATTGTTTACTGAAACTATGTTAACTCTTCCCTCATGTGGAGAAGGATTAATTATTTATAACAATGCATCTCTGAAAGGGAATGGGTGCGTCCTCAAGAAAAAAGACAAGGTTGTTGCTTATGCATCTCGATAGTTGAAGACTCATGAGAATAACTACCCTACACGTGATTTGAAGCTGGATTCGATCATTTTTTCTATAAAGATATTGAGGACCTATCTTTATGGAGGGAAATGTGATATATATGAAGGTCGTCAATGTTTGAAGTGTATTTTCACACAAAAGGAATTGAACATAAGAAAGAAGTGATGGTTGGAACTTCTTAAAGACTATTATTGTTCAATTAATTATCATCCTGGAGGAGAAAACAATGTCTCTAATGCATTAAGCATTAATGACCCAGATGTTCTGTCCATAATGAGGATTCAAAGATATCCTTTGATCAATGACCTAGTATAGCTAGACATGGGAATTATAAGGGAAGGGACATCATCAACCTTAACCCAAATTATTTATCAACCATCATTACTAGAGAATATCGTGAAAGCTCAGATGGAATATTCTTTGTTACAGAAGAAGTTTGAGGCTGTGAAGGATAGTATGTTTCATGAGTTCAATACTGATCAAGAAGGTGATTTGATATTTCATACAAGACTATGTATTCTATATATTCCAGAATTAAAGAAGGAGCTGATGGATTAGGCTCATAGATCTACTTTCTCAATACATCCTAGTAGAACAAAAATGTATAGGACATTATTGGTGGGATAATATGAAAAGGAAGATTACCGAATACACTTCAAGGTGACTGGTATGTCAGTAAGTGAAGGGAGAGCGACAACTTCCTAAAGGTGTATTGCAACCACTACCCATACTAGCATGGAAGTGGGGAAATATCATTATGTACATTGTCACTGGTCTACCATGAAATTCCAAAGGAAACCATGAAATAATTGTTATTATGAACCATCTCACCAAGACTACACATTTTATCTCCATTTGGGAAGATTTCTCTCTTCATCAACATTCCATGATTTACATGAAGGAAGTGGTAAGGAATCACAGAGTTCCATTTTATATCGTATCTAATTGTGATCCAAGGTTGAAATAAAAATTCTCAAGAAGTAATTAACAAGCTATGAGCGCTGAATTGAATTTCAGTATGGCCTATCACTCCCAAACTGATGTCCATCTAAAAATACTATCCAATCACTCGAGGACATGTTGATAACCTGTTCAGTGGAATTTAAAGGGGGATGGGATCAACATCTTCCTATAATTGAGTTCTCTTACAAAAATAGATGCCTCTCGAGCATTCAAATGGAACCCTATAAAGCTATATATGGGAAGTGATGTAGAACTCCTACTTGTTGGGATGAAGCTAGTGAGAGAAAGATTCTTGGGTCTGATCTTGTGCAAGAGATGATATAAAGGTCCATGCCATCCAATAACACATTAAGGCTTCTCAAAGATGGAAAAAGAGATATGCCGACAACCATCCAAGGGACTTGGAGTTTGATGTTGGTGATAAATTATATCTTCAGATTTCACCTTAAAAGAGAGTCATGAAGTTTTGGGAAAAAGGGATGCTCAGCCCTTGGTACATTGGCCGTATTAAATCAAGGATAATGTGGGAGTAGTGGCCTATCAGCTTGAAATTCTTCTGAATCTAGCATATGTTCATGATGTCTTCCATGTATCCCGCTTGAGGAAATAAATACCTGACCATTCACATGTACTAAATCTAGAGGTGGTACAACTGGAACATGACCTCTCCTATGAGGAGTAGCCGGTGGAGATCTTGGATCGTAGAGACAAGGTTTTACGCAATAAGACTACCCACCTTGTTAAGGTGTTTTGGAGGAACCACAAATGTGAAGAAGCAATGTGGGAACCAGAAGAGTCTAAAAAAGAGAAGTACTCGCACCTTTTCTCATCAAAGGGTGCGAGATAAAATTTCAGGATTTAAATTGATTAAGGTGGGAAGAATGTAACGACAAAAACTTTTTATTTATATTTTTTTCTTAAATTTGTGCGTTATTTTATTTTATACTCAACAAAACATTATACTTTAATTAATGATGTGGGTATAATTAAAATGAGACCGTTGGTTTTTGACTATTATATGACCGAAGTTCAAAATTTCAGTAGGAAACTATAATCATAACATTGTGTTTTTATAAATACTTTTATCTATGTCAATTAATACAGAAAGAAGATTGAATGGCCTCATCCAGTAGTCTCAGGCCATATGAAGCTCATCGGTCAGAGCTTGGGAAGGAGGTAGCACCACTGGGATTTGATCTGGACCAAGCACAAGCCGAACATCAACATTTGAAGTTTGAATGGAATCATATATGGGAGAAGCTCAAGCTGATAGAAATCCCCAATCAGGCAATGTTGTCTGAGCCGCCCCATGATTCTCTCAACATGGCACACCTTACACTTAGGACTTATGCTGCTGTTATAAGGGACTATGTAACGAGACCTTAGCTGCTTTGTGTAACCATTTTATATATATATTATTTTTATTTCATATTATGACAATGTTTGTGAATTTCAAATACCCGGATAATTATAGGATGTGTATTATTGATGAATTTAGGAAAAAGGGGAATTTTAAAATATTTTTGTATTCTTTAAATATTTAATAATGTGAAATTATTTTTAAAAAATGGTCTTCTACAGTTGTGATCAGTGGGAAATTTATAGTCTAAAAAGTAAACTTTTTTAGTGAACAGTAATGTATGAATAGTAACATACTGATATCAATAGTAATGAATCATAATGAATTGTAATTAATAGTAAATTGGCCGAAAAATAGACAGTTCACCCATGAATGTATAAATACAATTTAAACATCTTAAAAGTGAAAAAAGATCATTGTATATGTTTTTATATTTTTGTATGTCATAAATATTTTATTTACAATTTTATAAAATATTTAATAATTTAAAATGGAAATATATTTCCATAAAATGTAATAATAAATTGTTACATTACTGTATCATGTTTATACGATATTTTTATGGGACATTGATTATTTTTTTAAGGTCTAACAAAATGTGTTATAGCTTTAAAGAAGTATTTTTGGAATAAATAATGATTTTATTTAAAAATTAAAATAAAATATATAGAAAATTATTTTCATTAAATGGAGATCATTTTTGAATTCAGGGCATCGATATTAGGTTAGGGTGAATTTTTGGAATTTTTCTGAAACAATTGAATTTTCGGTGAAAAGTAAAAATACAGTTTTGAGTTTCGGGTGTTTAATATCATAATTAATAATGTAAAAATGATGTAATATTTCTAGTTGACTTATAAATAGTGAGATATTCTATGAGGTGTCTCATGTGGCCAATACCATGGGCAAGCCCATGGTTTTTCAAATACCACCGATGAGGTGTCACTTGAAAATTAATAATTTCTTCCTTCACTTTTCCTATAAATACCAAGCCATTTCCCTCATTAATTTATTTGAAAAATCATTTTAAATGCCTTTATAGTCTCATTACCTCCCAAGGAGTCCTTCCATGGTTCCCTAAATCCTCCCAAGTTCACGACCTTCATGCTTAATAACTTACTCTTCAAGGTAAGGGATCCTTTCTCTCTCATCCTTGAAGTCATGACTTCATTTATATTATGTCTTATTATTCCATTTTATTATGAGGGGATTGTTATTATTTATCATTACTACTTTATATTTCATTTACAAATGATGAGAGACCCTTTCTTCTCTCCTCGATTGATTTTCATAAATTTTATGTGACGTCTTTAGGCTGCCAAATTTTCATAAAAGAAATCATCCTTTCTCTTTCCTTTCATGTTTTTTTTCATTTATTGTGTCATTAAAATTTCCACACCATGATCTTATTTATTTTTAATATTTTCCTATACATAAAAATGGTTCATTTATGGATGGGAGACACTTTTCCCCTCTCTTTTTATTTATTTCTTAAAACCATGATACATAACTATTCTGCTGCAGAAATGCCACCTCAAAATTTATCTCTCTTTCTCTCAAGAAATATTATTGTTTTATTTATGTGAATACCAAAACCTCTTTCGTTTATATAGATTTTATTAGTACACAAAAATGATATATTTGATTTTTTAATTGACATATATATTAACCCCACTCATGTTCCATGTGTTATAAATGACATAAAGATCATGTTTTTTATGAACTTTTAAAACGTCACGATTTTGAAATGACACCCATTTCATTTATTCTATATGGTTTATATATAAAATTTTTATTATGAAAAATTTGTATCACATGGAAATAAATACATATTAAGGGTGAACCTTGATAGTGATCCAATGCATTGGGTAATGAATTAATCTCTAGAGATGACAAGTTTTACAATTCCTAGGTGAATAACCTTGGTAATTTTTATGAAAACTTAGGGATAATCCTTGGTTATATTTTCATGAATGTATATATAAAATTTTTTATCCACATATTCATGTTATGATTCATGTTATTTTTATTATGATATTCATATTCTTCCATTTCTCATGCCTTATTGACTTTTATCATGTTCTTATTAATATTGCTCAAGATCACATGTCAACTGTTTCACTTGTTTCCCTTACTAAGACTTCTCCTCACCCTTTACTTTAATTTATGTCTCTGGGATATTATATTTAGTAATTGTACATAATATTAACCTATTATAAAGCCTTATGAGTGGTTTAGAAGATTTTTTTATGTTGTTTTCATGTATAATGTTCCTGATTTGTAAGACACTAGACCTTAAGGATCCTGTGTTTGTAAAATGTAATGAAAAGTTATGTAATTAAAAGGTGGGATGCCATATTAGACATGAACCAAAACAAAAATGGTTAGTAAAAGATCAGATAATCTTCAAAGACAACAATCATTTATAAAAATAAAAAATACTCTTAATCTCCAAATATCAACAAACAGTAACCAAAGTTCTACAAAGATCATTCAATACACAATTGACATTAAAATACTTCTATATAATAAAAACTAATATCAAAACTAAAAAATCATAAGGACTTTATAATATAATCTTCCATGATAAATCATAACATTTATCTCGAAATAACTTTGGGTACACATAAAGTCTCATATTGAAAAGTAATTAACTGAACCACATATTCTATATGATTAATTAATGATTTCCATAAATAACCCATATTAATATATGTCCACAATAAAAACATAGATTCTTTAAAATTATATTCTAACCTTACTCCGTAAATGAGATCCCATTAGATTCTATTTTCTATAAACATACATTGTTCTCAATAGGGAGAATGTATTCAAAAATAACCTTTATCGCTTAATCACCAAATATTTTCTTATAACAAGGATATCCATTTGATAAAACATAAGTTCCCAAAATAAACTTATTCTTGATCCATAAAATTATTTATATAAAATGAATAAGTCATGATAATCAGGGACACTACATAAGCCAGTGGTTTGTGCTAAATCCCAATCGCACTTTGGTTATAGGTTAGATTCCTACAACTTTTTCAAAATCAATGGGTTTTCATATGTTCTATGTGTTGTCCTTTTTAAAAAACTATAAAATTTTATAATAGTCCAAAAAAATTAGATAAATTCATCAATAAACCATAACATATTTTAACAGTATAAGTTCTCATTATATCTCCCATTTTATTCAGTTTCTCGTTAATAAAACCAACACAGTTTCTTTCACATCTATTCTTACGTTGGTTCCTTCTAAATCCAACCATTTACAAAAACTAAAAGGTATGTGTGATTATATCTGTAAATTCAACGTATAATATCTTATGAGGAGGGAGACGATAAGATATATTGATTCATGTTATCTAAAACCCATTAAATTTTTCTAAAATAATTATGACTTTTTATAATATGCTAACCATTATGGTTTGGTCACATTGCTTAAAAACTCCCAAACTAATAATTTAATCTAAATAGACCTATGACACTAACTATATGACCCCATCATTAATAATTACCTAATTTTGAATTATGTTAATAATTCACATTGAAGATCATTTTGGTTTTAGAGCATTATATTATTAGGTCATAAATTATACAAAACAACATGACTATTACATGTAGAAAAATCTATTCAGTATCAATTTTTTCATAAAATAAGAATTCTAAAAAAATAAACATGTATAGTGCCATGTTTTAGATAGCATGACTTTTCCTTGATCCCATCCTTGACCCTATTAATCATTAAGTCCTATGGAAAAAATTTCTAAAACATGAGATGAGTATAAAATTCTCAGTAAAGGATTTAAAATATGGAAATAAAAAATTAGTCCTCGAATATATAAAAATCAAAGAAATCATACTTTTCAATCCTAAAACAGAATATCATTTAAATAACTCACAAAATCATGAGATATATGAATGAAAACTAGAAATCATAAATCATAAAGGTAACTTGTGGCATCCATATCATACATACATTTTATCTATCACAACTACATAGGGAGTTATGTTTGGAATGCCATTTATAGTATATTCCCTAATTATATTTGTAGAAACATTTACATTTTCCTCTGTCACTTTACCTATTCCATTTGAGAGATATATGGGGACCAACCAACCAATGTTTATCAAAGAACCTCCCGTATATGTAAACAATTCACAATAACCATAACATATTCATAACAGATAAAACAAGCATGAAGGTAATATCACATTTCAACATTGAAATCACAAAATGTTATTTCATGATATTGGCATAATCAATGCTTTATAAAACCATTTTCAAAAATAATTAAATATTCTAATAATGATAATTTTGAATTATTGTGTCCCATACCACATTGAAATTTTCAATTAAATATTATTATCAAAACATTCAAGTCCATATAAATAAATCCTTAAACCCTTTTTGAAACATATACAATAATTCTAATGAATTAGAAGAATAAATCTTTAAAACAATTAAAACAACGTTTTAGATAAAGAGTCCCTTACCACTTGAGAAAATAACTGAATAGAAATAATTACAAAATAACATTAAACAAAGCTTATAATATCATGAGAATAAATTGATTCCTGATATAATATGTCAAAGGGCAGTATATACACCATATAAAACTGAATTGATGTATAAAAAAAATAAGTCTCAGTGTAATAAAAATTGAGACAAAGTCCCTTGCAAAGATCATATCATTCTAATTAAGGACAAATCAATGACATAATAATGTGTGAAAAATAATAATACTACCATTATATGTTTATAGTAATTATAAAATAGTCAGAGGTAATTTAAACATATTAATATAATGACATAATCTAATAATTATATGTTTTACCCAATTAATTGCAATTGGGTTAAAAAGATCCCTTACAAAAATTTGGTAGCCTAACGACATCACATAAATATTAAAAAAATGAGTTGATGAGAGAGAAAAGAGTATCTATTCAGATGGACATAAAATCTTCCGCAATAAGGATATATAAGATCATATCCCAACATTTGTTAATTTAAATTTAATGATATAACATTACAGAAGACTTTGACTAGAAGATGAGGGTTAAAGGATCCCTTACAGATTGGGTAACATACGAAACATTCAACACATGAAATAAGGATAATAAAATAAATATTTAAATACAAATAAATTAAATTATAATAAAAAATAATACAATCATTTTAAGAACATACACCAACAAAAGGGAATGGTTACAATATTCAAGAATCTCAAATTTTAAAAAAAAGTGAGATGAAAATCCCTTGCATTGTGTCCCACTTGTCTTGTTCATTATTTATCATCCTAAATAATAATCTTAAGTTAATTATACTTGCTTCAGGAAATTTTCTTGATTATTATTAATTTTTTATAACTTATTACCATGTTCTAATAATCAAATAATTATTCATGTTCATATATGTCTTTTTGTCGATGTTTGGTACTTAAGTCAATAATTAACTT
The DNA here is from genome assembly GCA_963277665.1 of Viscum album. Classification (NCBI taxonomy): domain Eukaryota; kingdom Viridiplantae; phylum Streptophyta; class Magnoliopsida; order Santalales; family Viscaceae; genus Viscum; species Viscum album. The sequence continues at coordinate 52,625,255 of OY728166.1, forward strand.
GTTGTAATTAAAAAATGACCATGTGGTCAAAAGTTCAATATCACAATAAATATATTTATTATTTGTATATTATATATATCATATATATCTAGAATATATTTATTTATAATATTCTATATCCTTTGGATATATAAAAATTAAATGCACCGTTCATGGAGACGGTATGTTGTACGTTCGCATGAATGCTACTTTCATTTCATTTTTTTCAATTTAAGAGGAATGAAAACCAAATGATACATGGGTATATTATTGTAACAGAATAAAATAATATATTATATACATTAAATATGTTCATAAAAACCATCCTTTATATGATCCATGTATGGTATAAATGAGTCATATCACTTTGAGGGGGTTGTGGTCCGCACTTCCTCAAATGAAAATAAACTATTTATACAACATGAAAAGAATAAAAATATGTTATAAATGATAATTATAGAAGAATATATATAAATATATATCATATATAACATATATAATTAAATTACCATCATAATTTCTACCATGAGAAGTGGTAGGGGAAAATCGAACAATCATCATTTCGTGAGGAAATAATTCGTCGTACATAGAAATAGTATGATCATTACCCATTAGATGGAGGTGTGTGTATTTTTAGTTAAAATCCTTCTCATAAATAACTATAATATTTATTATAATAGTTCTCTAATTAAACAAATTGTAATAATATAATAGAGAGTGAATAAGTAAAATAAAATAAGAGAACTTGAGGGAAGATATTACCGTTAAATCGGATAACTCCTTATGGTCGGAACCAAAAGGCATTCTTGAAGTGCCTTGTGCCTATGGTAATGCTTTTAGGAGGAAGAGATGGATTTTAGTAGCTTATTTGGGAAGATGTTGGATGAGATGAGGGTATTTAGAGTTGTTATTAATGGGTTAGAAGTGGTTTCCTTTAATAAGAGGGAGGATCGACTCTTTATAAATGATTGAAAGTATTATTTTATTATAAAATTAATTTTTATTTTAAAAATGTCCAAAAATAATTAAATTAAAATATTTGATTAATATAATTCTAAATAAATTCATACAATAAGAATTGGAAAGGTTTTTTATCTTTTTTAATCCTTATATATTTTACTTATCCCCTTGTAAACTTATTTTACTTTTACCATGTCTTCTTGAATATTCAACCTATATTGTTAATATATTTACTATAAAATTCCAATGCAAGCATAAATTGTTTATTAATGACATTAAAAACCTTATATAAGTAATTTTTCCAATTTTTAGATTTTTATGATTATTATATCATTTAATACAATAATAATTGTTTTAAAACCACATTTATTTATGTTTTTACTATTCATATCATGACATTTTAAAAAACCATATAAATATGATGAATTTGAAATATACATCATTAATGAAATTAGAGTGAGACATAATCATGAATAAAATTTTTTTATGGCATAAAAATTCCCAAAAAAGTTATTTTACGTTTATAATATCATTTACTTAAACATTCATTAATGAGGTAGTCATTACATCATCCTTAGGTCATAAATAAATTTATTTATTTGATGTCTAAAAATTATAAATAAAATACCATGATATAGGAAATATTTTTAGCTTTATAAATATGTTTTATAATCCAAGATATCAATTATGTAACCCCATATTAAAATTGTTTTTGCAAAACATTATATGTTTACGATATTTTTATTTTTACTTTTAATAAAATATTATTAATGTAATTATCATACCCAAGTGTCTTTCAAAGGCCAAAAGTTATACTCAAGGATTTTATTGGTCGAAATGACTCTTCCAATATGTATAAGATAAGTGTTGAGGTAACTTAATATTATTAAAATATTATTTTTACCTTGTATTGCCCTATTTACCTTTAATTGTGGTCAATAAAAAATCAAAAGACAATATTCACCGAAAATTATTTTTATCCTATTGAACATAATTTTACATACTAATGAAAACCCTGTATTTTGGATTTTTGAAATTAAATTCACAAATGTTGTAAATTTTCATTTTTAAGAAAATGTCTGCCTTTTAATTATTATGCTCTGTTTTTCAATTATTCATCCAAATTTTAATTTTTTAGAAAAATAACAAAAATTCACCCAATAATAATTTTTATATTCAATCTCCAAAAATTATTCATATTTTACCAAATTCAAAACATAGATGTTTCCTTAATTAATTTAAAATAATTGTTTTTCTAAAACTCTAATGCATCTTTTTAAGACGTAAACACTACAAAAAGATTGACATGTGTATATATACAATTTCAAAGTAAAATTACTTCTAATGGAAAAAATGGATTAAATGGTAAAAATATAATACAATTACCCATTAAAATCATTTAAAATAAATCTATCCATATAAATAAGCCATATGAAATGACATCTTTTACACAAAATACAGTATTTTTCACTATTTATTAAAAAATGAACTTTTACAGAAAAATACCAAAAATTTACTAGAATTAAATTTTGGCATCTCATTCCTAAAGAAGATGTTTAGTTTTGAAAATTAAACATATAAAAGTGACAAAAAAATATATTTGAAAGGGGTTCTCTATTAGAAAGGGGTAAAAATATCATTTAAAAATATTAGTGTATTTATTCTAAAACTTGGATTCATTCTCATTTTAAGCCTCTAAATTTTATTTTATAAATTAAAAAACATTTTTACAAACATTTTACATCATAATATGGTTAGTTATGTTCATTCTATCAATTAAAACAGATAGATGTTAACTACCATTTAAAATAATTATATAATATTATTTTTTTATTTCAGTATGACTCATCATTTTGTGCAACATAAGTCTTCAGAGAAACCCATTGTTTCTTGTCGGGTACACCATTGTACATAGAATCCCCATAAAATTAAAATTACTATTCAAATCAAAAATATTAATAAATATTAAAATATCATATTATTTATTTTAATGGGATGTTCCATCGATATTTTTATTTATTTTATATCATGTAATAAAATATTATTTATTTTAAAATATCATTAATTTAAATTTTGATATTATTCATTATATGTATTTTCTAAAATTATATAACTACATAATATATTCAAAAAACCTCATTATATAACTATTTTGACAAGGGAATCCATAAAATTATTCGATGAAATTATTTTTTCAAATTATACTAAATTTAATTTTTCTAATATAATTTTGTTGATATTCACATTAATTGAACAATTACGCCATCATCATTGTGTAAGATTTAATGTTAATTATTTATTTCCTACCAATTAAAAACAAATTATAATGATGAATAAAATAATTTTAGATTTCATATAATAATTCATTGTTGAATCTATCGTCTAAATAACCACATAAAAATAATATATTAAAAATTAAAAACACGAGTATGACATATTGGATGTTCCATAGAATAAAATACTAAATAATTATTAAATTTAACCATGGGACTCAATGAGGTAATAAACTGATCATAGTGATTTTTTATATTTATTATAAATCATTCAATAAAAATAAACTAATTTTTAGGTTAATATTATCTTATTTATAATATTATTTTTAACAATAATTAGTCGATTTACCTTTAACTGTGTTAATAAATAGTCCAAAAGTAGTTATAAATTATCTACTAAAATATAAATAAGAAATTTAAATAATATAGACTCACAAATTCCAAATATGGAATACATTTTTAAAAAATTAAACCTTACATATTTCAGAAATTAGTTTAAAATTAATCCCACATATGGAATGAGAAAATGATTTTTAAAAGTTATATCATTCAAAAGGATCAAATGTTTCTATATAAAAATTAAATTTGAAATAGATTCCAATGACCTAAATTAGAATACAATATCTAAAAATTATATGATTACACTTTAAATACAATTAAAAATTATATTTTTCACAATTAATTTTTGAGATGAAAAAACTATTTTCATCTAAAATGAAATATTTTATCACAATTCTTCATAAAATAAAACTTATTAAAAAAACTCCAAATATATAAAAAAGTAAAATTTTATATTTATATTTGAAATTAGAAATTTATTTCTTTCAAATAGAAGTTATAAAAGTATTAGAAACTATATTAGAAACAAATGTTTCTTCGAATAGTGGTAAAACTATTTTTATAAATCTATAAGTTTTTTAATATAGTTATTTTCATATCATATGCATATAAAATATGATGGATGAATGTGAAAATTAATTATTTGATATATTATATATAACATTACCATGTAATTCTATAATAATTTTATAATTTATATGATTGTGCCAAACATACTAAATATTATTTTGTTAAAACCTGTTTTTCCATGGATTATAATCTATCAAACAAAAAAAATTATTCTATACGGAAAATATTTTTATTTATAGGGGTTTCAAATTACACCCAAGATAAATAAATTATGTCCTCAAAAATAATATAATTCCTTGGAAATTGACATATTGAAAATTTAAAATACTATTTTTGAAAAACTGTCATCATATATAGTTTTAATAAATCATCACCTTAATTAGAGGGAACATGAAATGTGATAGTCGCAAAAAAATTGCGAATTTTAATATGATCACATTAGAGAGAATTTAAAACAATTCCATTGAATAGAAATTAATATATCAAAATATGATGGAGAGTGATAGAGAACATGTTCAGCATAATTTCAACAATCACAAAATTATAAATCTGGGATGGATTAAAGAGTAAATTTATATCCTAGTTAGAAAATTTATGAAATAATGATTTCTTTCTGAAATTCATTTCCTATATATGACATGTTATTTGACTAATATTATAAACACATTAAAATGTAAAATTACTTAATTAAATTCCATATCATGAGTGTAATCTAATCTTTGGTTGTGCTTCGATCTACTTTCTCTTAATTTCATACACATCAGGATGAATATTCAGGATGGATTATTTTTCTTAAATCAATTTTAAAATAATATGTAGAATTTTTTCCTTTTACCATTAAATATTAAAAAAACCAAAATTGTTAGGATAATATAAGATAATTTCCCAAAAAACCATAAACCTTTATATGATGAAAAAAATATTAAACTCCAATATTCAAAAGTAATACAAAAATTTCAATATTAATAATTCAAAAAATAGTTATCCTTCCCCAAAAAATATATTATAATATTATATATACTCATAAAATAAGAATGATTTGATCATATAGTTGTCAAATTACATAAATCACACTTAATTTCTTATTATAAAATTTAATTTACAAAATCATATAATCTCTAGGATATGCTAACTATTTCTATAAATAACATGAATCCTCATAATTTCACAATAAAATCATATTTTAATCCAGTATAATATTCAATAATTATACATAGAAATATTATGTTTACATTAATCATATATGATCCATAAAATAGATAACTTAATCAACAATACAAATAATCATTTAATCACTAAAGAATTTTCCCCTCCCTTGGTCATCGATGTGATAATAAAAATTTCCCTTAAATACATAAAACATACATCCATTAGATATTTTAACTTAAAAATCCATTATAACCATGAATTAATATAGGCATGTGGTAGGCTCTCTACCCTTATTTCCTTTCTATTGTGGTCTCAAACCCTATGGCCTTACCAGATGTGACAGGTTTTCAACCATCATACGGGAAGTCCTATTCCTAACTCTATATTAATATTATCCAAAAATGTGATATAAATCCTAAATAATGATCAATATATATTCAATATTATTAAAATTTTCTAACCAAAAAGTTATTCTCATAGATTATATTTTTTAATACCGGTAATATAAATACCGATAAATTCCTTAAATTCAATGATCATATAAACCATAATGGAATACCATGTCGTTTAACATATGTCCAAAAAATTCATGTAATTATTCCATAAATTTAATATTCACACATAATAAATCAAATAACTATGTTCCACAATCTATGTTTTCTAAAATCTTGTTTCCAATGTTGCTGTTAAACATCCATTGATACTATATATAATTACCCACCATAGAGATTTGATGCTGCTGAGCTATTTTATTAGATTATAATTTTATATGGAATCAAAACCTGATGGACTGTCCTGTTTAGTGGATTTGAACCCCAGTTACATATATAATACCAATTTTACATTGGGAATTCAATGAATAACATAATAACAAATAAATTATAATAAATTGAATCCATTAAGACTCTTTCAAATATATGTTCCTCATAACCATGGTAATTGATACGAAATAAAGTTGATCACTAATTATCAGTAAGGGTATGAAAATTGTTTAATCTATCATGTTTCAATGATAAAAAATAGAAATTATGATGTAAATAATTGAGAACACATGTCATTCCAATAACGTTCCAAGTCATAAACAATATAAAAATGTAAATAACCAAAACAAATTCCATTTAATGAATATTGTAAAATAAAATGCATGCATTGAATATTACATTGTGATAATCCGTTGGATAATAACTAAAATGAATTATGAATGAATTCAGTGACCTAATATCAGACATCATTTATTTAGAACATGAACCAATATACTATAATGATATATTCTCAATATATTTCAAACTTCTATGAGTTTTTCATCTCATTAACTTTATTAGACTATTAATGCGTCAATGGGAAATCTATAAATGGGTCTCACCTATGTCTACATGTCCATGTCATTCCTCATTCATCGAATAACTGATTCAATAAAAAAAAATTAAATCTGCGTGTCTTATACCACTATGAAATATTTGAACCATAGGACTCATAAAAGTAGATAATTTTAAATGAAACATTGAGTATCATTAAGATAAATAGATTCATTTTATTATATATCAAAGGGTATGCACACAACACAAAATAAATAAGTTGTGAATATAGAATATCATACATAAATAAAAGTGATATGAGAAAAAACCTTTCCAAACACATCATTTTTAGTTGTGCATGCTTTAATATATTGAATATTGGGGAAAATAAGGTTATTTATATATATCAGAGACTTATTCATATTTACTTTATCATATATGAAATTCTAAATTTATTTTATCACCTTTTTGTTAATAATCATTCATCATTTTCTTTATTTTAGTTCTTAATTGACAAGTTTTACATGAATGGTTTATATTGTTACATGTATCTTCATTTATTAGAACATGATTTCATCGTATAAAAAATTTAAACAATGATATAAATATCATATATATTCCATACATATTAATTTATAAAAATCCATTAAATTTAGAGATAGGAAATGAAATGCATCATTCATGGAGACAGTAAGTCATACATAAGCATTATAGCAACATCCATTTCCGTGTAGTATTAAATGAATAAAAATTAATTGATATATATATATATATTAATGTATCATATTTATATCTTATATTACACATATTCTTATTAAAATCATTCTCAATACATTCAATGAAATGTTTAAATGAATCACATCTCTTTGAGGACGCAGTAGTCACACATCCATATATGATGTTATCATATACTAACTTATGGAAGATAAGAAGGTATCCATTATATAAGAATTATAGCTGATAATGACATTATATATATCATATATAAAATATATAATCTATAAATAAATCATTATATCAAGCCTTGAAGGATGTTAAATGATAGAATATATGACATTGTTTTGTGAGGCGATAATCCTCCGAAATGATAAACAATCATTCTATATCCAAAATGATTGATTTTGGAGAACCTGTAGGTATAACTATTAGAATAAAAAAATTGAATATTCAAAATAAATAGGTTATTATATAATAATTTAATAGGATGAACTTAATTATATTAGAATGAATTAAATTGAATGTGAACATGGAAGAATGTTACATCGTTTTCAGGTATCTTCTTTTGGTATATACCAAAATAACATATTGGATTTATGTATTCAAAAAGTGAGGATTATATGATTATAGTATGGAAGTTATTATTTTATTTTGGTTGTGGCTGTACTTTTTATATGTATAAAGGTGGTTTGAGGATTTGAGGGAGGACGCTCCCTTTTATAATTGATGTAAGAGGAACTTCTGGATACACTCAAAATATTAAATTAATATTATGTAAATATAAAATGAAAATGGATCCAATTTGATTTATTTATAATAGAATATTATTATGGGTCTGAATACTCCCATAAAATAATTTGTATAGATTTTTTTGTCACATTATTTCCCTTAACATTCAGCATTAACCTTTAGATAACCCTCTAACTCTAACAGTGACAACTTAAACTTTTACATTTAACGATTTTAAATAGAAACTATAAAACACCAAAAGAACCATAAATGTATCATTTATGTCCTATTTTTCATTATTCAAATCATTTTTCTAAAGGGTATATTTTTATAAATTTTCAATCATTTAATAATATATTATTAAATTAAAATTTTCATTTATGTTAAATTTGATCCAATTCATTACATGAAATTTTTAAAAAATAATAAGACAAAATATATTATAAAAACCCCTTAATACAACCCTAATATGTCAATTTCTTCAATAAATTTTTTTATGGCATTAATTACTTCATATTAAATTTATTTTAATCCTTCTAACATAATATATTTTATATTTAAAATTATTTAACAATTATTTTCTTGTCATTATGTAAGATTTTAAGGTTACTATTAGTTATCTACAAATTAAAAATAAATTATTATGATGAATATAATAATGTTATCATTCATGCGACAATTAATAGTGAAATATATCTTCTAAATAAAAAAATAAAAAAATTAAAATATTTTTTAAAAACATGTGTATGACATATTTCACATTACTAAGAATAAAATACTTAAAATGGATTAAAGACATCCAAGTGCATCCAAGAGGCCATAAAATCTAGAAAATGATGAATTTGGCTGATAATCACACATCAAATAACATTATCGAATGTTTAAGATAATTTTATATTATTTATAATATTATTTTTTTCTCCTAATTACTTTATTTCCCGTTAAATTTGTTTTAAAAAATTACTATAATTATTATTCCTAATGTACAAATATAAAACTATCATAGTTGGATATTTTGATCTCACAAATTCTTAATAATGAATTGATTTTTAAAAATTCAAAACACAGAATTTTTAGTAATTAAATTTAAATTTATCTTGTTGATGGAATGATAAAATGAGTATTTTATGTTAAAATGTTAAAAATATTCTAATATTTTTATATCAATTTCAATGTGTAATTGATTCAAAAGTCCCAAATTCTATTTATTTTCAAATAACTTTATCTAATTATTCATAAAAAAAATTTCAAATATTATTTAACACTATAAATTATTTTGATCAAAAAGGACATTGCTATTAAAACACAGAATATTATCATCGTTCAACAAAACCTGAAACTTATCAATGAAATATCAAAAAAATAATTCGATGTAAATTTTTATACTCTACATTAAAAATACGAGTATTTTTTGAGAAATAGAATTTATAAATGTACGAAATACTAGATTTCAGACATGTGCTCCATTAAAAGGTGGTAAAAGTTCATTTATAAAAATATTTTTTTATGTTAGATTTTGGGTTTATTATAGTATATTTCATATAAAATATTTTGGATGAACGTAAAAATATTTTATTGGATATATAATATATAATTTTAATAAATAATTTCAGTAACTGTTAAATTTTTATTGACTCTTCTAAACATTACTAAATATGGGTTCTTCAAAGATGATGTTGTGCTCAATATTAGCTATCAACAGAAATAAATAAATTAATTAATAAAAACATTGTTATGCCTTGTGGGGTTACATGTTTGGTGAATATTTTAAAACCAAGGTTGTTTTTCACATTATAACATATAATAGTGTGACTTATATCTCCCACCAATGGATTGTTTAAATATTCATATCTCACGAGATAAACATAACTATAATTGGGAGTGGACCCACGTATGTATGTGATTCTATCTATCTCGATAGAATTGGTAGAGAACAATGAAATCTACGTTAACTAGTGGAGTGAACCCAATAAACTATGTTAGTCGTAGTTGTGAATTCTTAACAGCTAAGTAAATTATTTTATATACTTATTTGTATTCCATATATCTATGTATTTTTTCGGTGTTATGAGATCATGGTTCATGTTCTTTTATTTGATTACAATTTATTTATTATGAACATCCAATATTTATTAAACAACTCATGTTTATGATATATGATTTATAGGTTATTATTTTCAAATTTTATTCTCATATTATCAAACACATTCAAGAATCCCTCCTTGGTAGCCACTAATAAGTACCCTGAGGTGGTTAGACCCTTGAACTAAAGAATGAATCACCGTATTCCCAATAATGTTGACTAGAAACAAGGGAATGGGGAGTGAATTTTGGTACACTATGAGATCGTAAGTCAAACTGTAACACCGCATTAAATAAAATATTCAAAATATAGAAGTAGTAATGAATAAGATGTTGTTGAATATCAAATCATCCATATGAATAAACACGATGAAGCTTCTATCATAAATAGATACAAAAATAATGATGATCAGGTCACATTTCTATATATAAATCAATAACACATTGTATAGGGGAATTCATATACCACATGCTATAAAAAAAATTAAAAACTTTCCAAAATCATCCTATAATAGCATCACGAGAAATGGTCTGGTCCTCTCTATCCATAACCCATCCTAGTATTGATATTCATGCATCATCAAAAGGGTTATCCCCTTTATATTCACCTGAAATCTTTAGGTCTTCTATTGTGCTATGGGAGTCCAAATAAGGGTGTGACCTAAACTCAGTAGGCCTAAACCAAAATTATCCATTACAATCGAATCAATTCATATAAAATCAGTTATGCACGGGTAATTAATGAATCCAAATTTACATGTATATAAAACTATTCTATATGGGTTTCTCGTGGATACCTTTCCAGTACTATCTACTTCATCCTAATCAATATATCATCAAATGAGGGTGAACATGTACAATTCTATTATGGAGTATAGATGGGTGGTCAATAAAAAAATTTCAAGGCTGGGTTGGCCCTAAGACTTTCATTTTCCATGGTGGAAAAATCCATTGGTTTAATAAATTAACATTCATAAAATTATATTTAAGAAATCTATTTAATATAAATTTGTTGAATCTTGGTATGTTCCATGGTCAACCCTATCAAGGAAACCATGTATCGCACAAATAATGCAAAAACAATTCAACACTATATGAGTATATCCATGATGATCCATATGTGGAATCCCAATTGTTACTCCCAACATTGTGTAATGTTAATATAATATATTCCCATATATGGTATCTCATAAATGGGACATATTATCACTCTTAATATGGTGTAAAATTGTTCCCACTGACCCTATCCATGGGGTCTCCACTAGGGAAATGTTATAACTCATAATGACGTATAGAATCTGCATTATGAGCTCATCCAAGGAAAAATAGTATATCCATTGGAACATTTACAGTTCATCAATATATTATAATTATGAAGAACAGTGAGTCTATAAAAGGTAATATATTAATGAAATCCCAAGTACATCTATCAGCATTACATGGAGGTGTGGTTCAACTATCGTGTTCTGATACCATTTCATCGTGGAATTACAATTATAATACCTTAATAATCATAACCACAATATATATTTGAAATATACTATTACGGAAATAATAGTGTCCATAATCATGTCAAAACATCCTTCATTAGATAACGTCATATTTCAATACATTTATTATAGGGGAAAATACATAAATGTCATTTAAAAATTTAGGAAAAACTTAATTTGGTACTTTATGTTAGGTTGAAACTATGGTTAGATAAGGATAATAATATAAACCATGGTGTTGATTCACCAATTTCTATGGTGGAATTGGGCATGAAAACACATTTCAATTAATATTACTATGTGTTTTGATGTATTTTCTACGGAAGTACATCATGTTGAACAATGGTGATTAATTTATAATAAACTAGAGTTTTGGGAATATAACTAAACTAACCACATTAGGATCATATCACTTTCCTCAACTAGTGTCATCCTTTCAATTGATCTAGAACATGATAAATTTGTAGAACGGACCCAAACCCATAAAACATGGCATATGAAATTACTTCAATATAGAACAGAACATTTGAATATAAAATATAAAAGGAATGTGGCGTATTACAAACCATACCATTGTATATCCAACACACCTGACAATGATCAATACAAAACTAGAATTATGTGTGGAATAACCTACATGGGGTTTGAGAGTATCTATCATGTGTGGGAACTACTATATACTAAAAAATATATAATGGGACACTATAAATTTTTTAAAAAAAATTGAATTAGGATTTTAAATAAAATATAAATTTTAATCTGTATGTAAAATATGGGATATTTCCTCCTAGTGAAAACCCATCTCAGAATGTGAAAGGGGCATGGAAAATCCATTACATGTTGTGTATCTAATGCATACATTGCACTATAATTACATAAAATGAATTTTTCATGTATCATACCTCTATTTTATCTTTTAAATCCTCTCATGAATTGAATTGACTGAACCTTATGCATGGTTACATGGTTTAACTGAATAAAAAAAACCAATACCACTAAATTGATGAGACAATAGATCCTCCCTTCATTGAAACAACTTTTCCATATAATTCCAATAAGAAGATGGTAATAAATAATATGAGAATAGTTCTAAACACTAAACAGATACATCATCCTCCCTCTCCCAAGTATTTTAATGTATATAGATGTGCTTGTATATCAATCATACTGGAGGAATTAACCTCCCTTTGTCGCCTTCATTCTCTAATCAATGATATGTATCATCTTCTGTATAAATTATTCATAAACTCCCATCTCAACCTATTTAGGAAAAAATAATGTGATGACTTATAATGAAAATGAAGAAGTTGTGATATGTGGAAGATGTCATGCATGGAATGATACCACTGTGGGAACTACAACTACTAGGATTTAGGCCTGACCATACCCATGATCTCGAAAGTCTAGACATATCAACCTGATAAATTTCTATCTTTCGGTGTCATTTGATGTACCAATATTGTATAAAATAACATAAATATATGATCCCCCCCTGAACACTAGAGGATGACGATGATGATCATTATTTGACTTCTTCCAGGACTATTCTTTGGACATGCATTTATAAATTGTTTATCATTATTATTCCCTATATTGAATGGAATAAGGACAAAATATCATTACTTCATCTTCTTATTATCATCATAATGGTGAACAAAATTACCTTCCCTAAAGGGCCTCAAATAGATCCATATTATTCATTTCCTTAAATATGTTTTTTGGGAAGACTCAAAAAAAATTGTACATTTTTCACCGTAAACCTATAATATGATGTTTGCAAACCAAGAGTATTTCATATAACACTCTTATCCCTCGATCATACATCCCATTTTTCTAAGGGTGATTGTGTATACTCAAAATAACATGTTATCACAATTCTTAATGAAAACCTTACATGAATAATGATTTAAACCGGACATATCGGTCTGATAAATGGAATGGTGAACACCATAATGGTGTAAAATATCCCAAATGTATATCCTCCAGAGATCATCAGCTAAGATGTTCTCTTGCATCATTATATAAATTATGACCATGATCATTCTGTCGAAGATCACCCAAACTACATCACCTCTTTATGGGGATCTATGAAATTTTATCCCAAAATCCATAGTGTTGTCAATCTGCTTCCAGTCAACAATAGAGAGGGGTTTTAGATGTCCAGTAGGATATTGTTGCTCAACCTTCACATCTAAGATGGTGGGAAACGCAGTTATAAAACCTCAAATATACCATTTCATACATGGCTACCAATACGGAAGATAAAAATCTTAGTACATCTTGGTTTTCCAAGTTTGAACACCCTCAATATAAGAATGAGATTCCCACATCAACATTTTTATATGTATGAAGAAAAATAGATATGTCTGTAGAAGTCTAGAATCAAATCCTCAAAGTCAACACAAATAAGAGTTGGTCCCTCACTTGAGATACACCCCCTAAGGACTAATCCATTTGGAAAAGAAAGCTACCTCATCATTACCCACTTCAAAAGGAAAAATGTCCCCACCCATACTTCTAAAATAGGTTTCCCTGGATATTTCTAAAACATAAGGTGTATTTTCTAAAAAATCCATCAGTTTCAACTCCATAATTGCCTCTGGGATATTTTCTGACTATGTGTTCTAGATCAGCGTGATAGCTAATGCATTACCCTTTTCAGTTTTTTAAGCATTATAAAATGTATTCTACCCACTTTCACTACATAAGATTCATGGAATCATGTGTAGAAATATATTTCATGGGATTTTGATCAATATAATCAATGAACCATTCTAAAAATTGGTAATTCCTCTAATAACATAAAACATGATCATAAAATTCATTAATCATGTCATGCATATGGTAATTATACTTGTGGGGTATCAACAATTGGGACCTGTATGATAAAAATCGATCTCACAGCAAAAGATATCCTCATAACGTTATTTTTGAAGCATGAATAGTTATTGTATAACTTCGTCCTATCTCTAAATAAATATCTGCTTGAATTCAGTCCCCCTTTAATGTTTTGAATGCCTATCATGCATTATAGATTCAATAAAAACATCACACCTTTTTATCAATCCCATAATAGGTGATTATGTGATTGAGATGTCTGACATTAAATATATGTAATATCCATATGGATATAATTAAATTTGTATATGAAAGAAATTAATTTGATACACCCATTAAACCATGGTTCACACTATCCATTGGCCTATTGATACAGTAGCCTATGAAATTATTTGACCCAAGGTGTGAAACTAATCAATACAAAATATTCATTTTTTGAGAATAACATATATCTTTTAATCCCTCAATGTATTGACCAAAATATCAATGTGGTTGACATGGTCATGTCAAATATATGAATACACCAATATGTCATCTATAATTACTACTATGAATTAATTCAGACACCGGTGGAACTCCGATTCATAAATTACGTAAAACCCATATGTGAGTACATAAGGATGAAGGGAATAATGAGATACTCATACAAACCATATGTTCTATGGGATGTTATAAGTTTTATTTCTGATGGAATGACACACACATGATATTAGGATGATTTCAAATTGTTCATATAGAAAATTGTTTCACCTCAATGTTGTTCGAAATGGTTGTCTAAAAAAATTAATTGATATCGATTTTTAACTAAAGTTTGGTTCAACTCATGATAATCCACACACAACAATATCATAGTAATTACCATCATAGTGAAATGGACTCGTATACCACATGGTTAAATACGTGGTCATATAAATCCCACTTATTTTAAATATTACAATTGATTCTTGTGTTCTTGGAGCTCTATAGTGGTCATACTATGGGGTGGAATGGAAACTATTTGCTCTTCTAGCACTAGCTCATTGGTGAAATATACCACTCTCACAAGTGGTAAACTAGAGTAGTCATCGAGGTGGAAATCTGTGAAATAACACTCAATATGTGGTAATTTTGTACACTATATTTTTTATCCTTAAAAAATAGACAATCCATAATGGATAACCATTCAGTCAAACAACTATGGAAAAATCCTTCTAAAATAAAATAGTCCTCACATTTTCTCTTATAAATATATGAAATTCCTTTGGTTGATGTGAAAGACTCCATCATACAATATCAGTCAACAAGGGATTTTAAATGAACAATCCATTACATTTCCATGAATGATATTGAAGATATGCATCTCAAGTAAAATAAAATTCTATATGAATATTTACCCACCTATCAATAGGGTAACCCCTTCCACTAGTGAATACACTCTGAGTAAACCCCTGGTAGAGTGTTGAGAGTCATCATTCCACATATGTACTCCATTTATTATCCCATACATTCCATAATTAATAATGATATAAATGATTTTTTTCACTTATAACAATTAAGGAAAAAAACATATATGGGAATAGAATAGAACATTGTGATGTTTAAAGACATTGAACATTTTCAATAAGTGTGGGATAAAATTCATATATATGGTGTGTTCTTTGGACCTAAGATGGAACATGGCTTACTTGAGTAAGTATATTGTACTAGCTCGAAACCACTAAATTATGACTTCCTCATCCATGATGACCTCTTAGACCTAATTGGACAGTAATAGACCAAACCCCAACCTACCATGGGGATATGGATCCCATTATTGAAGGCAGTGTTTTTATAAATCCCTTATCTCTAGTCATTGGAGGAAAACTCTATATTAATGATGAAAGTGACTCCTCCAGCCACATTTTTGGCCCTAGATCTTGTTCCCCTTATACTAGGGAATAACAGTGCATATCCAAACATAATTTTTATTGGCCTCATAGTGTTTGGTTCATTTTATATTCATAAAACAAAAAATCCTATTCACCCTCAAAATTGCACTTCCTACCAAACGACAAGCAATATATCCATCATAGATCTAAACCATCTTGCCTCATATTTCAAACATCCATCTGGGTTACGATCTATGAAAAGGCCTTGGTTCACTATATTATAAATCATGTTCATCCGGAAACCATTCACCTATGAATAGATGGAATTCACAATCCCATCCTCAATATGACCGACAATCATCAATTCGTCACCATTTAGTGTCAGCGCTAAATGTAGAAGCACGATAACATTATCTCAATACTCCGTCACTGACATATCACTATGTTGTAGGTGATTAAACATCCATGGGTGTTCTTAAATCATGTTTTGGGGTTAAAGTTATTCATAATAGGTTTATTTAAAGCCCACCATGACCATACCCTAAAAATGTCCAGTCTGGGTGAGGACATTTCACCAATTTCTAACCGAATAAAAAAAATATAATTAAAGATCTCTAGTCACCACTATATGGGAATCTATAAATTATCCAATATCTGTAACATAGCCACCATTTCTGAATAAAAATCTAGAGGACATCAATCCCCATTTTATGTTAGATTGTTCTACTAGGGGAATTCACAGGTCAACACTTAAAAAATATGGAATGGTTTAGGATATTATTTTAAATAATTCATGAAGAAGAAGATAGTATCATTGAACTGTGAATTTGATACAAGTATAATATCAATAGGTGGTGCCTCATTTGGAACTACATGTGGTAATAATAGTGGCATCAGTTCCTCCTCCTTCAGAACAAAGTCAATACCACCCTCCTGGTGTACGACATGAGGATATCTTGGTAGTATAGCTCTACAAATTCTAACCACATGCCACAAATATGATTTAATTGTAGATATGAAAAAAATTAAAAAAATTAATAGGTACACAACCTTCATATAAATTATTCACAACTATCTAACTTTTATTAATGTTAGTAATAATTCATATGAATGGTCATAAGGTTCATTGGAGGCAAATCTTATTGTGTACCACTAAAGACAAGTCACGGTCACAATATCAAAGAACACCTTTGATGTTTCGGTATATGGATTTAAAATTGTAATTCATATAGGAAAACAATATTTACATTAAAATTTTCATCCAACGATCCATTTAAAAATCATTTCATCCCATATAACTAGATTACGTTTCATAATTTGTTGATTAAGGAGATATAGTCACTATATTGTGTGAAAAAAAATTAAGATTTATGTAGGAAGATTAATTAATCCATTTATATTATTATTTCATGAAAATTTATCACACTTCCCTATATAATAATATAGGTTCTAATGATTTGTAGTAATAAATACATGTCGAATGTAAAAATTGGAATGAATAATTTAGGGAATATAAGTACTATTTTTATTAGTATTATTCTTGAAAAAATACCATAATTCCATACCATTCCATTAAAAATGAAATTCATAATAATAATATTATCAGAAATAATAACATCACAAAACATGTGTTTCTACCAACAATAAAATCATTACATAATTATTATTCCCCAGCCTAATAGCTATAACTCATCCCATGTAATTTGGTTTTCCATTATACATCGTTCAGGTACTCCTAGTAACAAGCTCAATAACAAATTATAGTACATCCAAGATTTCTATCTAATACACAAAAATCAAAAAGAATTTAAAATAATGCTCTGACACTACTTTATATTATCTTTCCCTAGGATCACCAAAATGGTTCCTTTAGGAGGTTGGCTACATGACCTCAAACATGCCTCCCTGTACACCGGATGCTCCAAACTAGAAGCGAGTGCCTAGTTTTCTTATATAGAGAAATTATTCCCTCCATGTTATAGTGTATAAAATAGTAAATAATATATATGGAAGAACATTGAAATAATAAACAAGTAGCAATAAAACACAATCATCTAGATGAATAAAAATGAAGAAGATAAAATCATATATATATATATATAATGATGATGATCATGCCATATATCTATACAAAAATGAAGAGCATGGGGTATAGGAAAAACCTTAATACATCACATTTAATAAAACATTTCATTGAGGATAAAAGTTCCTCAACTACATCATGAGAATTGACTCCTTCCTCTACTCCCTTACTATATCCGAGTACTGAAAATATAGCTTTAAAAAATAGGACATTCCCATTATCTACATCTGAAATCATGATCTCTAATTAGATACCATGTGTGCCACAAGTGGGGTGTGTTATATACTCAGTACTACACCACTGATGGAGTCTATAATAATCATGTTTATGTGTATAAAATGAGTAGTTTATAGGTATATAATTTATTTAATGAGTTAAATAAATAAAAATTGTTGGTCATGGATACTCAAGGATACCCAATCCACAATACATACTTTGGAATATTGAAAATGATATTAAACCATGACAAAACTATATATGAATGTTATATCATATAAATGGGTAATAAAAAAATAATTTATCATGACTAGACCAATCCAAGAATGTTATTTTGAATGGAGTGTGTGTCCTTTGATATAATAAATTATTATTCGTGTATATATATAGAAGGAATGTCTTGAATTTAAATAATATACTTCATGGGTCCATCTAAGGAGAACCATATCAAGGAACCCATTTATCACACCATTAGAGAACTAAATACTCAACACCATAATAGTATGTCTAAGGAAATAAATAAATCTAATTCCAGTGTGGTTTCAAGACAATAACCTCCAAGCACATCCATATTGTCTCACAGGGGAAAATTTAAGTCTTGTGACATTTTGAAACTATATTAACATCAATCACTTCCATATGATCTTCCATAGTGAATTAATATAACACATTAAGATGTATAAAATCCATGGGATGATCCCCTCTAAGTAATACCAAGTATCTCTCCCTAATTATTTACAATTCCTCAAAAAATTAAATATATATTGAATGATGTTCCTATTCAATGTTTTCCATAATTAAAATCCAAATCATATCTTTTGGTATACAAAGGATGTATGATTATTATATGAAGACCACATACTAATTCATCTAGGCATTACAATATTAATTATTTAACCATTTTAAAAAAATTTACCTCATGTAAAATACATTCAAATTAACTATAGGGGCCTAACTTTGGTCCAAAAAACCATCATATGATAATATCAAATTTAAAAATATTTTTTATTGGGGAAGAATCCCCAATATATTGTTTAATATATTAAGGGAATGGGATTTGAGTCCCTTGAGGAAAGGAACAACTAAGGGTTGATCACATCAAAGAAATTAAACAAGGTGTTGATTCACTATTATCAAAGGATGAATTGGGCTTGAAAAAAAATTAAAATTTATTTTATTAATCATTTTTAAGGCATATCTGTAGAATTATGGAACACAAAACTACATTTCATAATATTATAGTAAATATAAATTATGAGAAAACCACTTGACATAAAAACATTGTCATGTATCACTCTCTTCATCTTTTGGTGTCCCTTGAATTGAGCTGGAACATTTTAAATTAGAGGAAACGATCAAAAACCAGAATATACGGCCCATGTCTTGGAAAAAATAGTATGGAATATGGGAAGATAAAATGATCAAGGAGTGAACATGTTTTGAGATATTTCCACATATGATTCAACAAACACAATGGGAAAAAAAGGATCTCATATGTTGGAGGAGTAGATGAACCTATGTAAGGAATCATAGGCTCTCACATGCGCATACCATTTTGGAGAATTTTGGGATATCTATCCAATGATCCAATAACTCTTTTTATAAAATCATTGGTATTTACATGAAATTTAAAGTTTACACAATGTATAAATAATGGTTCTCATCCTCCCACAAAACCCCACTTCATGATGTGAATGTGGCTGGGAAAATCCATTACACATCATGTTTATAATACACATAATATATTCTAATTATAATCCTTCTATTTAGTAAATGCCAATCATTTTTCCTATAACCATTCTCTTGGTCGTATGATGCATCTTCTCTAAAAAGGAACTCACTGGCCCTTATTACTGGTTCCATAGTTTAACCAAAACATATTAGAAAGTTTACCTCCCAAAAATGGAGGTCTTTACACCCTTGTTCTCACGATATACTGATATCTAATTTTTTTTACCCATACTGGGCAGCTGATATAACCCTTTATTATGTTTTTTCCATAGGTTGGGATGAAGATATTATATATGATATTTATAAGAATGATTCTAGTTATAAAGAACATAGTGTTTGGAGATATCTTTCACTTATGGACCAGTTGTTTCTGTGTCAATTTTTTCAATGGAACTATGACTAAACGATTATGGCGTGGATTGTTATGTTATGAAATCAATATTCATCTATTATGTTTTAATATTTATTTTTGATAAGTTTGGGTCTCTATATATTTCATTACTAGGTTTATAGTTTGACAAACCATGTTAATTTCATATGTTCTAACTGTCCAAGAGTCATTATCCATTGAACTATTTATATATCTTTTAGAAAAATTATGCACACACCATGAAAAAGACAGTTGTATTTTTTTTTACCAATTTACGCTATCATGAAATTACCCTTAAATGATTTTTCCTAGCCATGATTTTTGAAATACTAGTTTCATAGTTGATCAACACTATTTTCTCCTATAACGAAATAACATTGCGCCTCATGTTTATTCAACAAAGAATGGTAGTTTGGGGCACCAAACTATCCAAGCATTCTTATAAATAATACCTTAACTCAATCGAAATAATATTTTATTAAGAAAATATTAATGATTAATTAAAATTAAATCATGCTTCTATGAAAAATCATGATATTACATAGTAGTGGGGGACAAACTCTTTGAAAATATGTTGTTACTAGATGAGAGAGTAACGAAAATTGGTTGTGACTTATTCCCCATATTGCATTATTTGTTAAATTAAAGGGTTCCGAAATACAGAGATAAAGTCCCCAATCCCCATGATTAAGGAGTTACTATTATTAATATTCATTCTTGCAGATTGTTCGTTATTACAACTATTCCATCAGGGGACTTCATAATCCCAATCATGATTTGATTAATATGCTCAATACATCTAGTAATTCATACAATATAATTGTGTCTAAAATACCCAATTAATATTGGGTTTTATATAATTTAGAATAGTTATCTACCAGAAAAAACACTCATGTTGGATTAATTATGTTCCCAAATTTATGTCTCAATAAATATGATGTGAAAAATGTCTATGGTATGAAAATTATACGACTTGTTCCCAAAGGGTACATGAAATGTCACCCATAGGGAATGTATAGTCATGTAATTATTCTCAAATTTTTTATAAATGGTATATATTAATTAAATAAATATTTTTGTGCATGGTTTATGGGACTATAAGCTGTACTTAATATATAACACAAAAATCCAGGTTGTATAGTGGGCCAGGGTTCATAGAATTTCCCATTGTGGGTAAATAGTTATTTCCAACCCAACCATATAAAAATGGATTTTGAATCATTCTAGAAATTCACTCTAATGGAATATGTTATGTGGGATATACCAATAAAACAATATGTTACACATTGAATGGGTCATAGAATATCAGTTAATTCATTATGTGTTCATTAAGCCTACTATGAGATATCCATTAATATTTAATAATTTTTTGTGCATCCATAATTTTAATTTATTTCAATTTTTGTTCTTATATATGAAAATAATGAAAACATTTGGTCTGTGTGAACATCATTACGTTTTTGAGGCTTTACATCTGAATTTATCTAGTAACTATATTATGGTTTAGTGGATAATAACATGGTGTTATGGAATTTATCACCATCCATGATGGTCATTATAAGGCCCCGACCTTAAAACTTACTTAATATTGAATTAAATGAATAATTCACATTGAGGATCTTTTCAGGTTTAGAGTTTCAGTGAATTAGAAAATAACTATTACATCTCAAAAGATTACAAAGTAGACACTTCTACTAAGTTTCCATAATAAAAAAAACTCTTAAAATGAAACGTGTCTAGTTCCATGTTTTATATAGAAGGACATTCCCTTGATCCCATCCTTGACCTTATTCCACATTAAGTCCTGTGAAAAACATTTCAAAAAAACATGGGGTGAGCATAAAAAGATCAGTAAGGGATACATAAGGAATGAAAACTGTTAGTTTTTCAAACATCAAGTAAACCATGTATACTCTATCAAAGTAATACCTTCACCATCATGAAGTAGTAAAAACTCTTCACTGAATAAAGTATCATTACTTACCTTTTTGTAACCAAAGGATTACCATAAAACCCATATAAAGAACACATAACATATATAAAGGTAACTTGGGACATAAACATACTTAAGTGGAATAACCATGCGGTCGACTTCCACACAAATCACTTAATGGAATAGCCATACGGCCAATTTCCATACATACTTAATGGAATAGCCATATGGTCGACTTCCATACCCAATACATTGGAGGTTATAACGTAACCACCCCTCCTGGTATTCACGGCACCACCCGTCATATGGTTTATAATGTAACCACCCATTAAAATGTCCAAGTACCAATAAAAAATCATAAAACATAAAACCAACATAAAGGAATGATAACATTTCCACATTTCAATCACAATATATCATAAATATATTGACATAATAGAATCCTTTATCAAAACCATTTTCAATACCAAAATACATAAAAGAGTATATGGTATTTATTTTATTCTAAAAACATTACGGCTTGTTGAGGAAGCCAAAGACCAAATAATACTCACAGCGGCGCAAAAGGTCGTTGTCACCGCGTACGTTAAAAAAACATTCCTTTTTGTCGTTTAGTAAAAAGCTTCATAGAAAAAGATTAATTTTTTATAAAAGTAAAAGTCAAAGGGGTTTATACATCATATAAAAGAAAGTCGTGTATAAATCAAAGTATGCCTCAATGGAAGGAGATTGAGACGAAGTCCCTTACCTCGGGTGCGACTTGACTCGATCGTTCTTTAATGTCCTGAATAATAAACTTGAGTTAATTTCTACTTGATTAAGAACCTTTTTATAGATAATTATTCCTTTTATATCACTTATTTTGATGTTATAAACATTATGTAACCATTTAAGTTAATAATGTTTGTTTTGTCGATATTTGGTTCTTAAGTAGAAAGTGGACTTCTTACAATTACATGTTGTTTGTGTAGTCAATGATTCTTTATATCCATAATTCCATTCCTGATTTGTATATCATATATATCATATATATCCAATGTATACATGTATTTATAATATTACATAATCATTTAGAGGTAATAAATGAAATGCACCGTTCATGGAGACGGTAAGCCGTACGTACGCATGAACGCTACTTTCATTTCTATTTCGTATTTCTGGAATGGAATCATAATGTTATAAGAGTATATTATAATTCCATTATATAACATATATAATATCATTAACTTTATCCTTTACACATCCCACATATGGTATTAACGAATCAAAACACTTTCAGGGGGTGGTAGTCCGCACTTCCTAAAATGAAGATATCGTGTTTACCCATAATGGAAACAATAATGGTATTCCATAAATGAAAAATACATAAGCTTAAGGAAAGAATAAACATATTATATATCATATATAAAAATAGTGACATCATAATGGCCACCTTTGAAGGTGTTAAAAGAGTATTGAACAATCATCGTTTCGGGGGGCAGAATTTCGCCATCCACGGAAACCGTATGTTCATTAACCATTTGATGTATTTGTGTGAGAGTGTAGCTCGAATAAATCTTATAACAAAATCCTAGTATATTGAAGATACTGGTTTTGTTACAAAATATGTAAATAAAAAGATTTTAGGGGGTTGGAGAATCAAAATAAAACCAATGAACAAGAGAGAATGAATTACCTTTAAAAGTGTAACTCCTTTTGATTTGAGCTTAAAGGCTTCCTTTGAACTGATTCTGCCCAAAGGGAATCCTCTAGGATTAGGAGAGGGATGTGGAGAGAGTAAATGGGTAGGGTATGGCCGAGCCAAAGTCTTGAGGAGTGTGTGAAATGAGGTAGAGGTGGGGGCCTTTTATAAGAGGAGAGGAGGGGCACTTTTGGAAAGTAAAGAAATATTACTTTATTTGAAAATCTGTTTCGGTTTTAAAAGGTCCCACATTAATATAATTCGTGGATAAGGTGATAAGGGTTCGAAATCCATCCATCCAATAAGTTTTGGACATGTTTAGTTAATAGATTTGACATTATCTTTCCATTTTATTTAAATCGTCGAATAATGATGTCATCGCTGCATCATTATTATGTCATAAATAATTTAATTTATTTAATGTCTAAAAATTATAAAAAAATTACTATGATGTAGGAAATATTTTTATCTTTCCAATTACTATTTATAAAAATAATATTATTAGTATAACCCCTTCTAAAAATTGTTTTAGTAAAACAATTTATGTTAGTGTCATTTTCACCTTTATTTAAAAAAAGTCATTAAAGTCATTATCTCACCCAAGTGGCTCCATGGGGTCCCCTAAATAGACCCATGGGTTGTCTTGGTCGGCCATGACTCACCCAATAGGTTTAGGACAAGTGTCATGGTGTTTTCTCATTTTTATAATATCATTTTTACCTTAAATTAAACTATTTACCTCTAATCGCGATTAAAAACTTAATAAGTTACTATTCACAAAAAAAATTATTTTTTTTCTCATTGAACCACATTTTACTTCTTAATGACAACCATGTATGTCGGATTTTCAAAAATCAATACCCCTTAGTGGTAAACTTTCCTTTAACTGAAAAATCAGTTTGCTTGATTACCACTTAGTGGTTTCACTATTCATCAAAAATTGATGTTTTTCAGAAAAATACCAAAAATTCACCCTAAGCAATATTTGATATTCCGAATTCAAAAATGAAGTCCATTTTACAAAATTCACAACATATAAGTTTCATTAATTAATTTAATAATTAATTCCCGCTGTCAGAGCAAATAGCGTGTTTTTATGAAACAATAAGTATCAAATGATTGACACTAGTTTAAGTCAGATTTCAAAATGAAATTAATTCCAACGACCACTATTGGATTTAATGGTAAAAATATTTTCTAATTTCACTTTAAAACTAATTCAAAAGATTATCTAATCATATAAATAAATTAGATTAAAAAGAGGTTTTGAATTAAAATACAACATTTTACACTATTCATTAAAAAAATGAACTTTATCGGAAAGATACCATAAATTTACACAAAGTAAATTTTGATTTCCCAATTCTAAAGAAGAGTTATTTTTGGTCCAATAGAATTTATAAGATTGATCAAAACTATATTTAATGATGGTTCGCCGTCAAAAGGTGATAAGTGAACCCTTAGTGAAAATTAGGGTATAAATGCCTAAAATTGAAATATTTCCGTATTTTAAGCCTTTATCTTTTATTGGGTAAATGTAAAAACATTTAAAAACATATATAATCATATTTTAGTTATTTCTATCCATTCCTGCCAGTACAACGGCTACTTGTTAACTAACATTTAAAATAATATTATTTTATTACTTGTGTGCAACGTAAGTTTTCAAAGAAACTCATCGTTGCGTATCGAGTACGCTATCGAACGTAGAAACCCCTTTTAATTAAAATTAATACTTAATTCGTAAATATTAATAAATATGAAAATTTTTTATTCTTTAATTACCTGGGATGTTACATCCTTCCCCCCTTTTGGGAATTGCGTCCTCGCAATTTTATTCACTTATCAAAATAAGTGGGGGTATTTATCCCTCATAGCATTTTCAGATTCCCACGTTGCCTCTTCAATCACATGGTTTTTCCACAAAACCTTTACCTGATGAATCACCTTATTCCGTAACACCTGCTCCCTGTGGTCAAGAATCTGGACTGGTTTTTTTTCATAAGATAGGTTCTCCTCCAGCTGAACTACCTCTAGACTCAAAACATGAGATGGATCTGGCATATACTTCCTCAACATCGAAACATGAAAATCATTGTGTACCTGAGATAAACTCGGAGGTAAAGCCACTCGGTAAGCAACTGATCCAACTTTCTCCAGAATTTTATATGGTCCAATAAACCTTGGACTCAGATTTCCTTTCTTACCAAATCTCATCACACTTTTCCAAGGAGAAACCCTGAGAAAAACATGATCACCTACCTCGAAAGATAGATCCCTCCTCCGGTTATCCGCATAACTCTTCTGCCTGCTCTGAGCTGTTCTCATGTGCTTCTGAATCAACTGAACGTTTTCTGCTATCTCTTCTACCAATTCTAGTCCCATCAGCTTCCTTTCACCCACTTCATCCCAAAATGCTGGAGTTCGACACCGCATCCCATATAATGCCTCAAATGGTGCCATCTGTATACTGGAATGAAAACTATTATTATAAGAAAACTCAACCAAAGAAATATGTTGGTCCCAAGTTCCCTGATAATCCATCGAACAAGCTCGTAGCATATCTTCCAAGGTCTGAATTGTTCGTTCTGACTGCCCATCTGATTGAGGATGAAAATATGTACTAAAATTTAATTCAGTACCCAATGACTTCTGAAGGCCTTTCCAAAAGTTAGAAGTGAACCTGGGATCACGATCAGATACAATGGAGAGAGGAACTCCATGTAACCTGACTACCTCTTTAAGATATAAACGGGAATGTTGATCTAGGGAAAAAGTATCTCGTATAGTAAGGAAATGATCAGATTTAGTCAAGCGATCAACAATAACCTAGATTGCATTATTACCTCGAGATGTCTTCAGTTATCCCACAACAAAGTCCATGGATATGTTTTCCCATTTCCACTCTGGCACTGGTAAAGGCTGAAGCATCCCTTTATGTAACTGTCACTCTGCTTTAACCTGCTGACAAGTCAAACACTTCACAGTAAAATCAGCAATATCTCTTTTCATTCCATCCCACCAGTAATACTCCCGCAGATCTCTGTACATCTTAGTACTGCCAGGATGAACTGAAAACGGGGAACTATGAGCCTCACATAACAACTCATTCTTCAACTGTGAATAACAAGGCACACATAATCTCTTCCCAAACCTCAAAACACAATCACTATAAAAGTTGAATTCAGGTAAATTACCTTTCTCAACCAGCTCTACCTTTTTCTGCAACTCACTGTCTTGCTTCTGTGCTTGCTTGATTCTGTCTGATAGAGAATATTTCACTGATACCTGAAACAAAACAGAAGAACATCCTGTACCAACAACTTCTATGCCAAAGTTCATCAAATCTTTAACCAAAGGATCACGTTCCAAACGCAACATTGCTAATAAAGCATTACTTTTTCGACTCAAATCATCAGCCACTTTATTTTCTTTTCCCGGATGGTAATGAATTGTACAATCATAATCCTTGATTAATTCCAGCCATCTCCTCTGTCGCATGTTCAATTCTTTCTGAGTGAATATATACTTTAAACTTTTGTGATCAGTATATATTTCACACTTTACTCCATACAAATGAGGCCTCCAAATTTTTAAAGAAAAGACAACAGCAGCTAATTCCAAATCATGTGTAGGGTAATTTACCTCATGAGTTTTCAACTGTCGTGAAGCATAAGCAATTACCTGATCATTCTGCATAAGGACACAGCCAAGTCCCTTCAACGAAGCATCACTGTATATAACAAACTCACCATTCCTGGAAGGAAGTGCCAAAACTGGAGCATTCACCAATCTTCTTTTCAACTCCTGAAAACAATCATCACATTCTTTTGTCTAGTTGAACCTCACACCCTTCCAAGTTAGCTTAGTCATTGGACTAGATAACCGTGAAAAATTTTCAACAAACCTTCGGTAGTAACCTTACAAACCAAGAAAACTACGGATCTCGGTTACATTTGTGGGTCCTGGCCATTCTTCAACAACTTTTGTTTTAGTAGGATCAACAGTTATGCCATCTTTTGAAACAATGTGACCCAGGAAAGAAATTTGTTGTAACAAAAACTCACACTTGCTGAATTTTCCATATAGTTTCTTTTCTTTTAAGGTTTGCAAGATAACCCTTAAATGACTTTCATGCTCCTCTTTACTTTTAGAAAACACCAAAATATCATCGATGAAAAAAACCACAAACTTATCCAAGAACTCAAGGAAAATTATATTCATAAGGTCCATGAATACAGCAGGTGTATTGGTTAACCCAAAAGGCATCACTAAAAATTCATAATGGCCATATCTAGTACGAAACGCAGTCTTTGGAACGTCTGCTTCTTTTACTTTCAACTGATGGTACCCCGACCTCAAGTCAATCATCGAAAAATACTGAGCTCCCTGGATATGATCAAACAAATCATCGATATGAGGCAAAGGATACTTTTTCTTAACAGTAATATTATTCAAGGCTCTATAATCAATGCAAAGTCTCATTGATCCATCTTTCTTTTTAACAAACAAGACAGGAGCACCCCATGGTGATGTGCTAGGTCGAATGAAACCTTTATCTAATAACTCCTGCAATTGTTTCTTTAACTCTAAAAGTTCAACTTGAGCCATTCTATAAGGGGGTTTTGAAATTGGCTTAGAATCAGGGACTAAGTCAACAGTAAATTCAACTTCCCGATCATGAATAATACCAGGAAACTCATCAGGAAAAACATCAAGATACTCATTTACCACTGGCACATCATTAATCTGAACAGTTCCTTTATTTTCAACAATATGTGCAAGGTAACATTCATTTCCATCTTTTACTAGTTTCTCAACTTCCTGATATGTTATCAAAATCGAGGGTTCTTCTTGTACACAAACTGAAAATCTTTCTGAAAAGAAACCATTTTAGCTCTGCATTCAATCTTAGCATGATAAACAGAAAGCCAATCCATGCCCAAAATAACATCAAACTCTACTAGAGGCAAACCAATAAGGTTTGCTGGTAGATTCTTTCCGCACACAAGGATAGGAATGTTCTTATAATTCCTTTTTGTCTCAACGTTCCCTCCGGGTGTTTTTACCATAAGTTTAGGATTCATATCTTGATATGGAATTTCCAATTTACTAGAAAACTTCTCAGAAATGAAAGAGTGTTTAGCCCCTAAATCAAACAACACATTGGAATTATCTGAACAAACAAACAGTGTACCTGATACCACTTCATTCGATGGCCCAACATCTGCTGAAGTTGTGGCAAAGGATTTCACCAACCCTTTCTGCTTGTAGTCTGGCTTCATTCCCCCAGTTGAGTTCTTCGTTGGACACTTGTTTTCATAATGACCCATTTCATTACACTTAAAACATCTTACCGTTGGCTTTTCATTGCCTGCTTGATCATCTTCCTTACAGTTACGAGCAATATGAACTGACTTACCACACCGAAAGCACTTACCAGACTTGGATAAACATTCTCCAGGATGCATTTTACCACACTTCTCAAAGGTTGGATATTTGGTTTTCTTACCTCCTTGCTTCTTTGATGAACTCTTCCCCTTTTCCTGCCAACTAGACCTCTTATTTTGTTGTTTGTCATAGAACACCTGATCATCGGCAAACTTCATTTCCACCTTCTCCGCACATCGAACAAGTTTTTCATAACTTTTGAACTCAAGAGAAGCTAAATCCCTTTGATAATTTGGCTTTAACCCTGAGTAAAAACGGTTTATTTTACTATCAATATCTCGTATGAAGTTTGGAGCATACCTTGCCAATCGAGTTAACTTTGCTTCATAAGCACCCACTGAATCATCCTCCTGCCTCAATTCTAGGAACTGTTTTTCCATCCTAAGACGAACCACCTTAGGAAAAGATTTCTCAAGAAACATACCTTTGAATTCGTCCCATTGAAGATCCTCAATCTCATCACTATCCCTGATATTTTTCACCATCGACCACCACTGATCAGCTTCACCTACAAAACGGTAAACAGCAAGACTAACCTTTTGATGTTCTGAACACCCCATGACATCAAAAATCTTCTCCAGTGCTTTAATCCACCCTTCATCTTGCACAGGGTCAGATGATCCTCTGAATGATGGGGGATGTTGCCTCATAAAATGTTCCACCACTGACATGTTCCTCTGCGGTTGATCTGGCTGATCTCTTGCATGGATACCACCACCATTTATAGCCTGATTCAACTGTGCCATCCCTGCAACAAACTGTTCAGTTCTGATTCCGACCATCTCAGGTTGCTGATTTGGAAGGTTTTCTTCCTCCTGATGTCGTCCCAACATAGCTGCTTCGTTTCCTCTGCGGAAAACCATTCTGAACACAGAAATATCTTAGGCAAAGAAACATGGTAATCCGTAAATTCTATATCATTTCAATCATATTATAATTTAACACTTTTCAAACTCCTAATGTTGTCTAAACCTCCCTTTGATACCAACTATAAGGCCCCGGCCTTAAAAATTACTTAATATTGAATTAAATGAATAATTCACATTGAGGATCTTTTCAGGTTTAGAGTTTTAGAGAATTAGAACATAACTATTATATCTCAAAATATTACAAAGTAGACACTTCTACTAAGTTTCCATAATAAAAAAACTCTTAAAAAGAAACGTGTCTAGTTCCATGTTTTATATAGCATGACATTCCCTTGATCCCATCCTTGACCTTATTCCACATTATGTCCTGTGAAAAACATTTCAAAAAAACTTGGGGTGAGCATAAAAATCTCAGTAAGGGATACATAGGGAATGAAAACTATTAGTTTTTCAAACATCAAGTAAACCATGTATACTCTATCAACGTAATACCTTCACCATCATGAATTAGTTAAAACTCTTCACTGAATAAAGTATCATTACTTACCTTTTTGTAACCAAAGGATTGCCATAAAACCCATATAAAGAACACATAACATATATAAAGCTAACTTGGGACATAAACATACTTAACTGGAATAACCATGCGGTCGACATCCACACATATCACTTAATGGAATAGCCATACGGCCAATTTCCATACATACTTAATGGAATATCCATACGGCCGACTTCCATACCCAATGCATTGGAGGTTATAACGTAACCACCCATCCTGGTATTCACGGCACCACCCGTCATATGGTTTATAACGTAACCACCCGTTAAAATTTCCAAGTACCAATATAAAATCATAAAACATAAAACCAACATAAAGGAATGATATCATTTCCACATTTCAATCACAATATATCATAAATATATTGACATAATAGAATCCTTTATCAAAACCATTTTCAATACCAAAATACATAAAAGAGTATATGGTATTTCATTTTATTCTAAAAACATTATGGCTTGTTGAGGAAGCCAAAGACCAAATAATACTCGCGGCGGCGGAAAAGGTCGTTGTCACTGCGTATGTTAAAAAAACATTCCTTTTTGTCGTTTAGTAAAACACTTCATAGAAAAATATTCCTTTTGTATAAAATTAAAAGTCAAAGGGGTTTATACACCGTATAAAAGAAAGTTGTTTATAAATCGAAGTATGCCTCAATGGAAGGAGATTGAGACGAAGTCCCTTACCTCGGGTCCGACTTGACTCGATCGTTCTTTAATGTCCTGAATAATAAACTTGAGTTAATTTCTACTTGATTAAGAACCTTTTTATAGATCATTATTCCTTTTATATCACTTATTTCCATGTTATAAACATTATGTAACCATTTAAGTTAATAATGTTTGTTTTGTCGATATTTGGTTCTTAAGTCGAAAGTGGACTTCTTACAATTACATGTTGTTTGTGTGGTCAAAGGTTATTTATATCCAGAATTCCATTCCTGATTTGGATATCATATATATCATATATATCCAGCGTATACATGTATTTATAATATTACATAATCATTTATAGGTAAGAAATGAAATGCACCGTTCATGGACACGGTAAGCCGTACGTACGTATGAACGCTACTTTCATTTCTATTTCGTATTTCTGGAATGGAATCATAATGATATAAGAGTATATTATAATTCCAGTATAATAACATATATAATATCATTAACTTTATCCTTTACACATCCCACAAATGGTATTAACGAATCAAATCACTTTCAGGGGGCGGTAGTCCGCACTTCCTAAAATGAAGATATCGTGTTTACCCATAATGGAAACAATAATGGTATGCCATAAATGAAAAATACCGAAGATTAAGGAAAGAATAAACATATTATATATCATATATAAAAATAGTGACATCATAATGGCCACCTTTGAAGGTGTTAAAAGAGTATTGAACAATCATCGTTTCGGGGGGCAGAATTTCGCCATCCACGGAAACCGTATGTTATTTAACCATTTGATGTAGTTGTGTGAGAGTTTAGCTCGAATAAATCTTATAACAACATCCTAGTATATCGAAGATACTGTTTTTGTTACAAAAGAAGTAAATAAAAAGAGTTTATGGGGCTGGAGAAGCAAAATAAAACCAATGAACAAAAGAGAATGAATTACCTTTAAAAGTGTAACTCCTTTTGATTTGATCCTAAAGGCTTCCTATGAAAGGATTCTGCCCAAAGAGAATACTCTAGGATTAGGAGAGGGATGTGTAGAGAGTAAATGGGTAGGTTATGGCCGAGCCAAAGGCTTTAGGAGTGTGTGAAATGAGGTAGAGGTGGGGGCCTTTTATAAGAGGAGATGAGGGGCACTTTTGGAAAGTAAAGAAATATTACTTTATTTGAAAATGTGTTTCGGTTTTTAAAGATCCCACATTAATATAATTCGTGGATAAGGTGATAAGGGTTGGAAATACATCCATCCAATAAGTTTTGGACATGTTTAGTTCATAGAGTTTACATTATTATTCCATTTTATTTAAATCGTCAAATAATGATGTCATCACTGCATCATTATTATGTCATAAATAATTGAATTTATTTAATGTCTAAAAATTATAAAAAAATTACTATGATGTAGGAAATATTTTTATCTTTACAATGACTATTTATAATTAAAAATATGATTATTATAACCCCTTCTAAAAATTCTTTTAGTAAAACAATTTATGTTAGTGTCATTTTCACCTTTATTTAAAAAAAAGGAATTAAAGTCATTATCTCACCCAAGTGGCTCCATGGGGTCCCCTAAATCGACTCATGGGTTGTCTTGGTCGGCCATGACTCACCCAATAGGTGTAGGAAAAGTTTAATGGTGTTTTATCATTTTTATAATATCATTTTTACCTTAAATTACACTAATTACCTCTAATCGTGATTAAAAACTTAATAAGTTACTATTCACCAAAAAAATTATTTTTATCCCATTGAACCACATTTTACTTCTTAATGACAACCATCTATGTCGGATTTTCAAAATTCAATACACATTAGTGGTAAACTTTCATTTAACTGAAAAATCAGTTTTCTTGATTACCACTTAGTGGTTTCACTATTCATAAAAAATTGAAGTTTTTCAGAAAAATACCCAAAATTCACCCTAAGCTATATTTGATATTCCGAATTCAAAAATGAAGTACATTTTACAAAATTCACAACATATAATTTTCATTAATTAATTTAATAATTAATTCCCATTTTCAGAGAAAATAGCGTGTTTTTATGAAACAATAAGTATCACAATATTGACAATAGTTTAAGTCCGATTTCAAAGTGAAATTAATTCCAGCGACCACTATTGGATTTAATGGTAAAAATATTTTATAATTTCACTTTAAAACCAATTCAAAGGATAATCTAAACATATAAATAAATTAGATTAAAAAGGGGTTTTGAATTAAAATACAACATTTTACACTATTCATTAAAAAAATGAACGTTATCGGAAAGATACCATAAATTTACACAAAGTAAATTTTGATGTCCCAATTCTAAAAAAGAGTTATTTTTGGTCCAATAGAATTTATAAGATTGATAAAGACTATATTTAATGACGGTTCGCCGTCAAAAGGTGATAAGTGAACCCTTAGTGAAAATTAGGGTATAAATGCCTAAAATTGAACTCTTTCCGTATTTTAAGCATTTATCTTTTATTGGGTAAATGTAAAAACATTTAAAAACATATATAATCATATTTTAGTTATTTCTATCCATTCCCGCCAGTATAATGGCTACTTGTTAACTAACATTTAAAATAATATTATTTTATTACTTGTGTGCAACGTAAGTTTTCAAAGAAACTCATCGTTTCTTATCGAGTACGCTATCGAACGTAGAAACCCCTTTTAATTAAAATTAATATTTAATTCGTAAATATTAATAAATATGAAAATTCTTTATTCTTTAATTATCTGGGATGTTACAGTCAAATTTGTTTTTTAGTTGTGATCAAGCCCACCATGGGACATTCAAATATATCAACATAAAAGTAATTGGTATGCATGTTGTTTTCATCCAATTAATGGGACATGACATTCATTAAAAAATTAATGATAAAGGTAAATTGTTTTATATCTAAAGTAATGTATCTCAGAAAAATGAGTTTCCACTTAATATCATGCATCTAGGTCCTATGGGGTGTTATTATTGAACTTATACAGGATTCAAACATATCAATGTTATTGGGAATCATGACACACGTAGTTTGAGTTTTATAGTTTATGGTCCTATAGGTGGATTTATCCATGTAATTTATCTCAATTTGTTAATGTATATTAAATAAATATTTCTTCAAAAAGGTTAGTTTGGGAATTATAGCTTAGAAATAATTTATAGTTCATAAGGTCTATTGGATGTCATATATATAGGTATATGATTCAATATATATAGGATATGGCCTGTTGAGTAATAGTTAAAGCATGCCCCAAATTGGAGTCTTCTCTATTTTTCTACATCTGATATATGCATAACAAGATGACGATGGTGAACTAAAATCATATGAAATATGAAATAGTGAGGAATATTTGGGGCTTAATAAAGTGGATAATTTTTTGGTTCAATTTAGAAAATTATTCATTTCGTGGTAGGATCTGGATTACAATGAATTGGATTCTGATATGTTAATTCCTCGTTTATGGGGGGAATGGGGATAATATTATCAACTAATACACAGTTTGGGAAGATAAATAAGGTTTAGGGCCAAATGTTCTTTAGTAACCCATTTATGTTGGATATAAGACTATGAAATAAGGGTAAAATCATGAGTGATATGTCCCAAGTAGGATGATATGGGTATTACATGGAATTTGAGGGCCATTTGGTTATAAATTATTAACTGGAAAAAATAGGTGAAATTGATATTTGGGTTAGATGATTTATATGGAAACCCCAAGATGATATTATTATTTTATAATTGACTTCATTAATGACCTAATGAATGTGAACACTATTCTCAATGGAAACAATATTGAGGAAAACCTAACTGTCATATCATTTAGGTTGAAAAATCAAATAGTTTTTGTCATAGAATTATGATTAGCATTATCAAATGAAAATATGGATAAAAGTATGAACAATGATTTTTATATCCCAATTAGGTTCCACAATAATCTATGGTGGACTTATGATTAGGGAGGTTCACATATAAAGGTCATGGGAAAATTGGTACATAGTAATACATAATGGTTATGTGGAATCGGGGAATGGGGCATGGGTGATGTTTACCCTATGTATGAGACTTGGAAAAATAAAATCTCAATTACGATAAATGGGTAATGATTAAACTAGGTATGTGAACATTGAATATTTAAACCATAGTTGGTTGGTTTGTTTGATTTTTTGACCAAATTAGATTCGTATGGGATAACATTGTTACATGGGACCCTGATATAAATGTTTCTGGACTATTTTGGTTTATTTTACCCAGTCATGTTAGAGAATAATTATTTGATGAATTCATGAAATTAGAATAGTTTTTTGACAAAAAATTATTGATGTATTCTTTTGTTACTCATAGGTTTTACCATATAATGTCATATATGGGGGGAGTAAGAGACTAGGGGAATGGTGAATTTTTCACTCCATTGTTATTCCCATTTTCCTCCCTCATAAAAAAGGAATTTTATATAGATTATTTATATGGAAAAGGGTGATAAATATTCATTTATGGTGTGATCATGGTGATTATGTGTTAAAATGTATTTACCTAAATAATTCATTTCAATTATAGAATAACCAGATAAATGGACAGTCTGAATAAGGTGTGAGTGTTGTAGGTTGATAAAATATTGAATTTTTTTGAAGGATGAGTGGTTTTGGATTTCTTATGAATTAATAAAGTGATGTTTGGAAGGGGATTATTTTGGATGGACTAGATTTATGTAAAATTGAGTTGCACAAATTTTATTAGGTGTTGATGTGACCCATGAACTTACGAACGAGGATAGACACCATTAAACATTCTTTTCAATACTGAAAATTCTTTTTACAATGTTAAGGGTTCTCAAAATTTGATATGATCAATGCAAAAAATATTAAATTCAATGGTAAATATAAACCTTGATGTTATATTTATATTGAATAAATGTTCAAATTCAGGTTTTTTATAGTGGTTTAAATTGTTCATGTTTTTTCTAGGACATGCATTGATCATATATATTATGTTGGTTACTAGGTATGAGATTAACATATTGGGTGATGGGAATAAAACATGTTCACTAATAAATTTGAATGAGAAGAATATAAGGACCCGAACCCAGTTTTTTAGATCTTGTGCCTTTACATTGGAATACATACAAGGAAAAAGAATCCTGAAGGACAGAGTAGTTTAGTATTATTGGAAACAAGTTACATACATATGTTTATCATTACATCATGAAGGGTAACACATAAAATATTTTATTCCACTAGAAACATCGTGTCCCCTTGATTATGCTTGCAAGTAATTCATAAATTACATTTTCATGTCTGGAGAAAATGAAACATAAGAAATGGGTGAGCTCAAACACTCCCTAAGAGTAATAAATATAGTAGAAGATAATATAAAACTTATACATAATGAATAATTGAAAACACATGCCTTTAATAATGAACTTGAACACATTATGGCAGAAATATGAGCTGAATAAATAATGCCATAATAAAACATAAACATGGGTATTCTAGTAGTCTAATAAACACCTGAAATTTCAATTAATATCATCATAATGAGGGAAGTTAAAATGACGGGCATTCTAAAATCATTTTTCCCTATCTTCGGCCAGGACCTCTAGTGATTAAGGCATCGGCCAAAATCCTTATCACATTGGGAAAGGCCTCATCCAATTCAACATCTATTTGTCTCATGAGACCTACCGATGCATCGACGAGCTATAGAAGGCCCCAACCATCACATAATAAGTCCAATTAATTCCTCATATATGTGGGGATAATCATAAACAAAAAATACATTCATATTGAAACTATCATAAGAAATGTAACTATCTTTCCCCAATCATTAAATATAAAACACTAACCATTCGAAATAATATGGTGAATAGTTTTTGGATAGATCATCCACAATAAATTTATTCATAAACCATTAAATCATATATGGTAGATTAATTCATAAATTATTAAACCCAATAATACCATGGAATCAACAAGAGTGTTGAATTAGACGAAAACACTCTTATAAAATCATTAAGGAATTCTTCAGATAAATACTCTTTTATTTTGAAAAAAGAGTTCTTTTGAAAAAATCTTTATATAAAACCATATGTTATTTAAGATATTATTTTCATGATAAAATGAGTTATTATATATGGATAATGGTTCCCAAAAAACAGATTATTTAGTTCCCTTGAAAATAGATAAGAATTTGAGAAATTCCCTTGAATCGGGCTTGTATTTTGGAAGCTACTTTGAAAGTTCATTATAAAAACGTGTAAATATCCATAAAATATGGAATAATTCTGGTTTTTAAACATATATATGATACTCAAACAGAATATATGATGAGTACGTGATAATACATAATAATTTCATTGAGAAAATATGACAATAAAAGTAACCCAAATGAAAATGGATGTTCAGGTGGAAAACCCTTACCTTAACTCCAATCATGTTCCTATCATGTAATTAAGCTCATGGAATATGAAATTATAATTGTTAATAACTTATTTAAGAACCTATTATACTTGTATTTAGTTTTCCATAATTCTGGTTAGTTCATTTATGACTTTATTGACATGTTATTTTATAGAATTTCATCGTCTTGGAGTGTTCGTTTCCTTTATTTTCATATTCGGTTCACCTATTTTTATGCAATGAAGTTCATGTGGAATGGTTATAAATCTCCAAGATTGGAATTATAAATTATTTATGAACATAAAGAATTGTTAAAGGTCATTTATATCATTTGGTTACATGTAATGAGGAAGAATCATTAGGTGACCACCACCTCGATTATTCGGCGGTATTTGAAATATTATGAACTAGTTTTGTCATATAACTTAATTATAAGTAAATATTCTGGTTACTGATTATTAATTAGGTTATAAATCATATATTATAGTCTGTTTCAACCATGGATATGTTTTCATGACTAGTAATGATGAATAAATTGATGAACGAAACTTTTTTGTCCACGAAGGATATGAATCAGAACCTTATAGACGTCGATTTTGTTTATAAAATAAAAGGGAGGGAGTAAGAATATTTATCATGGTTATTCCATTAACATGATATAAATACAGTACATAGATGTTACTGGAGTGACCATGATCATTTTGACAGAGGAGGTGAGGAGATAAAAATAAAAGAGATGAACTTTAAAATAATGAAAAGTTAAGAGATCCCTTATGAAAATTCAGCAGCCTAACGACGTCACTTATAATTTCATAAAATAAAATAATGAGAAAAAGGGTATATAATCATATTGAAATAAAAAGGATTGTAAGAAGATTAAATAAAAACAAACCACAACATTTGAGAAATGAATTTCAAATAGCTAACATAAAATAAGTGCCGACTTAAAGAAGAGAATGAAGGATTCCCTTACCTTGTATAATAACTCCTAGATCATGAAGGATGGGACCTTGGGAGCTTAGACACACCTTGGGAGGACTCCTAGAGAGGTAAAACCACCAGAGAATCGAGGATGAGGGATTTTGAATGAATGAAAATGAATGGATGAGTTGGTATTTATAGAGAAAGAGAGGTAATTTTTTAATAATTTCAGAGGGACACCTCATTATGGTTTAAGCCACTTGGGACACCTCATGTCATAAGTTACTATACCCATGTCGACCATACTTTTATATTTATTTATTAAATCATTATGATGTCATTAATCTACCAAAAACTCAAAACTATATTTTTACTATTAATTTAAAATTCATGTATTTTAGAAAAGGCCCAAAAAATCACCCCTAATATTTCTCGACGTGTAGAATTAAAAAGTGAAATCCATTTTTCAAAAATAATTTTCTAAATATTATTAATTTTAATTTTTAAATAAAAGAATAATTAATTCAAAAATTAACTGTTCTAATTCTACAACTACTTCTTTATCACAATGAAAATATAATCAAGATGTTATTATCTTCTAGCCTTAAGAAAATAGAATAATAATAAAATTTACTATTCATTATGTTCATATTACTATTCATATTACTATTCATAAGGGTATGTTACTATTCACTAAAAAATCATGTTTGTTCTATCGGACTCAAAATGACTTACTAAACACAACTCTAGATGGCCATTTTTCAAAATCCCAAGAATTGTAGAGGCAAAGTTGTGTTTTAATGGCTATATTATAAAATTTCATTCTTTTTTTATTTTCAAAACCTTGGGGTGTTACATTCTCCCCACCTTATGAAAATTTCATCCTCCAAATTCCCAAAATATTACCTAAAAAGATTCAAGTATGTCTTTAATGTATGCTCCTCATAATCCCATGTTGCATCCTCTATCTTATGATTCCACCATTGAACCATCACTAGACGAGTCTTCCGATTTCTTAATACTTCTTCTCTAGTATCATGAATATTGATAGGCACTTCACAGTAAGATAGATCGGGCTTCAGTCCAACTTCTTCATAAGTGAGTACATTAGTTGGGTCTGGAAGGTACTTTCTTAACATTGACACATGGAACACATTGTGAAACGTGGAGAGACTTGGAAGTATTGCCAAACGGTAAGCTACAACTCCAATTCGGTCCAGAATTTCAAAACATCTGATGTACCTAGGACTTAATTTTCCCTTCTTACCAAATCGTATAATACCCTTCAATGGAGATACCATTAAGAAAATGCGATCACCTTCTTGAAAATCCAAATCCTTCCTTCGGTTATCAGCATAGCTCTTTTCCCTACTTTGAGCTATTTTGATATGGTTCTGGATAATCTTCACCTTTTCCATAGTTTCTTCAACAAGTTCTGGGCCCATGAGCTTTCTTTCACCAGCATCATCCCAACAAGTTTGTGTACGACATTACC
Source organism: Viscum album (assembly GCA_963277665.1). Classification (NCBI taxonomy): domain Eukaryota; kingdom Viridiplantae; phylum Streptophyta; class Magnoliopsida; order Santalales; family Viscaceae; genus Viscum; species Viscum album. The sequence goes on from OY728166.1 coordinate 52,665,893, forward strand.
TCCCATATAATGCTACATAGGGTTCCATCTGTATACTTGAATGTAAGATATTATTGTAGAAAAATTCTATGATAGGTAAATATTGATCCCACGTGCCTTGAAAATCAAATTAATAAGATCTCAACATGTCTTCCAATGTTTCAATTGTCCGTTCCGATTGTCCATCAGTTTGTGGGTGGTAGGCAGTACTCAAACGAAGATCAGTATCTAAGGCCTTCTAAGACTTTTCCAGTATCATGTTGTAATATTTGGATCACAATCAGAAACTATCGATAGGGGTACTCCATTAAGACTCACAACATCATTAATATATAGTCTTTCTAGACGTTCAATTGGTAGATCTTCTCATATAGCTAGAAAATTTGTTGACTTAGTAAGACGATCAATGATGACCCATATTTCATTGTTCCTTCTAAAAGTCTTTGGTATTCCCAGGAAAAAGTCCATCATGATATTATCCCATTTCCACTCAGTTATGGGAAGAGGTTTCAATACTCCTCCAGGCTGTTGGCTTCCATATTTCACTTGTTGAAAATCCATAAATCTTGACACAAAATCATAAAACTCCCTCTTCATGTTGTCCCACCAAAAATGTTCCTTCAAATATCTATAAATCTTAGTGCTACGAGGGTGTATAGTGAAATTGGAACAATGAACATCATCCAACAATTCCCTTTTTAGATCAGGTATATTGGGAACACAAAGTCTCTTCTCAAATTTAAAAATTCCATCTTCATATATGAATTCACTCAATCTCCCATCATTGACAAATTTAATCTTATTTTGAATCTCCACATCACTATCCTGAGAACTTTTTATCATTTCTAGTAAATATGGTTTGGAAACCATTTGAAAAAGCACTGATTTTTCACCTTCAATGGTAATTCCCATATCCATCTCTTCTATCTCTTCCTCCTCCTTTGTGTTTTGGATTAATATCCACCACTGATCTACATCTCCTGATATACGATATATTGTCACGACAACCTTCTCTCTTTCATTACATCCGAAAGCGAGAAATATCTTTTCCAGGGAACATATCCACTACTCTACTACCAATGGGTTTTTAGTCCCATTGAATGATGGAGGCTATTGCTGCATAAAGAGATCTTCCATGGCTCCTCCACGTGGAGGATCTGGATGCCCCATAAGGGTAAGGTTATTATTCATAACCTGAGTAAGTTTTCCCAGTATAGTTATGAGTTTCTCGGCACCTGTCACAACACCAGAGCCAACATCATTGTCGTCTGTCAGAGGAAAATCCCTATAGGGGACACGTGCATTCGTGGGATTTCCATTCTATCCACAAGGTTCCATATCTAGATAATGGAATATACTATATTAGGTTATGAATAATAATGTATAATCTTAACTTAAAAATAAACATAAAAATTGAGATCCTACTGATGGATAATCCCATATTCACAAAAATGGTCTCCTTGAGAAATATTCACATTAAACTCCTTCATAATGGATTGTAAAGAAAATGTGAATTATCCTAAGCATATCCCCCAGGTGTGTCATAACCAGGAGTGCAGTATGTCCCATTTTCATGCACCAGTTCTCATTTGAGTCTAGCTCAAAGCAGTGTTTTCAGGTTTTACCCCTAGATACATCTCTTCCAGAGCCGCCTCTACCTGCTCGTATCCAAACATGGATGTATTGCTTGAAATAACCACATAATCAATTCCTTAACAAAATACCTGGATGTTATTGTATGTTTACCCTTAAAGACTATCTTAGGGACTCTTCTCTATTCTATGTTTTCTAAATCTATTATCCAATTTTTCTACTAAACTTCCTTTGATACCAACTCTAAGGACTCGAACCCAGTTTTCTCAGAACCGGTGCCTTATTTGATTACATTGGCATACATTCATGGAAAATGAATCCCAAAGGACCGAGTAGTTTAGTATTATTGGAAACAAGTTACATACATAAGATTATCACTACAACATGAAGGGTAACATAAACACTATTTTATTCAACTAGAAACAACATTTCCCCTAGATTATGCTTTCAAGTCATTCATAAATTACTTCTTCATGTCCTGAGAAAATGAAACATAAGAAATGGGTGAGCTCAAATGCTCAGTAAGAGTAAGAAATACAATTGATGATAATATAAACATTAGAGATGGTGAATAATTGAAAACACATTCCTTTAATAATGAACTTGAACACATTATGGCCTAAATATGAGCTGAATAAATAATGCCATAATAAAACATAAACATGGGTGTTCTACTAGTTGAATAACCACATTAACATTAAATTACTAGCTTCATAATGAGGGAAGTTCATATGTCGGACATTCTGATGTCATTTTTTCATGGCTTCAGCCAAGTCATTTAGTGATTAAGGCCTCGGCCAAAATCCATATCACATTGGGAAAGGCCTCGGCCAATTCCACGTATATTTGTCTCATGAGACCTACCGATGCATAGAGGGGATATAGTGGGCCCCACCCATCACAAAATAAGTCCAATGAATTCCTCATATGAGCGGGGATAATCATAAATAAGAAATACATTAATATTGAAACTATCATATTAAATGTAACTATCTTTCCCCAATCATTAAACATAAAACACTAACCATTCGGAATAATATGGTGAATTTTTTTAGAATACATCATCCACAATAGAGTTATTCATAAACCATTAAATAAAATATGGTAGATGAAATCATAAATTATTAAACCCAATAATACCATGTAATCATCAAGAGTGTTTAATTAGATGAAAACACTCTTATAAAATCATTAAGAAATTCTTGAGATAAATACACTTTTAATTTGAAAAGAATTGTTCTTTTGGAAAAATATTTATATGAAAACATTTTTGAATTAATATAGTATTCCCATAATCAAATGAGTTATTTTTAAATGATAATTGTTACAAAAAATAGATTATAGGGTTCCCTCGAAAATAGATATGAATTTGAGAAATTCCCTTGAATCGGGCTTGTATTATGGAAACTACATTGAACGTTCCTTTTTTCAAACGTGTAACTATCCATAAAATAAAGAAGAATTATGGTTTTTAAACATATATATGATACTCACACAGAATATATGAGGTGTACATAACAATACATAATAATTTCATCGAGGAAATTAGACAATAAAAGTAACCCGAATGAAAATGGAAGTTCGGGTGGAAAACCCATACCTTAACTCCAAACGTGTTCCTCACTTTTACATAAGCTCCTAGAATATGAAATTATACTTGTTATTAACTTATTTAAGAACCTATTATACATGTATTTAGTTTACCATAATTATGATTAGTTCATTTATGTCTATATTGAAAAGTTATTTTATCGAATTTCATCGTTCTGGAGTGTTCATTTCCTTTATTTTCATATTAGGTTCACTTGTTTTTATGTAATGATTTTCATCTGGAATGGTTATAAATCTCCATGATTGGAATTATATATTATTTGTGAACATAAATAATTGGTAATGGTCATTTCTATCATTTGGTTGCATGGAATGAGGAAGAATCAATAGGTGACCACCACTTCGATTATTCGGCAGTATATGAAATATTATGAACTAGTTTTGTCATATAACTTAATTATATTTACATATTCTTGTTCATGATTATTAATTAGGTTATAAAACATATATTATAGTCTGATTCACTGTTGAATATAGTTTCATGACCAGTAATGAGGAAGAAATTGATGAACGAAACTTCGTTGTCCATGAAGGTTATAAATCGGAACCCTATGGACATCGATTTCGTTTATAAAATAAAAGGAAGGGAGTAAAAATATTTATGATGGTTCTTCAATAAAAATGATATAAATCTAGTATATAGATGTTACTATATTTACCATGATCATTTGGACAGAGGAGGTGTGGGGAGAAAAATAAAAGAGATGAACTTGAAAATAAAGAAAAGTGAAGAGATCCCTTATGAAAATTCGGCAGCCTAACTGTGTCACTTAGAATTTCATAAAATCAAATGATGAGAAAAAAAGGGTATCTCATAATATTGAAATTAAAAGGACATTAAGAAGAAAAAATAAATCAAACCCAACATATGAGAAAGGAATTTAGAATAGCTAACATAAAAGAAGTGTCGACTTAATGAAGAGAATGAAGGATTCCCATACATTGTAGAATAACTCCTAGATCTTGAAGGATGGGACCTTGGGGGAATAGGGAACACTTGGGATGTTTAACATCCCTGACCCATAAGCCACTAGACAGGTGCTCCGAGTCGAATGGTTATATGACCTTAAGTGTGCCTCCTCGTACGCCAAAGGTTGCCGACTAGCAGTGAGGGTCTATGTAGTCAAGTGGGGAGACTATACCCCCTTATTATCAGAGTAAGCCGCAACAGAAACAACCTAATAGTGGAAAAAATTACCAATAACCAATAAAGAAGTACAAAAACAATTTCCAACAATAATTATTCCATGTCATACGACAAGTGCAAAATGAACAAAATCCCAAAATAAGACAACGACCAAATCCCCAAAATGGTATCGACTCCAAGTCTTGATCCTCCACCAAGTGCTACCCATGTCCACTCAGCTATCTAAAAAGGACCCTTTCCCTTATCCTGACCTGCAAACATGAAGTCAACTCGGGTACACAACGGCGGCCCGAGCATGGTGTGAGTACAACTCAGTAATCCAACACCGGTGGTGTCTAAAACATATCCAGTATAAACAGGTAGTGCATGCAAAAGGGGTATGAATGATAAATTCCAAGTAATTAATTAAGGTGCCATTTACATGTTCAAGGCTAAATCCATTAACACTTCCCTTACCATTCGTTTCACACCCATTATCATCACTTACCATTTCATCACATTTCCATGGGTTAATCACATTCATCATGTTACATGGGTCTAAGGCCAACAACCACATGAAACAGGGTAAACACATCGTTATCCTATATCACTAGGACTAACTCACTCATAGCAACCATATCCTCACCTCAAAGCCTCAGTCCGGGTGGATGCAACCGTTAGGAGAATAGTCCCTCAGTCCCCTTTCCTAACCCGTGCATTTGGGGTGGAGTTTAGAGCATCAGTATTCGCTCGACCCGTGGGCATATATCCTCAAGTAATACCCCACTCTACTAATCCATGTGAACATGCCTATATATAAGTAACCATCAACCATCCATCCATTGCCCATCGGCAAACATCATTCACAACAACCCACATGGGAAACCACATCTTTCCTTAACCCATTAACACATTACCATTTCACATCATTTAACCATTCACCCAATTCCCATGTGTTATGCCTATATAACTAAGAATTCCTTCCTAAACCCATAATCTGTCCCATTATGGTCTTTAATCAATTTACACATTAACTCATTTAACCTGTTCATCATTTCCATGAATCATCCATTCATTCCATTTCAAATAACCCTTTGATTAATACCCAGTCTAGGTGCATCACCTAACTTCTAATCCACGTCAACCAATCATGCTAACATATTCATCAAGGGATCTACCATTTATTACAATGATATCACTTGTTTAATAACAATCCCTAAACCCTAGAAAAGCCGGAAGATCCCATTGATCGACCTAATTTAGGTCATGTCAATCCCATCATATCACACGGCGATCTTGAGGGTTCCCATTTTCCATTTTAAACACCTCTCTTCTAAATCATGCCAAGGCTATCCAAACAGAACCAAGGAAAATCATGAACATGATTCAACATGCACAAAAACCCTAAATAACCATGGGATATAACTTGTATACCACCTACCTCGAATCTGCGGTTGATCGCACCCTCAATCGAGTCCTTAGAACTCAATTCGACCAACCCTTGGAGCTTAAACCTAGAAATCACCCAAAAGATAGGGTTTTAGGGTTTCGGAACAAGAGGGAGAGAAGAAACAAACCCTAAACCAAGAAAAGAAACAACGAGGAGACTAGACTTACCCGGAGCTTCAATCTGTAGCCAACGGCACCAAATATGCCTTAGAATCGAAGGAGATCGGTCTCTCGGAGCCTTTGGGTGATTTGGTTCGTGCCTAGGGTGGAGAGGGATGAAATGAGAGGAAATCCAGAGTGAGGTTTAAAAAGCACGAAGTGGAAATTTTTTAAATTTTCCATGTTTAAGTGGCTGCACGGTTTGTCCGCACAGTTTGGAAAACTGTGTGCAAACCGTGCACACGCCACTGCCCAAGGAAGGAGGAGACACCCGGTTTAGCCGCACTGTTTGTCAAACCGTAAGAAAACCATTCACTCTCTTCTTTCCAGAGAAGGGAGGGTCACACGGTTTTCCCTGGGCAGGCCGCACGGTTTGGCTGACCCTACGCAGGTCGTGCGTCTTGGTCTTCTTTGCCCAGACATCTCTTCTTCCATGCCCTGAGCCCCTGGAACACCCCCAAGGCCTCCCACACATTCAAGAAACCTTTTTAAGTCCCAAAATCAGGGGTTCATACCAAACCACAACAAAAACATACCTTTCTAAAAACGGGGATCTTACAACCACCCCACCTAATAACGGCTAGTCCTCGATCCGAGCGCCCAAGCCTCATTGCTCTGCCAAAGAGAAGAGTTCAGGCCACTGAGCCCCATATCGGATTCCCGCTCCCAAGTTTCTTCCTGAACCTTCCCATGTTTCCATAGTACTCACACTAATGGCACAACCTTTCCTCGGAAGACCTTTTCACTACGGTTCACCACATGAACTGAATGCTCCTCAAAGGACGCATCAGTCTCAAGCTCCACATCCTCAACATCAACCATGTGAGATGGGTTAGGGTGATACCGCCGAATCTGAGACACATGAAACACATCATGCATCCCACCATACCTCTTTGGAAGATCCAATATGTAAGCCACTAGTCCGATTCTCTCAACAATCTCAAAAGGTCCCACATACCTGGCTGCCAACTTGCCCTGCTTTCGAATCCGACGGTGACCCAACCTTCGCGACACCCGAAGGAACACTTTATCACCCACCCCAAACTCAAGAGGTCTACGCCTCCGATCTTCATATGACTTCTGCCTATTCTGAGCCGTAGCCATCCACTTCGTAATCAACTCAAACCTCTCCGAAGACTCCTACACAAGAAATGGCCCCAACAACTCAGATTCACCAGCCTCAAGCCCACACAATGGAGATCTTCATGGCCTTCTGTTGAGCGCCTAAAATGGTGCCATCTAAATCATAGCCTGAAAACTTTTGATGTAGGAAAACTCAACCAATGATAGATGTCTCTCCCATGAACCACCAAAGTTCAAGACAGAAGCTCTTAACATGTCTTCCAACACTTGGATCGTACGTTCCAACTGCCCGTCCGTCTGCAGGTGGAAACCCGTACTGAAAAACACCTGCGTACCAAGCGCCTTCAACAACCCTTGCCTGAAACGCGACGTGAAATGCCGATATCGATCTGAAACTACGGTCCACGGCACCCCATGCAACCACACTATCTCCCAAACATACATCTCACCTAACTGGTCGACTATATAGGTCTCTTGAATTGGTAAGAAATGAGCAAGTTTCGTTAACCAATCCACGACCACCCAAATTGCATCGTTCTTCCACAACATCCTCGGAAGACCCACGACAAAATCCATTGTTACATCATCCCACTTCTATTCCAGAATGAGAAATGGATGAAAAAAACCACCTGGGTGTTGATGCTCGGCCTTCACCTATTAACAGGTAAGACACTGTGCCCCAAAGCCCGCAATATCCTTCTTCATTCCGAGACACCAAAACTGCCTTCGGAGATCACGGTACATCTTGGTCAAACCAGGATGCACTGCCCACTTTGATGCATGGATCTCACACATCAACTCTTCCCGCACACACATTGGCACAACCACACGATCACGAACACGAGCAACACCATCCACACCGATGGCACAACTAGAAGGTAGCTCCCCACCTTTAAGCTTTTCCTTCATGATCAAACACTCAGGATCATTATGCTGACCTTCTTAACTTGACTCAAAAGCGTCGAATCCATCTTTCAAGAAGCAAGAGTGACCTAACCACTCTCCTCCTACACCTCTAGGTTCATTTCTTCAAACAAATTCATCACCTTCCACTCGGTGATGGACTCCTAAAAAATATGATTCTGAACCTTCCTGCTCAGAGCATCAGCAACATTGTTTCCCTTTCGCGGCATGTACACCAAATCAAATTCAAATGACTGGAGATATTCAACCCATCTTCTTTGCCGAAGATTCAGATCCCGCTGTGAGAAGATGTACTTTAAACTCTTACGATCGGTAAACATGGTAAATTTTTCCCCCAACAGATAGTGCCTCCAACACTTCATGGAGTACACTACTTCAGCCAACTCAAGGTCATGAGTGGGGTAGTTCCGCTCATGGGGTCTCAAATGCCTTGATCAGGATAGGTGCGGTCGTCAACTGCTTCTTCAACTCTTGAAAAGAATTCTCACAAGCCCCAGACCACTCGAACCTGATTCCCTTCTTGTTTAAGCCTGAGAGTGGTGCTTCCATGCGAGAGAAACCCGGAATGAACTTTTGGTAATACCCGACCAAACCCAGATAACTCCGAACATCAGAAAAATTCTTGGGCTGCTCCCAAGATACAACTTCCTACACTTTCACTGGATCCACAGACACTCCTATCTCCGAGAATATCACCCAGAAAATGCACCTCACCTATCCAGAATTGACACTTTGATAGCTTGGCGTATAACTGGTGCTCTCTTTGCGTACCTAAGAAGATGACAAGATATTGGGCATGATCGTCATGAGTTTTCGAGTACACTAAGATATCATCAAAAAATACAACCACAAAACGATCTATATAGGGATGAAAGATCTGGTTCATCAAATCTATAAACACTACCACTGCATTGGTCAAGCCGAAAGGAATTACCACAAAAGAAAACAACCCGTACCGACTTCGGAAAGCGGTCTGTGGTATGTCAGAAGACCTCACTCTCAACTGTTGATAACTCGAACTCATGTCAATTTTTTAAAACCCTAATGCACCCCTCAACTGATCAAACATGTCATCAATTCTTGGAAGAGGGTACCAATTATTCACTGTCATCTGATTCAACTTCCGATAGTCAACACACAGCCTCATCGACCCATCAGACTTCATAGAAAAAATCATGGGAGATCCCCAAGGAGACGTACTAGGACGGATAAACCCCTTATGCTCCAACTCCTCAATCTGATCCTTTAGTTCCTGGAGTTCTGCCAGTGCCATTCGGTATGGCGGAATTGAAACTGGCTCTGCTCCTGGAAGCAGCTCAATCGTGAACTCAACATCCCTCTCTCGTGGTAACCCCGAGAAATCCTCAAGAAACACGTCCTGGAATTGATCCAACAAAGGAGGGAAAAAATATTGTTCCCCTCTTTCATTATCAACAAGCAGGATACATGCCACTTGAGCCGTGAGTCCACTCATCTACTGACAAAACTGCCCCGCACGCCCTGCTCGAACATCCCATTCACCACGGTGAACATAAGAATCACCCTCAAGCGTCCTAAATGAAAATATATGACGATAACAATCTATGTGCACCCTATATAACAACAACGAATCCATTCCCAAGATTAGGTCAAAACCTGACATCTAGAGAACAAACATATCCCATAGAAAACGATACCCACCAACTTCCAAGGCGCATCCCTTGCACTGCTTGATATCCTCAACCCGCACTCCCAATGGAGTGTCAATAGACAAAACTCCACACACTCCCTCAGCAGGTAAACTCAGCACTACCACAAGTTTAGCATAGATGAAGGAGTGTGTGGCACCTGTTTCAAACAATGCACTAGAGAAAGTAGAAGCTACAAGGATCGTACCTCGAATAGTTGACAGTCTAGCCTCGCCGTCACCTGGCATAAACTGAACAGTCGGAAGCTAACATGTTCCTCTACCCTAGGATCCATCTTGGGAACCCTATGTCGCGTTGCCCTGTTAGCATGAGAGATCTTTCCCTAGAGTCCCACGTCCACCGCCCATGCCAGTACGGCCTGTGGAGCTCCAACTACATGCCAGATACGGGGCAACTGCTCCCCTTCCCGTACCTAGTACCTTCCTTTCACCATCATGCTCACCTACCTATTGAGGGTTCCTAAAGAACCCCTGTACATGCCCCATCCTACCGCACGAATGACACTCAACTAGAGGTTGAGGACACTGCCCATGCATATTCTTCTGCCTACCATACTGATAGTCGAACAATTGATTTCCACTCTAAGAGGATGAACCTTTATTCCAGCCACTTTGAACACTTCCACCATGCTGTGAGATCTCATGGCATTGCTTTCGACCTTCGGTAGCTCCACCGCTCATCTGTCCCACTAACACCACAATGCCACTACCCGAATCTCCCTTCAGGTTTCCTTCTAAGATCAGTTCCTGATATACTACCTATGCAAACCTCTTCAAGTAGAAGATGTTTACTTGAGACCTGATCTCATGTCTCGGCCCATCCTAGAAACACCTTCCTACTGCTGCCTCATCCCCTGCTAACACAGGAACAAAGCGTCTCAAATCAGTGAAGCGACTAGCATAGTCCATCACCGAGAGAGATCCCTAAGTCAGGATCATAAAATCTGCAGCCCGCTCCTATCTCAAGGTCTCTCGGTAGAAATGCCCTAGAAACCATTCCTAAAAAACCTTCCATGAAATTCCCTCAGCATACTCGATTTGAGAATGAATGTCCCACCAACGCCTCGTCTGGCCTTGCAACTTATAAGCGGCCAACTTCACCGTCTTTTCGACATGGGTCTCTAGACGATCCAGTATCATCCATACAGACTCTAACCAGTACTCTGATGCCTCTGTCCCACCCTCTCCAGTGAAATTCAGAGGGTGCTGCAGCTGGAACACCCAGGTCAGATCAAACATACTCGGTGCAACCCGCCCCGGGTTCTGATCGATCATTATCACAAGGAAAGCCAAGTTCTCTCGGAACGGGTCTTCTCTATCTTCATTGATCACCATATTTTCTTGCTCCTCTACTGGAGGAGTGTTCTCAGCAACATCCTCTCGTTTCCCAATGGGTAATCAACGTCGTGTTGGAATTTCTCTACAATTCCAAGCATGAGATTTTTAAACGCATACCACAAAACATTCACGAATTTATCAAAATCTCTTTACTAGCTACAACAACCCACTTTTCCTATACTAACCCAACAACATTTTCCAAATTTTTTTCAAACCCTATTACTCCATTAAACATCATTTAACCACTTATTTTATTTCATTCTTCTCATTATTTATTTGATTCATGAAATGAATAATGCATCATAATTTCCTGCCTCACACACCCACCTCATGCGTGTGTCTAATACAAAGTATGTCACCAATCTCCCTAGGTGCCTATAATGACGCATGAATTCCAATCCCAGTTCTGTTATGACCACGAGCCAAATATCATAAAACAGTCACATCAAACAAAATGTGGATCATCCAATGGTGAAATATCATCAACTATAACAACACACAACCAAGAACAACATTTCCCACCCAGGGTGACTTGGGTTTTCCCTCGTACATGGGTTAGCTACTCCCAATCACGATCTCATTACCATGGCCCGACATTTCTTAACCCTTAGCTACCAATTTCAAATAACAAGACCTCGGAGAAGGATAAGAAAGACCTCCTATGATACCACTTTGTAACGTCCCTGACCCAGAAGCCACTAAACTGGTGCTCCGAGCCGGGTGGTTACATGACCTTAAGCGCGCCTCCCCATACGCCAAAGGCTGGCGACTAGCAGCGGGGATCTATGTAGTCATGTGGGGAGACTATACCCCCTTATTATCAGAGTAAGACACAACAGAAACAACCAAATAGCAGAAACAATAATCAATAACCATGAAATAAGTACAACAACCATTTCCAACAATAAATATTCCATGTCATACTACAAGTGCTAAAGTGAACAAAAGCCCAAAATAAGACAACGACCAAATCCCCAAAATGGTCCCGACTCCAAGTCTGGATCCTCCACTAAGTGCTACGCATGTCCACTCAGCTATCAAGCAAGGACCCTTACCATTATCCTGACCGAAAAACATGAAGTCTGGTCGGGTACCCAACGGCAGCCCAAGTAGGGTGTGAGTACAACTTAGTAGGCCACCACCAACGGTGTCTACAAAATATCCAGTATAAATAGGTAGTGCATGAAAAATGGGTATGAATGATAAATTCCAAGTAATTAATTAAGGTTCCATTTACCAGTTCATAGCTAAAGCCATTACCACTTCCCTTACCATTCATTTCACACCAATTATCATCACTTACCAATTATCATCACATTTCCATGGGTTAATCAAATTCATAATGTTACATGGGTTTAAGGCCAAAAACCACATGCAATAGGGTAAACACATCATTGTCCTATCTTACTAGGACTGAGTCCCTCATAGCAACCATATCCTCACCTTGAAGCCTCAGTCAGGGTGGATGCAACCGTTAGGAGAATAGACCCTCAGTCCCCTTTCCTATACCGTTCATTTAGGGTGGAGTTGAGAGCATCAGTCTTCGCTCGACCCGTGGGCGTAGATCCTTAAGTCATACCCCACTATACCAAGCCATGTGCACATGCTTATATATAAGTAATCATCAACCAACCATCCATTTCCCATCGGCAAACATCATTCACAACAACCCACATGGGAAACCACATCTTGCCTTAACCAATTATCACATTACCATTTCACATCATTTAACCATTCACCCAATTACCATGTTTTATTCCTATCTCACTAATCATTCCATCCTAGACCCATAATCTATCCCATTATGGTCTTTAATCAATTTACACATTAACCCATTTCACTAGTTCATCATTTCCATGAATTAACCATTCATTCCATTTCAAATAACACTTTAATTAATACCAAGTCTAGGTGCATCACCTAAATTCTATTCCACGTCATCCAATCATGCCAACATATTAATCAAGGGATCTAGTATTTATCACAACAAGATCAATTGTTTAATAACAATCCCTAAACCTGGTAAAAGCCCGCACATCCCATGGATGGCCCTAATTTAGGACAAGTCAATCCCAACACATCCCATGGGGATCATGAGGGTTCCCATTTTCCATTATAACCACCTTGCTTCTCAAACATGCCAAGGCTATCCAAACATAACTAAGGAAAAAACACGATTTAACATGCACAAAAACCCTAAATAACCATGGGATGTAACTTGTAGGCCACTTACCTCGAATCCGCTGTTGAACGCACCCTCAATCGAGTCCTTAGACCTCGATTCGACCAACCCTTGTAAATTCAACCTAGAACTCACCCAAAAGATAGAATTTTAGGGTTTCAGAACAAGAGGAAGAGGAGACACAAACCCTAAACCAAGAAAAAAACCAAGGAGGAGATTAGCCTTACCCGGAGCTTCAATCCGCAACCAACGACACCAAAAACGCCTTAGAATCAAAGGAGATCAGTCTCTTGGAGCCTTTGGGTGATTTGGTTCCTGCCTAGGATAGAGAGGGAGGAAGTGAGTGGAAATCCTGAGTGAGGTTTAAAAATCCCGGAGTGGCAATTTTGTAAATTTCTCCAACTTTAAGTGGCTGCACAGTTTGTCCGCACGATTTGGAAAACCGTGTAAAAATCGTGCACATGCCACTGCCCGAGGAAGGAGGAGACACACGGTTTAGTTGCACAGTTTGGCAAACTGTGCGCAAACCGTGCGCTCGCTTCTCTCCAGAGGATGGAGGGACGCATGGTTTCACCTCTATAGGACACACAGTCTGGATGACTGTGCGCAGGTCGTGCGGCTTGGACTTCATTGCCCAGACCTCCCTTCTCCCGTGCCCTGAGCCCCTGGAACACTCCCAAGGCCTCTCAGACTTTGAAGAAGCCTTTTTAAGTCCCAAAAGCAAGGGTTCAACCCAAAGCACAACAAAAACATACCATTCCAAAAACTGGGATCTTAAAGGATGACTCCTAGAGAGGTACAACCACCAGAGCTTCGAGGATGAGGAATTTTTAATTAAAGAAAATGAAGGGAGGAGTCTGTATTTATAGAAAAAGAGAGGTTATTGTCTAATAATTTTAAAGGGACACCTCATTAGTGGGTTTTTCCAAACCATGGGCTTGCCCATTGTATTTGCCCATGGTTTAACCCACTTGGGACACCTCATGTAATAAGTTACTATACCCAAGTTGACCATACTTTTACATTAATTTATTACATCATTATGATGTCATTAATCTACTGAAAACTCAAAAATATATTTTTACTATTCATGAAAAATTCATGTATTTTAGAAAAATCCCATAAATTCACCCCTACTATTTTTCAACGTGTATAATTCAAAAGTGAAATCTATTTTTCAATAATAATTTACTAAATATTAGTAATTTAATTTTTATATAAAATCATACTTAATTCCAAAATTAACAGATCTAATTCTACAACTACTTCTTTATCACAATGAAAACTTAATCAAGATGTTATTATCGTATATCCTTATGAAAATAAAATAATAATAATATTTACTATTCATTAGGTCCATATTAATATTCATATTACTATTCATAAGGGTATGTTACTATTCACTAAAAAATCAAGTTTTTTCTATCGGACTCCAAATGACTTACTGAACACAAATCTAGATGACCAGTTTTCAAAATTCAAAGCATTGAAAGGGAAAAGTTGTGTTTTTTTACCTATATTATAAAATTTTATTCTTTATTTATTTCCAAAACCTTGGGGTGTTACAATGAATAACCCACCTAAATAAAGGGGGTATGGTGAGTTCCTCATCCCACATCACCAGACCTAAGTAGATTCTAAATCATTTATTTGCTATTTTTTCCCATATGAGACACATATCATGTAGTGTTATTCGTGAAGCTCCCTTGTTTCTACAATAATTGGGTAACTAATAGTGTTTAACTTCTATTTATAAAATTCTATGAGTTTTTTTATTTTATACATTGGAAAAATACAATAGCTGAAGAGGCTGAGAGAGTTGACCAGAGTGAATGATTTTTTCTGAACATAAGAAGTTCAAATTATTTCTTTCATTAAAATTTCTAATAGTTTATTTTATGTTATAATGTTATTCCCAATAGGCATACATACTAGTTTATTTTATCTATTAAAATAATATTATATAATTTTCATTATTTTAAAATGTATAACACCCTTCATAAACTAATTAGGGATTAAATGATTCCCCCAATATTCACTATATAATCTATGATGTTAAAAAATGACAACATACTCAAAGTACGAATTATACTTCAGATCATTCCCATGTAATTCATGTGTAAAAGGAATATTTTATAAAATAACATATATTAAGACTACATTGATATGGTGTTCTGATTGATGTTAATTCCCTCAATAAAAAAAATCATCAACCACTCACCATGTTCTATCCATATACCAATTTAGGTAAATGCATTATATCTTCATGATGTGTAAACATTACTAAGGGAGAGTCCATACATTCATGAATATATGTAAAAATAAAATAATATCTATAAATATGGATATATACCAGATCTGATGATAATAAATTGCACATTCCTATTTAATGGATCAACAACCAAAAATCTATAATGGCAGAATATGGATTGGAGAATTCCTATTAAGGGCAGTATCAATAAAGAAGCGATTTATGTATATTTTTTATATGAATTGGAAAATAAATTAAAATAAAATTAGGGTATTGAGAATTTATAAATCTTTTTTGGGTGTCATTAAAAAATATAAACAAAATTTCTATCCTCATCACGAAACTCCTCAATCATTGGATACCATAGAGAGAGAAGATCCACCTAGAACATGGAAATGTGTGAATACGTTTTTAGGATATAAAAAAAGGCACTAGAGATCCTATAATTGGATTAATGTATGATGATTTCCTACACTCAAAATATGTCGTGGGTGATCGTAGTTTAACAACTTTAATGGTTTGAGAATAAAAAATATAATTTCGAAATTCAATAGAGAATGGGTCCCTCTAACTAATGACTATCAAGTTTGATAACTATATGAACATATTTGAGTACCGTTTAGATATTTATTGACAGAAAGAGTTCAAATGGGATTTGATACTAAATAGTAGATGGGTATCCCCTATAAATATTGGTGTATACTAAAGAATCATATATGGATTCCCACATTTTATTACATAACTTTACATGACATTTTAGAAACAAAGGATATTTTAATGTTTAGTGTCGTGGGAATAAGGTACATAAAACATGGGAAACTAAAACATTATTATACTACACATGAAAGTATTATTAAAGGATTATTCTAAGAAAATTTATTTTAACACATTACCTAGGGACATAAATTATGGAAAAGGGTGACCGGAAGGCCTGGTATGGGAAAACAATTGAAATAGTTTACTAGTGAACTTGAGCGATAGATTTAAGAACATTAGAAAATTCAAAAAATAAGGATAAATTGGAATAAAATACTAATAATAAAATGAATAATAACATTAAAATGTGGATAAAATTTTTAATTTAGTCATTCATATGCATATCACCAAGTTCTATCCATGAGGTCTTATTAAAATTAACAAGGTTATTCACCAAAGTGTCATTAAACATATATTGTCTAGAGATTAATTTTCATTACCCAATGTATTACAATGATATCAATGTTCAACATTAATATGTATTTTTATTCATGTGATCTATATGTATCATAATATATAATCTTATAAATAACCAATAGAGAATAAAAGGAGTGAGTCTCATACTAATACTGTTTAAATTTAAAAAGTGCTTATAAATATGATCATTATGTATATTATAACCCATAGATTGTAGATAAAGGTTTTATGTATGATAATTAAAAAATAAAATATATAATTCTTATGTATTTATTTATAACCCTATAAATGAAATAGGTTTGGGTATTAACATAAATAAAAGAAATTAATATCTCATGAAAAAGAGAGATATTTTGATACAACAATTCTGTAGCATAACAACTATGAAACTTGGGTTTGGAAAACATTAAAAAGAGATGGTAAAAGGATCTACCATTAATAAATGACTCATAATAAAGTATAGAGAATTAATAAAACATAAATAATAACATGGTAATGAAATTATAAAGATATATCACATAAAAGCGAACCTAAAAGGAAAATAGAGGTTAGATTCTTCTATTAACTTGAAGAGTAACCTCTAAAAAACTATGATCCGGGCCTTTGGGGGATTGAGGAAACCGTGGGATGACTCCTTGGTAGGAAATACTATTAGATCTTAGAGGTGAATTATATTTTAATTTATGGAAACTTTGGAATTTTTGGGTAATTATATCAAAAGAGAAGGACTTTTTTAATAATTTCTTATGACACCTCATTAGTTATATTTTCAAAACCATGGTATTACTTATAGTATTTTCCCATGGTAATTAAAATATATAAAAATTATTGAGTTATTTTAATTCATATTATTAGAAAATAATTTTAAATTAATTATTACAACATTATTACCTACCTATGATGTTATTAAACATACCAAAAACTCAAATAATATTTTTACTATTCGTGAAAAACTAAAGTATTTTATTAAATTCTCATAAATTCTCCATAACCTAATATATACATTTTGAATTAAAAATTTTATTTATTTTAAACTAATAAATATCTATATATGATAATTTATTCCTTAAACTAAATAAATACTCATTTATTAAAAAAAATAATTGATATAAAATACATAGTAACATGCATAGAGAATATGTTATACTTGAAATAAAATTATTTTATCATTAGTAATTAAAAAGGAGAGGTTTACACCCAAAAATATATTTATCAAATTCCATCACAATTATTAATCAAAACTATTATTATTATGGATTTTATGAAATAATAATTTTATTTAAAATGTTGAATTATATTTTATCTAATTGGGGATTTGACAAATAACCCCAAGAAACACCCACATATTGCCAAAGGGTAAGGTGTTGGATGGTTATGGACTCTTAGGAGGGATAAAATAAAATCTCATTAGTGGTAATAAACACTAACAATGACTTATATCAAATGTGATTTCATTTAATCTTAACAAGTTGAACCTATAATTGGGCTGCATCAAGAGTGAAGCCTTGTGAAGCTAACACATTCCCGAGTTCTGAAAAGTGGGATTTATATTGCCAAAAATTTGTGGATGAGTGATTTAAATTTTTTTTGTATTAATTATCCATAATAATTTCTATTTATAAAAAATAATTACAATGTTAAAATTTATCGTTCATTCCAAAGGTCATATTATCCAACGGTCATATAAAAGTTAGGACATGATAGTTGCATATCATTAATACTTATATATTTGTATTGATTGTGTAACTCTAAAACATATATTTTCTGCAACGAAAATATTATTCAAAAAATTGAGTCATTAAATTCATCCCCCCAAGAAATTTTTTCCTCAAAATTTTAACTCATACCCTAAGAAAAGAAATGGTGTGGGTATTTATATGTTATAGTTTCCTATAGTTACCTTGTGAATTCTTTATATTCTTCATTACTCCACAACACATTAACATGGTGGGTAGTCATATTTCCAAGAAGCTTGTCTTTATGATCCATTATTTCCATTGGATAATCCTCCTTAGAAAGGTCGTTGTGTAGTTGTACTTCCTCTTGATTTAGTCCAAGTGAGGGGTCAGGTATGTACATATTCAAGAGGGAAATGTGGAATACATCATGAAAATAATTCATGTTTACAGTAATTTCATGTCGATTTTCCACTTCTCCTAGGAGCTAATGGATTTCATTGGGGGCAATGTACCTAGGGTTGAGATTCACTTTCTTTCCATAATGCATGACTCTCTTCCATGGAGAAATTCAAAGGAAGACCATGTCACCAACATCAAACTCCATGCCCCTTTTACTATTTTTTACAAATATATTCTTCCGAATCTATGAATCCTTAATGTGTTGTTTGATGGAATTAACCATTTTGTCATCTCATGCATAGGATAAGGCTCAAAAACCAATATTTCACCACCTTAATCCTGATAAGTTGGATTTCTACATCTCTTTCCATATAGAGATTCATAGGGATCCATTTTAATGCAAGATTGGAATCAGTTTTTGTAAGATAAGTCATCTAATAGGATATATTGATACCATCCATCTTTAGATTCCATAGAGATTGTATTAAGAATTTCCTTGACTATTTGAATAGTAATATCATATTATTCATCAGTTTAGGGGTGATAAGGAAAAAAAATCAATTCTGTAATCAATGCATGTTGAAAAATTCTATAAAATTTTAATTTTGAATCTCAAATCTTGATCAGATACAATAGAGAGTGGATTCCCATGATGCCTTACCACTTCCCTCACATAATTCCAAGAATGTTTAACTTGATAGACATCATCTCGAATAAAGATAAAATGGTAAAACAAGGTGATATAGTCTACCATAACCCATGTCACATTATTTCCTTTGAAATTTCTCGTTATACCAGTGAAAGAGTCCATAGGGATATTTTCATGGTTCCTTAATAGTATATGAAGTGGTTGTGATAAAAATTGAAGAAGTTATCGCTCTACCTTCACTTTCTAACACTCCAGAAACCATGAATTATAGTCAGCTGAATCCCTTTTCATGTTATCCCACCAAATTGATCATGAAGTTCCCTATACATTTTCATGCATCTAAGACATATATACAATGTAGAGTTATGTGTTTCATCCACCAAAACCTTATTTATTTTGTAAATATATAAAACACATAGCCTTGTATGAAATTTCAGCACACCTTCTCAATAAATATTTAACTCTAGAAACATCCCATCCTTCACTACTCAAAATTCTTCTATAATAATGGGTAATTTTTCTAAGATTTCAAGATATTCAATAAAAATTATGGTTGAGTAATAATTATGGATATTGATGATGATTCCAATTCCCTTACAATCTTCATGTCCCGTTTGACTATGTGGTTGATAAAGGGATCTACTTGAATCCCCACCATTTCCATTACAATTGGGTCCTTATCACATAATGGATCAGTGACTTTCTTTCTCTTCCATGATGATAATAAATTTAAAAATCGTTGTCTTTAAGAAGTTTCAATCATATCTAATGTATCATGTCCAATTAATTTTATGTGAAAATATAATTTATTCTTTGATAGTATGTTATATATATCACACATCTCCCCATAATGATAGTGCATCCATATCGTTAGAGAAAAACACCCATTGCTAGTTCCAGATCATGTGTAGGTTAGTTATTCTCATGAGGCGACAATGGTCAATATGCATAATCAAACACCCTATCATTTTTCATTAGGACACAACCAATACCATTCAACGATGCCTCGCTAAAAATAAAAAACACTTCTCAAATAGAAGGTAAGTTGACAAGGGAGGAGTAACCAATCACATATTCACCTCTTTGAAACATTCTTAACACTCATTTTTTCTAATAAACTTTAACCCTTTTTTAGTTAACATTATTAATGGGATATAAATTCATGAATTTTTTTTCAAAAACATCATATAATATCACTTAAATCAAAAGAAACTAAAACTATGAGTTAATATGAAAGATGATGCCACTCCTCTATAACCCATGTCTTTACAGAGTCAATTGAGAATCCATTATTGGTTGAAGTGTTCCCCAAGAAAGAAACTTGTTTAACAAAAAATCACATTTTCAGAAATTTCCAAATCCAGTCCTTACGTAGAGTTTACAAAATAACCCTTAGATGGTCATTGTTATAATCATGAATTTGGGAATATATTGGAATATTTTCAATAAAAACTTCCAAAATGTTATTTAGCTAGACCATACTAACATTATTCATCAAATCCATAAATATATATTGTCCATTAATAAAAAATTATGAAAAAAACAGAAACATAATTCTTATATATCAATATAAAGGTAGTTTTTAGAATAAATTCTTCCTTAAACCCAATTTTATGATAACCAAAACGAAGATGATCTTGAAGAAGAATTAAGCTGCACAAATCTGGTAAAAAACTCATAAAATATAGGAAGAGGGTATTTGTTCTTCGTTGTGATCACATTTAGTTCTCTATAACCAATGCGTAGATGCATTGATCTATATTTCTTATTCATAATGTGAATAGGTACTTCCCTAGGAGACTCACTTCTTTAGATGAACCCCATCTCTGAAAAATCTTATAGTTTTTCTTTAATTCTTTTAGCTCGACATTTTCCATTCTATGCAGGGGCTTCGACATTGGATGGGATACAAATAGGATTTCAATGGAAAACTCTACCTCTCTATCAAGGTGAGGACCATGTAACTCCCCATGAAATATTTCATTGTATTCATTAAAAATGTGGAAAATATATATCCTTATACGCTCAAATCCATCCTCATCTTCACTAATCATCTCCATAGATAATAATATATGACGTTCTTTATGAAAATGATTATGTTAAGATATATATCTTTGGAAGATTACTATTGGTCTTCCATTCAAGACTATTAAGATTTCCTTGCTTCTACTTTTTATCATATCCTTATACTCTGAGATATAGTCTATCCCTAGTACAATTTTGAATTACAATGTGGGAATAAATAATATATTTTCAAAAAGATTTTTCTCACTAATGGAAACACATGAGCTTCTAAAATAATTTGATGCATGTATACTTCTTCTAGGAGTTTGGGCTGATAACTACACTCTATGTAATTGAAGGAGTGAATCTATATTCTTTCAATACATAGAGGAAATAAAAGAATGTGTTGAACTAAAATCAAACAAATTACTTCCCAGTTGTGAGAGAATAAAGAGACAAATAGTCACAAGATCATTCGAAGAATAACATTGGCCATTTTGGTAGAAAAATTTTGATTCTGCTCCATTGGCTGATGATGAGGTTGAAAGTGGTTCCCCTACAATGCCCATACATTTATACATGGATTGAAAAATTCCCAAATCAATACAAAAATCAAGAATTGGACATCAGGTAGGGAATGCACCATCTTCCATTTTCTTTAGTGTTGGAAATATTTGGATTCACCTAACAATGATAGTTTCGAGCACTATGGAATACTCTACTACAATTATAACACTTTCTGATCCTGATAAGGATGTTTTCTGAATACTTCTTACTATATTTGTTGCATTTGGAATGTTTCACATCCATTCATGGTATTTATTGTTCAATTCTCCACCCCATGTTTTTCTCTAAGGATTTACTCATCCCAATTTATTTGATATACCATTACATCTCACCAAACCCTAGTTCGACCTTCATAGCACTCCATACAATCTCCTCATAGATTTCATAGCATTAGTTGGCTAGATTCTTCCATAGATGTTTTCTTATTACACCAATGAATCTATAAACCTTTCCATTAGGAAATATGAAAAATATTTAGGTTTAATATGAACGCCTTGTTATGTTAATCTAATAACTAACAACAGATTCATTTTCTTTATTCTTTAGTTCAAGGAATTAATTCTCCATTTTTCTCTCTTCGAATGAGGGAAATACTTATTAGTGAAGTTCCATTTGAACACTTCCCACTCAATAACATCAATATCACCTCATGGCCTACTTTTTTTAATCAGTTCCCACCACTGAATAGCTTCATCCTCTCAACAGTAAATATTCAGGGTTACATTATCTTATTCTGAATGATGGTGTATAGAAAATATATTTTCTATAGAGCATATCCATTGTTCTACAATCAATGGGATGGTATATCCACTGAACTTTGGTGGTTAGTGACACATAAAGGGCACAAGGGAATGTTGTTCCTTTCAGGTTGAAACCAGTCTCTTGTCTTGATTATTGTTATTTCCAATCACATGAGTGAGTTGATTAATCATTATCATGAAGGTTTACATTTCGGCTTCCATTGGATGTCCATCGGTGCCTGGTCCATTTCACTCACCATTATAGTGGTTTATCCAATTTCCCACAATTTTCTAAATGATGAAAACAATAGTGAGAAATGGGATTAATTTAAAAATATTATAATTATGAGTTATTTATTATGTCAAATACCATCATTCTTAATCATTTATTTCGTTAAATGTTTTTTAATTATTTTCTGAAATCGTTCATTGTGGTTCAAAAAATTCTTGTGTTTAACAAAACATATCCCCTAAGAGTGTTAAACCAATATTAATGTAAGTACCATGTTCATGCACTATTACCTATTCATGTCTTCCTCATAGCGTTGTTTTTGGTTTTTACAAGTATATATGTCTATTCTATAGCCACATCCACTTGTTCTTATCCAGAACATGATATATTTATTCAGAAACTGCTTACATTATATTTCACCAAAATTCCTTGATGATTTCCCATATTTAATATTTTATATATGATTATTCATAATTTTTTAAAATCCTGATTTCCAAAATATATATACTAACCATGGATATCAACTATATCATCCTACCACTTATTAAAATAACAATACAATTCATTTTACAAAAAATGATTTTCAAAGTATAGTTCCTTTGAAATAAGGTACATAACAAATGAAAATGTAAAAAATTATTATATCCCATATGAAAGGATTAATCAATTTGAATTCAACATATATATGATTCATCTCATTACCTGGGGATGTACATCAATAGAAAGGGTCAACAAAATGCTCTATAAGGTAATTCAAGGGAAATAGTTTACACGTGAAGTTGAGCGATATAAATATAGACATGAGGAATATTATAAAGGTATGACAAATAGGTATATAAAATCCATAAATACTTTAACCATAACATTAAAATGTATCTACAACATTTATTTTAGGTATTAAAAAGAATATAACCATCGTCCATCGCCAAAGTATCATTAAAATTGCCAAGGTTATTCACCATGGTATCATAATATTTTCATCTCTATAGATTAATTTTCTTTTCCAAATGCATTATAGTGATTTCAAAGGACACACAAAATATTTATTTATTTTAATGTTATCCACATATATAATAATCAAAGATATTATAAATAACCCATAAAGAATAAAATAAATTGGTTTCTTATCAAAATCATTGTATTTAAAAAAGATTGTAAAACCATCATCATTTTGTAAATTATAACACACATAAGTGCAATGATGGTTTTATGTATGCCAATTACAGAATAAAATAAATAGTTTTTATTTATTTATAAATACCCTTTGAAATTGATGTAATTTTCATATTCACCAACAGAAAATAAAAGCATTTATTGAAAAAATAGGGATATTTTGAGACGAATATTTTTAGAAAAACTACTATGAAACATAGTTTTTGAAGACATTAAAAATAGATGGAAAAATGGTCTCCCATTAATAAATAAATCCTAATACAATAAAAGAATAGAATAAAATTGAAATGAGTTCCTGGTATGGTAATTGGAAAGAGATACCTCATAATGGAGACCAGGAATGGAATGAAGAGAAGTTGAGAATTCCATTACCTTAAAGAGTAACTTCTAAAACACTAGAATCAAGACCACGGGAAATTGAAAATACCTTAAAATGAATCCTTGGGAGGAATGATATTAATAAATTGAATTAGTTATTTATAAATACAAGGAAATGATGTAACATGAGGGTATTTTTATAAAAAGGTATGGGTTTTTTATTAATTTCATGTGACACCATATTTGTGGTATTTTCCAAACCATGGGCTTTCTCAAGGTATTTTTCCTTGTATTGTCCAATTAGAATACATAGTGAGTTAATTTAACACATAATAGTCTACAATTGTTTTAAATTAATCATTACTCCGTTATGATATTCTTTGATGTCATTAAACATACCGAAACACTCAAAAAAAAATTCACACTACATGAAAAAATAAATTATTTTATAAAACTGTCATAAATTTATGGACTCCAAATATCGACCTTAAGATTTAAAAAATGAATTTTATATTTAAAAATAAACCTATAAATCTTATATGATTATTATTTATCAATTAAAATAATAATTTAATTAAAATAATTGTTGATAGAAAACCAATAGTAACTTGCATAGTAAAAATTATGAAACATTAAATAAAATTATTCTTTCATTAGTTGTTGAAAAGAAATGTTTTTTATTACCTAATTTAATTATAATAAACATTATTTATAAATAATTATTTTAATATAGTGATAAAAAATTAAGATAAAAATAATTAATTAAATTCCATCACGATTTTAATGAAACACTATTCATAAAACGAAAATTATGAAATAAAATTTTTATTTAACGAATGAGATTACATTTTTAGTGACTAGGGACTTGACAAATAACCACTTAAAATCCCCTCAGACTAGGGTAAGGTTTGAGATGGTGATGAAATGTGGGGTGCTTGCGATAACATCACCTGAGTGGTCATCTCCACTAACATGAACATATCCCTTAGATTATTTTGTTCAGGTCTGACATGTTGAAGACCAAATTTTACTTGGTCCATAAGGACTAATAGTGATGATAACTTCTTCCCATGCTCAAAAAATGGGCCTCATGTGGACCGATTCTACTTGATGTGTAGATCGACTCCTCTCTTTTCTTTAATTATCTATTATAATTTCAATTTATAAAAAATAAATATAACATAAAAAATATTACATATTTCAACGGTTATATGACATTCAAATACTAATAGTCACCTTAAATATGTACTTATATATTTTTATTTATTTATTTATAGTAAAACATACATTTTTTGAAACAAAATAATATTCAAATGTTCAGGTAAAACCATTCATAGTGTGTTGAATGAAATAACTCACAAATGGGAGAACGAATATTTGGAATTATTAATATTATCCAATGTAGAATCCATTTAAATGAAAATAATGATTAGGGTTTATGTGATTAAACAATTATCTCACATTTAATATATGATTGAGGAGTAAATAAACACTTATTACAGAGGTAAAATTCCTTCAAACCACCTCAAACATGATTTTTTAGTGGCTCAAACTATATTGTTGCTGCATCAAAGACTACATCAAAATTACAAAAATTGGGGAGACAATGCATCCACCAATTATGAGAGATTATTACATGATAAAAAAGATGATAATGTGGATTTGGATAAACAACAATGTAATATTAATGAATCTATATTTTAATATGTGGATATCCAAATAAAATATGGGATTCTTCTTCCTCCTAAAATTTTACATTCAATAAGATATTAGTGTGATGAATATGGAGGCATATCTTCCATTATTGTAATCCATGTTTATCAAATTAGTATATGACATTTGTATTCATCCTAGACTTTTAATCTCATATTTATATAGGGGTTGTGAATATCAAGAATCATTTACCATAATTGTATTACACGGTTAGTTTATTAGGATACACTCAGTATAATGAAAATCCATAGGGTAATTTTCAGATTATAGATTCCAATGTGAAAATTAGATCAAGTACCATGAAATTACACCATCTGTAATTATTCACGGATCATTTAAACTGAAATCTATGATTAATAGAGGTGTGTTGTAACAATTTAATATATATTGGAACCCCGAAATAATAGGTCAAATTTTTATTAAATTGAATTGTTGAAATTATAATTTTTATGCCTCATTAAGTTTGCAATAATGTTTACATAAGATATATATAGGAAAATTAATATCAGGAAGGTAGTAAAAGTTCACTCTAGGTTTTCTTATACAATTATATTTAGTATTGAATCATAGGGAGAAAAGA
Organism: Viscum album; assembly: GCA_963277665.1. NCBI lineage: Eukaryota > Viridiplantae > Streptophyta > Magnoliopsida > Santalales > Viscaceae > Viscum > Viscum album. The sequence goes on from OY728166.1 coordinate 52,692,502, forward strand.
CCCAACATTTTCCTAGTATTATAAATATATTTATTTGATGAGTATAATTAATATTACTTTTATAAGTTTCAAGATATCCAAGTTGGACTAGTATTTAGATTGTTCATAGTTGAAGGGTATTGATCAAAAATTAAGGACTTATAAAAATAAATGTAAAGGTGTAAACCATATGTGAACATCTTCACTATAAAACCATATGTTTTTTACATATGAAAGTGTGTTTAATATCTTATGAGACATACAATACCGTGAATAAAAGACCATGAAATATTATTATATAAATTTGAACATTAAAACCTATCCATTGAATTAATGGTTAACAATAGTATTAACTTATTTATGAAATATATGTAATGTTATAATCAATATAAATCTATTAATAAATGAATAGAGATAAAGAACACAACATCTACTAAAGACATTTTTATTCATGAAAAATATTCTTTTATATAGTATATTTTTTTGAAAATATTATAATTATTTTTAAAAAATTATATATAATTAATTAAATAAAATTTATTTAAAATTTTTCTATGTGTAATTTTTTACAATTTGCAGAAATGAGAAATTTTTATATGAATAGTGAAAATTGATGATATTTATTAAAAAAATTCATTTCATTTAAAATGATTTTGTTTCAAAAATTAATTAAAAAGTAACATTAGATATATAATTATAATATTTTCCAACTTAGGTCACTATATTCAATTTTATGTTCACTTTTTATTAAAAACCCATTATAATCATAAAAAAGTCATTGGAAAATTGTTTCCATCGCATCTACTGGTTTATTTTTAAATTAAATTAGACAATTTCTATGATTTTAATTTCCAAAAATGGATTCCATATTATGAATCATCTTTATTACATTTAAATAAAATGTTAAACAGAATTTTTGATCATAATGACTAGTAAAAATATAATAAAATAATTACCAATGTTATAGTTTAATTGGTTTTATCGAGTGTTTGAAATAAATATATAGTGTTTAAAATTTTATAAACACTAGTTAAAAATATTTTTTATTATCATATTTAAAACTTATATCATTGTTTTTTAATGATCCATATTAGAACCTTTGGGATAGTGTAAAACATTGGTATAAATGTTTTCCTTTCAAAACATCCATGTGTGTCTTCTACCCCACTTATAAAAAGGAACCCACTCTTGTATACACATATTATATAAAATGAATTTATTTGATCCATATACTAGTGAAATAACTTTCTTAATTTCATAAAAACTCCTATAATCTTTTTTATTTGTAATAAAATAGTTGGTGACTTTATGTATAATCTTAAATAGGTGTTCTGAAGAAGTGGTGTTGTTCTTAACTGAACAACACTTTTTTTTCATTAAGCTCCTTAAAATGACATTCAATAATGATGATGTAATTACATAAGTATCTAAAATATAATAATATGTTATTATTTCATTTTTTTATCTTAAATAAATCAACATTTATATATATTGGAAAATAAAACCAACATTCGTGTGTACAGAAGATTTCCACCATAAGAACAGATTTAATTCATTTTCCATCATCACCTCTAATGGTTGTTCATAACGATTAATTTTCTATGTATTTATAATACTAAAGAGATTTTAATTTTTATTTATAATTAATATATCATAAACATTCTATCCTGACAATACATGTAAAAATAATAACATTGTTTGTGATTATGATGTACCACCTCATCACAAATAGATGTTATTTATTTTTTTATTACCACATTACATGGATGGTATATGTAAATTTATTTATAGATATAACGTGGTAATTAATATATAATGGTAATTATTTAATGTGAAATTAATTTTAACCTTTTATCCATCATGTTCGTTGATAAAATTAAAATGATTCTTATATTTATGTACAACATAGTATATGCATGATTTTAATGTAGTTCATTACAAATAAACATACTTCGTGTTTGGTTATAAATGTATAATTAAAATATTCAAATCATAATTATTACATGATTATATTTCTTGATATTATGGATCAATGACATCTTTTTCGACCCTCAACAAACAAATTACATTTTGAAATTATTTACTGAGAATCCTCAAAACAAATATCATAGAAGTAAACGATTAATCAATTAAATATATAATTAAAATAAATAAATAAATTAGATTAAGTATTGGGAATTAAAATTTTATTGATATAACAAATATTTCATATATGTTTATTATACAAGAGATAAAATACTAACATGACAATGTATGTACTAGAAAAGGGATTCATCCAAAAACATGCTTCTTTGAGACACATGAATTTTTATATACCTAATTTTGTAAGGGTGTATATAATGACTATTTACATATAATATCAAGAATCCTTACTAAATATTCAATTCTGAAAATAAAATTAATTACATCATTCAATTGAGTTATGACCCAAATGTAACCAATGTGGTATGGGTTTATGTTTCATATATCACATTAATTGATATTATTTATTAATAAATTTTCATTATTGGAAAATATATTATATTGGTCTACTGAAAAACTATAATTTTAAAAGTCATTTGTTAATCATGAAATTTTTATGTAATAGAAAAAGTTTCCTTTTACTGGTACTCCAAATTATCGAGATTTTTTTTAAACATGACCTAATTTTAGTCTTTGATAAAAAAAATTCCTTCCTATCCTTGTTTACAAATAATATTTTCAAAAATATTTTTAATATTTTCCAAGTAATTTATTAAATAAATTTTTATGCAATTTTTATTTTTATAAAATATTTTGAAATTAATCTTCATTTCTTTTTCTTATCTGAATTCTTCAAAACTATTTATACAATAGTGTAAATGGAATTTTTCAACATATAAAACATGTATATAATTACACATCCATATGACCACTAAATATAATGAAACTTACATTATAAGTTCACATGGTTAATTATTAAATAAACAAACTTCTATAATATTATATAAATTTTAACATTTTTACGATGTAATATTAATGTGAAGGTTATGTATCTTAAAAAAATAATACATGTGAACTTTTAATGAAATTCTCATCAATGATGATAAACTTTAAGGTTATAAATTGATTCTAAATAATGTATAAATTTCTCAAACATATATACTATTTATTACTCCTTGATTTTATCAGGTAAAATATACCTTATGATAATTTCTCAAATTCCCCCCATAATAATTCACTTTTGATTATCATATAAGAGACAATTATGAAACATATTTTTTATTGAAGGGTAAATCCTATGATTATGTCGTATGATTAGTTTCGATATATTACATAAATATAGATATATATGATTTGAATATGATTGTTGGTCCTATAATTATATATCCCTCTAATTAAATATGTAACTATTTTGTATCATGACTATCAATAATGGTAAGAGGAAGACAATGTAATCCATTATAGGACTATTTTTCATCATGTGATATTATGACAGTAGTTATCATTAAATTATATATATGTCTTGATTTACATTGATTTATAATTTCCAATTACTATATGATCTCATAATACCATGTTTTTTATGTTATTATCTCATTTGATTACCCATATGACTTATATTTAATTATATAATGTTAATCCGTTGACTGACATGTTATGTTTCTTTATCATGTTTATTCCCTTACTAGTTTTTTAGATCAATCCTTTCTTTCAATATTTCCCTAGGTTATCTTATTCTGTATTATATATTAGAATGAATTTAGGAGCACCCAATGTTGAATAAAAAAGTATTTGTTTATATTATAATTGATATACTATTAAACTAGTCTTCTATATACAGTAGGAATTTTGATCTTTTGGTTTAAATTCTGGATTTTTATGTTAAAAATAATATAAAAATCTGTGAAAAAGAATGATTTCACTATAGTTGGCATTTGATAATGGTCAAATATTTTTTAGGATTTGGACTAGAATAATTTATTGGGAGAAATTGGGAGACATATATGTATTAGAATAATTACATAAAAATACCCCTCAATTTTGTTGATGTATAGACTGATTAGGTTCTAAGATATTATAGTCCTCTCTAGATACTATATTTAGATGTGTTCCTATCAATGTATTACAATGGGTAATAACTCAAAAAATGATGTACTAGTCTTCAATCAATCATCAATTTGTCCATTACAATTGGCCTTTATACATACTAATTTTACACTAATGGGGGTATAATTTTTAGATTAAAAAAATATAAAAAAAATATAAACAAATTGAACAATATTTTACGTTATAAATCCTTTTTGTGAACATTACATGGATAAACAAGATTGAAACCTGGAGACTCATATGTCAGGATATAATTCTCATTTATATGTTATTCAATAAAGGATTACAAGTTTAACAATTGTATATCAATTTATTTTAATATTAATTTCCATACATAATGGGGGAAAATATGAGAAATCATGAAAACAACCATTGTTTTGTAAAATATACTGATTTCCCTAACAATATAACTTAACTAATGGGAATAGAAGTTAAAAATATGGGGACATTAGAAAATGAGTTGTATCAAAATCTGATTAACAGTTAGAACATAATATCATTTCCAAACAATGGAGAGAACATATGGATGATGTCTCAATGAAATTAACGTGGTAATCATTATAAGGAAAATATGATTAAATTTTATAGAAGTCCTAAATGTGGTAATAAGAATCAAAGAAAATTCATTAACAAATATGGAATATTATTTAGGTTTTTAAAAGGAGGGAAAAATAATCTAATTGATAATGGAAAATAAGGATTTAGGATAACAAGTTGTAAGTAAATAATATTGAACAATATGAATCACTAATAGTTAAATGTATAAAATATGATGAACAAGTTCAATATCTAATTCAATCCCATAATCGAAAGATTGAATCATAAGGGCCTTTGTTCTGATAATTATTGAAGTGGAATGATTGAAGTGTTTAGGTTTTGGAACTCTACAATCATGTTGGTAAAGTATTTTTATGAAGAATTAACATACATCTATAGATTTTTCTATAGTATTTTTCCATATGCATTTTCTAGAATATGATTAATGGTACTAGTGACATAGAATATTTATTTAATTATAAAGTGATACTTAATGGAAAAATAATTATTGAGGAAAATATAATATTTGATATGTTATCGATAATGAGGTAATTATAGTCAATTAATATTATTTTATATTGTGGTAAAAGTATGGTGTATAGAAAATCATGGTGGATTAAAACTGATTTTATGATTTATGTTATTTTGAGGATGTCAAAATATTACTGGAATGTTATAAGGTTTATATATTTATAACTTTGGGAAAAGGAAAACCCACATGTCGTGTAGAAAATCATCGTATATAGAATGCTCTATATGTTTCAACTGTCAAAAAATGGGTTATGAAGTTGCAATGCCTACCATTATTCCTAGTTAATTACTAGTAAGAATTATATTTTTCACATAATTAATTTGGTGCAAAAATAATATATTGATTTTTGGGAATATATATTAGGTTATTTTTTTGAATTTTTAGGTGAAAAATGTTTTTTGGAAATTATTAAATTTTTTTACATATATATAACCCTTATATCTAACATCTATTGTAACATGAAATATTATATGTAAATAAAACAATTATATCCTCAAAATGTTGTTGTTATTTTTTATACATGTTCATTTAGTTGTTGAATTATTTATGTTCAAAATTGGATTTGTACATTAATATGATCATTTATTCATTTTGGTAATTATCATAACATTTTAAAAACATTTTTTAGCTTGTTTAATTATATATACATGAGTTATAACATGATATCATTTTTTAAATTCAAGTGATATATTAGAACTAAATTTTAGTGATTCAAGCATAAAAAACGTCTAGAACACTCATCACTTGGGGAAATAGATGAACATGTAGAGAAAATGGTTAAATGGTGAAATTATTCTTTTCATGTATATATAGATCCAAATTATCCTCTTCGATTTGGAAAAGGCTCCCTACACTATTGGAAATGTTTGTTGAAATAAAATTGTTATTAATTTTGTATAAATAGTTGGTTTCATCTATCTAAAAAAGGAAAAATATTATGTCCTAAATGGATCTTTTATTAAAATATATGATTTTAACATCGTTAAATTTTTTATTAGTGTGGAATAATAGTATTGTGTTATATTATACTATATTGGTACTTCCATTTCCATATTTTTATGATGATGTCTTACTAAACATTTTAACAACGAGGGTTTTTTACAGTGGAATTTTCGAATGTATAGATCTTGATTAATGTGATTAAGTTGAAACATTTAGGAGAAAACTTATATAAAGTTGTTAGAATATATCACCATGAGCTTCATTAACAATCATTGTTTGATACTGTATGTGTCACACAACCCCAATACTATATAGAAAAAATTGAAATACAATTATTTAAATATTGCCATTATAAGATAGCTTATAACTTTATGTGTATGAATAAGATCAAATAATTTTTGTAATATATGTACATATGAAACTAAATGTAAATTTATTATTAAATAATTAATAAAAATTACTCTATTTCTAAAAAAAATATTTATTCCTTAAAAATAAGTTTTTTCCAAATAAATTTTATTGATTTTTTTGAATAGATTTTCATAAGTATTCATAAAATTTTTCAACTTTATTTGATTAAATTTACATAAATTTTTACATAATATTTTCTAAATTATATTAGTGTGTTTTTTTGAGAATGTTATGAATATATTAATATTTAATTTAATAATAAAAATAGTTATTTTTATTGAAAACTAAATTTTAAATTACTCAATTTATAAGAAAAATATGCAATATGGTACTAAATTTAAAATTTGTTTTTTATATTATTATTAATCCAATTATTGTTATTGGAACAAATTTTATGTTTAATTTTTATATAAAAACTTATTATACTTATCATAACTTTTTCATTTGAAATATTGTTTTCATCACATCTAGGTTATTAGTCCTAAAATAAATCCTATCACATAATTGAATTAAATTTTAAGAAATATATTCCATTACTAGAATCATATTTATTTATATTATATAAAAATTTGAACATATTTTTTAGTGAAAATGAAATTTAAAAACTGTAAACATTAATCACAATAGCTGATGTTAAATTTTATTTACCATGGGGATTCTATAATAGTAAGGTACAATGAATTAAAAACATGTATAAAAAATAATATTTTCTTATTTTGATAATAACTCATAAAAGGATTGAAAATTTTCCATTTGGGTTCCATGTTTCATGTGCCAAACGTGGTTATAACATCTTATATTCAAAAATTCCAACTGTGTCAACTCCCCCACTTATAATTTGGAACCCAAACTCCTATCTATGTTCCATTTATAATGACTTGTGTTTTTGAAAATAAACTCAAAAATATTTTACAAACATTCATCCCCACATCCTAGAGACCATAGTTTTATCTGTAATTCAATCTATGGAGGTTTTAGATATAATTTTAAATATGTTGTTGGAAGATGTATCATATTTAAAAGATAATATTTGAATTATTTCATCTCCCACATCATTAAAATATTACTCAATCATGATGATATAATAACATAATTATCTCAAATATACTAATATTTTCTTTATGTTAATTTAATTACATAAAACCCAACACACTTCCATCAAATGAGAAATGAAACCATTAATCTAGTATATGGGTGACACCAAATATGTGAACTAATTTAATTCATTTTCCATTATCCCTCATATTGGTTTTTATGATGAATGATTTATTATTTATACATTATATTTAATAAATATTAATAATTATATATAATTAATATATCACATACATTTATACTTTAACATTAATTGAAAAATGATACCATCATTCATATGTATGGTGGATTACTACCTCAAGAAGTGATGTGATATGTTATTTAACACCATATCAAATGGATGGTATAATCAAGATTCATTAAATAAATTTTGTTATATTGTCATGAACTGACCCTATTCGACCCTGAACTAGTAACCTCAACATCCCGCGGCTTCGCCCGGGGGGGGGGGGCATTTTTGATTCCCATGAGAAGGAAAATAATGTAAGGAATCATGTATTAACCAAAAATGGAACTTTTTCAGCACAAATTAAGTAGAAAAAAAAAATAAATTGAACATGCGCATAAGAAACTACTGATGATATCAAAATATCCAACTTCCCCCAATACAAATATTACCTAATAAAAATAAACTGAAACTGATTTTAATAAATTAGATCTAAAATTAGAATCAAAATGAACTCCACTGATCATATATCTATGTGACCCCAGGTTCACAACTAACCTGAAGTCTAACTCTTATTTGAAATTTTGAAATTTGAGCAGAAAAAACTAATCAGAATTGTGCCTGAAACTAAAATGATAATGTAGGAGTGAGCACCAAATTGTTCAGTTTGAATGCCAAAAATAATCAATGGAGTCCATGTATTTTTCTTTCCTAAAGAAAATCCATTAACATTAGTTTGAAATACTATTAGAAAAATATATTTTTTCCATATGTTTCAATTTGAAACAAATAATCAATTTCAATTTCAATTATATTTTAAAACTAGGAACGAGATGAGTAGTGAGAAAGGAACAAAATAGAAAGTGATCCTTTTTCATAAAAGTGAAAAAATAAATATATTGTTTTCTCCCATAAGACATCTTGTTTGAAATAATATTTATCAAAACATGAATTTACAATTTAATAGATAAATAGAAAAACAATGTATAATGTGTTTTGTTTACACAGAGAAAGAAATGCCACTAATAATACCCATATTGGAAGAATACATGAAAACATTGTAACATTGAGGAGAACCAGTACATAATTTCATATAAGAACCCATAGCTAGTAGATTTCCACAAAAGATGAAATCAAAATTTCCCAATGTCTATCCACCCAATCTCATGATAGACCAAGTGGCCCAATCCCATTGCAATAAACTAAATTATCCACCTACTATGGGACACTAGTCAGTATGTTAACTACCACTGTAGAAAATTGTCTCATAATTACTCTTTTCAGTGATAGGTCTTCATGTTATGATCACGAAGGGGTGTGTCACATAATTAAATTAACAATCCATATACATGAATCAGATACACACCACGTAAGCAGGCACCACCGTATAAAACTCAGGGGTAGTTTGTTTCCTTGACACAACAATCACATATGGGTTGTACCAAACTAACGACAGTCTAATGTAATGGAAAACTAATAAGGTATGTGACATAACCCAAAAGGGTTTTCAAATATCCATTCCAAAATTTATAATGGTCCTTCAGGATTTCAGCATTCATTTATCAACCAAAAACACATTGAAAATATTTCCAAAACAACATCTAACAACATTTTTATATTAACGTTGCCTAATGGGCCTTTAATCAAAACATAACCCATACACACATAAAATAAAATACGGGAATTATCCGTTTAAAATTCAACTCTAATTTCAGAACATCTTGAAAACACACAATGGACATAATGATTCCAAACTTCAATTCTTGTAGTTTAAAAACTAATGGTTCTTTATGCCTCGCCAAATGGGTCATCACGTTGAAAATCACACGTCAAACCATTTTTGTAAATGAAAAACCATTTAATTAACCACAGTTTTTGGATAGCCACCATGTATTTTGACAAATTAATTTGGGATAACATCAATGTTTGTAGTTCTTGCACCCTCATATGTGACAACATTAATTAACACCATTTAATCTTTAACGAAATACCTACAACCCAATTTAAAATTTAAATGCACACCCAAACTATTTCAAAACCTGATTTGAAATAAATTACATATTTTAATAATATTATTAATCCTTTTATAAAACACTTTTATTTATAATAAAAGATTCCCACCAAATACACACATGAAATCTTTTTTTGAAATCAAACACACACAAAGGCCCTTCCAATATATGTTTCACAACACACGCATGATTTAATAAATTTTCAAAAAAATAAATAAAATGTTATCAAATGATTCAATGGGGATAATAATATAAATCACACCCACTACATCATGAAAAATATATTATAAAACAAAATATATGACCATCCACTCCGAAAACAATTTTTCACATTATAGACATAGTTCGTGAAACATACTAGAATTCATATGAAATCACAATATTTCCAACATGGAATGTTCAAACATAGAGTCAACTCAAACCCCATTTTAAAAAAGATATAAAAATTATAAAATACCACATTAAACTAATTATATACTTCATGAAGGTAGTAACTATATTTCAAAACTTAACAATGTAACATTTGACTCCTACTCAAACACATTAGGAATGAAAAATATAGGCATAAATAATTATGTACCTCCAAATCCATTTTTAGAAATTTCAACTACCTTAAAAAACACTATAAAAGACTAACATCATTTCATAAAAATTTTCACATCATATAATAAAATATAAAAATTTTCAGTATTTAATTAGAATGTATCGGAAGGTAAAACATTGAATCACTTACCTCAATGGAATATGAATGCAACAATACTATTTGAGGAGGGGGATAACACCATGATGTCTGATCTGTGCACCCTAGAAAATTAAAGAAATTTACAAATCATACCCCTAACATTAGGGTTTCACCAAGATGAAGACAACCACAAAATTTTAATTGAAAACTAACCATAGGAGGATTTGGATTTCACTAGAAGAGGTGGTCACTTAGGTGAATCATTAATGAGGAGGGATGAATCATGAGATGGAGAGAGTTTGGGAGATTTTCGCCATCATATGAAAACATTCAAGGAGAGAGGTGTGGCCACTAGAGTCTTCTGATGTTCGTTAGAGAGGAAACACAAGGGAGGTTGTGGTCTAGGTGGTTGCATAGAAGCAGGTTGACTGGACGGGTGGGAGGGGGGACTAGGTCATCCGGACTAAGAGGGGTGGTGCTAGAGAAGGTTGGACATATAGGGGTGTTCTCATGGGGGAGGTAGCATAGGAGGATTTAGGGGTGGCATCATGAATGGGGTAGGGGGAGAAGACCATATGGTTAAAAAATAATAAGTAATATAATTTTAAATAATAATCATCATCATTATTATCATCATCATATTTATATTCTCAACAACAATAAAAATAATAAACCCAATTATGATTATAATAAACTATATTAATAAAACTATCATTTTTAATATAAAAAAAATACTTTTTATTTTTTTTATTTCATTTTATTTTCTATTGGATTTTATTATTTCAAAAAAAATTCAACCACATGAGTTAGACTCTTCATTGCCTATTTCCTGGTCCTAGAACCATCTCACAGTTCCCTAGATGAAGATGTGATGTTGTAAAATTAGACTCCAACCATTCTAAATGGAATTTCCACAATGAGGGACCGTCACGCATGGTTTCCACATGATTACTCTTAATCGTGGCCAATATTTGCACATGACCCATCATTGCACGATTTTTTAAAAAAATAAAACCAGACCATCCTGATTTCAAAAATGAGGATTGAAATAAAAAAAATAATATAATATTTATATTATTGAATATGGTGTCTGACAACGAAACCCACCATTGAAAATTTATATCCCTACAAAGTCACCAAGATGATAGTAGGCCAATAATCAAGTCCACAATGAGACAAAACCGAGAAAATTCGGGAATCACAGGATGTCCTTTTGTTCCACATATCTACTCTCACTTATTCAGGGGGAACCCAAATCCCATTGTTGAGGGGCATACGTGGGGGGGTTCTCCCCATCAAAATAAATCAACTATTTTGGGAACCTTAAAATTGAAAAAAATCCACCAATACATAAATATGAAACCCACAATGAGGGAACTCAGAAAACTGGGACACCGAGATTATATAACCCAAACAAACCTTTCTCCGCATTTACAGAAAAAACACACCCGACGAGGTTTGTAACTCAGAACATGAACTTCATCCAACTCCCCCAGCTAGATCATAACTATTCTAACCCAAAATAGAATACCAACACCAGGAAAAACACGTAGAAAGAAATAAAAAAATAGTAGACCCAAACACACCTTCATCATCAATATCCCAAAACAAATACATATCCAAATTAGCACAATTAAAAAAATTGAAACCAACCCATTCGAGGTTCAAACATCCCCAATGAAATTTAACAACTAAAAAATCCATATTTGAATAGTTATAACTACTTGTATAACAATGGAAAAATCCATCATAACCATACAATAACCAGATGATCATACAATGGCAGGGGGGAAATAATAAGGAAATATTAAATGTCTATATTCCAAGACAAATGATAAGGAACCAAGAGAAGGGATCACATTCACCTAATAACCATAATTATGAATGTTCTTCACCTCGAGACCTAACGCTAGGGTTCAAATTGCTGATGAATCACTTGTCTTATAGAATGGTATGAGTATCGCTTAGTCACAACTCTATATTCATGAAACCCATCCAAAAAGACTTATATTGATGACCCGAATTACCACAATGGGAGTAGGATTTTAGTGGGAGGAGACAAAATGACATTGAATTATCAAACCCACCACACCGGTGGCACACTGGGAAGCATTCTGATGAATTAGATGCCATAACTAATGAAGAAGAATCCTTATCTATAGGTTTTACCATTATGAACTTCTTCCCATATATATAAACCTTATGAATAACAAGAGGTGAATGATTTCCAACCATCATTTACTACATCCCATGAATAAGAACATTAATGTGGTCATAATAATTCTTTACCTGCCACTGGCCCTACTGAACATCCCACAACTCTTCCAAAATTCCTCATCTTCACCTCCTCTAGTATGAACCCATAGAAGAAGGTGGAATAGAACATTTCCCATTTCACCCAAACATACAATAATGATGGGACAACCATGTTCCACTTGTCCAGAACTGTACACTCGAAAAACTCTGACATGGTAAAATCCCTGATAGCCTCAAGAGATCCAAACACTATGAAGACATGATATACTTATTCAATCAATACACATGCATTTAAAAAAACTATAACACTGTGAAATATGTGAAAACCCAAGAAAAATAAAGAACTGGTCATGTATCATTAGTTAGTTAAGGGACCATTCTATGAGTCACATTATGAACAACACTAAAAACACAAATTGTAACAAACATCAAACTGATCCATAACTCGTATCATCAAATCAATCCCAATAAAGTTGGATTTTAGATAAAAAACATACCAAAAAAAAACTATTCTATTTTTAAAAATACTTCTTTCATTTCAGTAATTCACTCACACCAACCAGAACCAAACAAAGGAAAACATAAATTGAACTATCGAGATGAAGGATTAGAATCGGCGCTTAACCCACTAACAAGGTAGTGAGTGGTAGCCCAGGTTTTCATCGACAACTAGATGAAACTAAAACCGTGTAATAGCAATCCACATGGGTCACTAATCTATGTGATATCAAAACATAACACCAGATTTCCCCATCTTTCACCCCTCAATCCAAGAAAAAGACAGTAACTCAAAACCCAAAATACCCCCTGTAACTTATGTTTCATAGTGGATGGTGGGGATCCGGAACTGGTCCATAACCTACCTTATGAGCCCTCATAGTCTTAATATCTATCTTCTAGACACCCTAAATATCAAGGGATATCTATGATACCAATTATTTTTACAATAATACATCATTTGAACTTGAATGGGTCACCTGAGTAAGCCTATGGCATAGCCTGGGGGTGTTCTTGATCCCCAAGTCATGGAAACTAGTGGCATGTATAAAGAAGAAACCAAAAAGTGGTCGATTTTAGCCCAAAAGAACCTGGATAAAATAATGTAATGTACTACGTATATAAAAACCATTGATCATATCAAAATACCCAACTCGTCCTGATACAAATATAACTCAATAGAAAAAACAAAAACTAAAATTAAATCAAATGGAAGTTAATAAAGAAACAATATTGAATTACACTGACCAAAACTCCTTGTGAACTCTTAGTCACCTCCAATCATATGGCCAACTCTACTCTGGTAATGTGAAATTTAATAAGAAGATACTGATCAAAATAAAACATGAAAATTAATAAATAAAGTAAGAGTGTGCACCAAATTCTCATTTGAGTGCCAAAATTAAACCACAAAATGAATTAATTTTTTTTTCTAATGAAATACATTAACAAAAGTATGAAATATCTTTATAAAAATATATTTGTTTCCACACTTTATATTTTACACAAATAATTAATATATTTCAAAATGGGATTAGTGAGAAAGGTACAAAAATGAATGTGATCATTTTTCATAAAAGTGAAAAATGGAAGGGTTTTTTATTCACTTAATAACTCTACATTGAAATCATTTTTATAAAAACACACCTTTTCAATGTTCTATATAAATAAAAAATCTATTTATAATTAATGGTATTCATCAAAATGATGGAAAATGGAACTAATTGTAATTATATCATAGAAACATGAGAAAACATAGGAACTCATAAGAGAACTAGAACGTACTCCCACTAGAGACCTCATCCTCAGTATCATCCCACACACGATGAAATAAAAACACCAAAACTCCCAGCTACCCAAACATAGGATAGACCGAGGGGCCGAATACCATAGCAATAAACTCTTGTATCCACATACTATGGTCCACTAGTTAGTACATCGATTACTTGTGAAACAAACGCACTCAGAATTCCTCTTTTCAATGCCAGTTTCCCATTCTATGTTAACAAAGGGGTGTTCTACAAAATAATATAAAGAAGATAGATACATTTTTCACATATAAATAAAAAATATTTGAACCACCACATCCAAAAAAAGTGTATTCTCTTTCCTTTACATGATAATCACACATGGGAGATCCCATACTGAGGGAACTCTTGTCTCTGGGATAACTAACGTGGAATCTGATCTGAACGAAGAAGTTTTTTTCGAATAGACATTAGAAAAATACAAATAGGCCATTAGTTTTTCAACATTAAACCGTATATCAAATATACATATGAAATATTTCCAAAACAAAATCAAATTGATTTTTATAATAACATTTCCAAACAGGACTATAATCCTACCTTCATCCACACACACATCAAATTCGAAATTGGCCTTAACATTTTGAAATCATGCTATTATTTAAAAACATGAGGAAGACACAAAAGGAACATTAATATTACAAATATAATATGTTTTCATTTAATATCTAATAATTCTTTATACAACACAAAATACCCATCACATTTAAATCAAACTTGAAACCATTTTTTGAAATCAAACCCCAATTAATGTTCAATGTTTTGTTGATAAACACCATCTATGGATCCACCATCACTTGAGGATTCATCTGTGGGTACACATTATGAACCCCAAGATGTGTCGACATCTAATGACACCTCTTATGCTTCCAATAAACCCCAAATCCATTTGTAAAAATAAAATAGAAACCAAAATCTTTTCAAAAAATTATTTTCAATCACTTACACATTTTATTAAATAATTTAAACAATTTATAGAACTCTTCTATGTGGCCCAATAATGATAACCATACAATACACACACATTATCCTATATTTAAATCAAATGCACACCAATTCCCTTCAAAAATAAATTTCACAACTCACACACAATTCTATAAACCATGTTCAAAATTTATAAAATACTACGAAATGAAAAAACCAGGATTGGAACATAAATCATACCCACTACCTCATGAAAAATATACCTAAAACCCAAATGCATGACCACCCATTCAAAAACAAATTTTCTCATTACACATATAGTTCACGAAACATTCCAAATTTAATAACAAGGCATAATATTTTCAGTAATCAATATTTATGCATGGAATCATATCAAACCCCATTTTTAACAAATTCTACTCATTTTAAAACTCCACATTAATCTACCTACATACATAATCAAGTTAAAAAACTTATTCTCAAAATTATCAAATTATGATTTGACACCTACTCAAGAACATTGGAAAAGCAACATATATACATAAAGAGGTAAACGACTCCAAACTAATTTTTAGAAATTTCAACAACCAATATAACGACAACAAAAATACATGAATCAACAATGTTTTTATAATTTAAAAAATATTGAAACACTAGATAATTAATTAGATTTAATTGGAAAGCAAAATAAGGAACCCTTACCTTAATGGAATGAAAACATAGAGGAACTCTTAGAGGAGGGGGAGAACACCCCCAAGACTGATCTGTTCACACTGGATAGTGTGAAAAATTCAGAAAACCTTACTAAACCATTATGGTTTGGTAGTGAAGCTAAAAACCCCTAGAAATTAAAACACAAACTAACTATAAGAGGAGAGGCCCGACACTGGATGAGGGGGTGTGGGGCATGGGTATCGTGAGTGAGAAGGGTGTCAGTGTGAGAGGGAGAGAGTAGGGGTGTCCATCTTCATAAAAATGTGTGATAAGAGAGTGGTAAGGCAAATAGAAGACATCCAAGAGGAAACACAGAAGAGGATGTGGACTATGTGAACATGTAGGAGTTGGACAACAAGATATGGTGGGGCCACTCCAGAGTAGTTTGACCAGATAGGGGAACTCGCACCAAGGAAGGTCAGCCGGATAGGGAGGGGAGGTGCTGGAGAAGGTCAACCAAACTGGGGTGTACATAAGGGGGATCTCACATAGTAGTGTTTGGGGGGTGTCATTTTATGTAGGGTAGGGGAAGAAGAAAATAAGATTAAAAATATTAAAATAAAAAATAGTAATTGTTTTAATAATAGTAATAATAATAATAATAATAATTTTCATCATTTTAATAATCATATATATTAATATCTCAGTAATAATATTAATAATAAACCTAATAAGAATATAAAAAAACTCTAATAATATTATTATAATAATTATTATAAAAACATGTTTCTTTTTCTTTTATTTTATTTCATTTTATTTTCCATTTAATTTTTTTTATTTTGAAAACTAGGTAACCACATGGTTTAGACTGTGCTCTAGACACTACCTTGGTCTAGAACCCCTCCACGGTTACCTACAAGTAGATGCATGGTTGATAAACTATGCTACTTCCATGTTCAATGAAATTTCCCTGATGGAATCCCCTTATGAACAGTTTGCACAAGGTTAGTCATAAGTATGCACAACCATTTAACATGAGACCTCATTGGTTTATTTTTTTTAATTTCAACCCATACCAGCCTGAAATCTATAAATAAAGATATAAATAATTAAAATAATTAAACTAAATAAATTCTTAAGATCGGGGTGTGACATATATTATTAGTATAATTATAATTTTATTAAGATAAAATAAAAACTAAATTATTTCTGCCATGATCATGTGCAAAGAGTAGCATTACTCATCCATGCATATGACCTACCATCTACATGATTTTAACATTATTGATTTTTCATAACCGTATTTAATGAAAGATTTAATAAGAATAATTAATGTATAAAATTGATATATTTTTAATGATTATTATTATAGAGATAATGGTTTAGTGGCCCCTTTTACCATTGTCAATGCACTAAATGCATTTCATTGATTTTAATAGAATGATTTTTAAATTATGTGTTTTGCATGAAATTACCTAATATGATGAACAATAGAATTATTCAATAAAATTTTATTATTTTCAACTGTTTTCTTTTAATGAAAATGTTTTCAATAAGTATTCCAATATTATTCTAATTTTAATAAGTGATTAAAATTTAAATTGAAATTCTACAAATGAAAAATTCAATTTAATCTTTTAAATATATTTTCACTAATGGAAAGAACCATTGATGTTATGGATTATATGTTAGTTATGTATATGTTTCTCTCTCATACATAATTATCCCATTTTACTATAAATTTACAGGGTAATAGATACCCTATGATCATTACTCAATTTTATTCCTTAATATATAATTTTGGATTATGATATAAGGAATTCTTATGAACCCCATTATCATTCAATGGATATTTTTTTTTACTCCTTATTATTTATTTCATTATGTGGTACATAAATTCATGTATATTATATGAATGACACAAGGGGGGATAATATTATTTACTCATCCAATGCATTGGAAATTGTTTTAATCTCATTATTTTTCATGAATCGGATGAGGGATTGAACTTAATCTATTTTGAAACTCTATCCACCATGTGATGTTGTATCAATAGTTTTCCATAACATATATATATATTATGTAAAATATTTTCAGAATTTTTTTTATTTATAAGATATTATTATCCCATGTAATTTATTTTATTCTCCCATATGATTATATATGAGTATTCTCTTTTATGATATCATGATATACCTTTGATTAATATGATATTATTCTTACCATTTTTATTCTCTTTTTTGTATTTTTATCTAACCCAATTACTTATGTATTTACCTTGGTTATCCTAGAATATTTTAATAGGTCAAATAGATTTAAGATCTTACTAAGTTGAAAATAATTAATTTTGGTTTTCCAATATTGTAGTCCTAGTATTCTTAAGACACCTTGCCTCACCGTCTATGGGTTATAATTAATCGATGTTTATGTTAAATAACATTTAAAAATTAAATGTATAAATGTATTAGGTCACTATATAGATAGTATTAATATATAAAATCATTATTATGGGTACACATATTTATTATTCATGGTGATTGTACAAAGATTCTTTGGAATTTGAGATCAATTTTTTTTAACAAAATATGAAGGATGAGGTTTTCTGTCTAATATTGAAGAAATGTTTACATGAAAATAATAAATGAGTATCCCAATAATAATTTAAATCCTTAAAACTTTTATACATATATTGAGATCATATTTCATTGACCAATGGTCGGACTGTCTAATATCCCAAATGGTGCTCAAAATCAATGAGTTCATTAACACTATGGAACATGTAATTCAACAAACATAAAAATGACTTACTATATTTTATTTGGGATGTGATGAAGTAAAACAAGAGTATTGGGGATTACTTTTGATGAAATTACACTAATGGGGTCATCAATAATATTTTTATGGGAATATGGGGTTAGCGTACCTTCTGCATAGAGAAAATATGCCTCAATTAGAAGGACTGGTATAATGGAATGAATATGGTTCCAAAATAGAGGTGTCAATTTGGAGTCACAAAACTCATTAAAAATTTCATTTAAGGGTTTATAGTGATTAAAAACCTCACATTAAGAAGTGTGGGGTATGGGAAATGGTTATTGAAAAAAATGAAAACCACACACTAGACATAAAAAATATATGGTTAGTCAATTATTGGAATTTGATTGTTGGAAGAGGTGGATAAAAATCCTTGACTAAATATGAATTATATGATTCAGACATCATAATGGATCTTTATAGAGAATGAATCAAGACACACATAGATCTAATATAGCATAAACAACAAAATGTATAAAAATAATAGAAATCATCCTAAATGTGGAATACAAAATTACATCACTTTATATAAAAAAATAATAGAAATAATCCTAAATATATTTCTTAAATGGGGAATATTTTTTTATGATATAGGATAAACAATAAAAGATGTTCAATTGATGTACACATTATGGGAGATCATGGTTCATATTAATAAGGTCATATTGTATATCTAGGGTAGGTAAACCAACATAATTATTCAAAACTAAGAACTATTTTTTAGTTATATGAAATGGTTGAATTTTATCAAAGGCATGTCTTATGGAAATAATCCCTTTTCTAGATACCCTTACATATATCTTCCTCTTTTTGGGGGACAATCACATCATATTGGATAGTTCACTCCAAGTAGTTTATGGTCATTCATGTTAATTTTTATATCATATATTTCAATATCATATTAAAAGGACTCAGATACAAGGATATATAAAGTCCTATACTAAGGTCTAATTTAACAAAAAATTTATTCATGTAGTACGGGGAAAAGTGTAATATAGAAAAGTTCTTATAATTAAGAAATTCAAAAAATGTGTGTTTTCATTGATATAGATCGTGTGAAAAAAAAGCATCACATTATTGGACACATAGTGGAAAAACATGTTTGAATTTACATGTCCTCTGGAAAAAGGATAATGAAACTGTTTCATTGGGAAAACCAGAGCAATTGAATTTGATAAATATAACTTTGATATTTTTATGTATACTATCATAATTGGATTGAATATATTTTTTTTAATAAATTGATACTCTATAAATACCAAGGTTATATTTAGTTATATAATTCGATAATGTTGATTATTTATAGTGTTTTTTGTGACTAGAACCGTTTTATACCTTTTTCTATCATTAGGTATCATAATATGATCATAGTCCTAATATATATATATATATATATTTTTTTTAAGGTCAAAATTAATCTATCACATACATGGTTTTTTGGGGACTAGATGTGAAACTGTAATGAAATCATCACTAGGATAGTGGGTCGACGTGGAAGTAATTAAATTTATAGTTGGACGTTATTAAAGGACTATAAGAATCAATATATATCCTAGGAAAAAATAAATCGATCAATGAATTATTCATTTATAGTATCCTCAGCACTGATTGGGCTCCTTAGTAGGGGATGTTTGAAGATAAAACTATCTAAATGTAGAGGCAACATGTTACTGGATTTAAATAAAATGTCCTAAATAGTATAATGGATAAATGGTTATAGATCATTGGACTTGAAGTTATTCATAAGATAGGAGGTCCTAATATCCCTACAAATAATTAAATAATAGGTATTGATACACATATAATTCATAAAATCTCTGTCAATATATTTGAATTGAGTGTGATGAAAGGTGGAAATGATGAGGATAGATATCCTCGTGCGAGATGTGAGTAAAATTAATGTGAAGGTAGTAATAAAATTATGTCAACCAAAGAAGGTCACATCCTAATTCATGACCATGGGAAGACATAAAATCAGAATGTATATGTCTCAAATCATATGAGTTTCCTATTATGTTGGTTTAATTTCCTAATAGTAAAAAGAATTATTCCACATGTAGTTATTGATTTTGAATCAATCTGATGTGATTTAGATCATTGTATATTATAAAATAATAAAAATTAATGTATTTCATTGTGAGATAGAAGGATAAAACCATGTACAAAATGAGGATGGCCACATTATTAATGTAGAACTAATCATGGAAATTATATATATGGATGAATATAATATAGGAGATCCATACCTCACAACTTCTCAATTTGTAGCCTGAATAAAGCCACATATTGTTATTATAAGATTATTTTGTATCATAGGTTATGTAAACCATGACCTTATGGTTCGAATGTGTATTTATAACCACCATATAACAAAAAATGGAGAAAAAAATATAATCATGCTCTGACTTGGGGGAATTTGCTACCAAAAATTAATCCTCTCCATGTAGTTTAATCTCATTTTAAATGGAATAATATAAAAATTTTAATGTCTTATGGGATATAACATTATGTTATACAGATTGAAATCATTAAAAAATTACTTTACTATATAGTTTATAGACATTCAACATGGCCTCAGGTGTCTAGAAATTTAAGTTCATATGAAAAGGATATTGTATTTCATGTATTTTTTAGAAATATGAAAAGAACATTAAATTTTATACAATTTATGGTCATATGGATGTATAAGTTAGCTTAAATAATCATTAAATTTTATTATTTAGACAACAATAATTTTATTCCATTCCAAGAGATATTTTAGGTTTATTAATTTACTATGTTATTTAATCTCTATTACATAAATAAAAATTTTCACAAAAAGTGGAAATATCCACTCAATATCCATTTTTTAATTATAATTAAAATTTAATAAACAAATATTTCATTTTCATGAAATGTCCTCACAATTTTTATCTTCACCTCATCTTTATCCATATTCATCCATTAGAGCCCAGGAAAAAATTATACTATGTAGGAGATTAAAAATGTTGTTAGGTATATATAAACTAAATAAATAAACACATTAGTACTTGAGTACTCCAAAAAACATTCCTTGTTTACAATAAATATTATACACAAAATAAAATTTTTTCTACCTAATAATTTAACATCATTTCCCAAATCTTATCAATAAAAAATTTAGAAGAAATATAAAATAAAAATAAAAAATAAAATTCATTTCATTGAAGTAATGAAAACCCAAAAAAAACATTTAATAAATTCTTTGTATTTCACCTCATGAAGTAAAATAATTTTTCCTTTCAACATCATCTCATTACAATGAATTTTGAATTCATATGAATTATGAAAGACTAAATTTAAATCATAGTTAAATCATGTTGGTAACATGGGACATCCTTTTTGTATCACACTTAAAATAAATCTTATAAATAGATTAAACTACCTTGAAAATTCCATTAATCTCTTGGGATAAACCATTAACTAGTTATCTCCATCGATGTTCAAAATGCATTGGAGTTCTATAATACGCTAACCCATTATCTGGATCTATATATGACTCACCCATCATC
This sequence comes from Viscum album, assembly GCA_963277665.1. Classification (NCBI taxonomy): domain Eukaryota; kingdom Viridiplantae; phylum Streptophyta; class Magnoliopsida; order Santalales; family Viscaceae; genus Viscum; species Viscum album. The sequence goes on from OY728166.1 coordinate 52,714,909, forward strand.
ATGAGATATACCGGGCTCACCATTCATCATTATGAGTAATGGGGAGCTCACCCCTAATAAAAACACATTCCATGAGAAATAACATAATTATAAAAAATGAATTATTTCATTTCCCACAAAATTCTTATACAAATATAACATTCACCAAAAATAAAAACTTTTCTATATATCAAAATATACATTCTATTTTTTGAAATACTTAAAAAAAACATGTAGTATGGTTTTTATTTTATGAAAACATGAAATATTGAAATGGATTAAAAACAAATAAATGATTACAGTGATGCGAAATAACATTGACATCATAAATATTTAAACATTACATCCCTTTTAACTTTTTTTTCAAAAACTATTAAATAATATATATATATATATATATAATTAATCATTCTAAAAACCATTCATTGATGTAAAAAAGTGACATAAAATTAACATTTAAAATTCATATATAGCAATACAAATACATCAAACAATTTATTTTATGAAAATTTAAATAGATGAAATAGATTTTTAAAATAAACCATTAAACCATTTAAAACTATAATTTTAATTAAAATTTCCCCTTTACTCTAGTCTGAATCATCTTCATCATTCATTCTCATCCAAAATAATTAACATTTATTATTTATTTACTCTTTTGATAAAAATTAATAATTTTATATACCATTTATTTAATTAAATTCCATTTTTTATACAATTATTTAATTAATTTAATGATGGATGTGATGATGATATTCATTTAGTCGGCTACAAATGATTTCGGAGGGTTGAAAATGGTAAAAAGGGCATTATTTTATAATGTCTTGAAGAATAATCCTTAAATAATATAAATTTTTATTAATTAATTATACTTTTAAAACAAACCTTGAATGATGGTTATGAAAAATGATCAAGATAATAATAATGAATATGATAGGTCAAAAGTATGTAAGAGTGGTGTTTCCATATTTTCAACAAAAATTATGGATAAAATTTAACTATTATATTTACTTTCTATTAATAATTATTATATCATAAATTTTATATAATTTCATTTAAAATACATATATATATATGTACAATCCATGTTAGTGTATATGACATGAAAATGACATTGCTTCGGAGAGGTGGTAATCCACCCATATAAACAAATTATGATATCATGTTTAATGGATTTAATTTTTATGAATATATATGTGTAATATATATATATTGAATGTTAATTATTCCATAAATATCATATATATTCATCAAATACTCCATTATTATGGTCCTTGAGATATAGTGATAGAAAGAGAATTACATTGGTTTGAGAGGTGATAGTTTTCCACACACCCAAATGATGGTTTTATTTCCCAGCTGATGTTAGAAAGAAGTGGATATATGTTATTAAATAAAGATAATAACATCTTAGTATATTGATGATACATATGTAATTATTTTATAATAGTTTTAAAATATTTTAATGAGTTATAAAAATAAATAAATAAAAAATTATTAGTTATGAACTATATATCTTATTTGGATATCCTTATTATGTTTAAAAAAATTCATTCCTAGGTTAGTTATATGATTAAACAAAAAATTCTAAAACATTGGGTGGTATTTTAAGAAGTTCCATGTGTAATTGATTTTAATCCAAAATCCTCTTGATTATTGGATATTCGAGGAGAGGCATTTCATATTATTAGTAGGGGAGACGAGCTAAAGGGAATATTAAAATATATTAAAATATATTAATGTATTAATCAAGAATGATGGATCCATAATTAATATTATAATAATATAGGATGATATAGGTTTTAAATATTTCCATAAACTATGATTTATAAATATTTTTCATTAAATTTAACCCATATCACTTTAGTTTATCACTCTAAAAAATCAATTTTAACTATAATCGTGGTGACATATGCTTGAAATTTTTATATTCATGGTGAAAAATAATGATGTTGAATGTAATAAATAAATAAATTAATATAATTCTATATTTTGAATACATTTTCTCAAATTCAACCCACTAATGTTGTAATATTCCAACCTAGAGTAAAATTATGTCCCAGTTATAATTAATCTATTAGTGGAGTGTTTCATATGATTTTGCTAGGTCTCTAGGGTGTCCCAAGGGTTTATGGCATGAAATATTGAAATAATAAGTCAAAATATTTTTGTTTCATGGATTGAAAATAGATATATTAATCGTTCGAGATAACCATGAGGGGTGGTGGTGCTATGGACTGAGCCCTAGATGTAGCCATTGAATGGATTATCAACTGTGTGGGACTCCCTAGTCACATGTTTGGTCAAGCCCCTATGTAAAGATGTTGTTGCATGGGAGAAACATCGTATATCCAAACCATGTGGGTGGCCAACCAAACCTTTCATCCTACTTCTCTATTAGTGGAAGAGATATGCATGTTCAGGGATGGTTTGAAAAATTTTCTGGTCAACCTATACACCTATTTAGAAGTGGAAACTAATGTTTTACCCTTTAGGTATTAAAGATACCTACAATAATTTTCTATATCATTTGGCAGCTTATAATAAGGGTGATGAACCCGGAGGTATCCCATACTCCATTGAATTTTTTACCTCTATTATTATGAGTTTATAGAGTCGTTTAGGGAAAATTGGTGAAATGGATATGTCTTCGAAATTTTTTATTTTCATTTATTGGAATAGTCTTAGTGTGTTGTTTTTCCTATTATGAATCCCTAATACCATTATTTTATAATAAAATTTAATGTTTTGATGTTGAATGTTGTTTGGGATAGGATCAAGGGCCATAGATGGTTGTGTTGATGTCTACGTGAATGATGGGGGTGGTCTACAAGATTTTCCCCACATTCATAACATTTTATAACTATATGTGGTTGTGTATATTAATATTATTACAACATTATAATATATTTCATTAATGGGATTAATTTGGGCATTATATTTATGTGTGAGACATCTCAAAGGCTCTATTTATTTTTTGGATGATATGTGATGGATCCTGGGGCTATTTTTGGTTTATGACAAACCCTTGAATATATTGAATTGAATTTGAGAGTAATGAGATATGGATATTTTTTGGATGAATGAATAGTAATTTTCAGATAGATTATGGGAATTTTTAGTGGTATTATAGAGAAATATTTATTCTACATATTAGGAAATTCATATGTGGTTTTTGAAATAATATAAATGTCATTTTTTGGATTTGGGTCTGGTTATGGTTTCAAATAATAGGAAAATATGTTTCAAATGTTGGTAATGTTTTAAATGTACATTGCAACAGGAATGTGTTTTGAAAAGGATTTTCTTATTAGATAAAAAATTATTGTTTTAAATGGGTATATCATTTCCATTTTTTGGGTAAAATGATTTAGCAGCTATTTTAAATAGTTGAAATGAAAATTAAATCCTTGGGGAATGGTTTAGTTCTTTTAAATAGGAATACTTGTCTATTATAGGGTGAAATTGAGGTTATTTTAAATAGAGTATTTTTTGGTGTTTTCTTCCATATAAATAATTTTTAGGTATTGTTATTGATATGTGTTCTATTAAAAGGTCCATCAAGACCTTGAAAATGTTTTTATTAATAATGGAAATGAAAATTATGACAATCTGGTGTGTTTAAATTATAAAAAATTTAAAGAATATTTCAATAAATGTTTAATTATTAAAATTTAAAATATAGTAAAAGAAGAATATTTATGTGGTACATGGTATGAGTGGGGTACTGAACTGAGGATCTACTTCAACAAGTTAGGATAAATTCCTACTCTAGGACCCATTGATGTATTTATTTTATTTGTATGTAGGAATGAGGCTCTCTGAACCAAAATTTAGAATGGTATGAGATGCCATACTAAGGATCTATGCTAAAAATGTGTTGAAATTATATGGTTACATATACATATGCTTCATGGTACATGGTCAATTAAGTTTATTAGTGAATTACCCTTTGTGACCACAAGTATAAAACAAATTCATGCTATGTATTAGGCTACCTAAATAACTAGAGAAGGTTATGAAAGATGTATTACAAGATAAAACATAATGGATGAAATGGTTCCTTAAAAAAATTAAATGTGAAACAATATTTCATTGGATTAATTGATTTTTTAGTTCACATTGAACATATATTTAGGCTTTTTTACATATTGGTGATTAATTTAGACACCATTTGTGGAGGCCTACTATGTTTTACTCTCACCCAGCTCGGGACACCATGGCACATGGGTACCGAAGAAAATTATACTTGTTTATTTTTATAGGATCATGATTGGTTCTTTGTTTTTTATTATTCATGAAATTATGGGGTGGGTCATTGGGCATTTGGACTAGAATTGAATTGGGGATGTGTTTACTATTTTAAAAAGTTTTAGTATTTTGTGTCTTTACTATATGAATACATTACATGTTTTGTATTAAATGCATGTTTATATTAGGTTTCTAGGGTTTTATTTTTTTTATATACTAAATTGATTACTTTTTTACTATATAATTTGGTTGAAATATCATTTGATATTATTTCTTTTGTCATAATACTTTGATAAGAAGGATTAGTCTCCTGATTGAGTCTTTATAGACTCACATTTCTAGTCTGTAACCCCTAGCATATATGGAACATCAAATGATGTAATTTGGTGACACATTTAAAGAAACTAGTTATAATATCACTTGATCTAGGTTGTTAATTATATGATAGAGTTTTTTTAAATTAATCCAAAAAATGATAAGAATGGTTTTTTAAAATATCCAGTTTGATGTTTAAAAAAATTTTATTACAAAGTTCAACAATAGAGTTTTTATAATAAAATTTATTGGACTCTTTTTAATAAATTGAATATAATAATATTTTAAAACTATTATTAAAATAATATTTTACTTTTTTAAAATAAATAAATTACATCTTTGAATAAAAATCAGTACTTTTAACTATTAATCAAAAGATAAAAATTTTCAATATTTTTTGGAAAATTAACACTAAAATAATTTTGGAATTATGAATTAAAAATTAATTTTAATTTTTAAAAAATTAAATTCAATAATTTTGAAATAATTTTATTAATAAAACCATATAATATATGAAAAACTATTTTGGATAGAGATAAATATTTTTAAACTTGAATAAAAACTCTCATAAAATTATGATAGTAAATTAAAAGGTATAAAATATAATTAGTGGGTATTAATTTGGAATAAATTTATATTCTGTTAACTATTCTATTGTTTTTATATTCATTCCTTATGGACACCCATGTTTTATTTCATAAATGTTTCATTACACTGTATGAAACATATTTTATTTTAAAGTTTAGTTTCTTGGTAATAATGTACCTAATACAAGAAAACATTACAAATAATTTTAAAAATAAAAAATGATTCTTCATTGGTTCATCGTAATTAAATTTACTACATCTCATAAGGTGGGGATATATATTAATGTAATTGGTGTGTATAAGGCCTGGTAAGGAAAAATTAGGGAAACAATTTACTTGTGATCATCAAAAATATCATTATGAACCTGAGGAAATATATAAATACCTGAGACATAGACATATCATAAAAATAAAAAACTGGAAAAATACCTATGAAATGTGGATACCAAATTTAATTTAGTCATTTATAAGGATTTAGTATGGTCTATCACTGAGGTGTCATAAATATTACATGTTTATTCAAAAAGGTATTGTTAAACCTATCATCCCTATAGATTAAATTCCACACCCAATGAATTGGATTGATATCCGGGTGAAAAAATAATATTTATTAATTAATTTGATCCACAATGATTATAATAATACATTTTTAAAATAACATGTGGAGAACAATGAACTAGGTTTCATCTCATAATAACATTTTTTAAAAGAAATGAATAAATACAAGGACATTATGTAATTATTAACCCACAAAAAAAATGAATTTTGGTTTCATGTATATTGATAAATAAAATAAGGAAATTTCGTGAGGAAAAAACAAAAATTGTTAGATGAAAATTCGGCATCATAAAGGGTATGAAACATGGTTTTATAAAACATTAAAATAGAGAGGAAACAATCTTCAATTAATAAAAAAATTATTAATATATTAATGGTTTATAATAAAATATACATTAAAACATAGTACGAAAATTTGATGGACATACCACCGAAAAAGGGAACTTGAAAGGAAAAGAGAAGTTTATATTTCCCTTACCCTGTAGAGTAACTCCTAAAACTCAATTATTGGGAACTTTAGGGAAGGAAAAAACCATCGTATGACTTAATTAGAGGTAAAAATATTATTAATTAATCAATGATAAATTATTTGTTAATGGAAATGCATTAATTTTTAGTTATTAACGAAAATGATGACGATTTGTTTTTTAATTTCCTAAGACACGTAGGTAGTGGTAAATGCAAAATAATGAGGTTAGCCATGGTAGTTTATTATGGTATTTGAAACATGGGGAACCTATTATGTGATTATTATATTCAATATCTAACCTTAATTTTATATTACATATTACATCATTATGATTTCATTAAACATTAGGAAAATCTTAAAACGTGTTTTTACTAATCCCGGAAAAACAAAATATTTTTGAAAATTCTCAAAAATTCTTCCAATCTTAATTTTTGGAATAGTAATTAAAAACACTATTAATTTCATGAAAAGAATTATTTAAATATAAAAAATATTACTTTTAAGTATATAAAATCTTATTTATTTAAAATATTAGTGGATAGAAAATGTATAGTGAAAATGTATAGTGAAATTTTAGACACTTGAGAAATAATTATTTTAAAATTAATATTTAAATAGTATTTTGTTAACCATTATATTTCCTTAAAATAAGTAATATTAATAATATATTATTTTTTAAAATATTTATATATTTTGTGAAATGTACAATTTTTGTCCGAATATTCAATTTATTAAATTAAAATACAATTTTATTATGAAAACTTATACATCAAATGAAATTAATGGAAGAAAAAATTTATTTATAAAATGTAATTACAATTTAAGTAACTAGGGACTAAAACATAACCCCTTATAACTCCCAGATATGACCCTATAGTATGGTGTTCAAGAGTGACTGTTTCTTAGGGTGACTTAGAAAACAATGCCCGAGAGGTAATGTCCACTAAATAAAACATCCCCCATAGGGGATTTCATTCAATTTTTCATATTTATTCTTATCATGGGATGGGTCAAGAGAAATTCCTAGTGATAAAACCTCCCTTTTAATCATCAACATTTGGATTCACATGACATGATTTTACTAGTTGAGGCCATTATTTCTAATTTATGATTTAATTAACCATTATCGTTACTATTTATAAAAAATATTACCACTTTAAAATAGTTAATAAGTGTATTGTTTCTAATTTCCATACTAACCACATTTCATATAATGAGAAGAACCCAATAGAAAAATTTCAATTTATAATCGGATTATTATTTATAGGATATAGTTTTATAGAGTATAATATTGCACAATTTTTTTCAAAAATGAATATCATTCAAATTTTTTGGGTCATTACATTCCCCCCCACGATGAAAATTCATCCCAAAAAATTAAACTCATTCTCTCTGTTGATAAAATGTTTTAGTACATCAACAAAAAATTTCACCTAATTACCAATTAGCATTATTGAATTTCTACTTTCTTCACAACACCTTGATGATATGGGTAGTCATGTTGCATAAAAATCATGTCTCTACGGTCCATGATCTCCCTTGTTTGCTTTTCAAAAGAGAGTTTATGATATCATTGTACTAAATTTGAATCTTATATATTTGATGGTTCACGAATCTGATTTTTCAAGAGATATATGTGAAAAAAAAATCATGAACATGAACAATATTTCATGGATGCGCTATATGATATACCATTTCTCCTATGCTATCAAGGATTTTAGAGGGGACAATGTTCATAGGCAGATCATCCCTTTCTTCCCAAATAACATAAATCTCTTACAAGGTGAAATCAGAATGATTACATTATCTCCAACATAAATCTAAAAGTACCTTATATGGTTTCCATCATAGTTATTCTTCCGACTCCCATCTTCCTTTATATGTTATAGTATGTAATGAACCTTTTAGATCAACTCTAGCACAAGATCGGGTACAAGAATCATTCAATCACGATCTTTGTCCTAACAAGTATGAGTTATACATCACTTCCCATATTGAGCATCATAGAGTGCCATTTTCATAAAAGAATATAAACTATTTTTGTATGGGAACTAAACGAATGGAGGATGTTGAAAACATACACCTTTTATTATTATTTATCACGTTCTTTAAAACAATCTGAAATTCTAAATTATAACACTGTATTCGATAGTGTTTAAGAAATTCATCACCAAGAATGTAAGTAAATATAATATCTAATTAGTTTGTAAGAATTTTAACAATAAAAATAGATTATATATTTTTTAATTCATGTAACATAGAGTTACCATGACTTACATGTAATATTGACCGTCTTTGATGGCTTTCTTTACATGCAAGACCATGTTTTACTGAACAATATTATATTATTAAAATATTATTATTTAATATAATAAGATATAACAAGACAATAATAAATATATTAAATATATAATAAAAAACAATGATTTATATAAATATAAACTGAATTCAAGTATTTCAAATTACTGTGAAATGAAAAAAGGACCAATTGAATATAAAAAGAAGTATTGTAATTTTTAGCTTCCCATGGAATTTTATAAATTAAAAATATTTTAAAATAATTATTTAATGATTTTAATGAAATATATATTTTATATTTGAATTAATTTTTTCTTATTCATCCATTTCATGATATTTTCATGAGATAACAATAAAATTTATTTTACATGAAATAAATCATACTTTTATAACATCAAATTCACCACCTTTTAATGGAGAACCCATTTTATATTTAAATTTTTAAAAAAAAATTTATTTAATATATCAATAATAAACATTACATTTGATATAAAAATTTAATAATCATTTTATGGTGAATTTTATAAAATATTATGAATGATTGCATTTTTTAAATGAATAATTAAAAATAATGAATTATAGTTCAAAAATTCATTTTCCTCTATTTTATTTATATGTTTCAATTATAAAATATGATTTATTTAAATATTAATTTGATAATATATATATCATTAAATAATATTTATCTCATTTTCATCAATTTCAATTTTATATTAATTATAACAACATAGCAACCTTACATACGTTTTTACCATAAAAACACACATTGTCATCCCGCCGACAGGATGAATTTTTAATTAATTTCTTCCACTTATATGATTAAAATTTTTATTAATGTTCTATATATTTGGTATTAGAAAAATTTATAATTTAAAATAACTAAATAAATTGTCTGACTAAAATTATTAGTTAATGTTATTAAAATTAGTTACACATATTAACATTAAAAGTAGGCATAATAAGGGACTAATCGATAACCTTATGGCACACAACCTCCAATAATCTAATCCAATAGACTTTACTTTTCAATAGTTCTACCCTATAATACAATGTATTGATGTTGGGAAATTATTGGAGCTACATTAACCGTAAAAATTCACATTGAATTACCTTATCAAAATATTACAATAGTTGCACTCCTGTACAATAAAAGGCCATTATTTCCCTCCATTACTGACACCTCTCAAATCACATACGATTGGAAATCCACTTCCAAAATGGGTTCCCAACAACATATTACTATTAAATGAACCCTAAATTTATGAATAAATTATTCCAAGGATGACCGTTTATATACACAAAAAATTTACAAGATATTAACCTAATTCCTTCCAATGATCACTTTCCTTTATTTTACTTCTCTCCCACCCAAAATCTTATTATTTAATGTTCATATAATAAAACCACTATACTATATTTACTATTATTTTTTTAACTATGAGTTTAACCTACACTAACACAAACTTTCATCTAATGGATAAAAACCAAACTATTTATGTGTTTGGAGAACAATCGCCTCACAAAATGATTATTGTTAATTTTTATATTATAAACATTCATGGTTATAATTATGATGGAAACTATTTTATATATTTTTTATATGATCTTTATTTTGTTGATATAGTTATTTAATCATTTTTACACATAAATTTAATGTTTTCCATTTTTAATTAATATGATATCATCATTTGAGGATGTGTAGACTACTTCCCCCTCAAAGCGATGTGATTCGTTCACATTAAAAATGGAACTTAATAAGGATAAATTTAATAAATATATATGAAATATATTACATATAAAATGTACTATTATTATAATATTTATATATATATAAGTATACATCTCATTTATTCTTAATTCTATTAAAGTACTATAATGAAATGAAGTTAGAATTCATGCACACGTACAGACTACTGTATCAATTAATAGTGCATTTCATTTTGTAGCAAAAAACAATATAGATTATTTTAAATACATATATAAGACTTATATGTGATATTAAAATCATTTTTTACATCATTTAGAAGATGAAACCGTGATATATTTAAAAATAATCATAATAAACAAGTTAAAACATACTCGACAAACTAGGAAATTTACACAAGAAATGGATAAATTAATGAAAGGTTTTTAATAATTGGCTAATATGATATTATAATATGATCATATAGGATTTTAAAATTGTTAATATTTTTCTATAAAATGTTAATAACATGTTTGAAACAATTATATATTTTGTTAAAGGATGTTCACCTGAAATGAAACACAAGGTATGGGATTCTCATCACACTTTTGTACATTCGTGAGATACATGTCATGTTCACCACATACATCTTTTGTGTGGTGTATCTAATGTCCCTTTTGATATATTATATAATAATTCCATTGATCGTTATGGTATTTTAAACCATAATTTACATTTATTCAATCGTGATATTTATGATTTAAAATGTTTCAATGTGGTTAGGGAAATAAAGGAATGATTTAATATTACTATCCTCAAGACTAATACTAATGATTATTTTAGTGGAATTTCCATTTGAAGAAATTATATAATTTTTTTTAATAACACCTTTCATTATTATAAGTTTATTCCCAAAAATAATCATTTATTAGTACTATTTATTGAATATTTGGTACACAATATGTTTTAGAATATGTTTTTATGAAAAACTGACATCATTTATATATTTAGTGGAAGAATGAATTTTTCTCTACAAAAATGTTTTATTAAGATGGTTTCAAAAATTAATTTAAAATGTTTTCTTAAATAATTCTTTTCCCTTTATTCCTTTTAACAAATTTTCCAAAAGAATATTCTCATAACATTCGGAAAAATCTATTTTCAAACTATATTACTATGAAAATGGAATGATCTTTTTACCTCATTGGACAAATACAATTTTACTCATCATCATTTCCTAGAAGATTCATATTCAGGTTTAATGTGATAAATTTAGAATAAATTTTTTTAAAAGGTTATTTTCAAACAAATGGGTTTACAATAGTTTTACAAATCAAAAGGTTTTTTTCTTCATGAATTATTTTTAATGATATTTTATGGTATTCATAAAAAACAATAGCCCTTTTTTTTTACTCCAATTAGGATAGTTTGTATTAAAAATATCCATTTTAATCTTCTGGATGGTTTATTATTGATTTGGAATAGGATGAATACTCATTCAATTCATTTAAACACCTGTTATTCCACTTGAAATATTGAATCCCATGTGATCATTTAACATTTAATTTTAACCTAATTGTTTATTTTCATTATCATTGATTTTACTATATCATAAACCATAAAACAATTTACATTTAATGTATAAATTTACTGTTATTGGATTATTTAAGGAAATATTTGTTATATGATATTCATTATTCAATATGGATATTTGTAATGTATATTATTAGTTTGATTATTTGATGTGAGGAAGGATTTAGACTTGTAATGATAGGTGGAGAATTAACATTATGTGGCCCCTATAAACATTGATAGGTTCTCATGCGAAAATCTAGTTGCACAAATTAAATAGATTTCTATCTTAGGATTTAAAGCATCTTGTGAAAGGACGTGATTGTATAGATTTTCATGTTATTTAGGTATTTCTTCCATTAAGAAAACAATTCCCTCACTTAGATTCAGTTATTATTCATCTATGATATTTTGTTTCAATATATCTATTGATAAATTACATTTTATGTTAATTGATTAAATGAAATGTGTTTTTGTTTCTTCCTCACCATATTAAATTCTACTTATAAATTTATTGAAATGGAATGTGTTTCCATTAATTACAATTCCATATTATTTGTGAACTTCCTTCTCCATTAACTTATTACATGGTATGTGTGATTAGTTATTTAAACTACCAAAATTATTAATATCATTTATTAATTATTTCTTATTATATATTTTCCCTCACTCATAATTTATGCTCTCCCATATTATGTTTCACTCTTTATAAATGCATGCAGCATAATATGAAATATATGCAAGTATTTTTTAGATGGGTTGTCATTATACTCAATGTTATTTATTTAGATTGATGTAAAATTGTTTTTTTTTGTAATTAGTGTATTAATTTATAATAATAGACTCACTTATTTATCTCGTTTACCCTTACTACTAAACTGATCAGTCCATCAAGGGATGAGTCCATCTAATCAAGCCAATGTAACTAGTATAATACATTGGCTTGGGTCTATCTATAGCCGGGTAATAATAGTTGTGATCAAATAAGGTTTAGTATCATCCATGGGAACTAGATTTAGAAAAACATAGGTTAGGTAACATGACCCTGTGATTAAATGTAAAGAATGTATAAAAAATTATCCATGATATTTGGTAAGGTAGATATTGTGTGGGTCTTCATAGCTATAAATCCTTATCTGAATATTGGAAGGGGGCATAGTTCTAGAACCGATATACCAAGGATTAATAACTCCAGCCCTGCTTTCTAAGCCATTCATAGTGTATCCTGGTAGACCAAAATGGTCCTTACAATGTACTTGGTTTACACTCCCAAGAGAGAAGCATATCATAATGCATGTTTTATTTACAAACATTTATAAATTATTTTAATGGATAAAAGAATTTAAAAATAAATCATAAATGTAAGGTGTTTTATATTTAAAAGTAAGGTTACAAGATTTAAATTTTTTATAGCTATTTATAGTCATTTCTCACTCTGAATATCATTTCTCATAATATTCATTTAGGTTTTTGTTAATGGATGGAACATAAAGGCTTCATGTAAACATCAAATATTAAGAGTAGGGTTGTGGAAATGAGATACCAAATAATGTGTCTATAGTAGTGATGGATATTGTTATTATTAAAAATCATGTTTCTTGAAAATGATAAACAATATATACCATTACCAACTACCAGACATAGTAATTATGAGAAAGATAATGGTTTCATAGGGCTTGCTATTTAGAGACCGTAAATGAAGGAAGTATCAATTTTTGACAATATAAAATTGTGGAAGGATACACCGAAGAAGGTGTCTCAATATAATATGGAAATTAATTATGTCTGGGAATGATGTACAAAATGAAAATTATTTCAGAGGATGAATTATGAGTATAACAGCATAAAATGAAGCTCAACATGAGAAATCCATTATTTTAAAATGTCGTATGTGTGGTGATCCTAGATATTATCCAAATAAATTCCTTCATCTAGAGGATAAATGGTATAATAAGGAAGGATATAGGTTCAAATAAATGGATGATTTCTTTATGTGTTATGTTTGTATTGAGTACTTTTGGTTAAAACTCTCTTTAGTGACTAACCATATTTGAAGCATTCCCATCATATTTTTATAAATTTTTGTTACTATTGTTTCATAAAATGGAACCCAATAAAGTAGGTAAAAACAAATAAAATCTATAACGGCCTCATGTATTCAACCCATTATTGAAGGATAATAATAGTTTATTGTAAACCACTAACCTACATAATGTATAGTTCAACTCTTCATTGTTTTTAGTTTAAAAATCTGACGAATAAATGTTAATGACGTAATAGTAGTATCACTTTTGATATTAGAGATTAATTTTTCATCCATATTATTTTTTTGAATATATTTAAATTCAAATATTTAGACATGTCACTCTTCTATAGTCCATTCATACCATTAAAAGACACTTTTAGTGCTTTATGCATAATGAAAATTCATTATTACTAATTAATTTATTAGAGTAAAGGGATGAATTAAAATTTAATGAAAGAATTTTTTTGGATTTTTAATATAAAATTGAAACTTATCAAGTATGATTATTTCATTATAATCACGGTTAGTATAAAAATTACCTAAAATTAGAAAAATGGAATTTCAATAAAATGTTCTTCTAATATCAAAATATTCATTAATCCTATGGTATTATAAATCATAAAAGATTTATTGATTTGAGGCCATCAAAATTCCATTATTCATTCACTTTTTATTATTGTTGACATAAATATTTCCATATATATATATATATATTATTAACCTCGAAGTATGTATATCTACTTTCCACTTATGTCCTCTAATATAGAGACTTGGTTTTATGTTATTATGTGGGATCCATGCACTTCTCATTGTCCTTTTTCTTTTGGATGTTTTAAGAACACTTATCTTGAATAAGAACATCAACATAGGAAAATTAAAACAATCTATCACCATGATCATGATTAAATTTCTATTGAACAATTTAATTAATGTGTGGAGAATGTAACATTCAAAAATTTTAAATTAAAACATTGTTTGTGATGTAGTGTATAAACAACATAACCATGCACTTAATGGAATATTATATCCTGATAGTATATATTATATTTAGTAATTAATCTAGATTCAATATATTTCAAAGAATGAAACTCTTAGTCTGAGTACGTTGCATGAAAGGGAGACCTTCATTGATGGCTTACATTACTTGCAAGACCAAGTATTACCAAACAATAATATATTATAAAAATATTATTATTTAATTTAATAATATATAAACTAGAATTTATGAATAGTATTAAGTAAATTATATTTATATATTAATTTTAAAAAAATAAAATTAATACATGGGTTACAAATTAATGAGGAGCGTAAACAAGAACTAATTTAATATAAAAGAAATATTATTATTTTAATGATTCCAAAATAATTTTGTCATAAAAAACTATTTCCAATTATTGATTGATTTTAATGAAATATTTTTGTTATATGAAATTTAAATTAATTTTTAAATTCATCTATCAGTAATGATATTAATTAGATAATTACAAACACTCTTTTACATATAAAATGATGTATTTTAATAAAAGAATATAATATCAGCTTTTAATGGATATCCAATTTGAAATTTTAATTTGTAGACAATAATTGGTTTAGTTTTTAAAAATAATTATTTTATTTGAAATTCAAGTATAATAATTAGTTTATGGTGAATTTTTTATAATTTTCTCCATAAATTTATTTTTAACTGAATAGTTAACAAATCAAGAATTTTAGATTAAGACAGATTTTTCGTCTAATTTATTTTTAAGGATAAATTAAATATTTAATTTTTTTTATGTATATGAAATTTTTTCCATTAATTAAATTTATTTCATTTTAATCAATTTCACTTTTAAATTGATTATAAAAACATAAAAATCTTTCAATGCTTTTTACTTAAAAATCCAGCATTGTCGCCCCGCGTACGAGATCAATTTTAAATTAATTTCTTCCACTTCAATGATTTGATGCTGTAAAATTTTATTACATATTCGGAATAATTATAATATATAATATCTAACAAGTCTAGAAAAAAATATTGACTCAAAATATTAGTGAATGATATTGAAATTAATTAGAATGATTAAGGATAAATTATGATAAAAACGGACTAAACCATTACCATATGGCCTAAAATGACCTATACAGTATTAAAATAGATATTGTAATTCCATATATAAAACCAATTTTAAATTTCCTATAATTATTTCCATCATTGGATCAAGTTTTATGGTGAAAAACATGAATAGAATTCCCTTGTAAAAATCATACAATACTACCACTCCTTATCCACAAATAAAAGTCAACAGTATTTCTTCATTAATCACACCTCTAAAACAACATAGTTTAGTAAAAAAACATACCAAATATCTTCCCATAATACCTATTCTATACCTTGAATCTTAGCATTCATTCATAATCCTTCCGATGAATCCATTTGGTATTCACAAAATGGAGTTACCATATTTTAAGGTAATGCTTTCCAATGATCACTATTCTTTTATTTACATCTGCACCACCTAAATTATTTTTCTTACGTGTTATCAAGTTAAAAAAACTATCATTAAAATAATATCATTTGGTTTTATTAATGATTCTACCAAAAAAACAAACTTCCAACTAAGGGGTAATAAACATATTTTTTCTATGTACGTCGATCAATCGCGACACGAAATGATGATTGTTCATTTTTCCTTCACCAAAATTCATCACAGGTAATTATGATGAAAAATAATTTTATATTTGTTATATATGATATATTTTATATATTTATAGTTAATTAATACTTTTACAACAAAAATATTTAATACTATTAATTTTTCAATTAAAAAATAACATCGCCTCAGCAAGTGTGGACTAATTCCCCTCAAAGCGATGTGATTCTTTTAAACTTATCCTAGAATGTATTAATTATAATTTTTATAAAAAAATTTAATATTTTAATTAAATATTTTAATTTAATTTAAAAATATGTTTATATTGATATCATTTATTTTTCATTCTTTAAAAATACGATAATGTAATTAAGGCAATGTTCATGAGTACGTATGGATTATCGTCTCTATGAACGGTCATTTCATTTTTTATGATTGAACATTATATATATTTATATATAAATATATAAATGATTTATATTATATTAAAAAACGTTTTATACATTCTATAGATGATGAAACCCTGATATATTTAATAAGATAAACAAACAACAAGATACAAAATATTTTAAAAACTAGGAAATGAACATTACAAATAGATAAATTAATGAATGATTATTATAAAATGGTTAATAAAATATTATAATAGGATAATATATGATATAATAAGTGTTAATATAGTTCTAAAATAAGAATTATATATGTTTAGAAATATTATATAGGATGATAAATTGCATTAACTGAAAAATAATCACAACTTAAGGGATTCTCCTCTCACTTTTTACATCTGTGAGACAAATGTCATGTTCCCCACATTTATCATTTGTTTTTTGTATCTAATTCCACATTAGTTTATTATATAATTAACCCATTTATTTTCATGATATTTTCGTATTTAATTTAATATTATTCCTTTATGATGTTTATGAATTAATTTGATTCAAAGTGGGTTGGGACACATTGGAGTGTTTAATGATTATTTCCCTTATAAAATTATCGTAATGTAATTTCAATTGAATATATATTCTAGAAAATAACACATAAAATGTTTAATAAGGACTTTATTCATTTTGATGTCATTCTATACCATTTTAAATTATTATTATCATTTTCCCACTCTTTGGAACTCAAAATGTTTTAAAAAATGTTATTATGAAAACCCAACAAAATGTTTCTCCTTACTCGGAGAATATGATTGCCTCTAAGAATCATGATTTAGTAAAATGTTATAAAAAATGATTATAAAATGATTTTTTTAAAAAAAATCACATTTTTACTTTTTTCCATTGTTTTCAGAAGAATCATCTTATCCCTTTCAACACATTACATTTTCAAACACTTTTAACATGAAAAAGAAATATTAATATTAACTCAAATGGAATATAAGGATTTACTCGTCGTTATTTCATTTAAATAAATTTTTCATTTTTAAATGTTTTTTTAATAAATAATTTTCCAATGCTATTTTATTAGAAAAATATTTTTCAAAAGTTACTTCAAAACAAAATGAGTTTTTCCTCAAGAATTTATTTAAATGATATTTTTTATGGTATTCAACAACAATAAAAACCATTTATTTTTACTCCACCTGGGATATTTTTGGTATATACTAGACATATTGTTTCTCTAGATGGTTTATTTATGATTTTTTATAAAATAGTAATTAAACTAACATCATTTAATCATCTATTATTCCCCATGAAATAATAATTATTCTATGTTAATTGAAAATTGAATTTCACAATAATTTTAAATTTCATTTATCATGGATATTACTATTGGCTAAACCATATACCATTTTACAAATAAAGTCTATATTGAAAATTATTTGATTATGTAGAGGAATATTGGTAATTCCATATTATTAATTTAATATGGTTATTTGATAAGGAATTTTATTTATTTGATTAAACCATATATGGAATGCTTTAAATTGGCAATGATGGGTGGGGTTCAGAATTCATATAGGCCCATGATGCATCGATATGTTTTCATGATACAAACTGGGTATGAAAATTTAATGGTTTTCTATCTATGTCTCTAAACCATCTTTTGAATGTTTTTGACCATATAGGTTTTAATGTTACATAGACAATACATCCATTAAGAATGAATTTATCTCATTCAGTTTTATTTATTATTCATCCATGATATTATTCATCAACATATCTATGGATAAATTTCATTTTATAATCATTGATGAATTGTAAAGTCATTTAGTTTCAATCATTTCGATATTAATTTTTCATTATCAAGTTATTTTAATGGAATGGGGTTCCAATTATAACATTTACATATTGTTTATGAACTTTCTTATTAGTTTTTTATGGTATGTGTGTTCAATTTTTTACGATTCTATAATTATTACTCTCATTGATTCATTACTACTTCAACAATATTTTTCAACTTACTATAAATTGATCTTAAAATTATTTTTTTCCATTACCTAGGAATCAAATAATATTAAAATGAATGATATGTAGAGAATTACTAGATGGATTAAAGTTACCCTCAGAGTCTTTTATTTAGAAATAATAAAAAAATTATATTATAATTAGTGTATTAATTTGAAATATAAGAGTCATTTATGTATCTCATTTAGAAAGACTAATAATATGATTGGTCCATTGGGGATTGTTTCCTTGAAATCAAGCTAATATAATTAGAAGAGGACCCTAGCTCTGGGATATAATGGGTCGGGTCGCAAAATTCTCATCATTACCTTGAGTGTCAAAATAGTCCTTTCAGATTTTACATCAGTTTGTGTGTGATAGAAATTCGCACTCCATAAAATCATAAAACATCCTTTATATATATCATCGCATGCTGGTAAAGAGATAACACATCCCAAATAGAGATAAAATGGGATGTTATTGTGAGATGGTTCACTATATCCCATATCACAATATTTTCATTAGATGTTTTTGGGAGATCATTGAAATATTATAGAGTGATATTTTCCTACATCAATTCTATTATGGATTGTTGTTTTAATACCCCTATCATAATCTATATATCTTCCATCACATGTTATCGTATGACTCACCATGTATTGTTGTAAAAAATCTCCATATTAATGTCACCCCGCTAATAATTATCACAAAGGTACCTATACATTTTAGTTCCTCTAGGATGTATTGGATAAGTAGAGTTACGAGATTCATCCATCAACACCTACATTGTTACTATACTAGATCGAAAACATTGTAGTTTAGGACAATTCAGTACATCTTATTGGTCAATATTGGACTCAAGAAACATCTCATTCATCAAATCCTCTAGCATCCTACATAAACAAGAATATTCTCTCTGTAATTTCTTGATATTCCATAGAAATGATGGTTGAGAATTTATTTTGTATAGGATTGATGATTTACCATCCTTTAAAATTTCCATGCCATGATTTATAAGGTCTTTGATCAAAGGATCTCTTTAAATCCCCACATTTCCAACATAATAGTATCTTTCCTATCAAATGTATTAGCGACATTGTTTACTCTTTGGGGATGATAATGAATTGAACTATCATATTCTTTAATAATAATCAATCATCTCCTCTATCTCATGGTTAATTATATCATTATTAATATATATTTCAACAAATATGGTCTGTGTATGTATCACATATCTCAATATAAATATAGTTTCTCCATATCATCAGTGAAAAAACCAAACACTGCCACCTCCCGGTCATTCATAGGATAATTATTATAACGTGGCTTCAACTTTCAAGATGAATATGTAATCACCTTTTGATTTTTTATGAGGAAAAACTAAGAACATTCACATATGCAATAGAAAAAATAACATATCCTTATACAGTATAGGTTGGTGTTAACATAGGTTCAATAACTATCTATTCATTAGCTCTGGTAATATTTCCTCACACACATTTGTCTATATATACTTCACCAATTTTCATGATAACCTAGATAGTGGGTCAGAATGTCATGAAGTGTTTTCCACAAAGATCATATAATATAATTGTATTCCAAAGAAACTATAAATCCTTATTAATGTTTTAGGATGCAGCAACTCCTCCACATAATTAATATTTAAAGGGTCAAATGATATTCTATCATTGGTTACAATGTTACAAAATAATGAAACATGTTGCAACCAAAAATTAACATTTTATGAACATTCCAAATATCTTATCCTTATAGTTTTTAAAATAGCCATGTAAAATCTGCATACTCATCATTAAATTTAGAATATATTAGAATATCATAGATAAGAACATCCACAAAGTTAGAAAAACATTATTTGAATACTCTATTCATCAAATACATAAAAACAAAATGACTATTAGTCAATCCCAATGGTATGAAAAATAAAACATAATTCTTATATCTTGATCAGAAGGTGGTACTTGGAATATCAGGATTCTTCACCATGAATTGATGATATCCTAATTGAATATCAATCATGGTTAGGAATTCAGGCCCACGAATATGGTCATATAACTGATCAATTTGTGGAAGAGTGTACTTTTTTCATTATGATTCTATTATGTTCGTTAAAATAAATGCCCAATAGTATTTATACATCCCTCTTCTTCACAAGTAGAACATTAGCTTCCCAAGGATACACATTGTTAGATAAACCCATTCTATAATAGATATTGGATATTATTGATTAATTCTATAAACTACATATTATCTATTCTAAATGGGATCATTGAAATTGTCTTGGAACTATGAATGATTTCTTGGTAGAACTCTACCTCTCATTCTTGGGGATGTCTTGTTAGAACCTTTGGAAATACATCAATGAATTCCTAAATAATGGGGTCTCTTTATATTCATATAATTTGTTTTCTTTTTTTATCTTCACCAATATTTTTAATAAATAATTCTACATGATGTGCTTCTAGATAAAGATCTTGTCAAGATATATCTTCTATAAAAATAACTATTGGTTTCCATTAATGACTACAATACTTTCCTTGATTTTGCAGTTGATCATAAAAGTATACATTGAGAGTCAGTCCATCCATATTATAATGTCAAATTCCATCATGTGAATTACTATTATATTTTATATTAGATTATTCTCACTAGTTTAAATATTTAAATTTCTATAAAATATTGATTCTTGGATAATCTCTCGAGAAGTCTTGATAGATAGTTGATCTTCTAGCTGTTCTTGGGTTGATTCTCTATTATATGCAAACATAGAAGAAGTAATGGTATTCATAGAACCATAATCAAACAACATACATGAAAGATTTAAGGGAAAAATATAGTACATATCTTCACATTATTTAGAGCTTCAACTTCATCTATCATGATAGAAAATCTCATCATTGCTTCCTTAGCATATTCTAAGCTAAATAGTGATTCCCAACAACTATCATATGATTTGGATAGTGATTGGAATAGTTTCCAATTATCCACACATAATGAATTGAACTTTACGCTGGTCCTACCCCATAATCCCTTTTTCTTCCCTAGTTTTACATTAGGGCTTCACCTCACTATCAAAATTCCAAGAAATATTCCCTTCTCTTTAAAACATGTATCATTTACAACTCTAGAGTAATAAGTTCCCCAAATGCTTCATCCCACTTTTGTTACATGAGGAAATTTTCACTTTATATCCTCATCATCCATTTTCAAAGATACTCCCTATTAATGGATCCATTAATTTCCTATTTTTATTCGATTTGTGAGCCCACTATATCTCACTGAACACCAGTTAAACCTCCATAAAACTTTATATTATATAATCATTGTTTTCATTTCATCAGGTGAAAATATTCTACAACAAATGGGTCTTTATACACCAAATAATCTATCAATATTCCCATTAATATCCATGAAAATGATAGATGTTTTACAATAATTTCTTTTAAAGTTCATCTTATAGATTCTTACATATTTATTTTACTTCTCCATCTCTAGTTATTCCTTCTCCATTTTCATTCTTTTCAAAATGGGGAAATAGTTTTTAAATAAAGTTCCTCTGGACAATTTCCACTCCATAGCATCAATATTCGCTCTTGGTTTCATGTTTTAAACCAGTTTTCACCATTAATCAGCTTCACCCTCTAAGTGGTATATAGATAGGGTGAATTAAAAATGTTCTTAACAATGGAGTACATAAATGAACTTTTATATAGAGCTTTTTTACTAGTCATCACTCAATGGTACGGTAGATCCCCTAAAATTAGGTGGTAGTTGATCCACAAATAACTCAAAAATGGTGTTCCCTTCATGTTGAATCTAGTATCTCAGCTTAATTCATATTATTGCTCATAACTCGAGTCTGTTGATTAACCATTACCTAGAAGTATTTCATTTCATATTTCATTAGAATTTCATGAGTGCCTGGTCTATTAGACTCACCATTTATATGGTTTATCTTATTTCCCAGTAATTTCTAAAAGAATAAAAACTTTGTGATAAAAGAAATAATTTAATAATATTAATATTATAATGTAAGTACATGTCATAAAACATAATTCTTAAGTATGTTAATATTTAAAATCAATAAAATTTTCTATAAATATTTCATAATAGTTCATAAAAAGGTTCTTATTTTAAAAAAAAAATCCCACGAGAGGGTCAATCCCGCTGCACAGTAAGACCCACATTCTTGAACATGTTTATGCTGAGTAAAGCCCAATGCACCTTCTCGATGTTTTCTATGCTAGGTAAAATTGTTCTATAACCACATAATCTTGTTCATATACCGATGTATATTTATATTTATGGAAACAACATACTAAATACATAACAAAATAAAAGGATTTTTACTATATTTAACCATTTACCAATGGTTATTCTTAAAGAGTTAAAATCATAATTTCCACTAATAATTAAACCATCCTTTGAAAATAAATACGCAAACCCAAATTTTATTACATAATTTATTCCTTATATTATAAAAAACATAGGATCTTTTAATGTTTAGTTTTAGGTAAATATATTACATAATTCATGAATACAGAAAATATTCTTGTAAACAACAAGAAATGAATAATAGTTGTGTTATATTAAGTTATTTTACTTTATCTCATAACAAGGGGGTATACATCAATGAAATGGGTGACCAAAAGGAATATTAAGGGAAATAAGGAAAAGAGTTTAGTTGTGATCGTATGGAATATCATTAAGAATACGAGGAAATACATAAAAGCATGGGAATGATATATATCATAATACTATGATTAAGATTCATAATTTTTAAATGTTGGTTCAACATTTAATCTAGTCATTCATAAGCATGTCACCAATTTTTATCATCAATATGTCTTAATCATTACTATGGTTATTCACTATGGTAACTTAAAACATGTCAACTGTTATGATTAAATTATTTACCCAATACATTAGAAAACTATTAAGTTTCACCCTTCATATTTATTAATTAATTTTGTCCACATATATCATAATAACAGTTTTCAAAAATACCCCATGGAGGATAAAAGAAATTGGTTTCATATCAAAATAATGATATTTTAAAATAATATACTTAAATAAAACATCGTTATGTCATTATTAACCCATAAAAGTAAAGGGAGTTTAAAGAATGTTAATTATAGAATAAAATAGATAATTATGGATACTAGGTGAAAACCCATAGAATATAAAGAATTATTTTTATTTAAAACGAATATAAGAGAATTTCATGGGAAAAATATTGAAATTTTGGGATGAAAATTCAGCGGCATAACGTGTATGCAACATGGTACTAGAAAAAAATTAAAGAGAGTGGGGAAAACAATACCCAATAATAAAAGACTCTTAATACAACAAAGGGACATAATAAAACGGATAGAATAAAATAAAATTAATGATTAAATGACATAAAACACAAAAAGGTAACATGAAATTAAAAGAGTTGTTCATTTTTCTTATACTTTGAAGAGTAACTCAAAAAACTAGCTGATTGGGACCTCTAGAACTTGATGAAACCTTATGTGGATTCCATGGGAAATTAAAATATCATATAATTGGGGAGGAAGAGTTGGTATTGAATGGAAATTGTTAAATTTCTAGGTATTAATAAGAAATTATGTGTATTTTGTTATTAATTTCCTATGACACCTACGTATTGGTAAATGAAACACCATGGAATCTCCCATGTTATTTTAAAATGGTATTTTAAATATGGGACACCTATTATGGTATTATAATTAAATTAAATTTACCATGTTTTTATGTTACACATTAAATCATTATGATGTCATTAAATATATAGAAAAAAAACTATATTTTAACTATTCATCGGAAAACAAAATATTTAGAATAATTCACATAAATTTTCCCTAAACATTTCCATACATTATGATTCCAAATATTATTCTCATTTTATAATATTAATTATTTAAATATTATAATTTTAAATTTTAAATATCAAAACCATTATTTATTTAAAATTATAGTCGATAGAAAATGAAAAGTGAAATTGCATATGGAAATTGCTTTCCAATTGAAAAAATATAATTATTTCATTTTTTATATTTAAATAGTAATTTTTTAATAATAATATCTAATAAAAATGAGTATTTTTAATTATATATTATTTTATTAAATTATTTATATGTTTTATAAAAGTAAAATTTCTATCAAAAAAATTAATTTATCAAATTCCATCAAAATTTTATTAACAAAAAATATCCTTAAAATTGATCTAATGGGACAAAAAATTCATTTATACAAGGTAATTACACATTATGTAACTAGGGAATCAAAAAATAACCCCTTATAACACAATTTAATGACCTAAGGGAAAGGTGTGTGATGCTGATAGATTCATTGATTAGCTAAGATAACATCACCTAAGTGATAATTTCTACAAACTATAACTTCTCATTTATGCCATTTCGTTAAAAATTAACATGTTGAATAAAAACTAGGATTTGTCAATAGAAAATCACAATGATATTAAATCCCAAAAATATATAAAAATGGGCTTCATATGGTGTGACTCTACTAGTTTAGGCCAACATTTATCCTTTATTTATTAATTATCTATAATTATTTCATTTTCTAAAAATAATTATAACATTAAAATTCATTCAATAATATTGTTTCCAATTGTCATATTGACCAATATTAGGATGGTCCAATACCGATGGTTACATTTGCAATTATACACAAATAATTATTAAAGAGTTATTTTTTTGAGTATAATAGAACACACATTTTTAGGAAACAATTATCACTCACGGATTTTGGGTCGTTACATATTATTTTGAAAAATGTGTCATAATATTTTTATTCATTACATAAAAAAGGTGGAATATATTTCCATCATAGAATATTCTGATTCCCATGTTACTATTTTTTCATATGGTTTTTCTAAAAAACAATTTTATTGTAAATAAGATTATTCAAAAATGATTTTATCTGACGTTAATAACATGTATTAGTTTTTCCTCATAAAAATATTTAAATTAAACTATTATAATTCAAGGATCAAAATGTGAGATGATTTAAAAATATAGTTTCATTAAAAAGAAACAATCAGAATATAATGTAAATGATATAAACATAGTGGAAATCCCACTTGGTAAATATTCTTTACAATCATAACTATAATCTATTAAGGTCAAATGAACCATCGACAAAACATTACCTTTTACAAGAATTCATAATAGATTTCCATGGAGATACTTTATGAAAATAATGATTAGTTACATCAAATGAAATATCATTCCAATAGATTTATTCGTAATTTTTCTTATCTGTCTGATCCATTCTCATATTCTATATAATCATCTTATCCTTTTCAACAATTTTTTATAAAAATTGTGATCACAAATAATAATATTTTTCTAAAATCATCATACCAATTGGTAGTTTGAAACAATTTTCCATAAAATACCACAATAAATGTATTCTCTATACTATGATGAAAAAACACTTATAAGAAATGAAAAAAATTATATATTGATCCTAAATTCCCTAATTATCCATTAATCATGTAAAATGAATTTCCTAAAATCATATATTTTATTCCCTATCATTCTATCATATTTGGGATAAAATTTATATGGAAATTTAATTCAATACTCAATGACTATTAAATTCATTTATCGATAGTAGAGGTGAATCTGGGATTAGGATAATATTCAACAGAAAAACGAATCT
Source organism: Viscum album (assembly GCA_963277665.1). NCBI lineage: Eukaryota > Viridiplantae > Streptophyta > Magnoliopsida > Santalales > Viscaceae > Viscum > Viscum album. Next base: position 52,741,384 of record OY728166.1, read on the forward strand.
GTATAATAAAATTACCACTTTATCATTATTTTGGTATAACTTTTATAATGAGATATAATATCAAATTGGAAGAAAATGGGATGATTTAGTTAACTGATTAATGATTACCCATATTTTATTATTATCATATGATTATGTAAGTAATCCAACCATTAAATCTACTAATATATTCTACCATTTAATTTCTAGAACTAGGGAAGGATGAATAATACACTTTGATAATTTTTTTCTTTAAACTTTCTACTAGAAAAAAATTCAAAGGAAAACCAGAAATAATATTCTCAATCCAATCCAACATGAAATGTTCTCTACTTTCTCTATATATGTTTTCATACATGATAAATTGAAATGAGAGAGATATGTTTCTCACTAAATAGTTCATTAATGAAAAGATGGGTTACAGGAAACACCTATCCTTTTAGGATCGCAAAAAATTTCTTATTTATAAATATTAAATTCAATAAAAATTACATTAATAAAAAAATAATTAATTTCATATAAAATTATTCATTCATTATAAGGATTCATAATACAATCAAACAGAGATCATTGAACTAACACATGAATGATAATTTTTGGGGTTTCTTAATGGAAAATTTCTTATCAAAAGTTCATTAAATCATTTACATACAAATCATGGTCTAGAAATTGAATAATTAAAAATCCATTATCTCTATAACTCAAATAATTAGGTACAATATATTTCTTTCCTTTAGGTTATATAATTATGTAGTCCAAATATATTAACAATTCATGTCAAATATTTTATGTTAAAATATTTTATCTTGAATTCCAACTTCCACAATTTATTATCAAACAGTATTTCTCACATTACTCTCTAAAAAAATTTCTCCGCATTTTGACAGCTACGTTACAGTCACCTATTGAACTTCATGTGTAGGATACTTTTACTCATGAAAATTTAATTATTGGAATGTATAAGTAATTTCTTAATCATTCAGCATTAAAAATATTTCACTCCTTTCAATAAAGAATCAATATAGATAAAATATTCACTTTTCTTTATATTTCATGGACAAAATTAATCATTTAATATTTTTATATTCATTTTATAGAAGATTTCACCACATAAAAATAGACAATTAAAACTAACTCGATTTTTTTTGAAATCGATAGTAAGATATATTTTTTTCAAAAGTGTTCAACAATCCACTAGTAAAAAAAATCAGTTAAAATAATATTATAAAATTCAAAAGATGTTTTATCAATTTACCATTCACTAACCACGTTAGTTTTATCAGAGTCAGTGCTAATTCCATATCTATAGGAGATATGTCCAAAGAATTGTAACTATTTAAACTGAAAATAATATGTACTAATTTTTTCTTATATAATTTGTTCCTACAACAGTTTCAGAACTATAAGTAGATGTTCTTTGTAATAATAATAATTTTTTAAATAATATAAAATATCATCAATAAAAACAACCATGAATTCTTCCAAATATTCATGGAAAAAACTTTTAATATGAACAATGAATACTTCAAGAGAATTTAAAAACCCAAATTTAATAACAATAAAAATAACACTCAAATTTAATTAAAATGATTTATTATGGAAGTCATCCACATTCTGCATTATAATATGGTCACAAAACAATGATTTACCTTTGAAAAATATTGATATCTCTAGAGATGATAAAACAAGTCATCGATATGATTAAAAATGGATTATTATTAATGGTCATGTAATGTAGTTCTCTATAATTAGTTCCAAGACTTATAGAAGCATTTTTAATTTAAACAAATATGTCATCACATGCTGATGTTATAAAATGAATTTAATATTTATAATGAAACCCACATAATATCTTTTTCTATTACAGAAGATCTATTTAATAAATTTGAGGATGTTATTTTTTAATTAGATTAAAAATAGGAAATAATTCAATAGTAAAATAATCTTTTGTATAATATATAATATTAGACAACTCATAACGAAAAACATCAATATATTATTTTATTATTGGTATCTAAAATATATGAATTATTCCCTTAATTTTGAAAATAAGAAAAAGATAACATTAATTTCTCACTTTTTAAAATATCATTGCATCATAATATGTTATAAAAAATATTAATTCATTCATATATATAAAGTAAATTTAATTTTAGAAAATAACTACATTGGATCTATAATCTATCTATGAATGATAACATGAAAGAAAATTCATACCCAAAATAACATAAAATAATAATATATAAAATGTAACATGATTTTTAGGGAAAATCCTTCAACAAATTATGGCAGTATGATCATTATAAATTTAATTATATTTAATAAAACTGCCATATATTTTTACAAAAATTCTAAACATTATTTTAAGAGGTGGAAATTCAATTTTTCTAGAAAATTTCATATTAATCATATAATGAGTATACCCCAAATAAATTATGATATTATCATAATCTGATTTGAAAAGTAATATAAGTGTTACAACTTCATTACATAGATGAAAATATACAAAAATTAGTTGTAATGGATTTTACTCCACCCTTCATCATATAATCTTGTTGTTTCCCACCATTCAGGTTCATCCTCAAACTAACAACCACACAATAACCCAACTTATTACATTGAAAATTCATTATTTCCTATTTATCAAAATTGTTCTTCCGAATACAAGGTATATTTTTTTTCAAAAAAGAGACATATTCAATAAAACCATACATCATAAAAACTTCATAGATATAAATACTCATTTCCAATTTTTAACAATAACTCTCAAAAAATAAATTCATGATTTTCTTACCATTATATGTTATTTGTATTAATACAATTTTTCTTCCAGCTGGAATACTATTTCATTTTTTTGTTATTAAACTCCTTAATTTTAGTTATCTCGGTTTCCTCTTTCTAAACACATCAAACAAATTTTGCTAAAATTATAAATACTTATACGGACAATGGTCATCAATATCATATATTTATTCCTTTTTAAAATTAATTAATCATACTACCATGATCTCATATGTAATTTTGTGTGTACCTCAAAAATCAAGGGATTGTTACTTCATAAACATATAGTAAATCTTTCTTCATATACCATAATTCCATAAATTTATCTTCCAAACTATGTTAAACTATTTTTCTAAAATATTTTTCATGAAAAACATAAATGTATACCATTATATATAAACAATATATTCTCTTACTCTAGTATTCTTACCAATTAACTACCATTAATCTACTTCACCTTTAAAATGGTAAATTGAAATATTTATCTATGGAAAATATAAACAACACATGGCTTAAAATAATTTTTTATTATATTAAATAAATCCCTTCCACATAACTAAGTTATAAGATCCATTGAATATATGAATAAACTATATTATAAAATGATCAACTATCAACATAGTCCTCTATGGTTCATATGGATTATATTTAGCTTTTATATTACAAAAATTTATATCCTATACCAATTTATCTATCACAATAATAATTTATATATATCTGATTCCAATTACTCTAGGTTATTGATTTTGGTAGGATATTTTCCACTTTATGTATTCCAACATTATCTTATCTGTTTCCTTAGTGGAAAAAATTATGAATAGAAATTGATTAGATAAATAAACATGCAAATTTTCAAATGATATATCAAGATTACCATAAATTAAATTAATAAAGAGAAAATTTCTAAAAATTTAACAGAACCTAATATTTTTGAATCCATTCCACTAATACAAACAATAAGGACTTAACCTTTTATCAATCCATAAAATCGATTCATTTGAAAATAAGTAATATGAATTGATAACAAAATATATTTTAGGATTATATTTTTCTTTAATTAATTGATCACCCTTTCATAAAAAATATTTCTCCAAAAGTGGAAACATCTAATCAGAATAAATTTTTACACAATAAAAAAAATTTAACATATAAAAATATTTATTTTCATTAAATATATTCAAAAAATTTCTCGTAACTTCATAAATAACCATATTATTCTTATATATATGTTGAAATAAATTGAAAACCTTAGAAGGGGAAAAAGTTAGTAATAGATAATATAAAAAAATGATAGAAAGTAGTTACCCCATCAATACTCATAACAATTTATCTTTTTCAAAAATAATAATTAAGATTAAAATAAAATTTTTATTAATAAATAAATAAACATATAATATAGTATAATTTCAAAATAAAATAATATAAAATATTAAAAACAAAATAACACCCATGAAGTTTTCTATGTAATCATGAAAGACTCTTGGATATTTTTTTATGAAGTTGTACAATATACCCTTAAAAAGTATCATTAAGAACAATTAGAAGATATCCATCTTTTCATTACATATGTAATAAAATTATTTCATAAGACCCCATAAAATTAAATATAAATAATTTTGGTCACATGTTACATCATTCTTATATCACAATTAGTAGTGGAATAACAAATGAAATATATTCAAATAATATTTTAAAATCATCCTCTTACAGATTCACACTGTCTCATTACATAATGCTTTGGATTTCTATCTGACGCTCGTCAAACATCATAAGATATATTAGGATCTTACTTTAGCAAAAAAAGTTCTCAATAACCCAAACATAATCATAATTCATGAAATCATTAATTTTTATTATCATATAAATATAAATATATATATCACCTATATAAATTTTTTTCATATATTGAAATATTTATTCATTTCAAAATCCTTTTTGGAGAGTCCCAAAATAAATAGAAGGTGTTTTTTTAATTGAAAAAACCTGAAATCTGTTAATTTTATATGAGAATGAAATAATGGTTATGGTGAAGGGAATAATATTTCAGGTCGAGTATTCTAATCAAATATTCATTTTTTCTATTTATTGAAACATTCCATATAAAATAAATAAAATATTACTTTGAAAATATATGAATGAAAGAATAAAATGACAAAAAAGTTCCAATATAATTAATTATATTTTAAATAAATACATCCAAAAAATAATTTTTTGAATATGGATGTTGAATAATATTATTCAAAACATTTAAAATGATGTTTTAAATATAATGTGCCCTTTACATCGAGTCTGACTCATCAAGTATATTCTTCATCATCCAAGATAATAATTTTATTAGTTTTTAATATATTTAATAAAAAATTCTATTTTATTATTCAATTTTTATATTTTTTTAGATATCAAATCTAATTACATAATAATTTAAATTCAAATTAGCATTTTAATGATATTCACCTCAGAAATTAAAAAAATCCATTTTTATATTGAATATTGATAAAGTGGTAATTTTTTCATCATGTACAGAATAATAATCTGGGATTAAATATATATTTTTTAAATAATTGCATTTTTAAAACTAACCATAATATTTATTATAAAAATTGATCTATGATGGAATCATGGTGATTATAGGTTGTAAATATGCATGAGTAATGTTTTCATTGTTCAACAAACATGATGGAAATTAGAGAGCCATTATCCTATATCTTCATAATTAATATTATATCATATTTATCATATTTATTCTTTATATATACTTATATATACCAATAATGTGATTTGGTGATGAGAAATGAACAACATCGCTCTATAGAAGGGGTAATCCATAGGTCCACATATGTGATGTTACCATCTTTCAACGGATAGATATGTATGAAAATAAATGTTATATAATATTTATAGAATGATAATTATTTAAATAATATGATATATTAAGACATTAAATACAACATTGTAATCTGACCAAGGAGCCGGGGATGAAAAATAATTACATCGGTTCGAGAGGCGATAGTCTATTAAACACATGGATGATATTTATATTTCCCATTTGATTAGTGTAGTAATTTTTTATAGGTTATTTTATTAAAATAATAACATATTATTTTATTTTAGAATTTTTTTTCTTAATTCATCATAGCTGAAGAATAACTACAACATGTGGAAATGTAAATAAAAAAATTCGTGGTTTAAAACATTGCTTCTTCTTCTGACAATCACAATATGTTTGAACCTAAAGACTTTCGATTTTTGTTTTTCTATAAAAAAATATTATTTGATATATGTATTGGTTTAAATAATTTATATGTTTATGTAATTTGTGAACGAAAAAGATCATTGTGTGTGGAATGAAATGGAGATAGACATTCCTGCTATAAGTGGGGAAGCAGAAACACATATATTTAGTAAGACATTAAAAAATAAAAAATTATTCTGGAATATGAATGGATCGCATATAAATAATTTCCATATATGATTTGATATATGGTAGATATATTTTTAGAAAATCATTTTTTTTATCTTTTTAGGTCATTCTAATCCTTATAAATCTATTTTAGCACTACGATAATTCTATTTTATGAATAACTTTGAGAATATTTTATTTATTTTTTTCTATTATTTATGAATACAATTTGGTGAACATATTTTATAATATTAATTATTATAATTCAAAATATAGAATTGATTTATTAAATTTAAATTCATTGATGTGGCATAATTAAATTTAAAATTTAACCACCCAATGAGAAAAAGGTTTTTTTAGAAGAAAAACTGTTTAGAATATAAATATATTTATTCAAAATTTGAGTATAATGTTGACTATAATAAAATTTATTATATTTATATATTAATTTGGAACTAATTAATTTTTGAAAATAATTCAAAATATAATTGTTCATTGTAAAAATATTAAAATATTATTTATTTTTCATTAAAATATTTTATTATTCGTAATTAATTGACAACCCAAACCTTTTAGAAAATTATTAAAAATTCACTAACATATAATTTTTACCTGTTAAACTCTACAAATGTAATTTATCTTGTCAAAATTTTAATTTTTATGTCAAAATATTAAATAAATCCCCATAATTCATGATAAAATAATCTCACCAGAAATAATGTTATTTTTTTGACTAAAACCCACAAGATATACTTATAATGAAAATAACACTATATTTTAAAAATAATTAATATTATAACTGTATGAAATTTATTTACTATTAACATTACATTGGTTTTATAATATGATAGGGAAATTATATAACTAGTTTTTTATGGTTATTTGAAATAGATCAAATATTCCATGAAACCTAAGGTGGAATGATAATGACATTATATGTCATATAGTATAAAGTCATAAATATGGAGATTTATCAATATATAATGAAATGTTGAAAATAATGAATTGAGAAACATTTAATTAGTAGAATGTGTGAAATTTTCAGCATCCATATAATCAAATAAGATGATCTATTTGAGATTAAATTATTAATAGTGTAAGGTTCATTAATTCTCTTATGTTGATTCAGGGATTTATTCCGAATTATAATGGGAAATCTCAAAGAGGGCGTTAGTTCCCCTAAGATAGAGGTGAAAAGGAAACCAATATTATTGTATTCTCATATGGATAAATTATAATTGATATTATAGTCATGCAGCATGAATAAATGATTTCATCGAGTCATTCTAATTCATCAATTCCTATCTAAGACCAATTATTATAACCCAGCTGATAGTATATGGAAATTCATTGTAAGGTACCTTACACATCAATAAGAAATATTACCTCTATCTCATATAATATAATTTATGCATTCAGTTCTATAAAAATATGGGTTCTAGTGTAACATGACAAGAAATTATAAAGAATATTACCCAACCAAGTTTCTTTATGATTTCAAATATCAAATGATGTATAGTATATAGAGTTATGTTAATGGACATGAATTATCTTTTCTCCTGTTCATAATAGAGTGATGAATGGTTAGACATAATGTGGAAATCCAAATATTTAATTTTAAATATTGAGGATCAAAATTAGTGGCTTTGTCTTCAAATATTATGTAAAGGAAACATAATATAGTCATGAACTTGGACATATATATTATTTTTTTTAAATTCCATCAATGATATATCCTCATTGCTAATTGATAATAAATCTATGGTAGTAAATGTTAAATTAAATTGTCTATTTGTAGATGGGATATATATCCCCATTACTTTTTTTACCATTATTTTATATGGGCAAATGATTTTGAAAGTGTGAAACACTTATGGGGGTTATATAATAGAATATGGAAGGTATATAAAAAACATGGTACATACATGCAAATCTAATAAACCACTATATTATTTATGTACAAGAGTGTCTAGGACTTATGATTTGGCTAGAGAGAACGGTTTTTAATAGATGGGGATCATATGTGATAGAATGAAATCAACACATTACTATGAGGATGTCCCCAACCTCAATGATTCTAATTATCACTCTATCAAAGAATAATTTATAGATAAATCTCTATGAATTCATGATGACATTTATGATTCAATTTTCTACCCAATTATATATATTACTTATTCTCCAAATCCAATGGTATGATACCACTTTTGAGGTAGACTTTTATGAGATACAACCATTCTATTATTGCATATCTCGGAAAGGGTAGAGGTTCACATTTGATAGGGATAATGATAACCTTATCTATATCTTCTATATCAACATTGATGAATGATGAGACCAACCTATAATGTGAGATTTTAAGAACCATATCTTCATGGTATAGATCTAATAGGGTTATAGTTGTATTTATCATCATATCTTTAATATCATTTTATGATAATAAGATATGAGATCTTATTATATATGAGGGGAACTCACCCAACAATACTGATACATAACCCTGAAATATAATGACTCCTTCTTGATTTCATGGTAATCAATGATCATCCTGATTACAGACATGGAATTCCTTATTGTATTCATTTGTGCCATTAGTATATATTGGGTGAGATATATACACATAATGATGGATTAATATTATAACTAATTATTGAGGAATCCTTCTGAAATTTAGAAATATTAAAGAAAACATCAATGTTGTGGAGGAAAATTCCACCCCTATTATGATCTATTTGAACATTGGTTTTTTGACACTTCTAAATATTGATCTCAAGTAGGAAATTTTTTAATAAATCTCATAATTTTTTGGTGGTCCCTTATAGAAGGACAATTTTTTTGGGAGCTTCATGTCCAATAATAAATTTTTCAAGAGATGATTCACTATACTTGAATGTTATAACACTTTATATTAGTAGAATATTGAGACATTAATGGGATATAAAAATAATAAAAAAATTATTTTTCATCAGGATAAAAACCCAGCTAGGATTGGGATACTAAGGATATATATGAGAAGATAGATATTATAGATTTAATCAACCTTGTGTTGTTTAATAAAATAACTGAATTTATACATTTTTATTCATAGTATAAAGATAGTGTTGGCTTTTTATATATAAGATTCATTAAAAACAGTAGGTAAAAATTTATTACATAATATTGATGAAGTAATTCAAATAATAATCATTATGTTGATTGGTAATCCCAATATATATCTACATTTTATAGGGAATACATTATCTAGTGTCCTTTACTAAGAATAATATTATAGAAGAAATACATCATTCTATTACTTGCATCTATTTGTGTTTTTTTGGAAGTGGAATATCCAAAATTTTATTTTTTATTTGAGTGAAAAATTCATTGTATTGGTGTCACAAAAAAAATGTTGATGAATTTTTATTATATTATACCTAAATCACATTTTCGTGGATTCCTCATCCCGACGTTTTTCTATAATTTTATGAATAGAAAATAAATACTTAAGACATAAGTATATGGGGATTGAGACATGACCGCTAGATCATCCACATAGCACACAATGTGTTTTTCATGGAAATACGTTATAATTTTGTGTATAGAACATTGATATGTAGCACTATCATTTTTCATGACAATGGTAATTTCATGAGAAAATTACACCCCTTGGATTTCCCTAATTATTGTCGACTTCTAATAGTTATGAACATTAAAATATTATTATAATGTGAATACCAATCCATGGAGAAGATGGATTGAAATCCACCTATCACTTATATTAGTAATTCCATGATTGGGGAAAGGAATTATTCCTTTAGATAGTGTTGATTATAATGCCTGAAATTAATAAATACCCATATTTTACCATACTATTGTTTTGATGGAATGATTATATGGAGATATTTCTAGTTGTAAACATCCCAAATTATGTTTGAATTTATAGTCTAACAAATTTTAACATTCAAAGTGGTAGAATAGATTATATTCATTCTCTTTTCATTACAATTATAACAATAGTGATCCTCTAACAAAAAAAATGATATGTGGAAACCTATGGATCCAGTCCAGAATTATCTCTATAAATCAACAAAATTAAACTGGATATTTCTTGAGTAAAGAGATTCATTTTTTCATTTTCTTCATGGTTCATTATGACACCGATCAATATAGTTCTTTTATCTTCCTTTGTATACAAATTAACATTTTTGTGTTGATCAAATGTGGTTGAAACGCCTTCCATGAATTTTAGAGTAGTATCATTTGTATGTTTAACATTATCTACACAATAATTTGGGGAATAAGGTAGAATAAATCATGATATCTAGAATAAGATATTGGATCATCATTATTTCCATCATATTGAAATTATTCTTTCGAATATATGGTATCATTTGATGTGGATGATACAACTTGAATGGTAGAAAATTTTCTAAACCATTATCCCCATATTCATACAAGATTCATATCTAGATGATAAATTAATCTTTTTCATGTCATATTAATATTTATTACTGTTGTAATTTTGTTGAAACCCTCAGGAGAAATGTTTATTTTCTTTATCCATGTGGTATAATTTTGAACTATTAGATGAAGTTATTAAATTGATGTATCCTCATAATTATCATATGAGTGAAAATTTATTGGTGGTTTTAATAAATTTTCTAATGTGTCTTGAATGACCTTGTAACTTCCCAGACTGAGATTTGAGATCACAATTTTAATTATTGGAGTTTAGTTGTATTCAGTAAGTTCATTTCAGTGATTAATTAGTAATTTTTCTGATATAATGCATGCATAAATCTAAATGGAATTATTTACCAAAATGATATTCCACTAAATATTATAGAACAATTCTTCTATATATGTGTATTTTTAGGAATCAATGGGGGAACTATCCTGATATATAATTCTATATCCTTTTAATAGAATTTTTCAGTCATTAATTACATGAGGATAGAAATTTTCATTCATATAGATACAAATACATCCTTGTAACATGTATAAAGTATTTTCTAAATGTACCACCATTAATTAAAATTAAATATGGATATTATTTCTTTTTTTATCATGGTATATCTAAGGGGTCCTCTTTAAATATTATCGTAACAACAAATTATAAAATTGGAAGAAGAATGGTTAGTTTCAATGTGACCCAATACATGTAGGGTCCTGTTCAGAATGAGGTTGATCCAGAAACAATTATCGACCAAGGAATTATGAATGAAGATATCAAATTTATATATATATATATATATATATATATATATTATTTTCTTATATTCCAATATTTGGAAGCATTTTAGTCATTTTTTTATGAAATAAATGATTTTATGACCTTTCATAGAGCAAATATCTTCATTATACATCTATGTTTTTTGTTACATTTGTCTTGAACTCCTATCTATTGTAGATAGCCTCAATTGAGAACTCCAAATGTTCTTTTAACATATGATGTGATCCCAAAATGGATTTCATCACCATAATGATAGAAACATTGATAGGAATATTGTAATTTTCATCCTTGATCTTGTGGATTATAACTTTTATTACTCCTTACTTTGGGAATTGGAAGATAATGTTTACTATATCAATGAATCATTCCCTTGAGAGAAATTAGGGATCAAATTTTTGGTTTGTATGATGTCATTTGACAAATTTAACATAGATTATTTTATATCAGTGAATTTTATTTCTGTTAGTTATTCATCCGGTATAATTGGATTTAAATATTCCACAGATCATTTTGGATAAGATAAATCTCTCTATTTTTCTACGTTGTTTTATTAAATTTAGTTATTTGTGCATATATTAATAAAAAACACCACTAAATTCCAATTTCTACCAACAATTCGTCAACCCCTACTAACATATATTTTTCCCGTAATACACCCATTAACAATTGGGAACACATTTTCATATTAGTATTCTTCATTCGTGAAGATGACGATCAATTTGATGAATGTTATAGAGAAATATCGGGATTATTCATCCAAAGTGATTCCCTTTTAGTGGGGTAGTTCTCATCCTCTATGTGATAGCGGAAATTCATAGTGTGTTTTAACTAGAATCGGTCTGGTAAGGGATATTTATTTGGTGCCTACAATCTCGAGTGATGATCTGAATAACTCTTGGAATACCATGCGGATGATTACATAATATGAGGTATTTTAGAGGAAATTTTGGTCGTAGTTGGTTAATTTAGTTACACCTTATTTATAGAATGTTCCAAGATGACTGATTTATTAGTTATCCAAGTATCAAATATCTATATTCTTTAAAATTGATCAACAATACATTGTCATTATTTTAGTGTATTTATAGTAATATAGAATACCAATATCGGTGATTTACCTAACATATCGGGATATAATTAACACATATTCTGATGTATATCATTAAAGGAAAAGTTGTCTTCAATATTTTCACCTAGATTTTGATGGAAGGGAAAATGATATAGGTGATCATTAATACTAACATATTTAATAATCTAGAGCATAAAAATTATAATAATAGTTTCCTCCTTGAAAATTAATATAAAACCGAAATCATTTTTCTATAGAATAATTAATCATCGTTCTTTTTTCCATTAAATTAATGGTGAATTGTTTCAATTAGTTCATCCTTAAGAGGTATTTGTTGCTACTTATGTTGTTCAAAATGAGGAACCATCTAATATTGATCTCACAAGGGAGTTAGAGTTGGATTAAGTATTTTTTTGTTAAGTACAATCATAGTATCCAATGTTCCATGTTTCTACCCATATACTAATTGTGCCATAAGATACTTCACATTAAAATATTGAATCCCTTTGGGCAGTCATAGTATGACTTAAATAAACTCATAGAGACTTCTGTAATAATTCAATGTAATGAGGTGGATCTAAAACACATTTCACAATTTGTAAATGAAAATATCTATAAATGTGTCTTGTGTAATCTACATATTCAAGAAATATTTAAACCCAAACCACAATGATATGAAGTCAAAACCCATCTTATTTTTCATTTTAATAAAATTTTAGAGTTCATGGATCATCATCCATCCTTGTGTAAAGATTAAATTGTAAATGAACCATCATCACATGTTTTACCATTTATTTATATAACCATGTAGAATTATTTTCCACCATATGAATAATGTCCCCTTTAGGGTTTTCATGAGGAGCTAATGATTTCAAAAATACTTCATCTCAGACATTACCATGATGGGGACACAATGGAATATGAAGTGAATGATATGATTGTTGTATACTGTATTATATTGGGAAATTGATATGAATAAAAGTTGGAGGGGGAGGGTTTTAATACACCATCCATGATATAGCTTCCAACCCTATTACATTATTGTGGGTGGCCCCTCAATGAAATCCATTTTTTTAGAAAGGGACTCGATGTAGTCAAGGTTATATTATTAGACAATAACATTCGCTGATGATCGAGTTATGTTTATTGGTGGGTCCAGATATAGTACTCTCATTTTTTCTATTATTAAAATATCGACTCGAGTGGTATTGAGGTAGCCTGAATAGAATATAGATGGTTCATACCCTTGGGGTTGTTAACCTAGATATTCTTTCAACACCATGGTTAGATTCACATGTTTTACAGTACTCATATTAGCTAGATTAATATATTTTTATTCCATAGGTTGATAAGTTACTTCTTGTTTAAATGTATTAGTCCTAGATGAAATTTCATCCATGACATGATAATTGTAATTAATAGGAATATTTTCCCCGTATATTTAATTATTGAGTCATTCTAGCCTTTCCATTGTGATTTTTAATTAAATAAACATATACTCAATAGAGATATCCTTGACATATATATATATATGTCTGGTGGAATATCATCTTGTCTTTTAAATTATCATTTTATCAGGCTTGGTGAGTTGGCGATAGTGCAATGTATGGCTGAGAGACAAAATAATGAGTCTGAATATTGTAACTGGGCCAAAAATCTTCCTCCTACATTTTTGTGGGTACCAAATTTTCTACAGACATTCATCTATCACATTCATCTTTATATTTATATGATCTATGTTTTTTAGCTGATGATTCCAATGGAAATCACTATTATAAAGTGATTAGTATGTATTGTATCCTCTCATTATTTCTATAGTGATTTACCATGATTTTTCTCTCTATTGAGGTTTAAATAATATAACTCGTGATATATGCCTTAATATTAAACAATTTAGCTCATATATTGTGTAAGGATTTATATTTACTTTTCACCTTTCCTAGGAAATGCCTTTTATAGAGTGATCCATAGAGATTCCCTAGGGGATTTCCTTAATTATGGTCCCAATGAAGGCGACGTATCACATAGTTGATGGATCTATGTGGGTATATCCTATGATTATTCATCCAGCCTAGAGTTGAAAAACCACTTTAGAGATAGACATTGCAATTTACTTTAGATAGATGTGTTTCAATAAAAAAAATTAAATAATTGTGAGGGTACTCAAACTTCGTAACATTTAGTAATGATATTAACATATATAGAATGTCTAAATAATGATGATTTATTCAGATTCTCTTTATTAATTCATAAAATAAAATAATGAAGTTGAGAAACAACATGGTCTGATGATTAAGAAACATCACAAAGACCATGGTAGAGAATATCATAATCAAGAATTCATTGATTAACTATGACAATTCTTGATTTTACCGTAACTAATAATTCTTATATACCTGAGTGTAATAAGATAATATATAGCATTAACTTCACCTAGTTGGACGTGGAGAGATTAATTATGAATCATTCTAGTCATCAATTATACTTTTGATGATACACACTACAACCATAAGAATAGAATCTAAATTGAATGCCAACTAAAGAAAAAAATATTGTAAAATTATAATTATGTAATGAAAAGAAACCCATGTTTTCTTACATACTCATCAGTGGTTAAAAAGAATTTGTTAGGGCCTATTCATGTCACAAGAATTCATCCTGAAGAAAAATGTGCATCTTTATAGGATATTATAAAAAAAATTAATACTACCTGTATAATAATTCATAAAAATAGGTTGTGGTTGACAACTATCCCACATTTCATAAGGAGTAACATATCTATAAAAGATATAGTTGGAGTGATATTGAATTTGTTGAAGTCTAGGATCAATATAAATATGATTTTTCACAGAAAAATCTTCCACAAAGTCCCACATAAGTAGAAACTATTCTAGCGACCCAATTACTATGTAGGTGTACTACAATGGATAATGAACCAGAATAGTGTGGATTTCTTGAAATCGAGGATGGTGACTCATTATTAGTTTGTAATAATTATCATATAGCCTATATATAATTAGTATATGTTATTTATGTTTCCACATGGAATAAATCCATGAATTATATAATTTATTCCATGTAAGAAAACCAAATATATATTTTGGTAGACACTCTAGTAGTTTTAAAGAAAATTTGATGAAAATGGTTATTCAATAAGTAACTAGGTCTATAGGGAAAATTCCGTACCTATATGGCATAAAACGTTGAAAAATAGTTTAAATAGCATCATGTGATTGATTATGATGAATCTTTTTCACCAGTTTAAATTATTAAATCCATTATAATTTTACTCGCCATTGTCTCTTTCCATTATTATAGGATTTGGAAAATAGATGTAAAATAATCCTTCCATAATAGAAACCTTCTGGAAGAAGTCTATTTCACATAGATCGAAGGGTTTATAAATACAATTGATGACAACAAGGTATGAACATTGCAAAGGGAAATTCCTGGATTAATACATGAATCTTGGTCATGGAACATTAATTTTGATTAGGATATAAAAGGATTTGGATTCATAACGAACAAATATAAGCCTTATGTATATAAAAAAATTAGTGGGAATAAATTCATTATCAAAATAGAATTTTTTAATGACATATTACTCATTGTAAGTGAAATACCAGTCTTATAGTTTGTTAATGATTGATTGAATAAATGATTATCTATGATGGAATTGGGTGATATAAAATATATTCATGGGATCAAGAAACATAATGATAGATCTAATAGGTCACTCAGCCAAAGTCATTGTATATACATTGACAATATACTGAATAAATTTAGTGTTGTGCAATAATAGAGTGTATTTTTTCTAGTGTCGCATGGAATTTATAATTCAAGTAAAATGTGTCCTAAAACACGTATGGAACAAAATATATTGAAAAATAATTGATATGCCTCATTGATTGGTTTATCTATGTATGTTATGATATATACTAGGTTATATGCGGCCTACACATTATCTTTGGAAGGAAGATGTCAAGTTGACAGAGGTGACTACAATTGGATGAAATTCAATAGTATTGTTATGTATATAAGACATAATATTGATATGTTCTAGGGTTATGGAAGAGATGAGGAACTAATCATCACGGGATAAACATATTCTAGTTTCTAAATTGACCAATATTACATGAAGTCACAAATGGGATACATCTTATCCTTGAATGGAGATGTTGTGGGATGAAGTTCTCAAAGTAAGTTATTGTTGAAAATTATAAAGTAGTTTCCAAGTATATTGTTGTTTTTTTTGGCATCTAAATAAGAATTATGGATCCATATCTTTATCCTATAGTTTGATGTGGTACCTAGAAGTAATGATATTTTTACACTATATTGTAATAAACTGTAGTGGTAGATCTTTCAAAAGATTCTAGTTCATATTAGATTCCAAAACACATACTTCCAAAATATAATCTCTTGAGTGATATTTCTCAGAGTAGTTAATTTGTAGTGGGAAATATTTCCAGAGTAGGAAATGTGGAATAACCCTTGACTAAATCATTGAATTAGTATAACTATGACTATAATGTGATGTCTAGTGGGATAAATTTCATAGGTAGTTGTCTATATGACATGTGATAGTTTCTTGATTTTGGTGTCCTAAGACCAACTATCTATACATTGATTAAATAAATAATTTTTTTAATGAATTTTAAGGAAAATACTTATTATATATTTTTTCATGTTATACATGGATATGAAGTAATAATTTCATAGAGTATACATCACATTTATATAGTCATTTTAGTTAAGTAATATGATGGGAACCTTGATGTGTTATGATGATAATATCGAATAATGGTCCATGATTAAATAATGTAATATGGTTAGACACATAGTACATAGACTGTCAGGTGTTAGTACTCGTAAATAGATAATTCCTCTTCACATGATGTTTTCACATGGTAATCATTATGATGGGAGATTATATTAACAATACTGCCTTGGTAAATAATAGTTATTTTAGTGTCATCGAATATTACTATCAATAAGAATTTATGATGGTCCTTAGACTATATGATAATTATTAATCTCTATCACAACTCATACACATATATGTATTTCATAAACCATAATGATAAAAGTTAATGGAAAATTTGGATACAATGGGTGAGTCACAAGTTACATGTCATTCATGAATAAGCTAAGGAGGGGTTCTCCCTTCCATTTTTATGGAAGATGATATCTATCCATTTTTATGACAATAGAACTACCACATTAAATTTCATGCCCATGGTGTGACAACGTGTTTATTTATGATATTTAAAAAAGGAATATCGAGCATATAGGTTGATCATAAAAATTTGAAACCATCTTGATAATATATTGTGAAAAACCAATAATATTACATAGAGAGCATTTGTATGTGGTAGTCAATGTTGAAACATTAAGTTATTTCTCATAGATTCTTTGACCCGTTGCTAAAAAATAATCATAGAATTTAGGATACCCTACCTAATTCCAAAGAAATGAATCACATAAGTTCAAAAATTAACTGTTTCTCTAGATCATGATTAAATTCAATTTTTTTAATTAATGTAATTAAGGTTAGTCCCATGTTTGAGGAATAATTTTATTCATGTTATAATGATTTCATAAGTAAATTAAATATTTATTATCCGGTATGGAAATAAAATATTGATTTTATTTAATGAAAACATTACTAAGTATTTATTATCAAGGTTGTGAATAAAATATTTATTAATGAATAAAATATTTTTATCTTTTTTTTAATAAATGATTGAAGAGTTTGAAAAAACCATAATCATGTCTATAGAAAAATTTTAATTAACAATAAATTTATATAATATTTTAATTATGCGTGTCGTTTTTCACAAAAATTCTATTTATTTATTTATTATACGGTAGTTGGTTTATTAAAGGTAATAAATGTTATTTAATGGATGTTACGAAATTATATAATATATTATCTTAATTCACTACTCTAAAAATATGAGGCTATGTATATTATGTAGAGAATCCAAAATATTAGAATACATAATTATAGCACATAATAATTTCTCTCTCAAATCCTATTACTCTAACCCTCTCAAGAAAGACAAGTGTAAGAGAGATTTCTTCAAGACCAAATAATGAGTGATCAAAATAGAACAATGTTATACATTCCACTCTCCATGATAGCACCATAAGATCTTGTGCTATTTCTCGTAGATCATAAGAGCATGGGTGGATCACATCATGAGGGATTATATCCTTAGATCCTTGTTATGAAATGTAGGTAATCCAAATAGTTCGTTTGATTTGATCAACATTCACCAATGATGAATTTTCCTAAGACCCGTTATTTATTTTTCCGTTTATTAACAAATTAATTTAAAATTTGATTTAAAAAACCCTCAGTATTGGTTTAATTAATCAATTATTAAGAGTATGTTTTATTATATTTACCATCTCCAGATGTTTATTCTACACCCAGAAAAAACACATTTTACAATCCATCTCAAATTAAAAGGAAAATTTTATCACATAACTTTTTAATGGGGACAATCCCCATATACACATGAGTGACACATCATTTTCCATCTAATTATATGTTTAGAAGGTAGATGTGATACAATAATTCAAGAATTAGAAATTTTAATTTGTGGAATATATATACATTACTTTTTTCATAAAATAAATGTGTTATTGGAAGTGATAAAAATTTAATTACATAAGTTTTTGGTGAGGAAATCGGCTATAAACATAATGAAATGTTTCATTTCTCATTTTATGGAAGTGGTTATTGATATAAGATTTTCCATTCATATAATAAAATTTAATTCTATAGCAGATACTAGTGTTATTTGTTTAGAAAATTTTAATGACATTTTAAGGATTTTAATAATTAAATAAAATGCAATTCCTTTGTTCGGATCTATAAAACTTCATTGAAAATCCTTTTTTGGTTCTCCCTGATGCCTTATTATGAGGGTTTTCAAACCAAACGATGACCTATATAAAATTTTTATGTTAAATATGTAATGGATCGATGTAGGAATTGGAAAAAAATGTTCCATATGTACGGTAAGGGGATTAATAGTGGTGTCCCTTTATTATTTGGGGAGAGGACACCCTAGAATAATATAATAAATTTCACAAAATAATTCAAAATTCTACACTCTATCTGAAGAAAAAAACTTCTCAATGATCATAGATTCTATTTTGGTATCAGATAAGGTCTATATATAGCCATTAAAAATTATTCAAAAATTGTTATTCAAAAATTACAGACTTCTCTTTTGGTTTAACCCCCACCCCCACTAGTAAATCCCTTTAACCTTTAATATGGTAAATATTTTGTATTTTATTTTATATTCATTATGTAAAAAATAAGTACAAATTATTAAAAAATATTTTTTTTGGATTCCAATAATAAAATCCATGTAAACAATTTCAATTTATATTATGTCTCATAATTTAATTCAAAATCAATCACATACTTATGTGAAGAAAATTTCACTTTTAAATGAATATATTTTCTTATGTGTAAATACTTTTTCAATAAAAAATTAACATAAACTCTAATTTACATGACTTATATTTCCATAATAAAAATAAATTTTAACTAAATTCACTTTTAAGAGCAATTTAATATATAATTGAACTTTCTAATTGCATTACTGAAAATACATATTATAATAAAAATTAGGATATTCATTATTCATAAAAAATTGATATTTTAATAAAATTATAAAAAAAAATTACACTCACCCAGTAATAACATATTAATTTGAAAAATTATTTTAATATTTTCATATTAACATTCTATAATTTTAATAAAATAATAAAAATATTTCTGAAAAATTTGAAGAAATTAATTTTAAGAAAAATAGTGATTTTAAATATAAAAAATATATATTCTTATCTAATGTCATTAAAAATTATTATAGGATTGATGAAATGTTTATTGAATATATGATATATAAATTTCATTAAAATCATTAACAAAAAGTAAATAATTTATTTTATTATAATAAAAACGCATTTCCCTCATAATATAGTTTTCCGAAAAGCAATTTTGTTAAATTTCAAATGATTTTTAATTTCATTTCAAACAAATTAATAACCAGTTTGTATATTTTATTCTTTTGTAAACCATATATATTTTATAATTTATTTATTTCAATTCAAACCCATTAAATTAATTACTAGGATATAATAGTATACAATATTATATTTTCTTAAATATTGGTGTCATGTTTCAGTTTATCTATGATGAAATTAAATATATATGTGAAAATAAATATTTCATCAAATATTAGGGTGTTAT
Source organism: Viscum album (assembly GCA_963277665.1). Classification (NCBI taxonomy): domain Eukaryota; kingdom Viridiplantae; phylum Streptophyta; class Magnoliopsida; order Santalales; family Viscaceae; genus Viscum; species Viscum album. Next base: position 52,762,103 of record OY728166.1, read on the forward strand.
AATTAGAGTTTTAGATATAAATTCACTAAAAAATATATTTTGTATTATTATTTGGATCCCCATTAAAAGTTTTATTTCTGTGGTTGGTCCTCCATTAGAAAAAAAATATTATAATGATATGCGAATTTCCAAAAATAACCTCAGATATTCTTGCATGTTCCATTTGTCTCTCTAATTAGGGAGACATAAAGGGTTTAAGACACATATATTTTAATATGGAAATTAGTATTATAACTGGTCAAAAATATGATCCCTCTACAATTTAAGATCCAATTTCTTCTTTATAAGTAATATTGTAACCCTATAATATTTAAAAACTCATTACCCTAAATGATGTCAAAATTAGGTAACCAATGGGTTAATCCATAAAATTATGACTAAATGGATATGAAAACAGTTCCAAAATTTGGTGGGAAACTATATTGATTACATATTCTCCTTATCATAGAATCGATGTCATTTTGGAACTATTTTGACATGATTCGGAAAAATATTGTATTATAAAATATCATGTATTTCTAAAAATGAAAATCATGATATTTATAATAAAAAATATTTTATGAAATGATTTAAAATTTATAAAAACATTTATTCATTAATGTGAATGTGAAATTATTAAAAAAATCATTCGTGGTCCATTTATGTGTCACATTTCATTTTATGGATTCATTTAGGAGACATAAAAACAAAAAATATTGATATTGTGGTAAATGATAAAATGGTCAACATGGTGTAAAAAAATAGATAACAGATGAAAATTTTACTAAAATTGTCCATAATTTATTTTATATTAGTATTTAGACTCATCCTTTCAAAATGATTAAAATATATAAATTTGCATCCCCCTCAAACAAAAACATTCATTCATTCCTTATGTAATTCAATGATTATCCTTGTCTGTACATATAAAATGGTTAAATTTCACCTATGTTACACAAAAACGTTGATATATATAGTTCTACCAATCTATAAGGCCCAATGAAAATAATAATAATAATCATGATTTGTAGTTAAAAACTAACTTTATTTCACATTGATTATCATCTCATGTTTATATTTTTCGAGAATTAGACAATAACACATACATTAAATAACATATAATTCAATGTGGGTACATCAAATTATATTCCATGTTTCCAAAAAGAAAATCATTTTTAAAATAAATAATGATTTCTTTCATGGGAAATGATCTTAATTATCAATATGACTTCTTCCATTCCCCTACTCATCATTACGTCCTGTGTTTTTTTTAAAAATTCGAATAAGCAAAAAAATATCAATAAGGGATACACAAATAATGATAAATTTTTGTCTCTCTAACACATGAAAAGTCATATATTATTTAGCTTTGTATTAAAATTCATTGGATTTATGAAATAAATCATTTTTACATGAAAAAAAACATTTGTTCTCAATGAAATTCATTAAAACCCATATCATGCAATCAAAATCTCTTTTGCGGAATTGTATCATATTATACATAAAATACATTCAAAAATAATTTAATTATAATTTCTATAATGATTAAATAAAACATTTTCCTTAACCAATTCATTAGAGATTGATAAGGGGGTCACTGAATGCTATCTATGCCACTCCATCATATACGTTGTGATGGGATCAGCTAATGTTCTCATGGTTTCCCCATCCTATAAGAGGTAATAGGCTCTACCAGCACTATTTTTTATTCCCTATATTTTAATTATCATATACCATAATAAGAAAAAAACATATTTATGCTTATAAGTTTTCATCTAAAAAAACTCTTTCAATCCTGTAATAAAATAACTTTTGGATATCAAAATTTCCAATTCTAATAAAACACAATTTTAAATATAATAATTCATTTTTTCTTGAAAAAAAATTTTCAATAAAATAATATAAAATAAAAGGAATTTTTTATTATTTATGTTTAAGATGAAATCTTAAAAAGGAATCTTTAAATAAAATAATGGTCATGGGGGACAAAAATTCATTCCTGTCAAGTATGTTAAGAATATAACATTCATTTTGGACTTTTTGAAAATTCTATATATAGAACATGTAAAAATATTAAATTTTAAAAATATTTAAAATAAAGTATAAATTTTATTTTTAAAATATTAATTTTCCATATAAAATCATTTAAAAACATATAAATCTGATAGAAATAGATTTTGAGGGAAAATCATTAAAACTTATTTCTTCAAAGGAAAATCCCTAATCACTAGAGAACCACTTGATCCGTAAAATAAAATTATTTATAACATTAAAAAATATTTAAAAACATTATTATAAATAATATAATGTCATATTATTTCAAATGGGTAGTATATTCACCAAATAATATAATAGAGTTTAACAACAGGATATGAAAAAGATAGGAGATTGAGACGAAATCATTATCCTAGAGTCTGAAATGATATTTTGGTCATTATCTCCCAAAATAATAAACATATGAAAATTATTTAAATTTCTTAAAAAAAATATTAATTTTATTATTAATTTTATTTCAAAAATTAACATGTTTTATAATTCTAGTTAAGTAATTATGTTTAAGTAAGATGTTTTGACTATATTCGGCTTATGTGTCAAAACAGAATTTGGTAGGATGACTAATGTAAAAGAGGTCATTATCTAACAATTATAGTCTAATAACCGGGTCATAATTATTGTATTTTTACATCAAGTATTCTCATAAAGTAAATCGTGAAATATGGTAATTAAAAATTGACAAATGTTACGATCAAGGAGACTGTAGTTCGTATATATGTGTAATGAAAGATTCAATATATAAATGGTCAATATTGAAAGATTTTATATAAAAATTATATTTAATTAATCATAATTACATTTAAAATAAACTTTTATTTAATAATATATACTTATATATATCCTTCTTATGATGTGGTGATGAAAAATGATGATTCTCCCTGCTTTGAGGTGTTGGTATTCCCCAAATCCAATAATGAACTTATAAATTTTTACATGTGTTAAAAGGTAATAGTATTCTTGTATATTTTATATTTTTAATTTTAATTATTTATGGAATATAAAAATTATTTCATTTATGTCATATATATTCATTATAGTTAAGTTTATTACCATTCATGTAACACATTTGTAAAAAATGTTTCACATCCACTACTTGAAAATGGTTGTATACCCATGGTTCTCCAAAAAACCATGGGTATAGACATGATATACCCATGGTATTCATGAACTATGGGTTTTGGGGACATTTTCAAATCTATACCCATGGTTCTTTCTAAAATTTGGGTACAAGGTACATGTGTAAGCATGAGAAGCCAAACAATTTCATAAGACTGCTATGGGAAAACCAATACCCACTATTTCTATTAAACTATAGGTATATGTGACATATATACCCATGGTTATCATGAACTGTTGGGATATAATTCTTTATATAATCCTATATCCATGGTTTATTATAACCATGGGTATGGATATCACCAATACCAAAAGTTTTATTGAATTTTATGTATAGGATCTTTTAAATTTGGTGGGCACATAAAATATTCAAGATAATATATGTACATATAAACATAATTCAAATTTTTTATATTGTTGTGGAGTTATAGTGGGGAACCATCCTACCGGGATCAAAACTCTAGCACATCATTTTATTTATGACATGTTACAAAAAAATATATATATATATAAATATGTAACTATAATTGTAATTGTTGTAGGAGTTGGGGACTTCAGCGGTAGAGTAGAAAACCGGGTTCAAAACCCGCACAAAACATTTTATTTATACCCATGTTTTATAAATAAATAAATATATATATTAGATAATATATATATATATATATATATGAATGTAATATAATTTTCTGTAGTGGTAAGGGAGTATCACATCTCAGCGGAGGAGGGGTTTTAAAACACGATGGCACCCAATTTTTACAGACGATCTAGTATTATATATATACTTAATTACAGGTATAAATTTACTAATGTTATGTATCTAGTATGGTGAGAAATTTTACTTTTTTAGTGTAGGTTACGAGATTGAGACACGATGAATTGTTTTTCCTATATAGGCGGTTTGAATTAATATAATTATGAATATATATATCTATAAATCTAAATGTTGCTGCTTGGTTGGTGAGACATTTGTTGTAGTAGATCAGGTCGTGGGAAGTAAAATCACCCCTTTATTATTCTAGTATTTTTACCCCTGGTTTACTAATGGGGGGTATAAGGCCATGACACAATGTAAAGTGTGTCTATAATAGGGTTTCAAGAAGCTATACCCCTGGTTTGGAAAACCATGGGAATTGGATTTGGAGCTATACTGAAACAATTGTTTCCTAAAATTCTTAAAAATGTGGGTATATCCTATACCCATGTTTTTGGGGGATATAATCATGGTTTTGAACTATGGGTATACGTCCATTTTTTTGTCGGTATTTCTTTTCAAGGCAGTAGTCCCTCATGAAAATTAGTGTTGTTATAGTATCCCCAACAGTATGAAAATATACCACGGATTTATATGATATAATGAATCAGAGGTATAATTATTTTATAAATATAGTAAAAACCATATATCTATAGTATTAACATAGTTATATCCATCCATGATAAGTGGTAATGGATAAAACGAATGATATCATTTCATGAGGTTGTATTACTCCATACACACTATTGATAATTTCATAACACATTTGATGGATATATATGAACGTTTAGGTCTTAAAAAACAAAAACAAAAATCTCAATATATTTAGTATACTGATTTTACAATATATAAATGGTACAAGAACAATTTATTGGGTGAAGAATGAAACAAAATAATATTTAACATTAATAAACATTACCTCCTCTTCGAGTAACTCCTTTTTATTTTCACAAAAGGACATCCTTGGTTGGATTTTTTCCCAATGTAATGATTATATGATAATATGAGGGATTTGTGGAAGTGATTTGGGTATGAATCTTCTATTATAATTGGAAATATAGTTGTGATGATTGTATTATAGGTGGGGGCCTTTTGTAAGAGAGGGAAGTTGAAATCATGAAAATGTTGAAAGAGGGAATTCCACCTACAATTTTATCTTTTAAATTGGATAAAATAATGTACCAAAATATAACCTATAAGGGATAAGGTCCGATGTTTCCCTAAAAATCATTTCTTGAAATTTTTTTAGGTCATTTCGGCTCTAAATATTTATTTTTTACTACAAGGAAATTCACATTTTTAGCACAATTTTTTTCATTAAATTTAATTTTTGCACTAATCATATTGGTCAAAATTTCGGTTGAAATTATTAGAAAATACATTTTTTACTTATAAAAATTATTGACTAAACTTTTACTAATTCAATTTAAATAAGTGGAAAAAATTTATTTAATAATAATATCACAGACGTTGTGAGATAGTGGATTTATAATAAGTGTAATTTTTTAGAAAATGACGATTCTATATTAAATCTATTCCTAATCATTATTATTATAAATAAAATAATGTATATAATATTATATATATTTTAATTAATTCATTTAGAACATTGACTGTTAGGGACTATTTTAACAAATTAAAAAGGTCATGCATTATGTACATTAAAATAGTATTTAGAATAACCCGACATTAAACCAAAAAACAAACATATATTAAAAAAAATACATTGTTCTTTGAAAATTAATTATGTGGAAAATATATAACTATAGAATTTTTATGTTTCATAAATTAATATATAAAATACATTTATATTTTTAAATTACTTTATTTATTAAAAATAAATGAATTTTTTACAAAAATTAGCATTTTTACTATTCACATAAAAATCAATATTATTCGAAAAATCCAAAAATTTCACCCAAAAAATTCATATAATATTTTAAAAAATTATTAATTTTATCAAATATTTATTACATAATATATAAATTATGGTTTTAATGATAACCATATAAGAAAATATTTTAATTAAAATATTTTTCCTTTTGATTTAAAATTACCTAATATTTTAATAACTTATATAGTTATGTAATTTATAGTTATAAAGATAAAATGACTTATTCTATCATTACCAGGGTTATCATATACCTCCACCCATATATAAATTACATCATTATTATTTTATCACCTATGAAATAATTTGGGATATAGTTCCCTCATAGTATTTTTAGAATCCCTAGTTTCAACTCCAATGTTATTATTTTCCAATTAAACCATAATCTAGTAAATTACCTTATTCTACAAGACATTCTCTTTAGGGTCAAGAATCTTAAATAGATATACCTCATAAGAAATATTATCGTCAAATTGAATTACATTATGGCCCAATACATGAGATGAATCTTTAACATATTTTGTCAACATTGAAAAATTGAATATGTTGTGTACATGAGATAAATTATAAGTAATGCCACCCAATAATATAATAATCCAAGTTTCTCAAGGATTTAATATGGTAAAATAAATGATTTTTGAAAATCTACTTATAACCATAATTAATCACATGTTTCAATTGGGAAACCTCTAGAAATACATGATCACCTACAAAAGAAGAAAGTTCATTTCTTATATTATATATATAACATTTCTACATAATATAAACTATTCTAATATATAATTTTATCAAAAACACCTTCATATCCTTTTCCATTAAAAACTATTGTCCCATAAACGTCTTTCCCCTACTTCATTTCAAAAATTAGGTGATCGACACCACATACCTTATAATGCATCAAATGTTTCCACATTTATACAGGAATGAAAAAAATTGTTATAAGAAATCTCAACCAATGATATATGTTGATCTCGACTTCCATGATAATAAATTGAATAAAAAATAAAAATATATATGCACAGTTTTAATTATCTACTAATAATTTCAATTTTATTTAGGACGAAAAATGTGTATAGAAATTTAATTGATTGCCAAATATGTTCTGAAGTGATTTCAAAAAATAGAATGAGAATAGAGGATCATGTTATGGTAAAATGGAGATACATACTAGAACTAAATTGATTATCCCATTTAAGATACTATCATGATATATCATCTAAATGATATATCTCAAATGAAATAAAATGTGAAAATTCTTTTAATTGATAAACAATAACCCAAAACATGCTGTCACCTCTAGATTTAGTTTGAAAAAAATGCAACAAAATCCATTAATATATTCTCCCATTTCAACTCTAGTATATGAAAAGGATGAAACATCCAATTAGGTAACTATTGGTTTCCCTTAATCTATAATCAAATCTAACAATTCATTGTAAATTCATCTGTTTCTCTTTAAAAACCATCCCACCAGTATAAATCATGAATGTGTTTGAACATTTTAATGATGTACTGATTAATATTGAATGGTTAAATCTAAGTTATAGTCCACAGCTATTTCTTTTAAAGGGAATCACAAAGAATACATAAAATTATAAAAAAAAATTAAAAAATCTATATCGTCAATTTTACAATTTGGAAACCTAAACTGTGTAACAAATTCTACCATTTCCTACAAAGATTCATCCTTTAATGATCTCTTAATTTATTCTGACAAATTAAACTATAATAAAACCTAGTATAAAATATTTTATGTCCATTCATCGACAATAATAGGCCAAAATGAATCATATCATTAACCAATTGGTATCATTCCAAATTCATTTGTGTTAATGTAGCACTATTTTTTTGAGTTAATGTATGAACAATTTTTTTTTTCTTTTCCACACTTGTATTGAATAATGAAATAAAAATCATTACTTAGTTCCATTAATATTATTTGTCTCATGTTCTATAAATTATATTTGAATTTATAGATCAAATACTTTTAATTAGAATATATTCCATGGTTCAGTCCATAGAAATGATGCATCTGGTTATTTAATGTGAAATTCATTGTAGCTAATTTCAAATGATGAATTGGGAAATTTCACATATGAGGTTTCAACTGTAGAGAAACATAATAAATTACCTAATCATTCTGTATTAATATGAAACCAATTACTTTCAATGAATCCTATATATATATATATATATATAATTCACCTTTTCTAGATGGCAGGGCCAAGAATAGATAATTCACAAACAATCATTTTTGTTCATGGTTGAAATCATCACATTTTTTGACCAGATGAATGTAACCCCTTTTCACATTAAAATAGTTACTGGGATTGATAACCAAATGATTTTTTCAAAAGGATGATAGTAATAACCAAAAATTCCTTAATAATACTAAACTCTGTGATATTTTTTGATTTGAGTCCATTATTCAACAAAATTTATTTTAATAGGCTCAATAGTTATATTATCATTAAAAATAATATGTAAAAGGAATAATCTAATTGGAAACAATAAATTCACCAATAAAAAATTTTACATACAATAAATTTTACGTTATTGTTGTAAAAATACACTTATGTTATTTTCATGTTCATCTAGAATTTTAGATTATACCATATATCCATCAATAAAAAAACAAAAAAAAAATTATCTTGAAACTCATTATTCTTAATTCATAGTGTCCATAAATATAGAAGTTTACATAGATAACTATACGGCATAAATAAAAATTCATATTTCCTTTATCTTGTCTAAAAACAGTCTTAAGAATGTGGACATCCTTCACATTATAATCAGTGTACCTTAATCTGAGTCCAACCATTAAAAATACAATTCTCCCTAGATATGGTCAAACAAATAATATATATGCGGAAAAATATACTTATTCATAATTTTTATGTTATTTATGTCTCCATAATCGATTAAAAGTCCCATTAAAAAACTATATTTCATAAAAATAGATGAGAACCCCATGGTTATCTTAATCTATTGAATCCATAATAACTCCATGAAAATAATCTTTAAAAATATCCTTGTAATGAATTTTTACTTGAAAATAAGTAATTGTAATAGTATATTTATTTTAAAACATTTGATCTATGTATCATTTAATATAGTCTCTAATTAATTTCGTATCTTCCTAGAAATTTATTAGAGCCCTGAAATCATTGAATAAAAATTTTATTGCACGTAAATCTGTCTCAAAATTTTAAACTAAAACCTAATCCATACTAAGAATTATATCAAACTCTATTATGTCCAGTTCAATATGCTTTTCTATAAATACCATTCCACAATAACGAAAACAATAATATTATAAATATTGGTTTCATTACCCCCACCCGCACCCCCACCCCCCGTTTTTTCATTAAATGTTCTTTATTAGTTTAAATATGTGATGTTCCCAATTTAATTGAAGAATTCTAACAACTGAAGGAATTCGATGATCCATAGTTGGAGAGAGTATTATATTAATTTTATCACACATTTTACATGTCTATTACCACATCATTTCCTGACCTAATAAAAATTATAGTTGTATAAAATGAATTTTCAACACCTTTTGGTTTCCAATCATGATTACTTTTATCATTTTATACTATCATTGAATATGAATTAACATAATGAATTAAATCATTACAACTATAACACATAAATATTTTATTGATATTATTTACTCCCATAATTTGTTTCTCATGAATCTTTTCTTCACATTGAAGAGCCTTGTAACTAAAATGAATTCATTGGAAAGTCATCCAATATCATGAAAAACATTCCATGATAGGACATTTTTTCCACTTGGAATGTTTTGAGGTCTTAACATAGAACATCATTGCTTGTTGTTTCTCCATTTCCTTCCACTTCGCCCTTTTCTTACTATTTTCATCTGGAGGAACTTATGTGTCTAAAAATACCATCTGATCATTATTTGAACAACGAACCAAATTCTTGTATTATTTGTGTTATTGTGTTTATATTTACATTATAAAATAGTTTTTTCAAAACTTGGAAACACTATATTTATTAATATGAGTTTCCTAAATAAAATATCGCACCTACCTAGCCAATCATGGGACGTTTTCTTTATAAGAATCTATGGATTCAACATCAGTGTGCCTCAGTTCCCAAAAAAATAAATCAGGATTAAAACAACCATAGGATAGTATTTCTCATGTTAAATATCATTGAATTCTTACCATTACAATGAATCATTATCATCTTTATATCTATTATTATTATCAATATACCACCATTCATCAACTTTTCCTTCAAAACGATAAATGGAAATGGTTTCCTATTGAAATGTTTAACATGTAATGATAGTAAATATCATTTCTAGAAAATTTACCTATCCTTCCTCTACCATAGGGTCAAATTTAAAGACAAATAATTTCCATGTAAATGTATTTTAATTATATGCGAATTTTTCGAGTCCACGAAAATTTACGGCTTCTGATTCTGAGGGCCGGTGTGCCCGAAATAAATTTATAAACATTACTCGAGTTCGTTTAGTTAATGTGTGAGTGGGTTTTTAAAAAAATTTCATTAGTTACATGGAATTGAAATCCAAGGGCATCGTTGAAATCGCATCGCTGGTATTCTCATAAGGACGCCTTCACCTCATCTCTAGTGGGTCGAGGGTGAACATTATTTTTTTTGTTTTTCATGAAAGAGTAAAATAACATAAAAATGTTTAACATTTTGGTTTTTGAAACCCCACAACATTGGTTATGGTGGTGGGGACCACCCAAGACTAAACACCAAAATTTGAATTCCTAATGGTGGGGACCACAGAACCCTCGTAATGGGAGAAACCCTTATACTCCCTCTTTTATGTGGAGAAATATCTTGAACTCCCTCCACATTAATTATGGCACATCATTTAATTAATGAATCCAATTCAATGTTCCAACAAATTAAATTGGTAAACATAATTTTATTGGTGTTGGCTCTTTACTTGTTTTTGGTTCTAAAAAATTGTTTGTGAAAGGGTAGACATTGGAGGATGTCATCCTCAACGAAGAACGCACCATCTCCAATGAAGAACGAGGACGACACTTGAGCCCTGATTAGAGGAATCTTGCAAAAGCAACGAACGCTGACACCACAAGCCCCAATGACTTCTTCTCCTTCCTCGTGACATACTCTAACGAACTACAAGGTAGGGATTGTTGTTTTTGACTTTACCATTTTCCCATTTTTGATGATTATTCACAATTCAAGAAGGTATCATAGCTTCTTGCTGCCTATCTAACACGAAGAGTTTGGAAAAAACTAACATGGCCTGAAATCTCTGCAATTCTCGTGATTATTTTTTTGTGTTCTTTGCGATGAAGGTGAAGGAATGACCACACTTCCTAACGGAAGATAACCACGGCTTGTGTCGTAGCGGCAAAATAAGGACGGTCGGCCAAGACGGCCTTCGGTGATGGTGCGACGCTCGACCACGCCGCATGGAGAGGACATCTGGTCATCCGGCCAGACATGGCAGACCATTGCACCATGGTCACCTCGTTGCACCACGGGCCGGGTCTCTCCACTAGTCGGGCCAAACCAAGCGGGTAGGGCCAAGTCGACCTGAACCGGGTCGACCCATTTCGGGTCGGGTTGTGTCAGTTCGACCGGGTCTGACCAGACCTGGACTAATATCAACCCACTTTCTCTCTTTTTTTCCATAACATTGGAACCATAAGTTCATTTGACGAACCATCTATGCCCCCGGAACACTTAGAGAGAGACAGTACATTTTGTATACCCCACAAGTGATTTGGATGAAGTAGGGGTATAGTCAGTTTAGATCTAGCAGGAATCCAATCGGGCCCTCAGGACTAAAAGGCTAATAACTTACAGACTAGGCATCTGATTGACCCACCGTCTGTTACGTTGAGTCCAATTTTACATTAAGGTCCATTGAGATAATTCTTCATGGTACTTCGTAGCATTTGTAGTATCGAACAATAGCTTGAGGAGCAGACTCTCCTTGAGACAAGTGAGCTTAGTGTGGGAACCATGTTGCTGGCTATGACGATGTACTAGGATCTTGTGTGGGACTGATGATGTACTAGGATCTTGTGTGGGTCTGACGATGTACTGATGATGTACCAAGATCCTATGTGGGTTTGGCGATGTACTGATGATGTACAAGGATCCTTTGTGGGTCTGACGACATACTGATGATGTACAAGGATCCTTTGTGGGTCTGACGACGTACTGATGATGTACTAGGATCCTGTGTGGGTCTGACGACGTAATGATGATGTACTAGGATCCTGTTTGGGTGTGAAAACATACCTACGATGTACTAGGATCCTATGTGGGTATGATGTTGTACTGATGATGTACTATGATCCTGTGTGTGTTTGACGACATACAGATTATGTACTAGGATCTTGTGTGGGTCTGACGACGTACTAATGATGTACTAGGATCTTCTGTGGGTCTGACGATATACTGACAAGGAACTAGGATCCTGTGTGGTTCTAACAATGTACTACGATCCTCTTTGGGTCAGATGATAATTTTGGATCCTTTGTGGGTCTACCTCTTAATAGGGTATGTTTATTCTGTAGTAACATCTAATCATCTCTTCTGCTATACATAAGTTATACCTGATGTGAGCTGATTTCATACATGTGTAGTAATTTCCTTCATGGTAATTCCTTTGTGGTCTTCTTCTGTGTGGCGTACCTATGTGGTACTTACCTTTGTGGTATTCCTTCATTGTGGAAGAGTTTATCTTTGGTATTTTTGGCTGAACCCATGTGTTTCCTCATGATTGAGATGGGTTTACTTGATAACATAGGTATATGTATGGGCATATACCTAAGTAGGGTTGTCAGTTGATTTCATTCTATGTGGTTAATCATTTATGGAAATTGTGAGACCTTGGGGGTCTCAGGGTCCCTGCTGAGTATTTTTTTTACTCACCCCTGCATGGGTTATTCCTGCACTATGTTGTGTTTGATGCAGATGAAAGATTGTGTAGATAGAGGCTGAGCGTACCATGACTAGACAATGCTAGAGGTGGACCATTTGATGTGTCGGTACATAGTGGAGACGTATTGATATGGAGTGATGAGGAGAAATTTGTACCTACCTTCAGGTAGAAACCTTATATGATAACCCGATTTATTTCTTCCTCTGTCTTCAGTTGTATTGTCTTTCTTGTTGTACTTGTACCTATACTGTTGGCCTTTATTCCGGCCCCTTTTATATTCAGTTTCCTTTTTTCTATAGAGTTTACATGTGTTTGTATCTTGTTGTGTTCTTGGTTGAGTGTGTTTAAAGGATATAAAGGCAATTCCTTTACATTTTTAGGGAATACGCCTTCCGGTGCCAGTCTCCAGTCCCTAGCCTATAGAAGCTGGGCTTGGGGTAGTCACGGCACAGGCACCGGGGGATCGGTCTAGACAAATGGGAATCAAAGGTGCTGGTTCTACCATAGAACATATGACTCTTATATTAGTTTAAACCAAAATAGTGTTAATTTTATTGAATGTGGTTATCAGTTTAGGGAATCCAATGTTGGTTTGGAGGCCAACGAATCAATGCACCAGGACCCTACCTTTTGATTTCTAACTCAGTGCATGAAAAAACTGATTGCATGTGAGTTTTCTTGACTTTTCATTGTGGTATCATTAGGTGATCTCACCAGGTATAACTTATTGACCTTGGTGCACCTTTTTCATTTCAGGATGCCTCCACATAGATAGAAAGATAACATTATGGGTATAGTACGGACTGATAGCCCACCGAGCGATGAGACCTCTTTGTAGGGCTTTCTTCATGTAGAGGAACCAGCGGAGGCACCAGCGGTACCATTACATTTTGGGCCACCGATTCCACCATCCCCAACAGCCGAAGGTGCATGCCGCTTGAGCGCATTGCAAGAGTACCAGTGCCAGAGTCCACCCTGATTCAGAGGAGAGACAGACCCATAGTCAGGTGATGATTTACTGGAGGCCGTGGTGAGAGTCTTCTGACTAGTATGGAAACCAGCTGATCTAATGGTGATCATGGCCACCGGTATTCTACAGGCAGCAGTTGGCAGATGGTGGAGCATGATGCTCCATCTTCACGATGAGTTAACGCTTCTCGGGGTAGACTTCGAGAGCATATTTTTGGCAGTGTTTGTCTCAGTTACTCTTCACACAGTGCGCATATAGAATATTCTTCATCTGCATCAGTGCATCATTACTGTGCCTCAGTACTCAGTGAGGTTCACCGACCTCTCATTCTATTTCAGTGATATGGTATGAGACCCATTCTTTAGTTCCTGGACCTACCTGCAGGGACTTAATCGGGAGATAAAGGCTTTGAGGATCTCGCTCAGCATCCCGACGTAGGCGGGAGTATTAGAGTGAGCCCTCTTAGTCGAGAGTTTTCTTGCTGAGAAATCACCAGTAGTGAAACCCACCACCAGACACCACGTAGCGGTATCTTCAGCATCTAACCGAAGACAGATGCTACAGAGCTCCAAGAGGACCAGACCTAATGGTGTACGACTACAGTACCGAGGATCAATTGTGCGAGGCACTGAAGATGGAGCATGTCATGTGAGGAACATGCAGTTTTTCACATGTGGTGGGTATGGCCACGTGGCTCGTAATTGTTTCACCCATTGTACGAATGATTAGTAGATGGTCGAAGGACCTCCCTGTAAAAGACAGAGATTCGAAAAAGGAGGTCCATATGGATTAAGCGGACGTGGAAGAAGAGCTGGTCGTGTAGCTAGCGGTGGGTGACGATTCGAGATGTTTCCACCACCACCACCACCAGGTGGTCCACCCCGACCATAGGGAGCTGGTGGACAGGGGTGAGATCAGGTCTAGGAAACTGAGTCCTATAAACATTGAGCTCCAGAGATGATATGAGGTATGATCTGTGTCTACTCTACCTTAGATACAGTACTTATAGACACAGGTTCTATTCATTCTTTTATTGACACTGCCCTCGTTTGGAGCTCGGAGATTCCAGTGGAGCTGTTGGCTCGATCATTACAGCTAGAGATTCCTATGGGAGTCTATTTGATGATTACTCACTTGTGCTGGTAGTGTGAGCATACTCTAAGAGGTGAGATATTTGGCTGCGTTCTCCTTGTAGCAGCGTCGAGGCCTTATGAAGGAATCTTGGGTATGGACTAGCCTTCTACAGTCCGAGCTCAGATTGACTGTATTAGGCACAAAGTGTGGTGTGTTAGCACGGATGGAACATGGTTTACCATCACCGGTGAGAAAAGAGCCTTTGAAGCACAATATGGACATACCTGGAAAAGAGTGCTGCCAATCACTCATTAGTTGGATAGCCTTACCCTCGGAGCAGTTGATGTGGTGAGTTCGAGCTATCCTGTAGTGGTGGAAAGTACACGGATTTCTTCCCTGATGATGTCTCAGGTCTACTCCTCATATAGAAGTGGAAATTCACATTGACATGAACCCTGGGACGACACTGATATCTTCACCAGCATATCATATGGATCCCATGGAGCTTCGTGAGCTGTGGGTACAGCTGGAAGACTTAAAGTTAAAAGGGTTCATTCAGCCAATTATTTATCCTTGGGAAGCCCCGATTTTGTTCGCCAAGAAGGCGGATGGGAGCTTGAGACTTTGTGTTGACTATCAGTTCCTCATATAGGTAACTGTGAATAAAATGTACCAACACCCAAGGATTGATGACCTCTATGATCATTTGAAGGTAGCACAATGGTTCTCGAAGATAGACCTCAGGTCAGGCTCTCACCAGCTCCGAGCACGAGATGATTATGTGCAGAAGACTGCTTTCAGATGTTGGTATGGCCATTATGAGTACTTGTTTTTTCCATTCGTTATAACCAGTTCCCTAGTCGTGGTCAATGGATTCATGAACATGATCTTTCCACTATATCTTGATCACATTGTGGTGGTCTTCATTGATGACATTCTGATCTACTCATCTATTGAGGAGGAGCATGCCTATCATTTACAGGTAGTAATAAACACACTACAAGAGCACCAACATTATGGTAAGATCTCGAAGTTCCTGTAATAGATCTGATAGGTTCACTTTCTGGGACATTCCATCTCATAGGATGGAGTTGCAGTGGATCTATAGAAGATTAAGGTGGAACTTTCTTGGGAGCCACCAAGGAGAGTGATGGAGGTACAGAGTTTCCTTGGTTTGGATGGATACTACTGGAGGATTGTTCCATAGTTTTCCAGAGTTGATAAAAATTTATTAGCATTGAAGAAAAAGGGGAAACCCTCTGTTTGGTAAGAGAGATTCCAATGGAGTTTTCATGAGCTAAGGAAGAGGCTGACTATTTCAACCATCATTAGTCTACCAGAGGAGGGCGTTTGGTGTGTAGTATATTGTGACGCATCAAGGACTGGACTAAGATGTGTCCTAATGTAGGAGCGAGCAGTGATCACTTATGGTTCTCAATAGCTGAGAAAACATGAGAAAAACTATGCTACCCATGACGTGGAGTTAGCAGTAGTGGTCTTCTCCTTGATGATATGGAGACATTACTTGATAGGAAAGTGTTTTACTGTCTACTAAGATCACAAGAGTATCAAGTATATATTCTCTCAGAAGGACCTGAACATGAGACAACGTTGTTGGTTTGAGTTCCACCATGACTATAACTTTGAGATAGTCAATACTCCTGAGAATGGGAATGTTTTAGTAGATTCACTCAGCCGAAGATCTGGTATACAGCTGGTAGGTGAGGTGACAGTGCAGTTGACCACTTTGAAGATATCCTTTTTGGATCGAGATGGAGAATATTTTCATCAGTATATTATAGTCACTCCCCCACTAATTCAAAAAGTCATCGAGGAACAGTGCGAGGATGCTAAATGCAAGCCTCGACGTGCTCTGATATCCATTGGACAGGAACTTGATGGATTTTCTATAGGTGGGGAGCACATTATCCTTTTCAGAGGACGTACAATGATGTTAGTGATGCTTCGGGATAGAGGGTTGAGGGAATTCCACACGTCCCCTCTAGCGGTACATCCAAGAGTTGCGAAGATGTACTAGGATCTCTGACGACAGCACTGGTGGCTGGGAATGGAGAAATAAGTAGAAAAGTTTCTCTCTCGGTGCCTCACTTGTCATCAAGTGAAGGCGAAGCATCAGGTACCAGTATGCATAGTTCATCTTTTAGAGGTCCTAGAGTGGAAGGGGGATGGGATATCCATAGAAATCATGATAGGACTTCCACGTACATCCAAGGGTCATGATTCTGTCTGGATGATCATCTACTGACTCACCAAGTCATCCCACTTCCTACTGATTAGAGAGAATAGTTCAGTAGAGAGCTTGTTACTCCTCTATGTGAAGGAGATTGTGCATCTACATGGAGTATCCTCGCCGATTGTCTCTGATCATGATACACATTTTACATCTTGTCTATATAAGGGGATGCAGGAGGATTTCAGGATGCACCTTCATTTGAGAACCTCCTTCCATCCTCAGACGGATGGCAAGATTGATCAGACCATTCAGACCCTCGAGGACATGCTGCGTGCTTGAATTTGGTCATAGTTTGGTGGATCACTTGCCTTTGGTGGAGTTTACATAAAAAAACATCTATCACTCCACCATTGGGATGACACATTTAAAGGTATTGTATGGATGACCTTGCAGATCATCTCTGTGCTCGAATGAACTAGGGGAGTCAGCACTCATGGGACCAGATATGGTACGGGCTACCACGGAGAAGGTGCAGGTCATCCAGGAGCAGATGAAGACTACACAGGGCGGGCATATGTCTTATGCTGATAGGATATGGAGACTTCTGGAGTTCGATGATGGTGACCATGTCTTTCTACGGGTCTCACATCGATGAGGTATGCAGAGATTTGGACATGGTGGCAAGTTATCTTTGAGATTCATTGGACCCTTCTAGGTCCCTAGCAGAGTTGGTGAGGTGGATTACTGCATAGATCTTCCACCTCAGTTGCACCGGGTGCATGACGTCTTCCACGTATCACAGCTGAGGAGATACGTGCACGACCCTTCTCACATCATAGACCACGGTGAGCTATACATTGATGATGGAGAGATGTTTAAAAGGGTTCCAGTAAATATTGAGGATTGACAGGAGAGGGTCCTTCGTGGGCGGTCAATACCTCCGGTTCTTGTTTGCTGGAAGCATAGGAACCTCCAGGAAAGAACATAGGAGCGGGAGGCTCAGATTTGTGCTCAGTACCCCCACATGTTTTCCTTGTTTGGTGATGTGGATTTCAGGGATGCAAAGCCCTGAGGTGGGGAGAATATAAAGTCCTGGAATTTAAATTTTATTTTATTTTTAAATTTGATTGGAATTTTATGAGTCCACGAAAATTTATGGTGCGTGATTCCGAGGCTCGGTGTGCCTGGAATGAAATTATGAAAAAAAAAATTGGGTGCGTTCAGTAAACGGGCAAGCGTGTTTTTGTAACAGTTAATCTATTACACAGAATTGAAATCTGAGGACAATGCTGAACACCGAGCGCCGATATAATCTAAAATAGACATTCAGCACATCCATAATGTGTTGACTGTGAATGTTACTTTTTGTGTTTTTCATGAAAAAATAAAATAAAAAAATGTTAAACATATTTATTTTTTAAACCCCTCAACATGGGTTATGGTGGTGGGGACCACCTCAGCCTAAACCCCCCAATTTGAATTCCTAATAGTGGGAACCACCCGAAACCTCATAATGGGAGAAACCCGTAAACTCCCTATTTAATGTGGAGATGTCTCTTGAACTTCCTCCACATTAATTGTGCCACACCCTTTAATTAATTATGCCAATTAAATGTGCCAAATAATTAAATTGGTAAAAGTAAGTTAATTGGTGTTGGATCTTAATTTTATTTTGGTTGGGAGAAATCAATGGTGAAAGGGGAGTCATTGGAGGAACTCATCTCCAACAAAGAACGCACCATCTCAAACGAAGAACAAGGACAACGCTTGAGCCCGGATCAGTGGCATCCTGCGGAAGTGACAAACAGCAACGCCACCATCCCCAAAGACTTTTTCCCCATCCTCGTGACCTTCTCCAACAAACGACAAGGTAGGTATTGTTGTTTTTGATTTCCCCCTTTCCCATTCTTGATGACTCTTCATAATTCTAGAAGGAATCATAGACGCTTGCTACCAATCTAACACAGAGATTGTGGGCCAAACGATCATGGCCCAACCTCTCTGCAATTATTGTGATTATTTTGTTGTTTTCTTCACGAAGAAGGTGAAGACCTGACCACGCCGCCTGATGGAAGGGAATTGTGGCTTGTGCCGCAACGTCAAAAGATGGATGACCGTCCGAGCTAGCTGCCGGTGAAGGCGTGGCACACGACCATGCCGCGCGGAGAGGACGACTGGCTTTCCGGCCAGCCGCGGTGCCCTGCCACCGCGTGACCTTTCCACCGCACCGTGGGCCGAGCCGCCCAGCACGGGCCAAGCTACCCAGTTCCGGCTGGGTCACACCGCTGGCCGAGTCGGTCCGACCGGGTCAAATCAGACCCAGGCCAATATCGACCCATTTCCGATCTTTTGGCCTTAGCTTTGGCACCAGAAATCCTTTTGACGAACCATCTGTGGTTTAAAAACACATGGAGAGAGACGATCCTTCTTGTATACCCCACAAGAGATTTGGATGAAGTTGGGGTACTATTGGGTTGGATCTAGAACGAATCTAACCGGGCCCTCGGTACTAAAATGTAAATAACATACAGATCAGGCATCCGATTGATGCACTGTCTATTGCGTTGAGACCCTTTATACATGGAGGAACATTGGGATACTTCATAATGGGACTTAATTGCAGTTGGATTATCAACCATTGGCTTGAGTAGCAGAATATCCTAGTGATAAGTGAGCTTAGTGTGGAACCCTGTACCTGGCTGTGATGATGTACTAGGATTCTGTGTGGGTATGATGACATAATAATGATTTACAAGGATCCTGTGTGGGTCTGATGAAGTACTGACAACGTACTAGGATTCTTTGTGGGTCTGAAGATGTACTAACGATGTACTATGATCCTGTGTGGGTTTGACAATGTACTAGGATCATGTGTGGGTCTGACGACGTACTAACGATGTACTAGGATCATGTGTGGGTATGAAGACGTACTGACAATGTACTAGGATCTTGTGTGGGTCTGAAGATGTACTCATGATGTACTAGGATCCTATGTGGGTCTGACGACTTACTGACGATGTACTAGGATCTTGTGTGGGTTTGACGATGTAATGACGATTTACTTGGATCGTGTGTTTGTTTGATGATGTATGGACTAGGTAATAGGATCTTGTGTGGGTCTGATGATGTACTACAATCCTCTGTGTGTTAGATAATAATTTAGGATCCTTCATGGGTCTGCCAATTAACAGAGTATGATGATTCAGCAGTTACATCTAATCATTTTTTCTATTGTATCTTAGTTGTACCTGTTGTGATCTGAGTTCGTACCTGTGTGGTACATTCCATCAAGGTAATACCAAGGGGTTATTATTATGTGTTGTGTAACGTTGTGGTACTTACCATTGTGGTATTCCTTCCTTTTGGAACAGATGAGATTTGAGCTCTTGGGTAGGACCATGTGTTTCCTCATGATTGAAATGGGTTTACTTCATAATATAGTTATATAAATGGGAATGTAGCTAAGTAGGGTTGTTAGTTGATTTCATGATTTATGGTTAATCCTTTATGGAAATTGTGAGACCTTGAGGGTGTCAGGGTCTTTAATGAGTATCGTTATACTCACCCATGCATGGGTTATGCCCACAACTGTTTGTGTTTGATGCAGATGACGGAAAGCCCTGATCGAGAATAAGGGTAATAGGACTGGGCGGTTCCAGAGGTGGACTATCTGATGTTTTAGTATGCAGAGGAGAGGGACAGACGTGGAGTTCTGAGGAGGCAATATATACGTACCCTTCAGGTAGGATCCTCGGAGGACAACCCAGTAGTCTTCTTCCTCTTTCTTCAATTGTATTGTATTTCCTGTTGTACTTGTACCTTTACTATTGGGCTTGTATTGTAACCCCTTTTACTTTCAACGCTAATTTTTCTATACATTTTAATTGTGTTTTTATTTTATTTTTTGTTCTTGGTTGAGTATTTTTATAGGATATAAATGCAATGCCTCCCGGTTTTAGATAATACGCCTTTCAGTTCTACTCAACATCCCTTGGACTATGGAAGGCCGGCTTGGGTTAGTCACAACATGAGCCCCAATGTACGAGTCATGACATTAGAAGATCCACCAAATGATGGTGGATGTTTCCTCATGAAATTAAACAAAAAAACATGTTCAATGGTGGTACACTAGGTTCTAATCCATCATTTATAACACCGCCATTTATCGCTTGTGTTAACCAATCAATCACTATAAAAACTATTTGGTTATACTTCTAACCATATCATGTTACTGATTTTGATGGATATTATACTTGAAGTTCCTTTTAACCAAAAATTCCCTATTTTCTCTATAAAAACCCATTCTGAAAAAAAAATATTTTATCTGAAGAAACATTGTAATCATTAAATGAAATTTTAAAATTTACATAAGGTAAAATCAATCATGGGAATTCAATTATCATTTTATTAAGCTCAAAATATTTTTAAAACATTCCATTGATCCAACTATAAGTCTCCAATATTAAATATTACATAATATTGAATTTTATTAAGGAATTTACTTTTTCACCTTGAGATTCTTTTCAGGATTCGTGTACTAGAGAATTGGGCCATTTCTTATACATTATAAATTATAAAAAAATCATAAACTTTTGACTAGAACCCAAATTCCCATAATATAAAATAGACTTAAATAATTCATGATTTCAGTCATAAAAATCATCTCAAATTTCAACCTTACTTATTTTATATCCTTACCCATTCGCAAGACATGTAAAAAACAATTAAAACATTGGATGAGCATAAATATATTATTAAAGTATACACCAATAAATAAAAATGTTAGTCCTAGGAAAAATGAAAACTCGTAAAAAATTTACATTTTCTTCAACGTACTTTGATCATTGAAAATACTAATATTTCACTTGAATAATACGCACTCATTATTTCTGAAAGAAAATTCGTAAAACCCATAAAATGAAATTAAATTCAATATTGGTTACATATAGAGTCATATACATAAAAACAATACAAAACCCTTTTAATTGGAATAATAATTAGGAACACATCAAATATAATCATTATCTAATTCACTAGAAGGATATAATGGGATACCCCAGTAATATTTGGGCCTCCCCATCTTATAAGGTGTGATGGGATATCATGGTGTTATATGGGCTTCCCTATTGTATAATCTACAAAGGGCTCACCCAATGCTATTTGAGATGACCAGTAATTTTATGCTCAAGTACTATGTTTTAAATTAAACATTATTATACTTCCAATGTTTCATCAAATAATATTTTGAAATTACATTTTAACTCCAAATAATTTATCTTTTTGATATCAATATAGCATTTTCATTTAAAACCCCATTTTCATTATAAAAATACCTTTTTATTTTGAAACCCCATTTTAAATTCAAAAATATCAAAATATCAAAAAATGGTTTTGAATTTATTTAGAATATTTATTCATTAATAGGAATCCAAAAATAAAATAATTTTCACATTAGTAGAAAATTCATTGTTTCAATGTACGTTAAGAATAGAAGATTGCATTTTTTGTTTTTCAAAATGTTCCATTAAGAACACATAAAAAGATTTAGTTTAATATAAAATTAAAATAATGTGTGAAATGTAAATTTTAAATATTTTATTTCCTTATTAAATAATTTTAAAATATATAAATTGTTGAGAAAGATAGTGTGATGGAAAATTTTAAAAAACCCTTTCTTTATTGGTAATGCTCCATGTTAATTTTGAAACACTTAAATCACAAATCTTGTGGATGAATAAATTTATAAAATAATTTAAAAACATTGTAATATATATATTCATGATATAATATTCCAATTCATCTATATATTCTCTTTAAAAATGAATAAAGGTCTGTAACATCATGTTATGCATCAACAAAATGAGGTTGAGATGACGTCTCTAACCATAAGTTTAACTAGAAACATGTGACTTTATCTTATTGAATGATTATTTTACATTAAATATTTACTTTCCTAAGATAAATTCTAGAGTATATTCTTTCTTATATATCACATATGATAATTTTATATGCATATAAATATTCAATTATGTTTTATTTATATGTATCGACCATAGTAGCTTTTCTGTCAAAATTGACATTAGTTGTTTGACTAAAGTAAAATGGGTCATTATTTCAACATAAAAACAATAAAAATCAGGAAATAATTTTATATTTTTACATAAATTATAATAAAAAAGTAAATCATGAATGGTTGTTTGGAAAAATGATCCAATTTTGAGATCAAGGTGATTGTATGTTGTACAGACACATAATAAATGTTCTCATTTTTCAATTATCATTGTGGAAATAAGGTAAGTTACAATTATCATTCTATAATTATCATTATATCTTAAATAACCCATTATTTTATCATTTATACTTATATATATCATTATTGTGATGTTTTGGTTAAGAAATAAGAAACATGTTGTTTTAAACATGCGTTAGTCCACAGGTCCACGAATTAAAATTATAACTTCTTTACTGTGGGAAAAGGCTAGAAGAAGAAAAATGAATTTTATTTAGAAAAATATAATTATAACATTAATATCATATTTATTTCATTTATATCATATATATTCATTATATGTATCCTTATTACCTTTAATATAACATTTTTTTTTAAAAAAATCACATCAATTCTCAAGGAAGACGTCTGCCTAACAGACGAGGAATGTAACCGTATCACCTACGGTATTAAATTTTTTTAAAAATATATATATAATTTAGAATGATATGAGTTATTATTATATAAATATCATAAATATAATATAAATAAATTATCACCAATATTATTCCCAACCATGATATTTGGAATTGGGAAAATGAATGACATCGTTTCGTGAGGCTGGAGTCTAGCATACATAGTAATGATGATTTTGTAACACATTTGATGAAAGATTGTGAGGGTGTACATCATACCTTTAATATAAATAATAACATTATCTAGGTGATAATAATGTTATAATGATAATATAATTTCTTGGAGAATGAAACAAAAGAAAAATGATTGTTGATGAACGTTACCTCTTTTTCGAGTAATTCCTTTTGGTTGTCACCAAAGGACTTCAATTTTGGGATTTTTTTTACCAACCTATGGCTTTTAGTATTAGAGGATGAATATTTTGAAGTGATTTAGTCCATAATTGGTTTATTAATTTGATTTTTTGGTGTTAATTTATGAGGATTGGTGGGGTCATTTTATAATGGAGGTGAGTGGAAAATTTGAAACAAAAATTAATGTGAGAAATAAACCCACATTTTTTCCATGATAACTGGATCCAATAATGAACCAAAATCCACTATAAAGGAATAAGGAAGATATATGCACAAACAATGGGTTATTTAAATGTTATTAAGTCATTTTTCCTCTTATGTATTAATTATATCTATTTGGTAATTCTCTTTTTTTACTTTAGTCATTTTGAATAAATTTAATTATTTTCACTACTAACTATTTTGAAAAATTTATTTGTATATATTAAAAATTATAAATTCTAATAATTCCAAATATGTAATATTTTTTTCATAATTTAATTCACCTAATTTAAATGATTAATTTAATATTAATCTAGAAGTTTTTGCAAGAAAATTTTCATTTCAAAAGATTATTTTTTTTAGAAAAAGGTTATTTTATATTAGATTTATGACTAAAAATAATAATTGTATGCAACCAAATTCAGATTTAGTTATATATATTCAATTATTTCCATATAAAATATTCCACATTTGGTGTAATATTAACTAATTAAAAACATGAAATGTTATATGTCCTAAACATTTTTTTAGAAAAACATGACATTAAACCCAATGAAAAAATTACTTTCCAAAACAATATAAATTTGATTAAAAATTAATTATGAAAACTAAATATAATTAAATAATATTCAGGTTACTTAAAATATTATTACAAGATTATCTATAATTTTATATTGTGAATTTGTTAAAAATATATAGCTTTTTTTCAAGAAAATTGGTATATTCACCATGAATATAAATTTTGATATTATCATTTTAGAAATAATAACTATTTAATAAAATTAAAATTTAAAAAATAAAAATAATTAATTTAAAAAAATCTTGTAAAATTGAATTTATATAAAATAATTTCCATTTTTCTTAAAATTTACTTCTTATTTTTATAAATAATATAATTATGTAATTCATACATATAAAAATGAAAATTATTTTTTATATAACTAACTAGTTTTTTACACACTCCATTCACAATTATATATTAAAATTAAAAATCCATTAATTATAGTTTATTTTATTCTCAAATGACCATCCCAAGTGGCCTTAATATGGTAATTAAAGAAATTCTAATGAGAAAGTGGTTATCTTATTGAATTACTATTTGAAATTTACTTATTATTGTTATTAGATTAATTATATTGTAACCATACTAAAATAATAAGTCCAATTTCAATAATATACATTATTATTATTATTATTATTATTATTTTAAAAGAATTTCCAATTAAGTTTTCATTGAATGAAAAGAAGAAACATCACAAGTGCTTATGTACAGCTTTCCATCTGCACATATGAGAATTTTTTTTCATAACCATTTCATTTTGATTATTATAAGTATGAAAATAATTTATATATTTAATATTTGTGACATATTGATTCTTTAGTAATTATACTTTCATTTTATTCATCCAATCTTCAAATCTGTTGTGAAATCATAATATTTTTCATGGATGCACGCGGACTACCACTTCTATTAAGTGACTGACACGTTTTTGATTTCATATTTATATGGATTTTATTATATATATTTTTATTGAATAAATATTCCATAAATGATATAATATTTATTATTAAATGGTGAATTATTTTTTAATATTCATTCTTTTCATCCATCAAAAAGTGAAAACAGTGTTCATGCCCACATACGGCTGACCGTCTCCCAGAACAGTGTAGTTCATTTTTCTATTTACACCATTTATGGTAGAATATTAATATAATTAGATTAAATGAATACATATATTTTATTTATTCCTTGATTAACATTCTGAGTATCATATATCCAAAAACAATGTAAAGGGGTCGGAACTACAAAACAAAAATTCTCCATAAAAATGAATCAACTAACACATAAAATTGATTATTTTAATAATACATTAATAATTAATTGGTTTTTTAATGTCATATTTGGGACATATATGAAATAATATGTGTATAAATAAATATATTATGTTATAATAAAATATTTCAATATATTATATATGAGGAACGATTTGAATCAATGAAGTTAAAATTGATGTAAGTGTTTATCATCTCAATTTTTCATCTCTATGAAATATGCTTCTTATTTACCAAAATTTATTTAAGTGGTGAATATAAAGTCCATTTTAAATTTCATATAATAAATATTTTCTAATAATTAAATTTAATGATTCATTTAATGTTAATCATTCAATGGTCTAATGATTCGAATGTTACCAAAGCTAGAGTGGATTAATTTTTCAATTTCACTTTAATCGGAATTTTTTATGAATGAATTTTTATTAAATTAAATAATGTTATAAATTATTAATATATATAGCATCCCGCCTTTTAACAACATAACATTTCATTACATTTTACAAAACTGAGGATCTTTAAGGTTTAGTGTCTTGGAAACCAGGAACTTAAAACATGAAAACATAAAACATCCTTCTTAAACACTTGAAAGACTTCTTATTATGTTCATCCTAGGTTCATTACTGCATCTCATAACCTGGGGACATACATCAAAAGAAAGGGTGAGCAGAAGGCCTAGTAAGGGAAACAAGGGGAAACATTTAACATGTGAACTTGAGATACATCAACTATGTCATGAAAAAGAACATTAAGGCATGAGAAAGAAATCATGAGTCATATAATAATAAAAATAACGTATTTTATAACTTGAATATGTAGCTACAACATTTAATATTGACAATCATTTATGTTTCACCAAGTTCCATCCCCAAGGTGTCATTAAAAATTACAAAGGTTATTCACCAAGGCGTCGTTAAAAATAGTCATCTCTAGAGATTAAGTCTTTACCCAATGCATTGGAGCACTATTAGGGCGCACCCTTAAATTTGTCTTTATTATAATTTGAGACACATATATCACCATCAATAATTTCATAAAAAAACCCATATAGCATAAAAGAAATGGGTTTCATTTCATAATCATAATGTTTTAAAAACTGCTTTAAAGGCATGATCTTTATGTCACTTTAATCCCACGGAAAGGGAAAGTGGGCCTCATGTATGTAAATCCCAGAATTTAAAATAGAAAATTTTGGTATATATGTTAATACCCATTTATAAGAAAGATCTTTGAGTATTCACTTAATAAAATTAATGAATTTGAGAATAAGATAGAGACATTTTGAGACGGAAATTCTGCAGCATAACGGCTTTGTTACGAGGTTTTAGAAAACATTGAAAAGAGAAGGGACATGGGTCACACACTCATAAATAATCCATAAAACAGTAGGGGAACATAATATAAAGTATTGAAGAACATGTTAATGAAATTTGAAAGATATACCATATGAAATGAAGAACATGAAAGGAAGACAAAAATAAGATTTCTCTTATAAAAATTTGGCAGCCTAACGATGTCACTTAAACTTCAAAAAAAAAAATTGACGAGATCAAATAGTGTATCTCAAAATATGAACATAAAAGATCAGTATGATAGATATATATATCATACCCCAACATAATAAAATGGAACTTGAAAGACTTGACATGAAAGTAGAACTTTGAAAAAATTAGAAAGGTGAATGAATCCCTTAAAAATTTGGCAGCCTAACGGTGTCACCTAAACATCAACAAAAATGAATTGACGTGATCAAATAGGGTATCTCATCATATGAATATAAAAGATCAGTATTATAGTTATAGATATCATCCCCCAAAATAATAAAAA
Source organism: Viscum album (assembly GCA_963277665.1). Classification (NCBI taxonomy): domain Eukaryota; kingdom Viridiplantae; phylum Streptophyta; class Magnoliopsida; order Santalales; family Viscaceae; genus Viscum; species Viscum album. The sequence continues at coordinate 52,789,969 of OY728166.1, forward strand.
GGAACTTGAAATACTTGACATGAAAGTAGAACTTTGAAAAAATGAGAAAGGTGAACGAATCCCTTAAAAATTCGGTAGCCTAACGGCGTCATTTAAGCTTTCTTAAAATGAATTGATGAGAGAAATAGGGGGTATCTCCTCATTTGAACATGTAAAGGGAAGTAAGAGGAATATAAAAGAACATCCTCCAACATAAGATCATGGAGCATAAAAGAAATGACATAAAAGAGATTACTTGAAAAGAAAGAGAGAGGTTGGATCCCTTACCTTAAAATGTATCTTTTAAAACTCAAAGGACGAGACCTTGAGGTCTTGGGGGCACCTTGATAGGACTCCATGGGAGGTAATGAGACCAGAGCTTCATTGGGGGAGAGTTGGGAGTGAAAACTAAAGGAGGAAAGGGTGGGTATTTATTGGGAATGTGAGGGGACAAGGCATTAATGGCCAAGGGACACCTCACAAGTGGTTTTCTCAAAACCATGAGATTTCCCATGGTATTTCCCATGGAGTTAGGCCACATGGGGCCCCCCATATAGTAATTCGTCACCTTTGGTCGTCCAACCCTTAAAATATCTCATGACATCATCATGACAGATTTATGATGTCATTAAACATACTGAAACCCTAAAACTGTATTTTTACTATTCACTAAAAATTCAACTTTCTCAGAAAAATCCCAAAAGTTCTCCTTATCCAAATATCAGTGCTATGATTTCAAAAATGAACTCCATTTTATAAAAAAAAAATCTAAATATTTTTAATTTAATTTTTAAATAAACACACTATTCACTGAAATTCATTTTTGTCAGAGAAATCCCCAAAAATTACCTTAACATAATATCGATTCTCTGAGTTCAAAAATGAAATCCATTTTATAAAAATAATTTTCTAAATATTTTTAATTTAATTTTTAATTAAAAAACACTATTCACCTGAAAAAACTAATACTTGAGTATTAATTTCTGACACAGTTATTTGCCTATTTTATTGAATCTCATTACTTAATCAAGGTGCCTAGATTATATTAATACTTTCTTTAAGTGAGATTACTAACCCATTTGGTCACATCACTAATCCTAATCATAAAATCATTATTCATAATTGACGATTCATCAAAAATTAAGTTGATCTTATTAGATTCTAAATTTTATACTGAACATAATTGTATAAGACCATTTTTTGAAAATAATTACACATTGTTTATTATTTAAGGTTTACATAAACATTTTTAAAATATACTTTTTCTAAAATTCATCAAAAATATGCGTACTATATTTATCCGGACATTTGAAAATTCACAAACATCACCATAAGAAGAGAACACAATTTTATTTATAACAAGGGATTACACAAGGTAGTTATGGTCTTATTACATAGCCCATTATAACACCAGCATGGGACCTAAGAGTAAGGTGTTCTAGGGTGATAAAATCTTGGGGTGGCTCGACTAACATTGCACGAGTAGTAATTTCTATCAGTTTGAACTTCTCGCGAAGGCAATTCCATTCTAGCTTCACTTGATGAAGTTTGGCTTGGGTTTGGTCCAGAGCAAAGCCCAGTGGCGCTACCTCCATCCCAAGTTCCATTAGATGGGATTCGATTGGCCACAGACTACTGGATGAGGTCATCAAATCTTCTTTCTATATTAATTAACCAATATCACTTGTATTTAGAGATAGTAATCAAAACGTTTAGCTTCCAACAGTCATATTGACCAACGATCATATAACAGTCAAAACCCAACAGTCTCATTTTAATTATACTCATGTTATCAAATGAAACAGTTTTGTTGAGTATAAAATAACTCATAAAATTAAGAAACAATATTTGTTTAAAATTTCAGGTCGTTAAAATCTTCCCCCCTTAAGAAATTGAATCCTCGCAATTTTTAAAATCAGGATTGGAAATTTCATTGAAAGTACCACATTGGAAAAAGAGTCAGTAACACTATTACTTTAAAAGAATGAAAGGGAAGTAAAAAAGGTAACCCGAGTTAACCCATACTAGGATTCCATGTAAGAAAACATGGACATGGAGGGGAAAACAAAGGGTCACATTTTAAGGAAGATTGATAGAAAACATGATTAGGATAATGTTAACAACAAGAAAATCACAAACTTATGATGGGTTAAACGGTATTTGATTTCCCAGTAGAAAACTTTAATAGACAACATTTTTGTTTTACGTTCCTTTTCATAGTTTTCAGGAATTCATTTACAACATAGAATAAAACACAAGGAAATATACCTAACTTCAAGTAGAGTTTCATCCATTAATAAGTTTCTTCCAAAACTAATCTTTTATCCAAACAATGAGCATTCAAAATGACTTGGTCTCGTCAAAGCACAAGAATCATCTTGTTGAGAGTCACGTAATCCACAAAATATCAACTATCAATTTCTTCTATCTTTAAACATTATCCCAAAAACAGAAAGGGTAAGCTAAAAGAACTCTTCAAAAAGAAAGAATCCCATAGGAAGGGAAACTACTTTTAAATATTAAATGTTCCATGGTACTACCCAAAGTTTATCATAGACCATTCCATAAATAACTATCCTTAAAATTCCTCAAAATAAACCAAACTAAGATTGAAACCCAAATACAAGAAGGATTTGATATCATTTTCTTCCAAAATAAACTTCATCGTTCATCTCCAAACAACATCAACCACTCCTAACATCTAATAACAAAATTACCTAACCTAAACATATTTTCCCCAAGATAGGTTAATCATTTCCATAAGAAACCTATATTAGCATAATTTTACCTTAAATTCATCGATTGTTCAAAATAGAAGTCAACCTTTACTCCTATTAGAAAATACCGTAGTAATCTATTTACCCCAATTAAATAAGGTTCCCAAAATAGTGAACGTATTTCAAAATAATGATAATCTTTTAATCCCCTAATCATCTATGTCATGTTAATACAAAAATCGTCACATTTCCAATCACATTCGATGTTGTGACATGTTCTTCCATTTCCCACCAATAACTAAGAAAAGAAAGTATAATTAGGGGCTTAAATACTTATCCAATAATCATGAAAAGAAACATAAAGCATAGAAGGATAACTTGTAGAAGAAAAGTATACCCTAAATTGTGATCCCCTAGGTTCCAAACTAGGTTATCCATGATCATATATTCTTATGTGAATCTTTATTTTATTTTATCTTTGTTCCTTTAATAATGGTTCATACGAAGCTTATGAATTTACCAAATCATATCCCCCGAGAGTGTCGTAACCAAGAGTGCAGAAAGGCCTGTTGTTGTGTACCACTTCCCGTTCGAGTCTAGCTCAAAGCGGTGTTTTTGGGATTTTCCCTTATGTACATCTGTGCCAGAGCCACCTCTACCTGCTCGTATCTATACAGAGATGTATTTTCTTGAAACCCCCTTACTCAATACTCACCGAAATACCAGGAAGATTTCCTATATTTAAACTTTTCTCTAGGCTTATTCCTAATGTTTTCATATCCTAACTCCCACAAATAACTAAACCTCCCTTTGATACAAACTATAGCATCTCGCCTTTTTATAACATAACTTTTCATTACATTTTACAAAACAAAGGATCTTTAAGGTTTAGTGTCTTGGAAACCGGGAACTTAAATCATGAAAACATAAAACATCCTTCTTAAAAACTAGAAATTATTCTCCTTATGTTCATCCTAGGTTCATTACTGCATCTCATAACCTGAGGACATACATCAAAAGAAAGGGTGAGCAGAAGGCCCAGTAAGGGAAACAAGGGGAAACATTTAACATGTGAACTTGAGATACATCAATAATGTCATGAAAAAGAACTTTAAGGCATGAGAAAGAAATCATGAGGCATATCATAATAAAAATAACGTATTTCTTAACTTGAAGATATTTCTACAACATTTAATATTGACAATCATTTCCATTTCACCAAGGTCCATCCCCAAGGTGTCATTAAAAATTACCAAGGTTATTCATCAAGGCGTCGTTAAAAATGGTAATCTCTAGAGATTAAGTCTTTACCCAATGCCTTAGAGCGCTATCAGGGTTCACCCTAAATTTGTCTTTATTATCATGTGAGCCACATATATCATCATCAATCATTTCATAAACAACCCATATAGAATAAAATAAATGGTTTTCATTTCATAATCATAATGTTTTAAAAACTGCTTTAAAGGCATGATCTTTATGTCAATTTAAACCCATGGAAAGGAAAAGCGGGTAATCATGTATGTAAATCACAAAATTTAAAATATAAAATTTTGGTATATATATGAAAACCCATTTATAAGAAAGAGCTTTGAGTATTCACTTAATAAAACTAATGAATTTGATAATAAGAGAGAGACATTTTGAGATGGAAATTCTGCAGCATAACGGCTATGTTATGAGGTTTTAGAAAACATTGAAACGAGAGGGGACATGGGTCACCCACTCATAAATGATCCATAAAATAGTAGGGGAACAGAATATAATAAATATAAGAACATTTTAATGAAATTTGAAAGATATACCATATGAAATGAAGAACATTAAAGGAGGAAAAAAATAAGATTTCTCTTATGAAAATTCGGCAGCCTAACGGCGTCACTTAAACTTAAAAAAAGAATTGACGAGATCGAATAGGGTCTCTCATCATATGAACATAAAATATCGGTATGATGATATAGATATCATACCCCAAAATAATAAAAAGGAACTTGAAAGACTTGGCGTGAAAGTAGAACTTTGAAAAAATGAGAAAGGTGAACGAATCCCTTAAAAATTCGGCTGCCTAACGGCGTCACCTAAACTTCAACAAAAATGAATTGACGAGATAAAATAGGGTCTATAATCATATGAACATAAAAGATCAGTATGATAGATATATATATCATACCCCAACATAATACAAAAAAAATTTAAAGACTTGACATGAATGTAGAACTTTGAAAAAATGAGAAAGGTGAATGAATCCCTTAAAAATTCGGCAGCCTAACGGCGTCATTTAATCTTTCTTAAAATGAATTGATGAGAGAGAGAGGGGTATATCATCATTTGAAAATGAAAAGGGATGTAAGAGGAATATAAAATAACATCCTCCAACATAAGATCATGGAGCATAAAATAAATGACATAAAAGGGAGTACTTGAAAAGAAAGAGAGTTGTAGGATCCTTACCTTAAAACATATCTCTTAAAACTCAATGGTTGGGACCTTGAGGGCCTGGGGGTACCTTTAGAGGACTCTTTGGGAGGTAATGAGACCATAGCTTCATTGGGGGAGAGTTTGGGGTAAAAAATAAATGAGGAAAGGGTGGTTATTTATAGGAAATGTGAGAGGACAAGGCATTAATGGCCAAGGGACACCTCACAAGTGGTTTTCTCAAAACCATTGGATCTCCTCTGGTATTTCCCATGGAGTTAGGCCACATGGGTCCTCCCATACAATAATTCATCAACATTGGTCGGCCAACCCTTCAAATATCTCATTACATCATCATGACACAATTATGATGTCATTAAACATACCGAAACCCTAAAACTGTATTTTTACTATTCACTGAAAATTCAACTTTCTCAGAAAAATCCCAAAATTTCACCTTAACCAAATATCAATGCTATGATTTCAAAAATGAACTCTATTTTATAAAAATAATTTTCTAAATATTTTTAATTTAATTTTAAAATAAATACACTTTTCACCGAAAATTCATTATTTTCAGAGAAATCCCCAAAAATTACCTTAAGATAATTTTGATGCTCTGAGTTAAAAAATGAAATCCATTTTATAAAAATAATTTTCTAAATATTTTTAATTTAATTTTTAATTAAAAAACACTATTCACCCAAAAAAAAACTAATACTTGACTAATAATTTATAAAACAGTTATTTACTTATCTTATTGAATCTCATTACTTAATCAAGGGGCCTAGATTATATTAATACATTCTTTAAGTGAGATTACTAATCCATTTGGTCACATTACTAATCCTAAGAATAAAATCACTATTCATAATTTACTATTAATCAAAAATTAAGTTGATCTTATTAGATTCTAAATTTTGTACTGAACATAATTGTAGAAGACCATTTTTTTAAAATAATTACACATTTTTAATTATTTAAGTTTTACATAAACATTTTTAAAATATCATTTTTCTAAAATTCATCAAAAATATGCATACTATATTTATCCGGACATTTGAAAATTCAAAAACATCACCATAAGAAGAGAAAACAATTTTATTTATAACAAAGGATCACACAAGGCAGTTATGGTCTCGTTACATAGCCCCTTATAACACCATCATTGGACCTAAGAGTAAGGTGTGCTAGGGTGATAGAATCTTGGGGTGGCTCGGCCAACACTGCACGAGTAGTAATTTCAATCAGTTTGAACTTCTCGTGAAGGAAATTCCATTATATCTTCACACGATGAAGTTTGGATTGGGTTTCGTCCAGAGCAAAGCCCAATGGTGCTACCTCCTTCCCATGTTCCGTTAGATGGGCTTCGATTGGCCCGAGACTACAGGATGAGGCCATCAAATCTTCTTTCTATATTAATTAACCAATATCACTTGTATTTAGAGACAGTAATCGAAACGTTTAGCTTCCAGCAGTCATATTGACCAATGATAATATAACAGTCAAAACCCAATAGTCTCATTTTAATTATACTCATGTGATCAAATGAAACAGTTTTGTTGAGTATAAAATAACACACAAAATTAAGAAACAATATTTATTCAAAATTTCGGGTCGTTACAATATATCCATCTAATCTTTATATCTTATGTTAGTTTCATTATAATACATTTTTTATTTAATTTTACTCTCTTTATGTACTATTTAATCAAAAGGATTTTTTTAAAGAAAATTATTATTATCTTTATCACTTTGAAAAAAACCATTTTTTCCTTATGCATGTTTTATAATAGTATTTTCATGTATGTTCTTTTATTCATATATTATTTTTTAAATTCATTTCTACATAAATTTAACTATTTAGAAATGTGATAAAGTAAATATTGTTTTCATTTTCAGAATGTTGTACTTTTTAAATTTAACAAAAATGTGAAAGGAATATTTTCTAATATACATGCCAAGAAATAAATTTTCCAATGTCGTGACCATTGAAAATGGTGAATCGTCCATTACATATATTCAACGTAAATGTTAAATAATTTTTTCCCATTATATATTTGAATGTTTAGAATTTTAAAATATTAATTTCAATATAAAAAGGTTATTTCTCTAAAGAAATATTCTAGTTATATATTAATCAAATTTTTATCCTATGATATAATACGTTGATGTTACTTAGTATTTACGAAGAATATGATCAAAGGATAAAAATTATTTCTTTATTTAAATTTTTTATGGTTGCAATGATAAACTATAAATTAAATCCCATTTTTTCATGGTTTATATTATGATGAATTTTTCTATGATTTTGTGACTTACCAATAAATGTATTTATAATGATGTTATTGGTGGGAAAAAATTATATAGCCATAAAATACATTGGTTAAAGATTAATATTCTATTTGATCGTATGTTATTTGGGTTATTTTCCCATGAATAAATAAATTTGTTAAATATGAGGTTGTCACATTCCTAAAGAAGGGTACATTGGAGGTTATCCCAAGCCAAAATATAGTACTTTGGATGTTCTTCTAATACTATAATGTTATGAATTAATTGGTGTTTGTTCATGAAAATTATTTTTTATGATTATTAATATTCCAAATATTATTTAACTCTTCGTGGACATGGTCTTATGCCAATTTTATATTCTCATGGATCATGTTCTTTGATTTCATTTTCATTCATGTATTATTAAATATGAATCTTTATTATATGAATCATATTTTTTATCTAAGAATTTATTTTTTTTATTTTGAAAGGATAATATCATGTTATAATACCCATTATGATAATGTTATGTTAAATAGTAATTTATATATCACATGTTTACAATTTATGAATATATTAACTCACCTGTTATTCTATATACCTTTCTAAAAGATACGAACAATGTTTTTATGTATAAAGTTTCTAAAAATTGTTCTGTTTATAAAAAAAGCATGCGATGATGAAGATATTTAATGAAAAAAAATTTTCTGTATTAACGTTTCCAAAGGAAATAAACCATTATATTTTGTTAATGGATAATAATTTTATTTACTAAATATTATTAAAATAATATGTGGTATCTATGTATGAAAACTATGGTTAACTATAATTTTTTTCAATCAAATGGAATAAGAAAACAATATTTTGGAAGTATCACTTCATGGATAAGGTAGGCCTTACATTGGAATGAGCAACGTTATCATATTCTTAATGGGTGAAAGGGTAAAGAAATTTGGTGATATATTAATTTTACAAAATGAATATAACATCATATATATCATATATATTCATCTAAATTATCCCTTTTCATTCATTAAAAATTATAATTGAAAACCGAATCAAATGGCTTTGTGAGGTGATAGTTTTCTATACACATGAGCGATGTTTATATAATTTAACTGAAATGGAATGTATGAATGTATTTAGAGATTATAATTAAATAATTATGAACATATAATAAATAATATATATATTAAATCAATAATTATATATAATCATGATATTTTTTTGGGAAAACAATTTAGATCGGTTCGTGAGCCAGTAGTTTTCTGTATACACAATGGATGATTTTGTAACTTTTTTAGAGGAGTATACAAATGATGGTTTTTAAATTAACATAGTAACATATTAATGAATATGATATAACTAATTTATTATATTATAAAGATTTATTATGCTTTTATGCAGGTGTAAGATTTAATAGAAAATGAAATTGTTTAAGAAAATTAACTCTTCCTCAGACGTCCTTTTTAGGTTTTCACCAAAGCCTTACAAGGAATAGATTATAATTAAAAAATTTCCTATAGGTTTTTTTATGGGATAATAAAAAGATAATTTTTTTATACTAAAAAAATGTCTTTGATAGTGTCGATAGGTGAGGAGAGGTGTGATCTTTTATAAGTTCGGGAGACTACCCACATGAAATTTTTGAAACAAATCATTTACGTCCACATTTTTTACACATAGAAATCATCCATAATTACTAATTACAGACCCACATAATATTATGGTCAATTTAATTAAATTAAATGGTTTTTAAAAAAAATAATATGTCATTATAACCATTATAATTTTAATTTACCCCTGGGAAATTATTTTTTACCATAACCGTGATAATTACATTTGACTACTTATAACATTATCTAATTTAGAAAACTAAAATTGTAACATTATATAATATTGATTATTAATATTTTAAATATTTAATAAATTTGATCAATATAATTCATATTAGTGGAGAAATAAAATTTGAAATTATACCAAAGATGGTAGAAAAGAATGGGTTTCCAAGAGAAACTCTTAAAAATTATGGAACATTTTAACATATTAATTAATTATGAAATTGATTCCATTAATAATAAATAGATAAATAATAACATATTTGATCAAATTTTAAATTAAACCAAATTTAAAATATATTTATTCTTTGAAAACTATTTAAATTTTTTTCTTTATTCAATAAAATCAATATCATCGCTATTTAAAAAAATTAAAACTTTTTAGAAAAATAACTAAAATTTTCCCCAAGATAATTAATATATAATAAATTAAAAATGAATATCAATTTATTAAATAAATTTTCTAAAATATGTAAAAATAATAATTTTAATTTATTTTCACATCAAATGACTGAACCGTAATTTTTTAAAAAATATTTTTTCAACAAACCATTATTTTTCATTTAAATAACTCTTATTTCATTATTATCAATAGATAACCAAATATTTTTTAAAATAGTTAATAATATTAAAATCACCCAATTTAACAACTATGTTATAATTTTATACTATGTTATGTTACATTTAGACTCTGGGTTATTGATTCGTAAGCTGTCAAAGATAATGAATTTACATAAAATGAAATATATCATAATTTCATGGGGTGATATAATCTCATTGAGTTTGGATGTTGTGTTTCACAAAAATTATGAGACCCAAATTTATTTTTTTAATAGCTTCAGGTGTTATATTATAACCACCATTAATAAATTGCATGTTCGTAATTTATAAGTGATCATAGTATTTTAGGGTTTCATATTGAAAGGTACAATTTTTTAAAACCCAAATCATAAAAAGATTGAAAAAACAATCACATAAAATTTGGAATGATAAATATGAATGGAAATTTTGAAAAAATAATAATTAGTTTTCAAAGTAGGATAATAGAGGTGGGAAGTGAAGATATTGACATGGAGGAAAACATAATGAAAAAAATAATGATTGAGGCTGATAATGCTTATTGATCACAAAAATGTGAATGATCAAGATAATGTAAAAAAATCTATTATAAGAAAAAATACCATTGATTCATCATATATTAATGTAACAGGATAACATATTTATATTAATATCCTTTTTCTAAATTTTATGATTTCTTTTACTCTACAATAATATAAAGAAATATTCTTACCTAATAAATTTATATGTCATAAGAACAATTTCATCCTTTGGTTGTGCTTAGATCAATTTACACTTTAACTTTTACTCCTGGAAAGGAATATTAAAAAAAAGTTATGCATAAAGAACTATAAATATCTTTTAACATATCATAATATCAATAATAGAGTAAAAAATATTTCCACTTATTTATAAATGTTTTCGAAAACTAATATAGATATCCGAAGTTATTTATCTCTATAACTCGATGGTAACATTAATGGTTCATTGTTTATATATATTAAACAACTAAATTAACCATTCCAAAAATATATTTACTTTAATATCATATAGGATATTTTGAAGAACTGAACCTTTATTTTCCTTCAATAAGGGGATCAATCCCCCTGACCATTTTAGATGCAACTGTTTCATATCGAGTATCTGAGTTTTCCTTCTTTCTAACACCAAACTAAAATATTTAATTTGAAATTACTAAATTATCCTGAACCAAAATATCTACAACATTAAATATAAGTTATAACATAAATATTAACAATAACATGAATAATAATTATAAGAAAAACCTATGTTCATTCTACCAAAAATATCTTTTACATATAGTAAACCAGTAGGGTTTGTTCATATAAATGATTTCCAATATTATCCGAAATATATAAGTATTATTACAAAAAAAATTAAAAATGATAGTTTAATAGTAATAACTTATGATAATCCATAAACTCATAATCTCACGATGGTATCTAAAACTATTTAGTTAATTATGTCATATATTATTTTAAAATTAAACAAAATCCATAGATATTTCATGATTCTTATAACTAATTTGAAATTGGTAAAAATACTTATAAAACGTATTTCCTTAATTGCAATACATAAATTATTCAATCGTATTATTTTAACATAACTACTTCCATCGTATAGGGGTTAAAATTTGGATTATGCAATTACCTTGGATAATAACTAGGTTCCACAAATGTTTCACAATGAACTATAAATAGATCCCTATGATGGAATTTATTTTATTCATTCATTCTTGAATTTTTTTCCTTTCAAAATCATATCTTTATTACCTAATTTTCCACACATAGTTGATATTACCATTCCATTGAGGCAATTTTCTAGGTATATATTTCATCAAGTATGATGTGAAGAAATTTAGGCCTTCCGTACTTCATTGTCTCTAACACTCAAGATCATAGTAAACACTATCCTCTTATTATTTGGGGAGTTCAGCAATTGTTTTAGATATAATTTTTATTAATATTTTTGGATAATTGATTTGGAATAATCATTTTATCATTCAATCCTATCATCATCCCTTTTTTATCTCAAACTCACAACATTTCCTTTACTATTCAATGTTATCATGATTTATTTGGGTTCTATCCATTTATTAAAATTAGAAATGATTTTGTTATCTTCAATAATCATTGTTGGTACAGAATATAATATTTTAAAGGTTGTCTTAATATTAAAAAAATTATATTCTATATATGAAACCTTAGGTTTATCCTATGATATTAATTTTCATCATCTGTTGAAATTCATTATAATGGTTTGTAAACAATATGTGAATTATCCAATTCATATACCATTGGGTTGTCAAACTATGTGAATTGAATGGAATATTGTCTTCTACCTGGTTATTCTTGAGTCAAAGTTGATAGGTATTTTTCAGAGTTATTACCACCAGGGACATATGTTCCCGAATCATGTTCACTTATAATATCCATATCAGGTTTTATTACTAAGAAACCCCAAATAATTTCTACTACAAAAACTTTATGATGTTCAAATACACATATCCCCAAATCCTTAATAGTTTTATTTTCCCTAATATTTGTTTTCTTAAGTATAGTTCTCAAGGATTATAAGAAAACCTCCATTGGTTCACATTATAATGACATCGAACCTAGTTAACTATTGTTGAATCCAAATTTGTTACATTATCATAAGATTCAAGGATTTTCATCTCAAATGATGATATATGTAATTGGTCTTCTTAATATATATACATAAATAATACTCTTATTAAATTTGATTAAAAAAATTATAGCATAATTGTTTCTGATATTCTCATTATTACCTCAAAAACATCCTTTAATATCATTCATAGTACACATATTGGATTCCTAGCAATGCAAAAAATAATTTTCTTCTCTAATTATCTACAATCAATAAGTAATGAGGAAGCTATCATGAGAAAATGAAGAATTATCGACAATGAATAATCAATATAGAAAGGTAACTTACTAAACACATAATCTATTAAATAAATTTATTATCATAAATAGATAAGGAATAATTAATATTTAATGTTAATTGACTAAACAATAATTTAATTTAAGTAACAAAAATGTATTGAATTGGTAAGGAATAATCAATATAGAAAGGTAAATAACTGAAAAGAGATTCCTTTTAATCCATAAAAAGAGAATGAAAATTCATCCCAATATATTATCATTCTAAAAATATCATACATAATAATAACTAAATTTTTAATGAAGTAAATGATAAATTATTTTACCTCATGATCTCAGGAATTAGGATTCCTCTACTTTCAAGACCATTCATAAGAAATTTTATAACTGATGGGTAGGAATACACCAAAAACCCATTTAACTATTTCTAGACAAACGATTCGTCTCATGAGAATACAAAATAAAATTCAATGGGATATATATAATTTGGCCCCAATAATATCTACAGGTAAAATTCATTCCTCATATATCATATAATTGATTTCATTAATTAAATGATATGATTTATCGTCAAATATTTGTATCGAGTATGGATACATATTTATCAATATCTCTCTAGTTAATCAAAAAAAATTCAAATTAAACAAAATATCTAAAAATGGTATATAATTTAGGAAATAATCATATTATTATTACAAGAATTTATATATTTAAGAAAAATTTATTTTTCAATTAAAAATGATCACTAGTATCTTTTTATATCATGGTAATGTTAACAATCACATGAAAAATGTGACATTGTATAATAAATTCCTTACCACATCGGTAAATTTAAAATTTCAATCCGTTTAAGAATAAACAAGAAATGAAATATCAATCAACATGAATATTATGGTATTCATACTATGTATATCAAAGTGTTTTTATATAAACTGTATGAAATTGGATTGGTCTATATTAACAAATATTTTTCAATGAAATGGAAGATGAAATAAAATCAATTATCTCATTCTTCCTTTTAGTAGAACACACTTTAACATCCTATATATTAATTTTAGACATGATATTAAATTATAAATGTACTATATTAATATATAAGGATATCATATATTAACCTTTTTTATGTTCTTATTACTTGTTAATTGATAATCTCTCATTGTTACTATTGTTTCGAGTTATAACTGCCTAATTTTCTCAACAATGATTTAACATACAAGTTATGGTTATTAAAAATATTATATAGTTATTTAATACCTATAATTATATTAATGTAATAAATAACATTTTTTATTAGAATAATTTTATAATCATTATTGATATCTGAACATGGAGAATGGATCACATCGTTTCATGGAGACAGTCAGTCGTACGTACAGATGAACGATGTTACCATTTTCTAAATGGGTGAATGGGTAATAATTTAGTGATATCTTAATAATCCAATATCATATGATATCATATATATATCACATATATTTCATTATTTTATAATTATTACATTCCATGTGAATCATAAGTAAACAATGAACCACATTGCTTCGCAAAGTTGCAGTCCACTGTACACACGAGGGGTGTAATCATAATTTAAACAAAATAGAAAGTAATAATTTATATTTGGTGTTATATTTATATAAGTATAATAATAGCAAAAATATTATATATATTTATTTAATAATCATTATTTATTATTATGATATTCATTTATAGAAAATGAGTTATATCAGTTTTTGAGGCCGCGGTCCGTTGTACACAGAATTGTTTATTTCGTGTCCCATTTGATAGAGAAGGAGATGGAGAAAGGTAATTAAATTAACATAATATAATATTTATATATTATATATAATACATTATTATAATATCATGATTGAATAAGATTTTATGGTGGTGAAAACATAATAAAATAAAAAAAGATAATTTAAGAACATTACCTCTTATTCAAAAGACCTCTTCCTATTTGAACAAAATTCATTCCCAATATAGTTGCTGGATCAAGCCAAGGGAACATGGATATCAGTAGTAGAGTGAGGAGGCAATATTGATAATTATTTTCTAATCCAATTTTTTTTTGTAAGTGTGTTGAGTGGAGGATATGGGCTAGCCATTTATAATTGGGGGAGATGTCACATACAGAATGTCTAAAATGAATCAATTAAAATAAAACAATTTCATTACACAAGCCTCCAATATAAGTAATTATATAAAAATAGAGTTTATAATGTAAAAAATTTCTAAATTTGGGTTTTAACATGTTGTTTGTTCTTTTCAACTCTTATATTTTTAGTTTATCCCCTGGAGAATCTGTTTTCACCTTAGTCGCGGTAATTAAATTTTACTTATTTTAATATTAGTAATGGTAAAAAATACAAATGAAGATACTATATAATAGAAATATTTCTATTTCAAAATAAAAACTATTTTTCAAAATTCAATTAACAGAATTGGTAGAATCCAAATTATTGTTATACTATAGACATGGAAAATGACGGGTTTCTAAATAGAAAATTCTCATAGTAATAAATGTTTTAAATAAAATTAAACTATAAAGTTGATTTTATTGACCTAAAAAAATTAAATTTAAATATAATTAAACTAATGATACATGAAAAACAATTTTAAATATAATTAAACCATTTGAATATTTTTATATAAGAAGAAAAATGTTGTGTAAAAATTAGTATTTTATCTACTCTTCAAAATATAAAACATTTTATAAAAATATGAAAAATTAAGGATAATATTATTTTTCATGATGATTTGAAAAATTAAATTAATTTTGAAAAACACATTTTCAAACATTGGTAAATGTTTAATTTTAAATTATGTGCGCAATGTGGGAGTAAATCATGTTTCAAAAAGATATATTTTTTCAAAAAAATGTATTCTTCAATCAATTGATTCTTATTTTATTTCTAATAAATAAGTAAACATAATAATCATAATTTATTTATTAATATTCAAACCTACCAATTTAAAATATAGGTTAAAAATAAATTCTATGCTATGATTATTTTAGAATTAAGGATACTTGTTCGATAAGCTATCAAAGGGATTTAATATATTTAATATATATATATATATATATATATATATATAGTTCCAAATGTGATGATGTGATAAATCCTCATATAAGATCATTGTTGAATGTCATATATGGTATTAAACCCAACTTTATACTTTTAAAATATAAAGGTTATAAATAAAATACCTATAAAATTTTGAAAACTATTCCTGGAAATAAGTGTTTGTGATTTTACTCACCCATAACATGTTTCCCCAAAACCTTTTTGTACTTATAAGACATTTATCCTTAATAGTTTCATAAACTTGTATTAACATGTAAAGGTGTTCTCAAAACTACAGTATCCATCATTTAAAAAAAGTAATTTCCTTACCAATTCATGTAACATCATACCTTAGAATACCTCAATCTTACACGACCATTTTACACTCCATATAACCCACTCCAAAATAATATAATCCCATGGTCAATCATATATCACCAAATCCCTTCATATTCAATGAGACATCCATGGAATATATAATTCCACAAGTTGATTATTATAAACTATGATGTTTTTTTATGAAAACTTTTGTAATTAATATTTATTACAACCACACCAATATAATTATTTGATTAAAATTTTTATAAATTAATGGTATTTAATTATGTGAATTTTTATTTTTTTCATATTCCCCATACATTAATAAAACAAGTAGTCATTTGTTCATTTACTAGACTATCACATCCATGATGTAACACAATTCATTTTCGATGACTTTTTTAAAAGGGTTTAGATAAATATGTAATTTAAGAATTAATATGATGATTATGATATTATTAAAGTTCTAATATGATAAATATAAGATCCTATTAATAAAATGAACAATAACAGATCATAATTAATATAATTGTACTTAATAGTCCGGCTTATAGGATAATATTTTAATCAAAATATGTAATATTTTAATATCTATTACTTCTTAATATATATTTTTAATAATAATATATCACACTAATAATCACAAATTGGATCATTACTATTTTGGTACAATTATAATACAACTACATCACCTAATAATCATTTATTAATTCTATGTTTTGTCATGTTTTGGTGGGTTTATCCAACAAATTGATCAATACTAAGATTTTATTTCATGGATAGATATAAGATCATATTTAATTGTTTAATATGATATAAATATGAAAATAATATTTTTATGGTAAGGTTGTATCAAAAATAATATCCTTAATTAAGAAAAAACACATTCATTCGTTATGAATCACTGATACATGTACATCATAGATTTCATCACCAATCTTCATAATAAAAATATATATGAAATTAAATATTAATAACACACATTATCGTCAAACATTTATTCCTATATAATATATGATCTAGTACTGATAAAAATTAAATTACGAATTAACATCGATGATAATTTTAAGTAACAAGTATAAATTATAAAAATTATAAATACCATATTTATAAAATTTATATAATTGATGTATATAATGATTTTTTATAATGATCATGAATAAATTTTAAAATGGTTAAGGTTATGAATTAATTTATTATGATATATCTTTTTTTATATAGGACTTTAATGTAGGTGCATGGAAGCCATTATAATTGCTAAGGTTTTTCGTTTCAATTTCCCTTCATTGTGAAATGTGTTGTTTTTACGCACCAAATTTAAATTTTTTTCTATATGTTTCCTATTTGAGATACCATATATTTAATTATAATCTAATCATGGAATTTTTTAATCAATAAATATCTCTCACTTTCAATGTTTTTTATTTGAATGTTTATATGATATAATGCTTTTATTGGAATCAATTATCATTCGTGGAGACATAATAAATTTTATGCATCATGTTTCTTTTTTATGGTGCTATAATGATTCAAAATATCAGGCATATATATTCCCCAAAATTTAATGGGATTTAATATATAAGTAATTTTTCCCAATTAGAGTTCCTTTTTATTTAGTTTCTTCCCCAGAAGTGTTTATTTTTATTAAATAAATTTTGGTTCATTTAATTATGATCACTCTTGGATAAAAATTTTTATATGTTGGGTATATTATACACATTTTTATTATTATATGGTATACACTCATTTTTTTTGGGATATAAATTATCCTGATATATATAAATTTTTTGAAATTGAAATCTCACTTCATGGATTGTATTATAATGAATCTGTACTCTTTAATTATCTGGATCGATTTTGATCATGTTATTCTAGAGTTTTCTTATATGTATACTCATTTATCTATACATTGTGAACATGATATATAATGTAAAAATTATTAGATGATTTTTATCTGAAATTTAAGATATTATAATGAAAAATGGAATAGTATTTTCATTCAAATACTTGTTATTATTTCCACATTGATAATAAATTGTTTGTAGGTTGATCCTCTTCCTCCAAATGAGTTTTGATTAAGTTACACCTTTTGTTAATATCGGGAAATGGGATGGAATTTTGTATATTATTATTTCAATACATATGGTTATTGTAAAGGTATATTGTGTATTATTTATTTATTGTATCCTTTTTAGAATCAATTGGACATTAATAAGGGACTGGGGGAGCACAACAATATCTATCTATTTAAGGGATTGATAGCCCTCATTAGACAAAACATGTTGTCTTTTTTGTATGCCACTAACCACAAATATATATTTTAATGGAAAAAATCTATAACAATAGTATTTATTTCCTATGGACTTCATAAAATGTAAATTATATTGGAATAAGGCCTTGACAACATGGTTTTTACCTCTTGAATTATAGTTTCTATTGTTATGTGATTAGAATTATTGATATCGATTTTTTCAATCTATTTCATAGATATAGAATATTCCCAGTTTCATATAGGTTATGGAATTAGGATTATTAACTATTCCAATAATAATATTTATTTCATATTTATTCCAAAAAATTATTCAATTAAATTATTCCATTCGTGATATGTGATATCACTAATTCTTATGATTTCTATTTCCCTAGGTTTATGGAAAAGGGTTATAGGTAACATCTTTTTAGAATATCATCTGTTAGAGAATTTTTGAAAGATATTGAATAAATATCGTAAAATATTTATTTTAAATTATAATATAGGAATTATCCATTTTATTCAAATAAAAAAGGGTTTATTAATTTATATTGTTCCCTAATTATAAAAATCTATATACCACTAAATAATGTTAGATGTTGGAGACCCATGATTCATTTTGATTATCTATATAAGTTTCCTTATATCTTGGTTTTATTAAATTTACCATGTAATTAATGGAATATCTTTTTTTATTTGAACCATATCAACGAGTTCATGTCTGGTGTTTCATAGTTTGTATTTATGAAATGGTTTATATGACATTGTATATTATGATTATTTTTTGGATATTATAATAACATATAACAAAATTTTGATTTTATAAACATAACATTATAATATAATATTATTTTATTATAAGGTGAAATTGAAAATTTTATTTTAGGTTTATGATTAGATATTTCTAATAAAAACCCAATGAATAAGTCTAGAAATTATTTTACATCCTGATTTTTGGTTCAAATTGTTATTATATAGTTTTCCCTAGAAATACATCCCAATCTGGATACTGAGATTTAGATTTTTAAATGGAAGAGATGCAGGTTAGTATAATAACATAGAAAAGGGTTTTTTTATTATTGGATGGATCGTCAGACTAATGATTTAATGGTGGGTCTATGACTTCACATATGTTGTGACACTTCTAGGTGATATACCTTGGGTATTCACATTCTCTTCATTATTCATTATGAAGGTTTGAAGATTAATGATATAAAATTATTTTATATATCATAATTGAAAGATGAACATGGATAAACAATTATTGAAAAATAAAAATCAGTATAACACAAAAATATTTTAAAAAATATAACTAAGTTTGATACCATACAAGATATGGAACATGAAGCCTAAACCATTCATGAAATATTATTATATGAATATAAATTCTATAAATTGGTTGTATCGAATGCGATTAATTTTAGTAATATATATATACAATTAATTATAAATTCATTGATAGATACTTTGGAAATATTAACTTCATTTTAGTGAAAAAACTTATTTTGGAGAAAATAGTATTCATCAAAAAAACTATTTTATTTTTCATTTCAATATAATATTAAAATTAATTTTATGTAATTTAAAAAAAATTGACAAATTGTACATTATTTTTTAAATCATCATAGAAAAATTAACTTAAGATGAAATATTTTTATTTTATAAAAATATTAATTTTTCAGTGAATAGTGAAATAAATGATTTTTTAATTTTTTTTTTATTATTTTCATTAAATGAAGTAATTTACTTAAATAATTATATTTTTGATTTCAGATTAATGTTACATATGAATAATTTCATTTAAAAAAATATAATTATATTCATTTTAATAATCAATATTTATGAATTTGGTATAAGTTTATTTTTTTCTTAAAAAAAATTTTTTCCAAATACAATTTTTTTGTTCATAATGGTAGTCCGCATTAATTAATTATAATAACACCTAATAGAGAAATATTTAATAAAAAATTATTTATTATAAATAAATTTATATTTATTTAAATTCAAATATTTATTATTTCTAGGTATGGTGTAAATATTAGATCATCTATTTCTTGAAAAATGCATTTTTCTATAAAATTTGTTTTCCATCATGTTTTGCAGAACAATTTCGAAATTTATTTTTCCAACTAATATACATTTCATTCTAAAAAAGTATCCTTATTTTTTTAATTAATATTCCACAATTATCTCTTAGCGATTTTCTTATATTTTTTTAAAAATATTAATTTTTCAATTAATAATGACAAATTATTATTTTTATTAAATTTTATTTTTCCTTTGAAGCATTTAAAATGATATATTTTTAATAAAATTACATAGTTATTTAGATAATACAAATTATATAAAAATTATCCAAATAAATATCAATGTAAACATTTTTATGTTAATTTTTTATATATATTCATTTAAAACTTTTGAAAACCTTTTCATTACAAAAAATACATTTTCATTATTCTTGTGGGTACAATTTTAAATTGAATTCTGTTAAAAAAAATAATGTATTTGGTTAAAAAAATGCTTATATGGATCCATAAAAATTAAAATTAGGTTAAAATAGAAACTTAATTTTTGGTCATGATTAATATAAAATTAGTAAAAATGATTAATAGTGTTAGGGTTAAAAAAGATTTAACATGTGTGAACCCAATGATAATAGTTTGTTTCACAAATATACTTCTCTACATCCAATTAATGACATATTTATACCTTATCCAATCCTAAATTTTAATATATACCCATTTTTAATCTTTTATCATTATAAGGACGTTACATTTCATATTATTTTAGGAAATTTTCATGTTAGATCCCTCCCCCCAAAAATAAATGTACACCTCCTACCCACTACTATCCACCCTTTAAGAATCAATTGGATTGGAAAAATCAGAAACGAAATACCTTCCATACATACCTACCAACAACCTAGATCACCAATTTTGATCACAATACCATTCCATGGGGTATTTAGGTATAATATGATAGAGGTTCTTAGAAGAATAGGTATTGTTCTTAACCGATGGTTTTTATTTATTTATTGTTCCACATGCATAAAAATTGTTGCCCTATTATAATATAGTAAAATAAATATCTTCCATCTAATAATATGTTATTATGATAATGAAATACCCCATATACATTTCCTCCTCCATCAAATGTGAAAACATTTGTTCGTGTATAAGATGAACTATTGCTACAGAAGTCGATGTAAAATATCTTCCAATTCCACCACTCACAAGTGGTTGTAATTATGTATATGATATATATGTGTGTGTTTGTGTGTGTTTGAGTTTGTTTGAGTGATATTAATGACTTATTTTATATTATTTATATATAATATATAATTTAATTTCATACATTTTGTGTCACTAAAAAATGATAAAA
Source organism: Viscum album (assembly GCA_963277665.1). NCBI lineage: Eukaryota > Viridiplantae > Streptophyta > Magnoliopsida > Santalales > Viscaceae > Viscum > Viscum album. The sequence goes on from OY728166.1 coordinate 52,811,686, forward strand.
TCATTTTGAAAACATCTGGTCTACCACCCCTAGGAATCGATGTTATTTCTTTTTCATCACCTCAACAAATATATTATATATTTAATTATATTTAAAGAAATCATATTTATTTTATGGTAGAATTATCATTATTTTAATATATAATAATACTTCACATCGTTCTATATTGTTCATTGTTAAATGGAAATGCTCATCAATTGTACGTAAGGCTTAATATCTCCATAATTATTAAGTGGTTAATTTTTCATAATCATATTTTATAATTTGTTTAAACAGCATTATTAGTGTAAAAAATATAATTATTTCATCATTATTATTATTTAGATAATGTAATGATGACCACTTCAAAAATATCAACCAATCAATTTCATTTTTACAAATGTTAGGAATATCACCAAATGCATGATATAAACATAAATGATTATCTAATTTAAAATAACATGGTAATAAATAAAATAAAATTGAAAAATAAACATTAAAAATTTCTCATTCAATTAAATAATTAACATAATATTACTATTTTGGAATATAAATTCCGTACTTAACAAGTCGAACTAAAGGTCAAACACATTCTTTAAAAAACAAAATTTTACTATTTCCCTTAAAATATACTTTTCTTCATTTTATATATTCATAAAATAATTTTATAGTTGTATTTATATGTACATTATAAATTTTATAACACTTTGATTGGTTTTCAAAATTAAAAAAAATTATGTATTTTATAGGGAGCATTTTAATAATATTTTAAAATATAGAGGGAATGTTCTATTTTAATGTATAAAAATAAAATGAATTAATTGGAACCATATCTATTATTTTATATTTTAAATTATATATAACAATCCATTTTTATTCATTGAAAAAAATCCATCATTATATTTTTCTTATTTGAAAATTGAGTTTTAAAATTATTTAGATATTTCAACATGTGAATTTTTTTAATTATGCGTGAAAAGTATAATATTAATAGTGTTATGTCATTAGTTTTACTATAATTTGTGTACTTATTAGATCATGATTTTGGTAATTTTTTTAGATATATGGTTCTATTCTAAACCATGTATGGGTGTTTTCCTTTTAAATAAAGGATTTTTACTTGCATTATTACCAAAGAAAGGTGGGTACGTGGTAACCCGCAAATGCATTAGGTATGGAGTTCGACTATATTTGATATACCATTTTAATGATAGATATGTAAAATGTTTTATTAATATATCTACATGACTTTTCAATTATATCAATTGGTTTTTACAAAAATATTATGTTTTCTCATGGTATGATAATGATCTTATGAATAAATGAAAGTATATGTATCTTCTTAAGGGTAGAATGTATAACACTGTGAAAAGTTATAATGAGTTATCATGGTAAATAGAATAAATTATGAGGCATATTTTTTCAATAATATTTCTTATGAATTTTTTTATAATTTTTTTTGAATATATTTAAATTTTAGGGAATGAAATATAGCTTATATTAAAAAAAATTATTTTTTTAAAGAATATTTTTATAAGTGTTCATGGTATAATGTGTTTATTTATTTAATTTTATATCCCTTTTTGATATTTTGATTCTCATAAAATCATTTAAAAATATACAAGGTTGTAAGGATGATTGGTGACAATGATGTTACCAAGATCATATTTTTCAAGGTAGATAGTGAATGGAAAACTAGTTATCTCTTAAGTGTTTTGTTTTTTTTTTGAAAAAATTGAAAATATGTAGAATTATCAACATTATCAAATATTTAGTTCAATATGGGTGATAGAATAATTCTATAATACTCTAAAACCAAAATATCATTGAGAATTAAATAAAAAATAATCCTTGACAAAAACGTGGGATTTTGTAAAGTTTAATATCAAGTCCTTACAATTGTTATGAGAAAAAAAATTACATAACTTCATTGGATATGAAATTATTTGATCATAAATTATAATTCATTTATAACAATATGTTTATTATTTTAGGGATAACTTTTTCTATTTTGGATAAATATATGGTCTCAAATATAACCTGGATAATTATATATTAGTGTTTATCCCCCTCATAAGATGGATTTTTATGACTATATTGATATCCTAACACTAAAAATTTTTGAGTTGTAAATAATTGGATCTTGTATAAATAAAAATAGTAATATATGTGATGTAAAATGTGGTAGTTATATAAATAAGGATCCAAATAGAATGGAATCTATATGGAAGACACTAATGGTAATTCTTAACCATGGATAATGAGTTTGGACTTAAAGTTTTAAATTATGTGAGTTTCCTAACACATAAAATAAAATGGAAATGAAGTAACATGGAATTTCAGGTGATATAAATCATAATGATAAAAATATTCAATGACCCATGTGTACAAAATATGTGAAGAAGGACACTAGAAAATGTATTAAAATAATAGTATCAATGAGACCATACTGTTAAATTTTTTTTGATTTTATATTCCATTAATGTTAAAGATATGGAAAATTAGGGTGACATATAAATGGTCTAGATTATATATTTGGGAAAGACCTTATATTTATAAATATTCAATCATGATTCATATTATTTTTTATGGGACATTAATACTATGTAATAATTATGAAATTTATGGTTAATAATTATGAATAATGTTGAATGATTAATTTTTATACATATTTTCTTTATAGAGTTATAATCCATTGGAAGATTTAAGAATGATCCTAAACTTTATATAATTAATACAATTTTGATTTTTTTTGATATATGTTCCTTTTGATACATTTATTGGGTTTTTTTTCTTCTTTCATATATGTAGCCTTTAAGATTTTCTTGTGGGAAAAATATTTGAGGAGGAATTCCCTTTTCATTTTTTTAAAATAGGTTTAATGGTGTTGACATGTTTCATGTATATAGGATATTTGATGATTGATTTTACTTTTCATGATGTTCATAATATTTTTTATTAATGTTATATTAATTCAATATATATAGTTTTAGTAATAAATTTAAATTTGGCATGAACAAATGTCTTGAACCCAAAATCAATGGTTGATAAGGGTGAAAGATATACCTCTATCCTATATAATGTCATGCTTAGTATTAATTATTTTTAAATCATGTGATAGAAAAATATAATTTTGACTTTAGGAATATATTTTTTAATATATAAAAAACCATTTGACTAAATATGGATTTTGTGATTATCTAATATATTATTTGTTAAGAAGTCCTGATACTTGTGAATATAATATATAGTTTTGTACAATATAATAATATTGGATTTTATTTGAGTATTAAATGTTGAATTATATTTTAGAGGTATGTATTATTTTAATCTATGTTTTTTATTTAATTCATTTATGGAAAGGATTATCAGATATTAGAAACTATATAACTCAATAATATAAATTTATGTTATTGTATATTATGAGTAATTAATGTTGTATAGAGATAAATTTAAAATTATTATACAATAAAATGTGATATAATAATTATAATAATTGTGTTCCAATATATGTTAGGTAAATTATGAGGAAAATTGAATATAGATATTTTTATAAGGATTTAGTTTCAAAAATAGGCATTAGAATTGAATTTTGAAGAATAATGTCTGATTTCCACATATGAAGGATTATTCAATTTTGGAATTATCATATATTCTTCCAAAAATTTCTTTTTTTAATGTCTATAAACATGTTTTATTTAATTTTATCCTTTTTTGATTTTTTTATATGATGGAAGTTTCTCTTTCTGCTTCTGGTATAAAACATTCAACCTGAATGTTCATATATTGGATAAAGAGATGATATTGTGGTAGAAATATATTAATTATTGATATCATTATTCTAATATAATTATATATTCTTCATGTTATTAGTATCTATGTTAGGGTTATATTAAAAACTGTATAATGGATTATTAAATGAAATTGTTATCTTGTTACATTAATTTATGACAAATTGATGGCCTTTTTCACACCATAGTTGTTTATTGTTTCTTATTTGTTAAATATTTCAGTGATTGTTATCTTTATTATTAAAAATTAAATCCATCACTCTCCAAAAATTTCATAGAAAAAACATTTTTTCTATATATTCATATATTCACCTCCTAATAATGGTTTTCTTTTTTAGAAACCGAGTTTGTTTTTTTTTTCTGATGACCATCATAATTTCTTGTCACTCTTTTTAAGAGGGTGTATTTTTTACCCCATTTACGATTTTGGGTTTAGTGAATTGAATGTAATAATGTCAACCATTTTTGTGGAGATGAATTTAATATTGTGATAATTAAATTTATTAAAAGGGTTTTAATTTTACACCCATATATTTTAACAAAGAAAAACATATTCGATTTCATAAATGATACACACCACCAAGCCTAAATAAATCATGAAATGTTATTATTTAAATGTGAAAATTATATAAAAATGAATAATTGGAGATTATTATTACTATTAAATTTTTGATAAATATATATATGCTTTGTAATGAATATAAATGCACTAGATTTTCCTATGAAATAAAATTTCAATTTCTATTGAAGTCATTTTATTCTTCATAAAATACGTTTTCTTCAAAAAGGATTTTTCATTGAAAATATAATTTTGTATTTTAGTAAATTTTAGAAACAGTATTTTATATAATAAAATTATTTTTTTAAAGCATCATATCAAAATTTACAATGGAATAATTTTTTGTATTTTTTCGAAATTATTGCATTTTCAATGAATAATGAAAATTGCCAATTCTTCTGATACAGTCATCTATTTCCATTAAATAATTTACTATAAATGTAAGATTATATTTTAGATTTTTTATTAAGGTGACTTTTGAACATTTTTATTTATACTAATATTATTAACATCATTTTAATGAGTAATTTTCATGATTTTTTATAAGTTTATATTTATCCTTAAAAACACAGTTATATGAAAACTGATTTTAGGTTTATAAATGATATTCATATTAATTTAAATAAATAAAATATAACTAGGAATGATTTATATTATATTTTTATATTATCTATATTATTATTTAAAACTAAATTTCTATATTGATGGTTTCTAGTTAGAGAGTCAACCTAAGATCACATATTTCTTCAAAAATTCCTTTTTTAAAATAAAAATTCATATATTTTTTCTCAATTATTATAAAGTTACTTTTTTACATTTAAAAACTATATTATAAAATATGATATTAATTATTGGAGTCAACATATAAATATTATCTTAATATTAATTTTTAATTTTTTTATAAACTCATTTTTTATTGATAATAGAGAAAAATAATAATTTTTATTAAAATAGTTTTGGAATTTCAATTATTTATAAAGTTCCATTTTTTATAAAATGAATTTAAACGTAAAATTAGTTCAATTAAATTATTATCATTCAAATTTATTTATTTTTAAAATTATTTATATTATATTTTGGTTTAAAATAATATTTTATTTAATATAAAATTTTCATTAGAAAACCCTCATTTTCCCCATGGTTCCAGGTTTGAAAATTAATTAAACTATACCTTGTATATGAATTGAATTTATTAATATTTATTACAAATTTTTTATCGCAATATTTAATATTAGGTTTTAAGTAAACAGTAATTTTAAATTATATATAATTATTTATTTAGTACAAATTAATTATTATGGTTAAGGATAAAACGATGTTTTCAATGAGTTAAACAAAATGATAAGGGTATTTTTTACGTATAATATTTTATAAATCCTATTGTTTTTCTATATTACTACATTATCCTATAATAAATATTTATATATTCCTCTATAAAAATATTTAGCATTATAATAACTATCAATTTTTTTTCTTTTATGAAATTTCAATGTGGGTTCCCTTCCCAACATATAAAGGATATATCCTCTCCTATCATATTCACACTTCAAGAGAAGTTGTTGATGAACGTAGAATTGAAAAAAAAAATCCCTTTATCAATTCCCTCCCCATGACCTAGATCATATTTTTCGATTTTAATATTATCCTATAAAATTTGTTTGTACAACCCAAAAGTGGTTATTTAAAGAAGATGTGTGGTTCTTAACTGATAGTTTTTTGTTATATTATTGTTAGATCACACAAAATATTATTCAAACATGTTTATATTATATAATAATCTTATACCATATATATGTATATTTATATGTTTTTATGTTAATTTATTATCCAATATCGATTTCCTCCACCATTATATGATAAACGAAACCATTGTTCCTGTGTTTGGAAGACTACCACATATTGATGAAAAATTATTTCTTCCATCACCACAACTCACATATATTTGTAATAATGGATTTAATATATATATATATATTATATCAGTGAAATATTTATCATTTGTAAAAGATAATTTATTTTTTTCTGACATTTCAAATCACTAAAAACGATAATGATGTCTGTGCGTACATGTAGAATACCACCTCTAAGAAGATATGTGATTCTATTTTAGTAACCACATTACATGGATGATATAAATAACTATACTAAAATAAATCATATGGTTATTATGATATAATTAATATCATAGGGATACTAAATAATACATCCCTTCCTTCAATAATGATTGAATAAATAAGGAAATTATACTCATACATACATTTGCCCTACGGTCTCAATGACTGTAATATAGATCATTTTACATAACCATCATCCATTATTGAGTTAAAAATAAAAAATAATTTATGAAAATTATAATTATTTCATGATAACTATTCTATATATACTGGAATAACTACTTCTTTGATAATTTTAAACCTACCAAAATCATTTTAACTTCTGAGATGAATATCATAAAAACATCTGTCATAAACATAAATGAATAATTAGTTGAATATTAAATTTTAATGAATCAATTAAAATGTAATAAAAAATTGTAAAATAAAATTATTTAATTATAAAATTAATATAATTATGTTATTCTGGAAGTTAAATATTGTACGTAAGGAGTTGGACTCAAGGTATAAGTCATTATTTAAAAAAACTTTTAATGTTTCCCTTAAAATTAGTTTCTATTCCATGTCTATAATCGAAAAATTATTTTATGGAGGTATATTTATAAAAGTACAATTTCTGTCACATTTAGAGGTTTCAAAAAACAATATTTCTATGTATTTTATATACAAAGTTTTTACATTCCTTTAAACAAAAACAATAATATATTATATTAACTTATATGGTTACAATTACATTTCCCAAAATTATAACAATTATTTTATATTTCAATTACATAATTATAATTCATGTTTTTTAATGAAAACCCTCTTTAATTATTTTATAATTATTTTGAAGTTGTGTTTTAATGTGGAATTGATATTAATTTATATATAAATAAGGTCCTAAAAATTTCACCATGGGGAGGAAATACCCCCCACAACTACTTTTCATAATGAATCAAGCACTTCTATGAGTTTAACAATGTAAAGGGACTCAAATTGATTTGTATTTATGTGAATGAACATGAAGGAATTCATGTTTTCATGTGGACCGCGTACCATCACTAGGAATGTTATTCGAGGATGATGGACCATGAACAGTTGGGTATGTGGGACGGTCCACGAACTGCTGGACCGGGAAGTGATAGCCATTGAGCAATGAAAACCATGAACTACATCAACTAAAGGAGTTTTTTATGGAAGACCATCCACGTACCATACCAAAAACCCCTTATTTTGTGAATTAAGAGGATGGGTAGGGTTGCATAAACCATTCTATAGAACCAAATCCTGTATAAACCGTGGTAGACTGAGTCTTCCACGGGTCAGAATATTGATTCAATGGGCCTCCATTAATGGCGTCACGTGACAAGTAGATATGATCGCTCTGATAGTCTTTAAAAACATCACCATATAATAGTAAAGAAGGGTAATTATGGAGATATGGACAGGTGACAAAATCTTGGGGGAGACGTAGTGGTTGTACTCTGACATCTGTTTTGTTTCATCGATGAAGAACGAACTGTGAACCACTTCCTCCGTAGGTAAAGCCGGACGTGAATCAGAAAAATATGGGAATTGAATAATAATAATTGAATCGTGATCAAAATGGTAAAATGAAAACCAAATAATTCCAAGAGATAAATTTACCTTGAGTTGTAATCCCCTAGACCCTCCTTCGGTATGATACCCCACATGGCGTACCACTATGCGAATGGGTCCCGGCACCTCCTACCAAATCAGTACGCAGATGTATACCAAATCACCATGGTGAGCCATATACCACTCCAGTATTTGGTTAGAGATATACATTTTTATATACCACATCATTATGATGAGTGAACTCATACCCACATACCACTATAGTATGTGGATCATTCCCTATACTGCATGAGAAACCAATACGCAGAATGGGTAGTTTTCGGGTACTGTTCCTTCCAGTTTGAACCTCACTCCACCATTAACGTTTAGTCCTCTATGATACCTCCACTACCCAGTCCTTTGATGCTAGGATAAATCCAATGGACCCATATGATAAGACCATCTGGTGCATCAGCACACCATATTGAGTCTACATACCGATGGTAAGCAGAGTAACGATGCCCTCCCAACCAAGGTGAAAAAATCAATAACGCCTGTAAGGATACCTTCCCATGGTAACCCAGAGTCCAACCATGGGATTCCGACATGAACCTCCCTATTATTGGGAATAGGGGCGATCAATTTTATTCCCATTCAATAAGGAACATTGATATGTTGAAGGAGTATGTTCACACCCCTTGATGGGGAAGAAACTCCTCCCCTTCCCATGACATGATCTGGGGCCCTCCCACTGATGTAAGACTCCTGTCATCCGATTCAGGGCCATGTGACCTTTAATTTGATTTCACATGGAATGGTTTATAAATCTACACCCTTACCCAAGGTCACCCCGACCTCTTCCTCCAAAGGATCTTCCTCCCCCACCAACAGGGGAGGAGGCATGTGCATTGTTGAATCTTTCAAATCATCATGTTTCTCACACTAAGCATGAATCACATGTTCATAGATGTGTTTGAGTATTACCACATCAAAACACATTCTAAACTATGGTAACACTAATTATTGGTCAAAATCGTAAATGTAGGATGCCTGGTAGATGGACCGAGTTAAAAAGGTGCCCATTTCAAAAGGGTCGACACTACAATGCCCCCCCTCAAATCGGCAGCTTCAATGATTAATCCCACACTTCTTGAACTTAGATAAATCTAATTCCTAATCAAAAATTGATATTTTTTATGCCTGTTAGAAGGCCAAATCACAAAAGGGTTCCAATTCCAAAACGGGCCACCCACCATGCCCCCTCAAAGGGAAAGCTTCTAGGCGTAAGACCCACACATTATGACCTATGAGAAATATGATTCCTGACGAAATCAATATATAAATAACACATACTAGAAGGCTCGAGCGAAAAAGGGTTCCCTCCCATGAAGGGTCCTACTAATTATGTGTGTCAAATGGGTTTCTCCCATGTGTAAGCCTCGTACATTCTGAACTACGTGGGTTTTGATTCCTCTCTCGAGGATACGTAGGAAGTCATCCTTGTGGGCCTGATCCCAACATCAAGTCACCCTTTGTCCCCCAGGATGACAATAAACTCTAGAGCACCATATAGTGTGGAAATGTCAACATCACCTCCATGGCATCAAACATTTGAATACTCATAATGATCTTGAATGCCATGGGTATCCCATGGACACACTCTTAGAGAATGAAACATGGATTCAAAAACATATGAACACAATTTATATCTATAAGAGAGTCCTGGAACAGGAATCAATCCTCCCCCAAAAGGGTTCGATGAGCCTGGCCTCCAATCCTCCCGACTAATGGAGTCCATAACTGTCATTGGCCGAATCGCCAGCTGACAAGGGCTTGACTTGGGATAGTAGGTCCATGAATCATGGACACTAGTGTTGTTGTGATTTCATGGATCCACGAAGGAACCCATTTGAGACCATCCTAGGATGTTATATCCAAGGAGGCCTGACTGCATGATTACTTGACCCCTGCGCAATCACCCTCTAGGACAAAACGTTCCCCAAAGGGTTAATTCAAACATCCATAATGGATAATGACGCTAGAAGATTCAAAACAAAGGGGTGGTAAACTCAATAACAACCATCTCGATGGAAAAAGGTACTGGTGATGATCCTTATCATTCCATTTCTATATCCATCATAAACGTGACACCTCATAAGTGAAACAAAAATGGTGAACCTAATGTGAATCATTAACCAAGGAGTTGGTTCTTCCGACAATGATAAATTCCAAAATGATACATCATGGCGAAGCATTTTTTTTCACCCCAGTACATGAAAAACGTGCCTCCTCGGAGGCGAAACAAAAATTGTGAACCTAAATTTAATCCTTAACCAAGGCGGCAGTTCTATCCAAAATGATAAAAGACAAAAGGATAGTGAAAATCGTACCATTTTTTGGAACTCGGTACGCGCAAAATGTGCCCCACAGATGCAGAACATAAATTATGAACCCGGCATGAATCCTTAATGTTGGTCGGAGTGGACACTCAAGAGGGGGGTGAATTGTGTTCCAATTAAAATTTCTGTTAAAAACAATTTCTATTAAAATCCCCCAATTTCAAAAACAAATTAAACTGTAGTGAATTTATATAGATTATAAAGGTTCAATTAGTTTCTCAAAGATTGATTAATTCTCAGTTAACTTAATCTTATGATTAAATTAACTTTTGAAACTAACTTACTGATTTATAACAAACATAAACACTTGCGAATTTAATTATCAAAGTAGCTTTGAAGGTAGATTATATTTCAAAGTAATAGCAGCGGAATATGAAATAAATATGTATAGTATGGATATAGAGTACAACTACAAACACAGAGAATTAACCAAGAGGTTCAGTCTCAAGCCGAGACTTAGTCCTCTCAAAATTTTATATAAGAATGATCCACACCATGGATCGGGGTTAACAACAGTGAACACACTGTCCAGGTCACAAGACCTCTACCACAGTTCTTCGTGGGAAAACAAACAACAGCAGCCAGCTGTTCAGATCACAAGACCTCTACCACTATCCACAGTGGTAAATGGGGTGCAAAAAGGTTTGCTGAGTATTTACAGATCCTCCAGTGAAAGTACAGGAGTCAGTGTGTGTGTTTAATACAGCAGATAACACACACTTCTCAAAATGTAGAATAAATCACAGAACAAGAGATGTAGAGTTTAGAAGTGGTTCTGGTGATCTTAGTGTAGCTCTTGTATTCGATCAGAAGAGAGTTTGAGTCCTCTTCTCGTTTCTGTTTGAGAAACAGAGTGTCGTATGCTCCAGGTTCACAGGTAGTGAGAATGTAGTCGATGAAGTTCTTCAGGGTTTATCTTGTATGCACAGAACACTTCTCGAGTATACTTGATTGTCTATATGCTTCTCTGTGTTCTTGATGGAACTCTTTTTTGTCTTCTTGTGTTTCTGGTATATTTCGTCCACCACGCACTTCTCTGGTTCGCATGCTTTTTGGGCAGCGTAGTCTTCTCGTATTTATCTCCCGACAGGGGACAGAAAAGATTTCTTTTCAGCAGGTACGAGGTACGGGTTCCTGACATCCGACAACCTTTATCAGATATTTGACAAATCATCAAAATGTATGATATGGCCGTTAGATAGATTAAATGTAGGAAATAAAGAAATTAAAACAGTGAGTCGAGAATGTATGTCACTGTTGACTTCAACTGTGGTCTTCCAACTGTGGACTTCCTTCTGACTGCTGACTTCAACAAAAGGCTTGCTGTCTGTAGGCTTGCAATAGTAGCTTTTACTCCATGTAGCTGTAGCCTTTCTAACTGTAGACTTGTAACATCAAATTTGTAGAACTGTAACCTTTGTCAACTGTAGACTTCGATCATCAGTAGACTTAGTAGACAGAAGCTGTCTAACTGTAACCTTGACTGTAGACTTATGACTGTAGGCTTGTTCGACTGCGAACTTATTTCAACTGTAGACTTGTTCGACTGTGAACTTGAGCAGAGATAACTTTGAACAGAAGTCTTATAACTGTGACCTTCGTCTGTGAGCTTTGACAATAGATAGCAGTAGACTCGTAACTGTAAGCTTGTATTAGTCTTCGACTGTAACCTTGTAACTGTGAACTTATTGCAACAATAACTTAAGGTGACAGTTAGCTGTAACTGTGACTTTGAAAAGAAAGCTCTGACTGTTAGCTAACAATACTAAACTTATGTAAATACTACTGTAAGCTGTTACAGTAAAGTTATGAGAGTAAGAATATGAACTGTTTAGAATAAAATACGTTTAAGCATAGAATAATAAGATTAATGCAAGGGTTTTAATACATCATAATCAATGTTTAAGCATGATTTGGGATTATCAAAACAGGTGATTCCAACAATCTCCCCCTTTTTGATGATCACAAATTATGTCAGTATGGAATGAAACATAGATGTATCAGAGAGATGTGTGAAAAACACAGTATTAGCAATATGAGCACAAAAATTAGGTATAATCCTCAAGGATTTCTCCTCTTTGTATAGGTTCATTTCTCCCTTGAGTTTTCCCTATTTATCCCCATTTCTCCCCCTATCTATTTCTCCCTATTTCTCCCCCTTTGTGATTAACAAAAAAGAAAGACAGAGAGAGATAAAATAAACATTGTATTAATAAGGAGTACATTACATGACCCAAAACGTGAATACATGATCCCTATCAAAAAAACATAAACAGACTCAATCATCTTCATCTGGAGGTAAGGGATCTTTTCCTTTGGAGGAAGAAGATGGAGCAGTAGGTGAAGGATCAACAGGCTGAGGAATGGCAGCAGGAATGTCTGGAGGGGCAGCAACAGATGCTCCTGAAGGCCTGTAGTGAGTAGCTTGCCGAGGTATCAGTGTTCTAAGGCTTTTGAGGGCATCAGCAGGAGACATTACTGAAGAACCACTGGGGTTAGAGACAGGTAGGGCAGGAGGAACTATAACAGGTGTGCAGTCCACATGAAGAAAAGGTAGGAGCAGATTCCTGAAATCCATTATGATGTTTCCTCCTCTGTCAATGGCAGATAAGAAGTCATCTTTGTATTCCAAGAATTTATCCAAAGCCGGGGTCAACTCTCGTAGCTTGCTAACTTGTTCTTTGAAGGCTTGAGTTACAGGAGGCAGCTTCATAGTTTCTAGCATGAGCTTGAAGTGATTGTTCAACTGATGCTTGGTGAAAATCCGATCAAAGTAATAATCCACTTTACTTTTGATGGCCTCCTGAGAAGCAGTAGCAGCCTAAAGGTGCTCACGAACAAAGCCACTGACTTCTCTTGTAGTAGCAAGGATCTGTAGGTCTGATGTGTCATTTGCACGGGCCTGAGTAAGCTCTTCTCTGATCAGGCTTCTAAACTGCTCAAGGTCCACAGGAGAGCTAGATGAAGGAAGGGACTTGACTGAGAATGCCACTGTCTCCTTGAAATACTGAGTTAGATTTCCAATCACTTTCTAAATGACAGCATCCTGATTGCTAAAGTGTTCTTTTACTGATTTCTTGAAAGCCTCAAATACTTCCACAAACTGCTTGACCACTTCTTTGATGTATCGAATCTCACTAGCCACTTGTGTCTGAGAACTGGTCAGGGCAGTTAAAGAAGCAACTGATTGTCTGAGGGCCACTACTGCTCCAGTCCAGCTTTCAATTTGAGTGTGGCACACTTTCATTTCATCCATCACTTCTTTGATTGGACTTCCCACAACACATCCTAGAGATAATTCTAAGGATTGTTCTACATTTTTCAGCTCATCAAAAAGACTGGTTTTCAATTCAGCAACTGACTGTCTGATGGTCTCCTTCATTTCATTCTTTAAGGATTCAAGGTCTTCCTTGGTGGCCAATCTTTCAGTTTCTAACACTGGAGAGCTGTTAGGTAGGATAACTGGATTTTTTGGTGGTTGGTTTTCCTCATCTGAATCCTCATAATTGAGTCCTAACACCATGTATCCTGGATCTGAGGTCCATCCTTCTATATCAAACAGTACAGAGACTGAACCAACACGCTCCCCCTCACTTGGAGGTCCTTCCTGAACACTTTCTACTATCTGCTCAACTCTGGGTAACTCTAAGTGCTCTTCTGTGGCTCTAGCAGGTTCCATACTTGCTTCCTCTGTAGGTTTAGCAGTGAGGTTAGCCTCCTTCTCTGTTGGGTCATCAACCACTTCCATGACAACAGTAGTAGAGACCACTCCTTCTTCCTGGTCAGACACTGACTTGTCTGTATACCCTATCAGAGGGCTCATACTAAGTTTTTCTGCAACAGTTTCTTGTTTTTCATTTAAAGCTCCAGCCTCTTCTGCTTCGACTGTATCATCCTCATCAGAGGTGTCCTTGACAAAATATTGAGATTCTTCTTCTTCTTCTGTAGTCTCAGTCTCACTGTCTCTTAGAACAGGTTCTCTACTAGGTAGTTCCTTTGGAGGGCTTGCTGCTCCAAACGTCACTGTCCTGACAGGACTGTGAGTAGTATCAGGATCACTCCCTTCATCAATTGGGGTGTTCTCTCTTGCAGAGTTACCAACTACTGCAGTCTGTTCATCATCTGAGTATACAGGTTCAGGCTCATCAGGCTTTAACCCTGGATCTCTCCTATCTCTCGGTCTAGAGGGATGAGTAGAAGGGCTAAAATTCTCATAGATTCTCTCCTCATCATTCACCCATGATTTCTTCCAGGGATTCCAACTGATCTTCATGAATTTGCAGATTACTTTCGAGATACATACACTGTTCTTTGCCACTATCAACTCTTCCTGACTTCCAGCTGCACCTTTCACTTTCAACATAACCGAAATGAGTTTAGCATGAAACAAGGCACTTGATTTTGAGCTTGCCTTTATCATGTCCTCCATCTGAGCCATCAGCAACCTACAAAGGTTGACCTTCCTTCCATGTTTTAATAAGTACATCAAGTAAATATCCTGGTGCTTCAGAGTTGCAAAATCTCCTCTTCTAGGACTCAGTACATGCTGAATAAACTTAAACAGAAGCCTGTCCTCTCCACACATTTCAGCAGCAATAATCTTTCTTACTGTGCCATTGCCTGTCAATTCTTCCAGAGCCGTCTCATGATCAAAGATTCTACTATTTGGAGGAGCCGCTCCAGAATAGTAGTTGTAAATACCCTCATGAGGAACTCTTAAACATGTAGCCCATTCAACTGATGAAAAACTGACTTCATTACCGTTTACTCTGGATACCAGTCTATGCTGATCATCCTCTTCCTCGAACTGTAGATATTCATAGAACTCCTTCACCAGCTTCGGGTAGTACGGTCCATTATTGTTTGTGAAGCATTCGGTCCATCCTTGATCATTAAGCACTGCCAGTACTAATGATCTGCTCGATAAAATCCACTCTTCACTTATCTCCTTCTCAGCAACTATTTCTCTCTTAGTCAGATGTGGATTAAAAGGTCTTATCGAGGCGTTCCTGGTGCCACTGGATTCGACTTGAGTCCTCTTTGTCATTGGTGCATCTTCGTTGACAGTCGGGGGTCGCTTTGTTCTGGCCATTGGAACTGAATGAGGTTTCGAGGTTCGGTTGAAGGTTTAGGGTTTAGGACTTGAGAGAGCAAGGGTCGAGATGAGTGGATTGAGATATGTTCGATGTTCTCAATTTTATCATTTAGGGATTTAGAAATAAAAGTATAAAGACAGGAGACGGTTCAAATTCCCGGAAAAATAAAATAAGATTAAACAGCGAAACAGCCTACAGAGAGATGTAACAGTGAGGTACACCGGTGAGGTCTAACTGTGAGGTTTCAACTGTGAGGTTTCAACTGTGAGGTTTCAACTGTGAGGTTTCAACTGTGAGGTTTCAACTGTGCGGTTTCAACTGTGAGGTCTCAACTGTGAGGTTTCAACTGTGAGGTCTCAACTGTGAGGTTTCAACTGTGAGGTTTCAACTGTGCTATAGTTAATCATACCTAACTCATGTTTGATGTAACTTAATCTCTCATAATTCAAAGGCTTTGTAAAAATATCAGCTAACTGATGTTCAGTGCCAATGAACTCAAGAGTGATATCACCTTTTTGATAATGATCCCTCAGAAAGTGATGTCTCACATCAATATGTTTTGTCCTAGCATGAGATACTGGATTTTTAGAAATGTTAATAGCACTTGTATTGTCACACCTTATAGAGACATGTTTGAATTGATATCCATAGTCTAGTAAAGTGTGTTTCATCCACAAGATTTGTGCACAATAGCTACCAGCAGCTATATACTCAGCTTCGGCAGTAGACAATGCAACAGAATTCTGCTTCTTACTACAGCAAGATACTAGTGACTTGCCTAAAAATGTGACATGTTCCAGAGGTGCTCTTTCTATCTAACTTGCAGCCAGCAAAATCAGCATCAGAATAACTTAATAAATCAAATGATTGTCCTTTTGGATAAAATAATCCCAAGTTGGGAGTATGTTTTAGATATTTGAAAATCCTTTTAACAGCAGTCAAATGAGACTCTTTTGGATTGGCTTGAAACCGAGCACACATGCATACACTGAACATGATGTCAGGTCTACTGGCAGTAAGGTACAGTAGACTACCTATCATACCTCTGTAATTGGTTTGATCCACTGGTTCACCAGTTTCATCACTGTCCAACTTGCAAGTCGTGCTCATAGGTGTGTCACTGCCTTTGGTGCCATCCAAAGAAAAACGTTTTAGAAGATCTTTAATATATTTACTTTGGTTCAAAATAATACCATTTTTATTTTGAAAGATCTGAAATCCAAGGAAAAATTTGAGTTCTCCCATTAAACTCATTTCAAACTCATTTTGCATTATTTTTGAAAAATCAACACATAAAGAATTTTTAGAAGATCCAAAAATAATATCATCCACATAGATTTGTACTATTAATACATATTTAGAAATCCATTTAATAAAAATAGTAGGATCATCTATCCCTTTAGTAAATCCTTTCGAAATAAGAAAAGAGCTGAGCCTATCATACCAAGCTCTTGGAGCTTGCTTTAAACCATATAAAGCTTTAGATAGTTTAAAAACATGATTAGAAAAATGGGGATTTGTAAAACCAGGAGGTTGTTCCACAAATACATTCTCAATTATATATCCATTTAGAAAAGCACTTTTAACATCCATTTGATATAATTTGAAATTCAGATGAGCAGCATAAGCAAGTAATATCCTAATGGCCTCTAGTCTAGCCACGGGTGCAAAGGTTTCCTCATAGTCTATTCCTTCTTCCTGACTATACCCTTGTGCAACTAGCCTAGCTTTGTTTCTAATTATATTTCCAAACTCATCAACTTTGTTTCTAAACACCCATTTAGTGCCTATGGTAAGAGTGTCTTTAGGTCTTTCCACTAATTCCCAAACTTTGTTTCTTTCAAACTGATTTAGTTCTTCTTGCATAGCCATTACCCAGAATTCATCACTGATAGCATCATTGACATTTTTGGGTTCAAGCTGTGAAAGAAAAGCTTGATGTTCAACCTGATTTCTTAGAGAAGCTCTAGTTTGTGTTCCTCTATCAAGATTACCAACAACAGCATCTAAAGGATGATTCTTTAGAATCCTAGTTGGTTTGGTAAGGGTTGAACTAGAGATTTCAGGTTCATTTATAGGTTCGGGTTCCACAGAGGAAGATTCTGGAAAAAGTCCAGAACTGGATGTTTTTATTACAGGTTCTTTAGATTTGTCATTTACGTCCAGAACAGATAAGTCTTCTTCAACATCTTCAAGAGAAGTTTTAGACTCATGTGGATCAGTCTCATCAAACTTGATGTGAACAGATTCTACCACACATTTGGTTTTTCTATTGAACACTCTATAGGCTTTACTAGACATAGAGTAACCTAGGAAAATTCCTTCATCACTTTTTGGAGCAAATTTATCAAGATTATCTTTAGTATTCAGAATAAAGACTTTGCAACCAAAAACTCTAAAGTAATTAACCTTAGGCTTCCTATTATTCCACAACTCATAAGGGGTTTTCTTAAGAATCGGTCTAATCAAGACTCTATTAATAACATAGCAGGCTGTATTTACAGCTTCAGCCCAAAAGTAAACAGGCAGGTCATATTCATTAAGCATAGTCCTTGCAATTTCTTGCAGGGTTCGGTTTCTTCTTTCCACTACACCATTCTGTTGAGGTGTCCTAGGAGCAGAAAAATTGTGAGCATAGCCATTGTGTGAGCAGTAAGATTCAAATTCTTGATTCTCAAACTCACGGCCATGATCACTTCTCAAGGTCTTAATCTTAAGTCCACTAAGATTTTCTACAGACTTAGAGTATTTAACAAAGGAAGAGCAGGCTTCACTTTTGTGAGCTAGAAAGTATACCCAAGTATATCTAGAAAAGTCATCTACAAGAACATAAACATAGTGCTTCCCATTTAGACTTGAAATTATTGATGGTCCAAACAAATCCATGTGAACCAGTTCAAGTGGTTGAGAAGTTGAAACTTCTTTCTTTGGTTTAAAAGAAAATTTGTGTTGTTTTCCCTTTTGACAGGGATTACACACTTTGTCATTTGGGAATTCAAGCTTAGGTAGGTCTCTAACTAGGTGTTTCTTAGAGAGTTTTCTAAGTGAGTGAATGTTGCAGTGACCTAATCTCCTATGCCACAGCCAAGACTCTTTATGAAAAGCATTTAAGCAAGTAACGTTATGTTTAGCTAAAGTGTTTAAGTCAACAGCATAAACATTTTCATTTCTTAAGGCAGAAAATATTAAAGCATTTTTGGAATTATAAACATCACAAGAATTGTTTTCAAACTTGACATTAAAACCATCATCACACAATTGAGAAATGCTAAGTAGGTTGTACTTAAGTCCATCAACAAATAAAACTTTGGAAATTAATACTGAGTCAGTGTTACCAATCTGGCCTAAGCCGATGATTTTTCCTTTTGAGTTATCACCAAACGTGACATATCCTCCATCAACCTTTATTAAGCTTTTGAAGCACGAATAGTCCCCAGACATGTGTCTTGAACATCCACTGTCTAAGTACCATACCTTCTTGTAATTGCTTTTCAAACAGATTTCCTACAAAACAGATTAGACAGGAAATGACTTTGGTACCCAGATTTTCTTGGGTCCATATATGTTAGCAATCAAGGATTTAGGTACCCAGATTTGTCTTATGGGTCCCATACAATTAATAGATGCAACAGATTTAGAGAGATATACTTTATTTGATCTACAACTATTTAAATAACCAGTTGAGGCATACGAATTTCCAAAACTGGAACTAGAAGGATTTTTTTCAGACTTAATAAATCGGGTTTTAGTAAACTGTCTTTGTCCAGGTTGGTATCCCAAGCCAGTAGCATACTTAGGTGCAACTTGCTTTCCTAGCAGTTGGGTTAGAGTATCTTTTCCATTTGTGAATGTTTCTAAGTCCTTTCTAAGTTGTTCATTAGATAGTTTCAGTTCTGTATTCTCCTTTAATAATTGAACATTTTTCTCTTTTTCTACATCAAGTGCAGACTTGACACTTGCAGTAAGAGCATGCTGTTTCTTTAAAGACTTATATTTATCCTTTAGTTCATTACACGTTTCTTCCAGCATATTACAGTATTCAGTCAATTCATCTTTAGACATATTTTCAGAATCAGAACCAGATTCTGCTTCACCTTCAGAATAATAAGAGTTTAAAGTGGGAGTGTCTAAGGTTACCTCAGATGTGTTTGTCATGAAACACATATTAGCATGATTTCTTTCAGAATCACTGGATTCTGATTCACTTGTGCTGTCTTCTGAAGCACTCCAGGTGGCCTTCATAGCTTTCCTATAATTCTTGTCCTTGTACTCATATTTCTTCTTGAATTTTAACTTAGGACAGTCAGCTTTGATGTGTCCTTTCCTTTTACATTCATAGCAAACTATGTCTTCTTCTTTATCAGTTTTCTTCCAATCTTTCTTCCACTTACCTTGTCTATCATACTTACCCTTGTAGTTTGGTTTTCTGAAGAACTTCTTCTTCCTATAGAACTTCTTGAATCTCCTTGCTATTTGTGCCATCTCGGCATCACTGTCAGAATCTAAGTCTTCACTAGATGAGCTTTCAGTTGGTATATGCACTTTCTCCTTGTCATTGCTCTTTGATGCAGTAGACTTAAAAGCTACAGATTTTCGTTTTGGTTCCTCATCTTCCTCTTTATTTACCTTTAGCTCTTCTTCGTACATCATCATCTTACCAATTAACTCCTTGACAGGCAAAGTTCCAATATCACAGGATTCTCTAATTGAAACGGATGTGCCTCTCCATCTGTCAGGCAGACATCTCAATAATCTCATGATTTGCTCCTTTGCTGGAACAATCTTTCCGAGTGAGCTCATTGTGTTGACTATCTCATTAAACCTGAGATACATATCAGAAATAGGTTCATCAGCTTTCATCTTAAAGTTATCATATTTGATAGTATAAGTGTTTAACCGCATTTCCTTGACATTAGTTGTTCCTTCATGAGAAACAACTAAGGTGTCCCAGATTTCAAAAGCAGTTTTACATGCAGAAATTCTACTGAACTCCTCATATCCTAGAGCACAGTAGAGAGCATTCACAGCCTTACAATTATTATTGTAAGCTACCTTAGTAGGTTCATCCCAAGTTATTCTTTCAGTTTCTGGAATCTTGTATTGAGACTCTATAGCAGTCCAAATATCAAAACCCATACTTTCCAAATGAATTTTCATTTTGAGCTTCCATTGGGCATAATTCACACCATTAAAGAAGGGTGGTCTGTTAGTAGCAGCACCTTCTAGTCTATTATCCATAAGGAAATTCTAGAAAATATTTTAAAGAGATAAAATTTAGAACTAACAGAAATTTAAGATCTTTTAGATAAAACTACAATCACAGTTTAAAAACAGAGAGTTAAAATAAAACTTTGAGCAAGTATAACAGAGATAAATCCAACCTCTGATACCAAATGTTGGTCGGAGTGGACACTCAAGAGGGGGGTGAATTGAGTTCCAATTAAAATTTCTGTTAAAAACAATTTCTATTAAAATCCCCCAATTTCAAAAACAAATTAAACTGTAGTGAATTTATATAGATTATAAAGGTTCAATTAGTTTATCAAAGATTGATTAATTCTCAGTTAACTTAATCTTATGATTAAATTAACTTTTGAAACTAACTTACTGATTTATAACAAACATAAACACTTGCGAATTTAATTATCAAAGTAGCTTTGAAGGTAGATTATATTTCAAAGTAATAGCAGCGGAATATGAAACAAATATGTATAGTATGGATATAGAGTACAACTACAAACACAGAGAATTAACCAAGAGGTTCAGTCTCAAGCCGAGACTTAGTCCTCTCAAAATTTTATATAAGAATGATCCACACCCTGGATCGGGGTTAACAATAGTGAACACACTGTCCAGGTCACAAGACCTCTACCACAGTTCTTCGTGGGAAAACAAACAACAGCAGCCAGCTGTTCAGGTCACAAGACCTCTACCACTATCCACAGTGGGAAATGGGGTGCAAAAAGGTTTGCTGAGGATTTACAGATCCTCCAGTGAAAGTACAGGAGTCAGTGTGTGTGTTTAATACAGCAGATAACACACACTGCTCAAAATGTAGAATAAATCACAGAACAAGAGATGTAGAGTTTAGAAGTGGTTCTGGTGATCTCAGTGTAGCTCTTGTATTCGATCAGAAGAGAGTTTGAGTCCTCTTCTCGTTTCTGTTTGAGAAACAGAGTGTCGTATGCTCCAGGTTCACAGGTAGTGATAATGTAGTCGATGAAGTTCTTCAGGGTTCATCTTGTATGCACAGAACACTTCTCGAGTATACTTGATTGTCTATATGCTTCTCTGTGTTCTTGATGGAACTCGTTTTTATCTTCTTGTGTTTCTGGTATATTTCGTCCACCACGCACTTCTCTGGTTCGCATGCTTTTTGGGCAGCGTAGTCTTCTCGTATTTATCTCCCGACAGGGGACAGAAAAGATTTCTTTTCAGCAGGTACGAGGTACGGGTTCCTGACATCCGACAACCTTTATCAGATATTTGACAAATCATCAAAATGTATGATATGACCGTTAGATAGATTAAATGTAGGAAATAAAGAAATTAAAACAGTGAGTCGAGAATGTATGTCACTGTTGACTTCAACTGTGGTCTTCCAACTGTGGACTTCCTTCTGACTGCTGACTTCAACAAAAGGCTTGCGGTCTGTAGGCTTGCAATAGTAGCTTTTACTCCATGTAGATGTAGCCTTTCTAACTGTAGACTTGTAACATCAAATTTGTAGAACTGTAACCTTTGTCAACTGTAGACTTCGATCATCAGTAGACTTAGTAGACAGAAGCTGTCTAACTGTAACCTTGACTGTAGACTTATGACTGTAGGCTTGTTCGATTGCGAACTTGTTTCAACTGTAGACTTGTTCGACTGTGAACTTGAGCAGAGATAACTTTGAACAGAAGTCTTATAACTGTGACCTTCGTCTGTGAGCTTTGACAATAGATAGCAGTAGACTCGTAACTGTAAGCTTGTATTAGTCTTCGACTGTAACCTTCTAACTGTGAAATTATTGCAACAATAACTTAAGGTGACAGTTAGCTGTAACTGTGACTTTGAAAAGAAAGCTCTGACTGTTAGCTAACAATACTAAACTTATGTAAATACTACTGTAAGCTGTTACAGTAAAGTTATGAGAGTAA
This sequence comes from Viscum album, assembly GCA_963277665.1. NCBI lineage: Eukaryota > Viridiplantae > Streptophyta > Magnoliopsida > Santalales > Viscaceae > Viscum > Viscum album. The sequence continues at coordinate 52,834,326 of OY728166.1, forward strand.
GAATATGAACTATTTAGAATTAAATACGTTTAAGCATAGAATAATAAGATTAATGCAAGGGTTTTAATACATCATAATCAATGTTTAAGCATGATTTGGGATTATCAAAACAGGTGATTCCAACACTTAAGCAAGGTGGTGGTTCTACCCCAATGTTAAAAGACAAAAGGATACTAAACGTAAGACAATTATGTTTGTCCCGGTACACGCAAAATGTGCCACCTCAGAGGAAGAACAAAAATGGGAAACCCAATGTGAATCCTCAACCAAGGACATGATTCTACCCCATGGATAAAATTTCAATAAATACAACACGCCAGACCATTTCTTTCTCCCCGTATGCACAAAACATTCTACCTCGGAGGTGGGAAAAATGGTGAACCTGATGTGAATCTTTAACCACTGTGGGGGTTCTACCCCAACGATAAAAGACAAAATGACACTGAATTTCAGTCTAATTTTCCCACCCTGATATACACAAAATGTGCCACCTCTCAGGTAGAATGAAAATGCTGAACCTAACGTGATCCTTAACCAAGGTTGGGGTTTCACCCCACTCATCACCCTTCACCCTACAGTAAATGTAAAGGGGAAGGGGTCCATGATAAATCACCAAATATTCATATGAATAATGGAATGCTACTTTGATGATGTTTTTTCTTCTGTATGCCATATACATGTATTGTAGGTTCCCACAGAGTGACCTTTGATCAAAATGACACCCCCAAAATCCATGAGACACACACATGTGCGATCCTAGAGGAAGTTGGGGACTCAACGATAAAACTGACCCATTATCCCACCCAGCTTCTTGAACACTATGTGTTAAATATGTTGATCAAATAGTACCACCAAAATGGTACTATCCCCATGCAGGAGACTGCAAGACAATCCCTTCGGTCTGCAAAGGATTGCCAGTCACCTCTTCAGCAGCTCCCGGTACCTCAGTACAAGGTGGCCCTAGTGGTCATCTCAAACCGTTTCGAGAGCCTATCCAATGAACTAGACAATTAATACCTCCATAGACTCAAGGAGGTAGATGAAGTCAATGCAGAAAACTTTATCTCAACTGCACAAGGGCCCTATCTACAGGCACCCTCCAGAGAGTGTCGTCGCTGACACAGGTCGACCAGGCCTCCTCCAGATGAGGAGGACCTTATGGCGAGGGCACCTGCCATTGTCCTGGAGACCCGAGGCCCTTAGGATTCCCACCAAGGGCGACTAATATATAATCATATACATGTTATCACCCAATTTGTTGAGGATAATATCTGTCGTACTAATGCGATAATAGTTAATGGAAAGACATAAAACTCGTCCACCTCCAATAAATCCCACAACAGAAACAGGATGGCACAATACGAGGACAATTATGTTCCTACTAGAGCTCTTCAATCCCCCTATGCAGGAAGAGCACCTTGGTATTGGAAGATGTAGACATCTTTAGATGAAATTCACGTCTTCCATCAAAATTGGGCAGTAACAGGATATACGTAGGCAAAAACACCTGCTAAGGCACTTCAAGCCCGACAACCAAATATGAGCAGAGTCAAATTCCTACGAATTCATACAATGCTTGTGAGACAAAACATTGTCAATCAAGAAGATTAATATCCCAACTCATCAATATGAAGAAAAAAAGTCATATATGGGGACAACTGAAGAAGAAAACCAATGATAGACTCGTAACTCTATCCCAACACAATAGATCTACCAGTATCCACTAGAAACTAATGGAGGTTGGGAGATGGAACAAAATCCAACTCCGAAATCATAATGGGCCTTCATACCCATTCCATCCAAATATGTATCTAAGCACATTCTGACCAAGATGGAAGATCTGACATCAATTCTAGACCATATCCTCTAAATGTGCCAAGGTATCATTGAATCGGAAGCAAAGGTGTTAAATCGATCCCACGATATGATTTACTCAAAAGGAATGAGTAACTCACAATATTATTTTGTTACAATGTAGAATTTATGCATCCCTATTCTAGTCACAGAGGGTCAACAAAAATATCCTATGACATACAAACAACCAGATTGGGAACAAATACCCGTTCCAAATGGGGGATGCCAGCCAAACATGGTGGCCACTCTAGTGTAGGCATATATCCTTGAAAAAACTCATTATTCTCATCTGCATATCCCAACAACATCATGGGACCCAACAATATAGGGATCCTTATATCGGGGCCATTAAAAACATTATATTTCCTCTGTTACCTGAAAGAGAGAGACCAAAAATGAAAATCCCTAATGGAAACAAGAAAATGAAGAGCACGTACGTGATCCTGCTTTGCTAGAAGATATTGTTCTTTATGCCCTCATACATATATCAACAAAAGATCAAGACCATGTAAGTCCATTACCAAAATATGGATGTTTCATTAGTATTAGCGAAGGTCCTCCTCACAGTGTCGCTACCCACAGCTACGAAGGTCCACCATAGAGCACACATGGGGGCTTAATCTGTGGGTTAATAATGATCGATCATGTGATCATATCTCCTGATGCACGTCGGGGTATCCCTCCCCACGACCTGAAGATCAAATTGCAAGAAATTCTTCCCCTTGCTATCATCCTCCCTGATGGTGCTCTCTAGGTATACGTTGTATATGTGCTTCCCTTGTAGTTGTACCTCAAGTCATGATGTTAGTCCATGCCATGATGATAGTGATTTTGAAGGACCTCCCTACAACAATAGTTTCTGTGAAGGTACTCCCCATAGTAACATCAATAAACGAGAAGGTCCTATACTTATTTCAGAACATCTCAAAGGTCATCCCCATGATATACCCTATAAAAATTCTCCCTACAGCCATACATCAAGTCATAATGGTAGTCCTATCCTTGTTTATGGTCATTGAAAAGGCCCTACCTACAATGACATTTGCTATGAAGGACCTCCCCATAGAGACATCAAGTAGAAAGATTTTCCTCCCCTTGATATATCCAACCCTGAAGGTCTTCCCATGGATAAACTTTGACAAGAAAATTAATATGGTCGTGCATCAATTTTCCATTTTAGTCCTCGCCGTCATAGCACCACTTGTGAAGGTCCTCCTCACAACCAAAATACATGTTGGTGAGAAAGTACACCCCATTTCCGAAACAAATATGAGGAATCCCTCTTACGCAGAGGTGCTCAAAAGGGATTTATACACATCATAAACTCCATCAATAACGAGTGATATTATTTATCAACTAAATATTGGCTCGGGGCCACACTCATCTTACGAGCCACCCCCACGGAGTCCGCAAATCTATAAAGCTGCCACCAACCCTGTTTCGTGGAAAAAAAATATTAAGAAGTAATCAAGCTCGGCATATCAAGTAGAGGTGCCCCAAGAAGAAAAATAGCATGATATGTTGCTTGTAAGAAGACAACTAGCTAGGGATAATATACCAGTGATGTATTTGCCTATGACCACTTCTCCCCTCAACATACCCAGATAATTTTCCACAGAATGCATGAAAGACATTTAGCTCGACACATGGACAAATCTTAAAAAAATGAAATAAAAATTATTACCTTATGAAGGTTACATGGATCATGTCACCACTAGAGGGGAGATTCATCGTCTAATCAACTTGGAAGCCCTCTCATTAGAAAGGAATCCACAATCAGAAATACGAAATAAAATCCTTGAATTGGAGGGCCTCTATGCACTGTATAAATTGCATCGCCTCATTGACAACACTCCGGATTGAGTTAACATTTGGCGGTGGGAAGAACATGGAGATTTACACTTTACACCACATCCTTTCATGCATTCCCCAATTAAAATGGAATCCTACAATGTCATCACTAAGGGGAAAAAATAAAACAAAACTCATGATCAGTAATATTTGTACACTCAACAGAAACAAGCCCGGAATATGTCACAAAATTTTCAGAGATGAAGAGATCAAGCCATCAAAATACTTCTGACTCATGTGTCCAGGAACACCCAACAAGCTTCTCACCTTAGTAAATCTAACCTGAAAGAATTTATTATGTCATAAAAATACCATAGACTCCATTTAGGCCCAATACCACACTCGGATTAGTCCCATGTGGGTGTACATTAAATAGAAATGGTGGAAATAGTGGCGGCTACAGCCGTAATATAGGAAAAGTATGATCCCATAGGGATGGGGGAATTTTCAAATCAAAATTACCCTACAAGACTAGAAATTCCAGGTTGTAGTATAGGAAAAAGAGGATGGGAACAACCCTAGCCCGCCGTGACAGGGGAATTTTTACATCAAATCCATACATGACGGATGTATGTATTTCACAATCTAGGAAGAACTATTGAAAAAAGAGTTACATGTAACACCCCTTCTCGTGGTATAAACCCTTCGTGAAAATGGCCCATTGTGAGGTCATACCAGGGATGCATTCAGATCAATTTTCGTCAAGTAGCCCAAAGAATATTGAAAAATGGAGGGGAAAAGTCAAATAAAGGGTGCCTGATGTCACCCTATTATTCTTCACTAAGTATACCACCCCCAATGTGGTATGCCTCAGTGAACGTGGTGAGAGTCTACCCTATGGATTTCATAGGAAATGACATAGGGGGAGAAGTTTTAGAGGTATATGGTTCCCTCCGAGAGGCATTCCACATCATGCCTAATGGTGTGCACACTGAGAACCAGAGGGAAGTTCTAAATATGGGTTCCCCCTCAGTCAATTCAACATTACATACCCCAAAAAACACCAATGATGAGAAAAATAACTCCAGGGTCATATATGACCCACCTCCTCCGCCCATGAGAGTGTGTCCCTCACCCTCAGTGAATGTTGTGCCATGAAGATGGAAGAAATGAAAGACCTCAGACAAATTAATGGCATGCTACGTCGAGGGTGTTATCTCACCAGATGTGTTCCCTCTATGGAACGTCAGCAGTTGCTTCCATAAGAGGTGTCCATACAATAGTCACACATTCCAGTGAATGAAGCCATGTTCGAAGGGTCATTCAAATAGGCCCTGGAAGGACATCAAGAATCCCCAACCCCCATAGGGAAGTCAGCTAAATTTTACCTAGGTAAACCCAAAAATTATTCCCCTAGATGGGTATCCACCCCAAATTGTAGTTTCTCCTACATTCCCAATCTTGGAAATGTCCGCACCAGCTCCAGCACAAGCCCGACATGATATGCATCAAATGCTATTAAACACTATCAATCCGCTAACTTCCCGACTCAAATCCCTGGAGGGGCAGCATGCACTAATACACCCAAAATGCAAACCCTACCACGAGTGGGTGAGTAATGATTTTCCACCACATTACATCAGGAACTATGTATTCCCATTATTCATTGTCTTGGGGGACACAGAACAACATTTGATTCACTATTCCTCTTACTGTGACCCCATGATGGGCAAACCATAGTAGAAAGAAACAGTGAAACTCAGGTGGTTTATACAAACACAACAGGGCTCGACTTTCGTATGGTATACTATCCTAGTAGTTAATTCAATTATAGGATGGGAGGACCTCTGATGACAATTTATCTGCATGTTCAGTTTGATGCTTCCCAAGGTGATGGTCAATGATCTCATGAATTTCAAGAAATGAGGGAATGAGAGAGTCTCAAACTACATTTTCATATCGAAAGGCATAAAATATTCCCTGAACTAGCCACTCTCCAAGGATGAGATTCTCACCATGCGCATTGATATCCTCCGAGATGGATTGCGAACTCCGCTCATCCCAGTGAAATAAACTAGTGGGTTTAGATACATCTCTTACATTTCCCAAAGGATTGAAGACTCTTTGGAAAAGACTAATCTAAAGTCCTGAGTGGCCCCATCGGGGCTTGGTAAAATAACAGTAGAAGCTAAAGCGGCTTCTGTCATTTTTAAGCCACCCCCGACATCAGCCCAAGTTGTGAGGCGACCCCCAAACCGTGCAAGACCCCTTGGACACCCACATCCACTCCTATATCGATAAGAGGACCAATGAGGTGATAAAAAAATCAGTTCAAAGAACAAAAAAATTGTGTTTATTCATTCTAAGATGACAAGGTCTGCAGTTATTTCATAGCCGTCATGAATTGAAATCTATTCCAGATGCCAGAGCCAAAGCAAGAAGATGAAGTTGGTCTCGACTACAGTCAAAATTATTGTCTGTATCAATGGATACTAGGAAACACCATTTTGGAATTATTTTTATCAATGATCTTATCAAAAATATGTTAGATTTGGTGCATGTCAATTTTGTCCTGCTAACATCGTAGGTTGCATATGTTTCCACCTCTGAATCAAGAGTGTAAGAAAATTTAAAAATAGACACCAACAAAAAGTTGAAAAATTTTGACAACTGAATGACCCGAAATATTGTGAACCAAATCCACAAAATCCTCCAAGTATAGATTAAAAAAACCAAATATTCCCCCAAAATCTCCTAATATAGAAAAATCATCCTCTTCGGCCATTAGGTATTCTAAAGGCTAGAAGGTCGGAAAGGAAGAACAAGAAGATGAGATGATACTAACGTCGAAGTCATTTTTGACACATTCAGACATCGTTCCAATTGACATGGTTCAACCAGAACTACCCTGCCTAACGGTACAACATGTACCGCCCCACCAAATGGTACCATCAGAAAGATGCAGTCAGACGGGAACAGTATCAGATCAAGATCTGATATTCAACTCCATTAATGGCATTCACTTGATTGAACCCTTCTCTGATGATTACTATGGTCATGAACCTGAATCCCCCCTTCCTAGTTGGAAATCCTAAGGAAGAGGCCGCAGTGGCCAGAGGTTTCCCAAAAGGCATGATCATGGAAGGAGTAAAATTCGTAGACATGCCAGAAGTCAGACCATTAACATCTTGGAAACTAGTTTAAGGACAATCTGGTAGATAAAACGAGAATCAGAATGCTCCTTCTCCCCCGTTAGATAAAATACTTGCACAGTTATCTTGGATATTTCATCAGTGTAAGATGAAACAATGAACCGCCAATGTTATATGGGTAGACCAGTTCGGTGAAACATGGAAAGGAATACAGTACTGCTGGCCCCTACAATAGATTCCAAATCATCTATGTATATTGATCAATCCACTAATGTGTATGTGAAGGAGAAACCTCGATGCAAGAAGCATTGACCTTTAGTGCAGAAGTATGAAATTTTCAAGAAGCTAGTTTCAGTACTGGAAAAGTTTTCAATCATATAAGCATTGAGTTTATCTGCAGATCTTAAGGAGGAACTCATTAAATCCTTTCTATGTCCCCCAGAGTTCCAGGATGAAATAGCATCGGATGCAATCTACATAATGGAGACCGGTCTCAAGAAATGTCACGATGTCATCTTTTAAATAGACATGGATAAATATGTTATCATGTATGGGAAAATAAAACCTTTATATCTGTCTAGAAAGATAAATGGAATTGATGTTCAGAGGATCATTATTGACAACTGCTCGGGAGTTCACCTCCTCCCCCTGAGAACACTTCGTCAACTGGGATATAATGACGAAATATTGACACCAAACACTAAAACTCTACTGGGATACAACAAAAGTGAGAATAAACCATTTGGATGAATCAAACATAAAACATGGCTTGGAGATATCATATCAGATTCTGCAGTCTTGGTCGTGCGGAAAAGTACTACCTTCAATATTTTGTAAGGGAGGACTTCGCTGCATCAGAATATATCAATTCCATCCTCATACCATAATTGTATTAAATATTTCTCTAAAGAGAAAATGTGATGTTTCACACCTATAAATCTATGTTTGAGTTCTGTGAGTTTCATTACATTGATGCAGGGTTCTATAAATCAGATGAAAAACATCTTTTGGCAGACGGTGATGATTGGATCAAAATCCCAAAAGTATTAGTGATGGCTCCCGCTAACCCATTCTAGCTACATGGGGAGGAGTACATACTACCCATCAGCCGAGACAAATGCATAATTTTAATCTTAGATATAGACTCAGTTGTCTTCAGGGTATCGGCTACGACCACAAAGTCCAAAGTCATAGAATTTTGGGATGACTCTTGTGTTGTCAGGAAAAGCCCAATCAAATATGCTCTTGTCTCAGCCATGGAAAATTAAACTACCCTTGCCTCGTGCACTAATGAAAAAGATGATTTCTATTACTATATTGGGGATGGTATCTCAAAAATCCTTTCTCCATCAATGGGAAAGGTGATGAAGATAATGGATAAGAAAAGGAAGAATACCTCAAAGACACCCCCCTAAATTTGTAGAAGGTTTTTCCACCACCATAAGTTAACATTAGGAGATAAATCATGGCATTGAATCAACCCATGTCTCACTTTAATCAGTGTGGACATGCATGCTGGTGAGAAAGAGTCATAAACCTCATTACTAAAGAACAATTGATATGTGTTTTCATATAATTAAATAGAGATGCCAGTCCCCGATCTGGAAGTCACCACCCATCATCTGGTCTTACCAGAAGATCACTCAGGCTTTAAACAGGTAGCTACAATGTCCCACCGGATGCATGCTAAAAAAATTGAGGCTATTGATGAAAAACAGATAAAATACAACTTCATATGGGAGGTCCAATATCCAATCTGTGTGGAGAACTTAGTCCATGAATAAATTAAGAATGGACAAATTATAATCTACGTTGACTTCTGGGAGCATATTCGGTATTTCCCAATAGATGATGTCTAAGTCCCGATTACAAAAAATTTTTCGATGTGATGTCTGGATTCAAATCCCTATTCTACGTGGACGACTATTCTGGATACAATCAAATCTGTATGTCATGAGGAGATGAAGAAGTTACTGCTTTTAGGGACCCTTATTGTGTGTTATGTTATAATATGATTCCCTTTGGTCTAAATAATTCTAACACCACAAATAAGCGTGCCATGCATCGCATCATCAATCCCCTTTTGGGAAAATTCATCGAGTGGTATGACGAAGACATGGTGGTTAAATCGTGGCAACATTCAAACAACTTGGAGGACCATGAAACCATCTTCATCAAATTAAGACATCACACATTACAGAATAATCCATTGAAATGTGCCTTTGGCATTTGTAACACCCCGAGATTTTATGAAAAATATTCATTTTAATTTCATTAATGTCTTGTGTTATACGCTACACAAGGAGATTTCACAACACACATCTCTGACCTGCCTTGAATTACACGCAATCGCGACCTTCCATGATAGCGTGTGTTGTACGCAACACCAAGTTTCGCTAAACAACGATATGCTATTAAAATATTATTAAAACTAGCCGTTATGAATAGTAATAACCACTTTTTGAAATTTTGTAAATTTTATTTTTCAAAATGGATTTCATTTTTGGATTCGGAGTATCGAATTTAGCCTAAGGTGAAATTTTGGTACTTTTCGGATAACTTTCATATTCTGATGAATAGTGAAAATTACTAAATTATAATTAAAAACAACTTTTTTAATCAAAATAATTAATAGTGATAAATTATTAATTTGAGTGGTTTTAAAGTATATTTAGAATATATTTTTACAATTTAATGCAATGTTGGTCATTGGATGTAATTTCACATTTAAACCAGACATAAACAAGTGTCAATCTTTTGATAGATATTGTTTCTTAAAAACACGCTATTTGTTTTAATAGCGGGATTTAATTATAAAATTAATTAATGAAACTTCTATGTTATGAATTTGGTAAAATAGACTTCATTTTTGAATTCGGAATATGAAATATAGCTTAGGATGAAATTTTGGCATTGTTCTGAAAAACATCAATTTTTGATGAATAGTGAAACTACTAAGTGGTAGTTAAAAAACTGAATTTTTCATAAAACATAATTTTACCGCTTTTGTGAATGAAATTTCAAAAATCCTAGAGACACGGTTGATGTCAGTAAGTAAAATGTGGTTCAATGAGATGAAAATAATTTTTTGTGAATAGTAACTTTTTACTTTTATTTACCACGGTTAAATGTAAATAGGGTAATTAATGGTAAAAATGATATTAATATTACCCTAACACATGTCCTAATCCTATTGGACAAGTGTATCTCGACCAAAAACAACCTTAAGTGTAAAATATTATCATTTATGCCCACTTGGATTAGATTAGGACATTTATTATTATTTAATTCAAAGAAGAGTTAAAAGAGTTAAAATCAAAGTTTATTTACTAAAAAAAATTTAATATAGGGTTATACATAAGATAAATTCGATTTTAAATATTCATTAGAAATATAAAAAAAATTCCTACATAATGGTATTTTATTTGTAATTTTTAGACATCAGATAATTTAATTTATTTATGACAAAAGATGATGTAGTAATTATCTTATTAATGAAATATTGACATAATTGATATTATAAATACCAAAATAAATGTAATTTAAGACTTTTTATGAATTACACTAATTTTATACGTTACTATGATATATTAGTGTTGATTTAATAAACTCTTTTCGAACATATAATTCTGTTATGACTTTCACAAAAATCATATATCAAATAGTGTCAAAATTGACACAAAATAGTTTTTAAATAAAATATTATATTATTAATTGTTATTTTATTCCTAAAAATCTAAGGTTCAGCCAAATGACTTAGATAAGGATATATATATTAATAATAAACAATTTGGGGTTCCTTTGTCATGTTATAGTAAATTTATTAACCATATAGTGTAAGAAAACAAAAAGACACGGTAAAAGTTAAATTATTTAACTTAGAGTTAAAACTAAATGATAAGGTTAATATAATAACCTAAACTTGTCTAAATCCTATTGGTTGATAGGATTTCTACCCATTCCCACTTTAGCTTCGAAATGAGACCCTTTTGAACCATTATAAACCGATTTTGACTTTAATATAAAATAATATTTTGAGATATTCCTAAGGTGCCCCTCTCCTCCCTTATAAAAGGGAACCTCCTCCCTCTCTTCCTCACACAACTTTGAGCCTTCAAGCTCGGCCAACCCCTAAAAAAATCCCTTCTCCACTTCCCTAGTATCATCCTATAGGTATTGGTCTTCTTCAAATACCATCTTTAGTTCTTTAAGTGGAGGCTAAGAAAAGGCGCGTCAAAAAGAGGTAATATCCATTACCGATCTTTTTCAATTTCTTTCTTCTTAAACTTCTTCTTATTTAGTTGGTTCATGATAAAGTAAAAAAATCAGTATTTCTTATATAATTATATGTTATTATAAATATGAAACAAATCTAATTAACCTTCTATCCATCCTACGGAAAAAGGAAATCACCGCGCGTGCGTACGTACGGAATACCGTCTCCACGTCGTGGTGTAATCTATTTTCCGCCACCACCTTAATTGGATGGGTATAAAGGTGTAATGAGTAACTATATATGATTATTATAAAGTTATATTGATACTGAAATAGTATACATACACGTCAACACAATTCCACGACCATGGGAACGATATCATCGCTCGTGCGTACGTACGGACTACCGTCTCCACGACGCGATGAGATTCATTCTCAATGATTATCCATTCATGAATGATTATAAAGTATATATAATAAGTACTAATGAAATATATTACCTAATAATGATACTGGAATTATTTATATTTATATGTATGTCATCTACTTAATTCCATTCAATTCAATAAGGAAACGAAAACAGCGTTCATGCGTACGTACGGACTACCGTCTCCATGAACGGTGTATTTCCTTCAATTTACTGATTTATTATATATGTATATTCTGAATATATATATATATAAATCTTGTTTTATATTCTGGAATTAAGTGATCATGATCTAAGTAATCATATGAATAATTACAAGTTAAAAACACGAATGACAAATGAGACGATTTTACCCAAAACGCTACTTTAACATGAATTTACAAAAGAACGGGTAATATAAAGTCATAAGTGGACCATATATGATATAATAACAATGAATATGATTATGTAATAAGTCAATAACATGATTTAAATCATTATACAGGAGGATCGGACACTTACAAAGCAAGTCGGACCTAAGGTAAGGGAAAATATCACAATCTCATTTTTATCCAAGATTGTTTTTACATGGCATTTACTGGGGTGTATTTTATCATCCACATCCATGTTTCCTCAATATGTAATATTATTTCCATCCACATACAATTGTTTAAATCCAATTTTACCCTACGGTGAATTTTAGTAAAAGATAATAAAGGAATCTTTTTTCGTTTTTCGTACGAGGTACTTTTTGACTTTTCTGACAAAAGTACAAAGAATATTTTTTTAACTTATACGGCATGAACGGATTTTATGGTTTTATAAAGCCTTATTTTCATGAAGCTTACTCCATAAGATTTCATGACTATTTTCAACAAAATCTCTTTCTTTTAAAATTGCTTGACGTTTTGTGAAAAGAAATTGATTTTGAAGAAAAAGGATATTTTCCTCAAGAATTCATTTCAGGTGTTTTATCAAAATTATTTTCCATCTAAGATAATAAAGGGTTCTGTTTTTTTATCCCTATTATTACATTGATTTGATTATGTTGTGATGGAATTATTTTTATGAATTCCTTTATCTTATATGAATTGTTTTATGATGTCATTTTGTTTAAGAATCCCATTTTTATTACATGGGTTATGAAATGATGTATGGTTTATGATTTTGTGGCACACATAAGAATGGTATCATTATGAGATGGGTGGGACCTATATATCCCTCCAATGAATTGGGTAAAGATTTATATCTCATGAGATAGACATGGCTGGAACAGAAGGTTATTTCGGTTCAGTGATACAGGACTGGAACGAGGAGTGAACTCGGTTCAGAAAGGGACTTTGTCCACTAAGATAGTCTTGGAAATGAGTCATGACTAACAAGAAATGATTTTCCATGATTTTGTGTGCATGCCACAAAGTTCCATGTTTCATGTTATTATTATGGGGATCTCATTTTCACTTCTATGATTTGTTCCATGTTAAGATATTATGATCTCTTTTGCAGGTTATGATTTTCAAAAAGATATGATATGATTTTTATTTCCTTTATTTGCCCTTGCTGAGAATTTGAGCTCACCCTTTTATGTTTTCTTTTCCCCTGGATATAAAGAAAGGTTTTAGGTAAAAAAAAGTAAGATCTTTATGGGAGATGTTGAAGATCTTTCACCAGGATTAGAAGATTATACTCCGAGTTTCCAAAGACACTAAACTATTACGATCCTTGTGTGTGTGTTTTTGTTATGTACTAAGTATTCCGAAAATGTAATGTAATGTCAATGTACGTCAAGCTTCGGGTCTCTACAGTTGGTATCAGAGGAAAGGTTTAGTCAACCTTTGGAAACTAGGATGTGAGAACGTTAGTGAGATCCCAAGAGATATTTCTAAGGTATGTCTAGGGATGTCCCTAAGGATAAGTATACGTATAGGATATAGTCCTAGAACTATGGTAACGATCTTAGAATTTAACCTAAGATGTTAGATATTAAAGTTACTCCCCCTTTATTATGATTTTTGCCTATAACACTATTCTTTTTGGGTTTTAGAATGGCTGGAAACATGATGATTCACGATAATGGAGGATATGATGGACAATGGAATGATATTCTTCATAAGCAATCAAATGAAATGGGATTTGGAAGTCCAAACATCATTATTATGCCGAATCAGCAATCTCATAATATGATCAATAAAGTAAAATTTAGTAAGTTTCCTGACTCGGCTAATAAGAGAAAGATGGAGTTTCATGATGATCCTAGAGGAAAGAAAGTTCAATTTCCCCTATGTAAATCATGTGGGAAGAGGCATCAAGGAGAATGTTTCAAAGGAACTGGAAGATGCTTTGGGTGTGGAAAAGAAGGACACAAAGCCAGTAAGTGCAATGGAAAAGTTTCAGTTAACACCATGGATGAGTTTAATGGTATTGCTACGACATCAACAATGGTTAAATGTTTTAAATGCGGAATGTATGGGAATTATGCAAACCAATGCCCTATGGGAAAGTCTCATGAAGAGAATCAGTATGGTCGTATGGGTAGTATTTATGCGGATGATGATGAAGAGACTACAAATGATATGTGAGATGAAAGAATTGTTGAAGCTCGGTCAATGGTTTAAGAAGTTAGTGGAATGATTACATGTTTATCAAGTGTAATGTTGTACTATAGAATAAAAAGACATCTAAGGATTGTTACACTTTTGTCTTTCCTTAAGTTTTGAAAGTTTATGATGAATGGTATGAGTAACAATGAATGGTTATGCAGATATTTTTTGGAAAGTGGATGACATGCGCATAATGAAGTGATAAAGAGAAAATGAAATGTTTGACAGTATTCATGAGCTCATGATTGATATAAGGACTAAGTGATATCATGGTTTGAGTATATAGAATTTTTGGATTTTGGTATGTGGAAAGAGTTAACTTTTGACAGCATTCATGTTTTCACTAAGGTTTAATTGGTATTCATTTTTTTCAAGAGAATACATGATTAAGGTATTCACATGTTTGTAATTTGACCAACAAGATATATCTTATGATATATGGGGGATAAATGATGGCATTCACGTGATTATTCTGTGACATTTCAAGTAATCATTTTCTTTATACTATGAGCTTGGACTGAAGTATTTTAGATAAGCCTAAATATTATAATGGATTATGTTGGACATAAGTTGGGATAAAACGTTTTTAGATATTATTGATGGGATGTTATAGTAATATAGCTTTAGAAAAAGGACAACCTGCAGGACGGGCGACAGCCCATCGCGTCGGACAAGGCTGTGGGAATCAAACCCACAACCGAAGTGTGACTGGCCTTTATTGCCTACCACTGGCCTCCAGGAAGTCCCTGTTTAATAGAAACTAGTTTTATTATATTAAGCAGTACGATATATGAAGTATAATTCCATTTTAGGAACCATATATGATTAATCTCAGTATAGATCGACTTATGTATATAATTTTTGCTAACCTTTTGTTTGAGACAGATGGAATGACCCGTCATTCTATCAGATGATCTGCTAACACTTCACGAATAACAAATTCAACTTCATTTATTTAAGAGATGAAGTGGAAATTGTTCAAGTCATGAACAACAGTGAGATTGTACCAAAATAAAGTAAGTATTTATTCTAATTCAAATTTTCAACTCTAGGGAAATGATCTTGAAAACCAAAAATGTTGTCCTAGTGATCTTATACCTGATGAATCAGATGGTACCTTATATCATCACAAATCTATGGATTTGTGATTACTGGATTTTCCATAGACATGTTCTCTACCACTCTCCATCAGAACATGATGGTTAGATTTTTCTTCCATATCCATATTTTCACCTATGTGGAAACCCAGTGATTAGTTTATTTGGGAAACCGTTACGTTTCATACTTTTGTTTTTAAAGATTGGTTATGGTATTCCTTTTTACGATGTGGGTTTCGATTAAAGAAACTTTCGAATAGTAAACCATTTATAACCCCGACGAATTTTGTGGGCGAAATTCATTTTAAGGGGGGTAGAATGTAACACCCCGAGATTTTATGAAAAATATTCATTTTAATTTCATTAATGTCTTGTGTTATATGATACACAAGGAGATTTCACAACACACATCTCTGACCTGCCTTTAATTACACGCAATCGCGACCTTCCATGATAGCGTGTGTTGTATGCAACACCAAGTTTCGCTAAACAACGATATGCTATTAAAATATTATTAAAACTAGCCGTTATGAATAGTAATAACCAATTTTTGAAATTTTGTATATTTTATTTTTCAAAATGGATTTCATTTTTGGATTCGGAGTATCGAATTTAGCCTAAGGTGAAATTTTGGTACTTTTCGGATAACTTTCATATTCTGATGAATAGTGAAAATTACTAAATTATAATTAAAAACAACTTTTTTTAATCAAAATAATTAATAGTGATAAATTATTAATTTGAGTGGTTTTAAAGTATATTTAGAATATATTTTTACAATTTAATACAATGTTGTTCATTGGATGTAATTTTACATTAAAACCAGACATAAACAAGTGTCAATCTTTTGATAGATATTGTTTCTTAAAAACACGCTATTTGTTTTAACAGCGGGATTTTATTATAAAATTAATTAATGCAACTTCTATGTTATGAATTTGATAAAATAGACTTCATTTTTGAATTTGGAATATGAAATATAGCTTAGGATGAAATTTTGGCACTATTCTGAAAAACATCAATTTTTGATGAATAGGGAAACTACTAAGTGGTAGTTAAAAAACTGAATTTTTCATAAAACTTAATTTTACCGCTTCTGTGAATGGAATTTCAAAACTCCGAGAGACACGGTTGATTTTAGTAAGTAAAATGTGGTTCAATGAGATGAAAATAATTTTTGGTGAATAGTAACTTTTTACATTTATTTACCACGGTTAAAAGTAAATAGGGTAATTAAGGGTAAAAATGATATTAATATTACCCTAACACATGTCATAATCCTATTGGACAAGTGTATCTCGACCAAAAACAACCTTAAGTGTAAAATATTATCATTTAGGCCCACTTGGATTAGATTAGGACATTTATTATTATTTAATTCAAAGAAGAGTTAAAAGAGTTAAAATCAAAGTTTATTTACTAAAACATTTTTAATATAGGGTTATTCATAAGATAAATTAGATTGTAAATATTCATTAGAAAGATAAAAGGATTTCCTACATAAGGGTATTTTATTTGTAATTTGTATACATCAAATAATTTAATTTATTTATGTCACAAAGATGATGCAGTAATTATCTTATTAATGAAATATTGACATAATTGATATTATAAATACCAAAATAAATGTAATTTAAGACTTTTTATGAATTACACTAATTTTCTAGGTTACTATGATATATTAGTGTTGATATAATCTACTTTTTTTGAACATATAATTCTGTTATGACTTTCACAAAAATCATATATCAAATAGTGTCAAAATTGACACAAAATAGTTTTTAAATAAAATATTATATTATTAATTGTTATTTTATTCCTAAAAATCTATGGTTCGGCCAAATGACTTAGATAAGGATATATATATTACTAATAAACAATTTGGGGTTCTTTTGGCATGTTATATTAAGTGTATTAACCATATAGTGTAAGAAAACAAAAAGACACGGTAAAAGTTAAATTATTTAACTTAGAGTTAAATCTAATTGATAAGGTTAAAAAAATAACCTAAACTTGTCTAAATCCTATTGGTTGATATTATTTCGACCCATCCCTACTTTAGTTTCTAAATGAGACCCTTTGGAACCATTATAAACCGATTTTGACTTTAATATAAAATAATATTTTGAGATATTCCTAAGGTGCCCCTCTCCTCCCTTATAAAAGGGCACCTCCTCCCTCTCTTCCTCACACAACTTTGAGCCTTCAATCTCGGCCAACACCTTCCAAAATCACTTCTCCACTTCCCTAGTATCATCCTACAGGTCCTGGTCTTCTTCAAAGACCATCCTTAGTTCTTTAAGTGGAGGCTAAGAAAAGGCGCGTCAAAAAGAGGTAATATCCATTACCGATCTTTTTCAATTTCTTTCTTCTTCAACTTCTTCTTATTTAGTTGTTTCATGATAAAGTAATAACATCAGTATTTCTTATATACGTATATGTTATTATAAATATTAAACAAATCTAATTAACCTTCTATCCATCCTACGGAAAAAGGAAATCACCGCGCGTGCGTACGTACGGAATACCGTCTCCACGCCGTGGTGTAATCTATTTTCCGCCACCACCTTAATTGGATGGGTATAAAGGTGTAATGAGTAACTATATATGATTATTATAAAGTGATATTGATACTGAAATAGTATACATACACTTCAACACAATTCCACGACCATGGGAACGATATCATCGCTCGTGCGTACGTACGGACTACCGTCTCCACGACGCGATGAGATTCATTCTCAATGATTAACCATTCATGAATGATTATAAAGTATATATAATAAGTACTAATGAAATATATGACCTAATAATGATACTGGAATTATTTATATTTATATGTATGTCATCTACTTAATTCCATTCAATTCAATAAGGAAACGAAAACAGCGTTCATGCGTACGTACGGACTACCGTCTCCATGAACGGTGTATTTCTTTCCATTTAATGATTTATTATATATGTATATTCTGAATATATATATATATAAATCATGTTTTATATTCTGTAATTAAGTGATCATGATCTATGTAATCATATGAATAATTACAAGTTAAAAACACGAACGACAAATGAGACGATTTTACCCAAAACGCTACTTTAACATGAATTTACAAAAGAACGGTTAATATAAAGTCATAAGTGGACCATATATGATATAATAACAATTAATATGATTCTGGAATAAGTCAATAACATGATTTAAATCATTATAAAGGAAGTTCGGACACTTACAAAGCAAGTCGAACCTAAGGTAAGGGAAAATATCACAATCTCATTTTTATCCGAGATTGTTTTTACTTTGGCATTTACTGGGGTGTATTTTATCATCCACATCCATGTTTCCTCAATATGTAATATTATTTCCATCCACCTACAATTTTTTAAATCCAATTTTTCCCTTCGGTGAATTTTAGTAAAAGATAAGAAAGGAATCTTTTGTCGTTTTTCGTACGAGGTACTTTTTGACTTTTCCGACAAAAGTACAAAGAATGTTTTTTTTAACTTATACGGCATGAACGGATTTTACGGTTTTATAAAGCCTTATTTTCATGAAGCTTCATCCATTATATTTCATGACTATTTTCAACAAAATATCTTTCTTTTAAAATTGCTTGACGTTTTGTGAAAAGAAATTGATTTTGAAGAAGAAAGGATATTTTCCTCAAGAATTCATTTCAAGTGTTTTATCAAAATTATTTTCCATCTAAGATAATAAAGTGTTCTGTTTTTTATCCCTATTATTACATTGACTTGATTATGTTGTGATGGAATTATTTTTATGAATTCCTTTATCTTATATGAATTGTTTTATGTTGTCATGTTGTTTAAGAATCCCATTTTTATTACATGGGTTATGAAATGATGTATGGTTTATGATTTTGTGGCACACATAAGAATGGTATCATTATGAGATGGGTAGGACCTATATCTCCCTCCAATGCATTGGGTAATGATTTATATCTCATGAGATAGACATGGCTGGAACGGAAGGTTATTTTGGTTCAGTGATACAAGACTGAAACGGGGAGTGAACTCGGTTCAGAAAGGGACTTTGTCCACTAAGATAGTCTTGGCAATGAGTAACGACTAACAAGAAATGATTCTCCATGATTATGTGTACATGACACAAAGTTTAAAGTTTCATGTTATGATTATGGGGATCTCATTTTCACTTCTATGATTTGTTCCATGTTAAGATATTATGATCTCTTTTGCAGGTTATGATTTTCAAAAAGATATGATATGATTTTTATTTCCTTTATTTGCCCTTACTGAGCATTTGAGCTCTCCCTTTTATGTTTTCTTTTCGCCAGGATATAAATAAAGGTTTTAGGTAAAAAAAAGGAAGATCTTTATGGGAGATGTTGAAGATCTTTCACAAGGATTAGAAGATTATACTCCGAGTTTCCAAAGACACTAAACTATTACGATCCTTGTGTGTGTGTTTTTATTATGTACTAAGTATTCCGCAAATGTAATGTAATGTCAATGTACGTCAAGCTTTGGGTCTCTACAGTGTTGCCTCGAGAAATATTCTTGGCTTCATCGTACAACATAGTGGAATTTAAGTTGGCATAGATAAGACAAAAATCATTCCTCGCATGTCTACACCTTGTTATCTTACCTTGTTGAGAGGTCTCAGGGGGAACCTTACCTATATTCAGTGCATCATATGTATCCTAGTAGGTAATGGTTCACCATTCACCATGATCATGAAGAAAAGATTTACGTATGAATGAGATAATGATTTTCAAGATGAATTTGAAAACATCAAAAGATATATCTTAATCCCACTCTTTCTCATGCTACCAGTTCAAGGGATACCACTCCTTTTATTCATGTTTCCACTAGAATGGTCTTTAGGTGCCTTCATCACACACAAAAATGATGTCGGTAGTGATAAAAACCTATACTACCTGAGTAAGACATTGATTGATTCTGAAACTCATTATTCAAATATTTAAAATAACTTCATAGCCCTAATCGTCACAGTTCCGAAGCTCGATAATTACTTGCCACACCATGAGGTCCAGATGGTCTCCCACTGCATCCCGCTCAAGTAAATCCTCAAGCCTCGCATGTTAAATGGTTTCCTATCATAATGGGCGGTCATCCTACAACATTTTGGAATTTGGTAAGTTCCCCAGAAGTCATTCAAAGGTTAGGAATTCATATAATTGATGCACTAGCACCCATCGGCTAAAACAACACAGTTACATACTGATAAATTGGATGATGAAGTGTTTGTTTCCCATGGGTACTCCCTGATGTGGTAGATGTGCTTCAACGGTGCTTCCTGTAGCCCGTTAGGGAAAATGATGGAAGCTCCCATGCACAGAAATGTGGGGTTGGGTGTCGAACTCATGTCCCCCAAAAAGGCCACCATTCTTTACTATTTCATTCTTTTGGAAGGATGTACGAACAATGAAGCAGAGTATCAGGACCTCATTGGAGGCCTAGAGTTGGAACTCCTAGTGTTATCCCAACACCTATAAAAAAATGGTGATACAAAGTTAGTAATAAAATTGGTCAACAATGACTATGCTATCATGAATAAAGTATTGGATCCCTTGGTAAACCATTTTTGATCACTTATGGAAGAATTACCATCAGAACCAATGATGACTCATGCCCCCCGGTCACAAAATGATGAAGCCAATGCTTTATAAAATGCAGCCACAACCTTGGCTAATCTTGACCGAGATGAGACAATCATTAGAATTGATCACCTTCGGATGGTCTTGTTGTTCATCCAGAGAAATTCATAGTACATTGATGTAAATAGTATCATTCCTAATCCTTAGGGTCATACAACCGTTTCAATGTCACCCATTAAAAATTACCTTTATAATGAAAAACTCCCACTGAATAGGGATGAAAGGGAGTTGGTCTGAACATGGGAAATCAATTTTACACTGTACAATGTTGTAAACCAAGTTAAGGATATCTACAAATGAGGCCTTGAAAGAGTCCTTCATAGGATCATTGATGGATAATAAACAGCAGCTGTACTGAAAGAAGTGCACACAGAAGACTGTGGTGCACACCAGTCGGAAATCAAGCCCTATCAACCAATCAGAAGGCTTAGGTATTACTGGCCCTTCATGATACATGATTGAACCATATTCACTAAGATGTTTCATTCTTTCCTTGTTCATGATAATTTGATACACTACCCCTGGATTTTCATTACGTGGATGTGTACTCTTGGCCATTTGTCACCTGGGGGATGGATGTTGTGGGACCATATCCTCCCGCTACTGCGAAACTATTCATGTTCATACTCCTAGTGACTGACTTATTTCGAAATGGGTTGAAGCCATACCCCATAAAAATTTCAGGGTGAAAACATCATTTGTTTTTTCAAATCTGACATCATCACTAGATTTTTTGTCCCTAATATAATGTTTATGGACAACGACACAAACTTCTGCTCAACTTAGCTCGATAAGTTTTACCATGAATATGGAATCAAGGCCAATCAGTCATCCTGGTACCACACAGTGGCCAATGGGAATATATAAGCTTTCAACAAGACTTTATCCAACATAATTAAAAAGATGGTCGTAAAGGATTAGAACTTGTGTTCAGATAATCTCTTTCATGCTTTGAGGGCTTACCTGGCCACGACCCACACCTCCACTCTGGAAACCCCATACTCACTAGTATATGGGAAAATGCGGTGTTGCTTATCAAAATACAAGTTTGTCACATTGTGTGGCCATTTGTGATCAAAGTTCCACATTGGATTAGTCCAAGAGACGATCTGTGAAATTGGAGGAGTTAGATGAAAAAATGTTGCACACTCTGCACCATTAGGAAATATACGAAAACTGGATTGCATGAGCCATCCAAAAAAAGGTTCTCCTTCGGTATTTCCTCAAATGGGAAATGTTGTTAGTCCTAAAAACACAATAATACTAGGGAAGAATCCCCCAAATCTAGATCCAATATAGAAAGGGCCATATTTCATACATATGGTCTATTCCAATGAAGCATACTCCCTGATATCAATAGACAGAAATCTCATCATGACTCCCAAAAAATTGATGTTATTGAATAAATAAACCACATAAAAATTCCCATATGCCATGTTCCAAACTCAATAAACCTCAAAAATTAGTCAAATCAACCTTACGAAACGTTCCAAGCTCTATGACTCTAAACTTTGATTCCTAAAGGATACCTATGTTGCCACTATCCCAACTTTATTGCCATAAACAATGATTCAGTGTCCTGGACACATGACAGTAATTTGTATAGTATTAGTCCATGAAACACCATATAAAAATGAAATTCCCATAATGTTGAGGTCATATCTCTATGACCCTAAATGATGAGTTATAAAAAAAGGTTCCAAGCTCTACGATCCTAAACTATGAGTAATAAATTCCCTCAATATTAACGTTCACAATCTATGACCCAAAACTACGAGTCATAAGGAATGTATCTCATACCATTATCCAATATCTAAGACCATAATCTATAAGTAACAGTGCATTAAAATATATAAAAAGAATCCCCTCATATCATTTTCCAAACACTATGACCATGTACAAGGAGATAAAAATTATCCCATATCATGGAACAAACTCTAAGACACTAATCTATGATTCAATATCCATCCCAAAATATATTAAATAGTAAGGAACATGTCCTCACCATAAGATGATAAACTATGTAGCCTAAAAAATCCATGGTGCATGACAATAAACTACATGATCTCTCACATAACTACATACAACTTGATTACTGCCCTCGTAGGATACACTGTGAAGCATCAATCTTCAATCATGGCCCAACTCCCATAAAAACACCTCCATATCACCCCTATCTTCCCATATTCATAAAGGAAACCATTAAAACTCCATGTCTCTCACATCAAGTGAAACTCCCATGGGATTATGAATGGTGATAGAGATTATGATACGAATGTCAACTATGGGGTAACAAGGCAGACCTCATAGTAGTAATGGGTAGAATGAAAATGCCCATGGTGTGGGGAATTCACAGAACAATGTAAGGATTGATTCTTGGCCTCGTAGGATATGTAGCGATGCCTTGTTCATAGATCATGGACCATCCCCACTGGGGATGAAAATGAAAATCCCCCATCATATTCATTGTCACATTGTAGTTGCAAAGGGGACAATGTAACCACTCCTTTATTCTCACATCGAGGATAACTCAAATGATCTTAGGGTTAGTGGTAGGGATTCTCTTATGCAAATAAACCAAATGGGAGTATGGTAGGTCTGACACCCTTATCATGTAAACCCAAAATAACCTCATGTTTCCCTAACACATTGAACAAATGATTGTAGGGAACACCCAGAAATATGTGTGGCTTGATTCCTGCCCTCTTAGGATACATAGTGATGCTCGTATTCGACATCCAATCCCTGACACAAGTAAAAAATGCCTCTTTCCACTATGAGTGGGTCACACATATGTGGAAGATACAAGAAGATCATGGTTAATCATGGTCTGGGTATTTTCACATTCCCAGGCACACATTTTTTATTGGTCACACTCCATACCTCGATAAAACTTGGAACCACATAATCATCCAAGGTCATCTAGGATTTAAGTCCAGTGTACTAAAAACACCATTGATTTAAAATGCACACCATACCCCATTGGATCATCATATGTCTCCCACAAAAATAGCCATCAATCAAAGGAAAATTAAATCCCCTAAGAGTCCTCTCATTCCTTGATATGCCCAATGTCTTTCAATCCCCATGTCATCGCTCCGGATTCAAGTCCCCTTAGGACTATATTTTACAAATTCTATCGTCACTCATGTCTACGGAACACCAGAATACCCTCACTGCGAATACCCAGAATCTTTTGAAGACCTTTATGAGTCTAAAATCGACCTCACCGAACGACGTTATACCACAAGGCCAAAATCTCCCTCACCGCGCGATGTTAAAATACATGGCCAAAATCATTCCCACCGCATGACATTAAACTAGTAGGAAAAAACCGTCCTCACCGCCTGACATTAAACTATAACACAATGGATTTACAATAGAATTCCCTCTAATGTTGAATTAAATATTTTTCGATAGTGAAATGGAACCCATGTGATATATTGTTTCTCACACTGAGCCTAGATCGCGTGACCTTAGGTATATTAGCATGAGATCCTCCATGACATTATAGAAAAATGGCCTAGTAATTTGGCCCTAGAAGTACGACCCTAAAAGGCATGTCACGGTTCACTCCCCTCAGAGGAACCCCATTTCCTAGCAATGTGATATTAAACGAATGGGTATCCCAATAGTAGAACGAAGATGTCACCCAACATACAGGTCAGATATACTTAAGGGACACAATTCGATGAGTAAATCACAGCCCAAATGTCCACAATATGTGAAGATATTCTTTCCTAAATTCCAAACATTGTGATTTGAGAGATGATGAATCCCCATAAGCCTCTATGGCCTTTTGGGATGGAAGGCCAGTGCCCTATGGACACCTTTGATTGAATAAGACTAACATTCCTTGGTGACTATGCATATATTGCGCACAAAAATGGTCCTCAATCAAAGGAAAATTCATCCCCAGGAGAGTCCTCTCCTATATAACTTTTCCCAATGGCTTCAAAGCCTCATTCCACCCCTCATGATTCATGGGCCCTCTATGTCACGGTATACATTTTCCTCCTTTCACACTTCCTTGATATATCAATAAATATGGGCCCAGTTCATCTCTATTCTCTTTTTTGGTTTCTAAAATATATCACATCTACAAGTGTGAAGTTCTTGTGCATGAAAATGAAAATTTACTTGAATCGTTTTCAAGTCTCCCTAAAGGAGATCAGTTAAAAGACTCATATTGTGATTAGGGGCACCCCTAGTTGAAGGTCACAAACTGCATAAAGAACTTTTCAAATATCCATAGTCCTCAATGGCCATCGGAAATGCAAGGAAAGTGTCTTGAAGAAACCTTTGATTGGCTATGAATATAATTCCCTAGTGGCTATACATACATCTCCAACAATAATGGCCACCAATCAAAGGAAAATTCGTCCATTGGAGAGTTCTTTCCAACCTCTGTGCACTCAAATGACATTCACATCTTGTCACAGCCCCTGATTTGGAAAACTCATGGATGAAGGCTTTTGTTCTTCCTTCTTCCCTAGTGCCCCTGACATAGAAAGGACTCCTAACTGAATTGAACACTTACAAGCTCTCCTTCACACAAGTAAGAAATGTGCAGGAATAATTTCCCACTCAAGGCCGATATAAATGTCCCAAATGTTCTCAGGAAACACTACTCAATATAGCCACCCATTATAGCTCCCAACATAAATATAAATCCAAAATCTCGAAAATCCCATCAGTTCATCAGAAATAGAAGCCCAGTGTCCTAGGGCCACCATCGATTTACAATGCACATCATGACCTGGTGGCTCTACATATGCCACCCACAAAAATGGCCGCCAATTAATGGAAAATTAGTCTCTAGGAGTGTCCATTCCTTCCTCTGTATGCCTAAAGTTACTTTTGAGACTCATGCATGTCTAGAATCTACAAATTTAGGGTCATGAAAAATCCATAACCCATTTCTGAAGGATACTAGAACATTACCGACTAACAGTCCTTTGTCGGTGCCCTACCCTATAAAATGTGGTCAAATATATTCGACATAAAACATCAGTATTATGTTTGATTGGTAGGACTATGAACTACCAGCAAATAATAATGTTATAATCACTCTAGATAAAATCCCCTGATGGTACCTTTGGGTAAAACTCAAGTGGTGGTTCACTAAAAAATGCATTGAGCCATCAGAAAAGGTGAAAAGCTTGTTAGGTCGAAAACCCACAAAGGGAGACCTATGAAAATCCATGTTATTCCTGCTTAGCCCATGTCAAGCTGGCTTAGAAAACAATGATGGTAATATAAAAAGGGAAAAAAATATTCATGAGATATTCCATTCAACCTCATCAATAGTAGAACTATGCGTACTAATTCTCTTGGCTCAAGAAAAAATTAGAGCCCGATTTGGCTATCTAAGTTTTCTAATTTCAAGACATGGTTTAAAATTAACAATTTACTGAAATGATTCTGACATGAAGAGATGGAGAAGAAATATTAGAAATCCAAATATGTTTCATTAGGTTTAGCAAAAATGGTGGAACATCCCTAAAATAGAGACTCTCTAGAGTAAAAAAATGGGGATAGTACATGCTGTAATTTGGGACAAACTACAACATATACCAGTTTTCCCTTTGCATATGGATGGTGAGTTTTTACCGCTGGACATCGATGGTCTATTCCAAAGATGTTCTTCCCTCTATTCCAGCTTTGACCATCAGACACACCCTCTTTTGGATTTCTTTATAGCCCCACCCTTTCTTCTGGATTGCTTCATAATTGGCGTGTGAAGACGCTAGTTGCTCCATCATCCCGGCTGTGTGGGATTCACACTCTTGCATCTTACCCTCTTGAGCCACCACCAACTAAAGGGAATTCACCTCCTCGTCCATCAAATGATAAAATTCTTCTGAAATATCTCAGGAGGTTGCCACCTGGTGATGGGAAGAATTTATGCTGGCCAGATTTTCCTCGAAGGAGGCGAGGCCTTCCCTAGAAATGACTATTTGGTAAATAAGGATGTGAAGTTGCTGATAATAATAGCCATTAGAACCTAAATCAGTAAATAACCACTAAATATTGTCTCCCTCGTTGGAGAAATTAGACAGGGGTGTATCCATTTCAAGAGAACATAACAGTATCCATGCCTCCTTGAGAACCACATAGTGTCTCACCACAACACCAGAACTATGATCCTACCCATCTTCAATGTGATTGAAAGTGAGAAGCGTTACAATATGAGTGGGGAGGGATCTATGGATAGTAACACAAGGTGGTAGGATATCTTTTCCCTTATATGGAACAACCAATGGAGAAAGATGCAGAGGACTAATTGCATCCTCTAGGATGATTGTCGATGCTCGACTAGTGTCAGTCTCATTATGATCTTGGGGAGTATCTGCAGGAGGGGGTCATTTAAATCTCTCCCCACCAAAGTGGTTCATGCAAATGAATCCTCTCCAAAAAGCTATTGACAATGGATTGAGCGCCTTATCACCACAAGATCTAGAATAGAAGGTGTATCCATCTTGGTTGCTAAAGGGACATAAGTAGAATTGTGACGGCTCCACAAATTGTGATAAAAGGAATGTGTGGTGTTGTTTTTGGGGTATGAACAGGACCAGAAACTGTCATGGGTTTATATAACCACCACATTGGTTCTTTCAGCATCCCTATTGGGTAACAATCGACATATATATGGGCATAATCCAACAATAGGAAGGTGGGCCCCATCGTGTAATGAATAATAATATCTCAAGAATCACTTTAAAGAATAATCATTAACCATAATTAGTGGAGAAACACATGATTATATTCTCCCATTAGTCAATATACCAGAAGCCAATAGTCTTTTGAGGGCATCCAAACTACCCAAAAAACTAATAGGGGTGGTAGGGTTCACAATTAACTACTCTGTCTACAGAAGCAGTGAACATCCCACCCTGAAGAGTGATGAGGTATGAACATTCCTCCATGGAACCGCCCCTGTCACCTCTCAATGATATATGTTGGGTAGGATGTGGTACGAATGATAAATGAGAGGCACCATTCAATAGCTCGGCCACATCAGTAACACTTAGGGTCCGAGGATGAAAAATATAAATTATAAGAAGAGCTGGATGAAAGTCGGAATGGGGATCCCGTGATGTATGTCAGTATTCATAATAGGGGAAGTGTTCCTCCATCCACTCCTATAAGAATTGGAACAGCCCACTAAAATTATGAGGAGACCTTCCATATATAGTATATCCCAATAATCCATAAATCTAGACAAGGTTATGAAGGGATAATTAATTTGTCGAATCTCCCCCATCAATAAGGTGCAAGCCTGATCCTTGTTGTATATGTCACAGGATGTGAAAATACATCCACTCAAGAACATGGAGAAAAATAATTCTTGCCAAAGAATAAGTGAAATGTTTAGCCAAAGTTCATACCCTTATGTTTCATACTAACCTGCTTCATGGGTAGCATAATAAGACCTTGGATATTGGAGGGACTGACGGGTTGGGTGAGTTAGACTATGGAGCGCCTCCATCGTACACTCATTCGTATGTAAGAATAACCTTATCCACACTTCGAACGAGATGTGGGAGTGGGATGGGAGGGGATGATCCTCTAATCATGCATCCCGGACCAGCAAGATCTTTGTCAAAGGAGATGCATTATCATAGTCATTCCATGTGGCGGCTGTTGAGAGAAAATCGTCGTACATCTCTCATAGGATAGGGAGACCTCGAGCTTGTAGATGTCCTATAGACTAATCCCCACATCTCAATGTAGTAGGTGAATGGTGTTGGGGCTCAAACCCTAGTGTCTTTACAATTATAGAATGATTTCTCATAGAGTGAAGATTTCAAAATGAGACACCCAGGCTGCCTCGTACAAGACCATCACCTTTAGCTGGTCGGGGAACTCTAGATAGGTCACATGCACCCAGAATGCCCCGGACCACTCATCGAAGAAACATGTCCAGCCCGCAAATTTTACATGGTGATCCACCTACCACTGGGATTTTCTCAATATATGATTATAATGGATGGGCATTCTCATACATCTAGCCATGTGTTGCCATTTTAGAACCCGCTATTTCCTTGAGTCCATGCCAAACCCTATAATATGAATTTATTTTCCAAAATAGGATCTATGATGAATTCTATTGTTGGGGAAATGTTGGAATGATCATGATCTTATGGTGCCTCTCAACAGAGGAAAGGGATTTAAGGGTTAAGACACGTTAGAGGAACATCGGTGAAAGGACAAAATCCATAAAGTGGAAACCATACAGATAACCGGTAATCTAGTTTCTCTGGGGTCAAGAAGACCGTCAGTAAGATGACACAGGGAATTATGGGGTGTTGAGGATTATCATGTCTATTCCTCTCCATGGTATCCCTTTCCTTAATCGATTTATCAGTGGCCTATGAATCATCCATTATAGACTACATATGAAGATCTGGAATCTGATGAGAAGTCAACCCGATAACTTTTTTTGGGAAAAGGCAATAAAAAAGGCTAAAGGTCATAAAACATCTCTGCAAAATGCTCTGCATAAATTACCTAAAAGAGTTGTGTAGAAAGAACATTATTCCTAAAACAGGAATCGAGGAAGATACTCCTCCTACAACTATGGTACGTGGAAACAATTCACCACATACATCCATGGTATGAAAAATGACCGCAAGGTACAGGCCCGCAGACCATTGGTCTATGAACAGAATGTTCCACAGAATGTACAAACCACAAACCTCAACCGTAGTTATTTTTGTGTTCATAATATGTGGATTAAAATTTATATCCATATTAATAGTTATTGTGGTTGTGTTTCCTGATCCATGTTCAGAGCACGAACAAGGTAGCCGCATAGCGTTAATCCATGCAGGATCTAGATTTTATGATTTAAATTTCCACAGTCCCATTTTTAGAAACCAAAATGTGGTACGACAATGGGTAAATTGTGAGAAAATCGTTTTTCAGAACACACAGAGAAGTTTTGCCAATGCAGTTTTCACATGGAGCACGGTACGCAATAATGAAGGTGGCCAGGAAATCGGGATTACTTTTTACCGTGAGAAATGGTAAAAGACCAATGACCTGGGCCCTTACATATAGATTTTGTCCTCTCCTATCGGGTCTACCTATTATTTCGTGAACCATTTCAGTCCAGGACCACTTCTAAATCATAATAGTAATATTTTCATTCCTAATAGACACCAATCTGTTTGGGGGGATTTATAGGTTACTAAAAATTCCTCCTAGGAGTGGAAATAACCCCCAATATATTTGCAGAAGGAATCAGGAACTTATATGAGTTTATCAAGGAAAAGGGAGTCAAATTGTGTTTCATTTTTTTGATGTAAGATGAATGGATTGATGTTTTTATGTGGATCGTGTACCATCACCGGGAAAGGTACGCGATGAAGATGGATCACGAACCGCCAGGTATGTGGGATGGTCTGCGAACCGCTTTCCTGTGAAGCGATGGCCAACGAGCATGGAAAAAAAAGAACCACGTCGACTAAAGGAGTTCTTCACATAATAATGTCTACATAAAATGTCGTGAACCCCTCAATTCACAGATTATGTGGACATTAAGGGTTCCTCAAACCATTATCGTGAACTGAAGCCTCTACAAACCCTAGTTGACAGAGTCTTCTGTGGGTCAGAATATTTCTTCACTGGGTCTTTGAAAATGGATATTCATTACCAGTAGATACGATCACATTGATGCTCTATAAAATGAGAACATTAGAGGAGGAATGGAGGAGACAGAAGAAATAGATGTTTGGGCAATGAAATATTGAGGAAGACTTCGACGCGTTACTCCGACTTCCATTTTGATTGATCGGTGAAGCACGAACTGTGAACCACTTCCTCTAGCACAAGATCCTTAGCCCAGTGGGTGAGGACTCGCTAGGTGCACCCAAGAGACCCGAGATCAAATTCGGGTGGAGGCATACTTCCGGGTACTATAGCATTGTTGTAGCAGTACTGTTGCAGGCACTGTTTGGTACTGTAGCACTCGAAACTATTCATCCATCTGGGCCTCTGGGATACTGGTTTGTTCCTTGGGTCCTGCAAGGATTTCGGTCCACCCAAGGCCTTCAGGACAGTTGATTATCAAGGCCTTCAGGCCACCTTAAGGCCTTAGGGCCACCCCAAGGCCTTCGGGCCACATGAATGCAGGCCCCAGACAAACTACAAAAAAGAAGCATCCCCAAAAGAGGATTCAGAGCAGGTGCACTCACCAGAGTAGAGCCAAATGGATTTTTAGAATGAGAGGGTATGGCTATGACATCGCTACCATCATGTGCTTGCACGGGAAGCCTAGCCAGACGTTCATGCAAAGGTGGAGAGCTACTATCAAGATGCAAATGCTGGGGAGGGGAAGTTCCTTTTAGATAGTCTGGTTGAATTCCATAAGACCTTCATGTCATGTAATCTCCTAAGCCTACAGGCCATGAAATCTCTAAGCCTACGGGCCTTGTAAGGGTTCCCCCTAATCCCTTGAAAGGGGGGTTATCAAAACTCAATAAAAAATGGAGGCCTTTGGGCCATTCAGGCGAACCACTTCCTCTGTTGGTACAACCGGCCACAGACAATAAAAATGGGGTAATTTAATAATAATAATGGAATGAAGAACCCAACTACTAAACAGTGAACGAAATACTTAATGTGGGTGAATTTCTAGCGAGTGGTAATCCCACGGACCCTCCATTATTATGACGCCCTGCATGGCATACTGCTATATAGATAGGACTCAGTGTCATATACCCAATCTGTACATGAATATATCGTAAAGCAGAATTGGGAGCTGCATACCTCTATGGTACGCAATTAGCGATACCCAAGTTTATATACCACAACAGTACGTTGATGGCCCTCCTACACGCAATCTACTATGGTTTGTGGTGACTTTTATATCCCGCATGTGAAACCAGTACACAGAATGGGGTGTATTCAGGTACTGCTCCTTCTAGTTCCAACCTCACCCCTTCATTACCGTCTAGTCCTCAATGATCCCTCTGCTAAATAGTTATGATTTTATCACTATTAACTTTATCATGAACATTTTCTCTATTACTATCCATTAAAACATAATAGATTGCTTTCTCTTTTATGCCAATTTTTTCTCTTTCCACAGATGTTCATCATTGTGTAAATCTAGTAATTAGTTATATTGGGTAACCATCATGTTCCCAACCATCATTTTTAAAGGAATTTTTTCTATTGATTTTTATTATGTGGGGTTCTATGAATGTAACATTCATATTTTAAAACCTTGATATCCTTAAAAATGTTTTACACCAAAATTCATTTGATTGGGATTATAATGAAACACCACAAGATTTTTATGGAATATATTATTTAAATAATAATTTTTTATACCTTCCATTACACTCTACACATTTTTAAACATTCACGACACACAACCACATCTTATCTTTTGTTACACAGATCACTGAGTTATTAAGAAACATCTTTTTATTATTGTAATTATTTAAATAATAGAATTATAACTTAGTATTTATAATAGCATGTTTAAATAGAATTAAATAAAAATTGGAAATAAGGTTTATATATATATATAATCTTATGTTGACCAATTAATTAAAAATGAAACTGAAATAACTTTTGAGTATAAAATTAATGATTTTTTTCTGAATAAATGTTCAATAATGTTGAGGTTTTTCTTTCACCAAAAAATACAAAATAACTATTGTAAAATTTCAATAATTATATATATACCTATATTCATTATAATTTTTAACATTCATCAGATTTGTTTCTTATACATGATATAAGAAAAAATCCAATTTTCCCCATAAAAGATCTATTTTTCAAAAAAGATAGTTCAGCCACCTTTTAATGGTGCGCTTGTATTAAATTTAGGTTTTAAAAATTTTATAAATTATAATTGAAATAATAAAAATTTTATTTTGAATACATATATAAAAATTTATTTTCGATATATTTTTTGTATTTTTCTAGTAAGTTTCATTTTTTCATATGTATTTAATAATTAAAACATTTTCATTGAAAATTAACTTTTCATATAAATAATTTTTTATGTTTATCTATATTTTATTTTTGAATTAAGGTAAAATTATATTAATAATATATATATAATTCCAATGAAGTTTATTTTATTAATTTCCACATTGAATTTAGATATAAAAACCATTATATCTTTTAAATGTTTTCACATTAAATCCACTTTTTATAATTCTATTAGTAGGATTAATTTTAAATTAATATTATACCATTATAATTTTAGAATTTTAAAAATTTTGGTCCCATATTTGGAATAATGATGTTCATATTTATTAAGTGCGTTCTTTTTTTCTGGGTAAAATGAATCATAACATAACTAATTTTTATTACCATAGTTATGGGTAAATAAGATAATTATGGGAGAATATAAAATTATAAATACTATAGAATTACACCATAAAATTCATAAATGTTATTTTATTAAGATAATTCTTCCCTTAACGCATAATTTTCATTACTAAATAATATAATAGACACTTCTCAATGAATATGAAATTTATATTATTAAATTCATAGAGTGTGGAAAAATTAAACACTCATACTTTTAAAAAGTATAATATTTTAATATGGGTTCAAAAGAAGAAAATATACCATTTCTAAAATATAATTAAATTCAATAGGTTTCTCTACTGCATTTAAATTAATTCTAAATTTTTATTAATGAAATAATTATAATAAATAATTACATAATAATGATTCATTAATTATTTAATTAATGACAAACTAAATTATGTGACACTAAAATAATAAAATAAATATAACTTGAATTAATTAATTGTCTCCATGAGTTTTATGGGTGAATATGACATATTTGGGGTTTATTAAATGAATTATTTCTAGTTTATATAGCTGTATTGATTTTCTTACTGTCAGTGTAATGGATAGTGAAAAAATTTAAACTAATGATATATGATGAAAAATATATTTTATTAAAATCAAAAACTAATAGTGATAATTCTATATAAGAAAAATGGGATATTTTATGGTGCAAAATATTTTAAATTTATCATTTATGTTCCTATTGAGACCTTATAAGTAAATATATTTACCATTAAATATTTAAAGTGTTGGATTAAAAATAAAACAAAACATGTTTAAATATTTTTGATGATGGGATTACCACCCTATCCCAAATTATATTATTCTTAAATTTAATTTGGATGTATTTGTATTTATATTTAATTTATTAAAAAAAATTATTTTCAGAATTTTGAAAAGTGCCCCTCACATTGATTAAAATAGAACACATCCTCCCTCAATTAATTTGACAACATTTAGTCTTTCTTAATGTCCATACTCTAAAAACTTTTCTTCTATATTTTTGTATCCATATTCTAGAGGCTTTTTTTCTTTGAAAAGTTCCAACTATAGAGTTATTTAGAGGATAACTGAATGATCTATTTGGATGAAGAGGTAACCTCTCTAATTGATCAATCTCTTATTATGTTTGCCTATTACTCTTATAAATCTATGATATAGATAAGAAAATAATAAATTATTCATCCTCAATATTCATAAATATTATTATGACTATTAAAACACCACTAGAAGGCCCCTTTCCCGTTGTATAAGAAATGAATGTTTTCCTCATGCGTATCTACAATATATTGTTTCCATATAGTAGAAAATTTTAATTTACAACATCGAACTGTAGGAGTGGTAATTACGATGGGTTTAATATTAATATATAACATTTATGATATGATTATACTTCTTGGATGATATTATAATATCAATATTTTTACCAGTTAATATTTTGGGTAGGGATAATGTCACTTCTCTATACATATGTCTTATCATCTCTATGATGCAATGTGATTTATTTTTAAAATATATTTCACATGGGTGTTAATAATGATTAATTGTTTGCATATATATGATATATATAACATAATATTTATTTTTTAAATCATGATACCATTATCAAAATATAAGGATATGGACGGATGTACCAAAACATGCTTGGAAAATGAAGTTGATATTACCTAGAATAGTGATTTTAATTATTAATAAACAATTGAGAAGATGTTATAAACAAATAATTAAAGGTATGATTGAAATATTTATATCAAATAAATTTATAATAAATAAATTTTTTATATATATATGGTTTGGACATGAATAAGGAAAGGAAATACTTGTGGTAATATATTTTTTCCTCACATTTATTTATGCGGGTAACATGCCTTATACTATACATGATTCTTAGAAGTTGTGTATATACAATAAATGAATTAATTTATTGAGTATAATATTAATGATTATTATATTTTCATAGTCATATAATTTTTATTCTTTCATGGTTCATATGATTTGACATATCTTAATTTCATAACATTTTATCTCATTGTCTCACTATTATTCAATTTTGTTTATGGTAATGTCTCTTAAGGGGAATATTTATCATCCAAATAAATTTTAACTAATATTGTTTTGAAATATTCATTTTCTGTCATTTTACAATATTTTAAATTATTTTTTACCCAAGTTTGATATTTTAATTATCATTCTAAAAGGAATCATTTTTTTGTATCCAAAATGAGGTAATTTTGTGACTTTTCTTGAAAAAATTTGTAAATAATGTTTTTTAACATCTACAACATAAATATATTTTTCCTCTTTCATGAAACCATAATTTCAAAAGTAATCCTTTGAAATCCTACAAGGTACTTTTCAATGAAAATATTCTCCCTGATATTTTTCTGTCTCTTTATAAAAAAATATAACTTATGTGAAAAGATATTTCATAAAAAATTATTTGAAGTGATCCTTCAAATATAATTTTTTATCTAACATTAATTCTATTGATGTTATGTATAATTTACTGGGGATATGACCTAAGAATAATATTCTTATTCATTCTATGATTTTTTTTATTGGCATGTTTTTTATGAAACACATTTATCTTTTTTGATTTAGGATATGTTGATGTTTTTAGGAAACATATTTCCTTACAAGGGTTATGATATGATGAATTATTGATGGTTATGTGGAACACATAATAATGGTTTCCATTAAGTGATATGATAGGCTTATATCTCCCTCTATTATATTCAGTAATGAATTATATCTAAGGATATTGTTAAAGGAAACTTTTAGATATACTAGATCTATATTGGAAAACAAGTTGATGTGCTTGATCCAAGATGGGAAACAATACTATGTGCATGATCTGTTAAGGGAAATGGGTGCTAAGTCTTAATCCAAGAGTCATAGAAGTTATCCTTGAAATTTTAAATGGTTTAATTTACCTATAATGATTCCATACATATTTTTGATATGAAATTATGTTTCATGATTGAGTTATGATGAAGTTTCATTTTTATGATTCAGGTCTTTTAAAATGTTAATGTTTTATTCCATCACTCGTTTTTAGGATACATGGCATTTTGGGTATGAACATTGATCATGGTCACATATCTGTGTTTCTTATATTATTGTTTCATAAGATAATAAATTTATTTCTTCCATTTTTAACCACATAATTAATCTGAGCCCACCCTTTTCTTATGTTCCTATTCCACTGGTTTGGAAGAAATGTTTTAAGTTGGGGTACTAAAGGAAAATAAATTTGTGGGAAACATTTATGGTCATTAACTAGAAAATAATTTTTTGGTCAAGGGATCCAAAGGATCTAAACTGTTATGATACTAATGAATGAGTTTATGTAATTAAATGAATATTAATCTCAAAAATATGTTATACAAATACAAATTTGAAAATACTAAGTCATTATAACACCTAAGTGGGATGATATCATTATATGGGTGATATTTACATCACCATATGCTGGTATCTATCTTCACATGTTTTAAAGGGAAGTCATAGATAGTAGAGATGGACCAGAGAATCATGTGATAGGTGGAGTGAAATACCATATTTCTAGTTCTTCATGGAGGATAAGAGATCACATTTGACCAATTTTCCTCCCATAGTAGATCCATTCATGGATGGATTTCGTAATTTTTATTTTTTATTATGTCCTTTGATAGAGTTAGATTTTATAATTTATATTGTTCTAAGATATTCTCCAATAATTAATTCTTATTATATAATGGAACCAAATAAGCATAATGAGCATAAAATACCATTGAGCGAATTATTGGCTAATGATTTAATCTGACCCAAAACTTAACCTTTTGTTATACCAATGACTTTCTCTAATATTTCTGATGAAACCATTTTTTTATATGTTTATTTATTATCTTTAAACCGGATTATAATATAGATACTTTAACTTGTTCATTGAATATAGGATTTGTTTAACCAGATTAAAGGATGTAGTGTATTATCAATGTTCAATCTAAGATCGAGATATCATCAAGTATGTTTTGGGCCTCCAGGTATAAAATGTATGACTTCTTATTGACCTTATAGTTTAAATTAGTATCTCATTATGATGTTAGGTCTTATGAACACGCCTTCTGTTTTTATTGTTTGATGAATAGGGGTTTCCACCCCTATCAAGATTCATATCTCTTGGTTTTTTTGTATGCCACCTTATTGTATTCTCATACTTGGACTGATCATAATAAACACTTTGAGATCATTTTCGATTCCCTGATAGAGAATAACTAATATTATATTCATTATGTGTTCCACATTTATATTAACTATGTAATATTTTTGGGTCATATTGTCTTAGAATCAGAAGTATCTATTTACCCAGATAAATTGTGTGTTCTGGTTTCCTAAGATCAACCCAAGAATTTGTTTAATATGTGGACATTCTTGAGAGTTTATAGATATTACTGAAATAACATAATGTACTAACGATGCATTTACTCACCTCATACTAGTCTTATAAGGATGGTTGTAATGTTCACATGGTATGTGGCATGTAAGAATGCATTTCATGAGTTAAAAGGAAGTCATACATTGGAACCGATTTTGATTTTACCTGATCCTTGATGTGGCTATACAATATTATGGGATGCCTCAAGAATTATACACAGTTCTTTTTTTATACGAGGATAGATTTATTGCATAAGGGTTTTTCCAATTGAGACCCCATGACTAAAACTACCACACAAATGACCTAAAGATAGAAGTGGTTTCACATGAGTTACGTTGCTGGAGACACTATATGATGGGTAAGCAGTTATCGGTTTATACATAAAACTATATCATCAAATATAAATTCAAATAGTGTGACATGAATCACAGAAACTAAAGATGGGTTGAACCCCTTCAATCCTTTGTCTTTGAGAATTCTTATACTCTAGGATTGGGCGATGTACTAAATGACATGCTAGCTATAAAAATATTTCATTGGTCGTACGTAAAGATAGTGGTGAATTGAAATTTTTGGCTCTCATTTCTAGGATAAATATGATGTCACAAGAGAAGAACTATTAGTATTCTATTATATCCTTTGTAATTACATGTTCCCTTCTAGATAATGTAAAGAGAATAATGTTTTATGATCTTGAAGGATTTTTTCTATAGAAGAGTATTCATGATAAGGACCCACTACTGGATTGGTCTGTTGATGGATACGACATGCTACAGATACATTGGTGTGTCTGGGATCATATAGATATGAGATTGTAACAGATATAGAGTCCCACTTTTCACAATGATATGTTCATCTGGACATCTCTATGATGTAACATGATATGCATCATGAGTATTGGTGTCCAGGGACAAACAATAATATTGTTCATTCTATAACTATGTGTTCCACAAGTCAGCAGTTGTAGGTTGAGTACCCATGTCCTTTTATCCTGCTACATCCATTTCTAGTCCGAGGATGAAAATATGAATATATTTAAATTGAAAATTCTATCAGCTTAGCATGTCACTTTGAGGATGCGACGTGGTTTTGTAGTGTTATATTGAATGAAAAAAAAGAATACCACATTCTTACTATATGTGTAAATTACTCAATTCATGATCTAGCAAGACTTTATGTCAATAAGATCATATGACTATAGTGGGTCTATCATAAAATTGTTTTGTATTTGGATTCACATTTCAAATCTAGGATCTAAAAGGGTTTATAGAGAGACACGTGTTCCTTATAACTTCTGAGAACATCCTTTTACCCCCAGACTGAGGGTGAGTCCTAGTGGGTGATACATGTGTTGCATGTCATGATTGGAGCATGCATCCTTTATTTAAATATATATTGGGAGAATCATATCCCTATCATATATTTGTCATATAATAATATACTTACATAGATTATTCAGATGGTTCTATACATGGCCATGTATGTAGTCCATTCAATTCACCACTTTTATGGTTAGAGGAAAGAGAGGATGTGACACTAGGTACCCTTCTAGTTCAGGATAAATTAGTATAGCTATAAATGATCGAGGAGTATATTTATAATTCATAGTTTAGATAGAAATCATATTTTGATCACTATTAATGGCCTATTAAAATCGTTAATAAGGGTCATATTGTCTTAAGGGTTTTACCCAGACATGTGAAATGATGGATATAGATAAAGGGAAGTTTTCTCTTTGTGAGGTAATGATATTTTTCATTCTAGATAATGTCATTCTCAGAGCCTATTAGTTTATAATTCCTTATAGGAACCTCCCCATGCACAACATCTTCAACATCCCACAACTTCACCCATATCAAGTGGAACCATATCATACTATGGATCTTTATATGGTAGAGATAGATTTTGACACATCATTTAATGGGTATCCCATTCGCATCATCGATGTGAGCATGAGGACCCTATAAGGCCATTATATCCTTTTATTATGATTTTCATGGTATAAAAACATTGTACTCTATGTGGATTTGAAGTGGTAGGAAGACTTATTTCCTTAGTGGAATGATTTTTCCCCCATAGTGTTTTATACCCTTGGATGAGAAGGTAGATATATTTTTATTTAAGGGGGGTATTATATGAACTTGATTATTCTATGAGGTTTGGATCCTTTAATTTTCATTATAATTATTTATATTTTACTAGCTACTGGTTTCAAATGAGGTAATGGGATATTCGAGTGTTTTTAGGCCTTGTAAAGAGATCTGAACACCATCTGATGTTAGAATGAACATGGATGCATAGTTAGATGAATTGTTCCAGCCAAGAAGGTAATATTTCTCCTAGCCATGAGGGGTATTTCAAATATAATATTAGTTTAAAATTTATTCCCTAACTATGTTATTAGGACCACATGACCATGTAATTTTTTTATAAATTTTATCATTGAAAAGTGTCACAGTTGTTGCAAAGTCTCTCATACTGTGTGTCTATGATGTGTAGCATGACTTATAAGGTCGTGAGACAATAATTATTAAAGAACGGATTATCCAACTATGCGGCCAAATATTTTTTGGGTAAAAAATAATTTTTATTTTAAAAATATATTAAACCTTCACCCCTTATCCTATTTCATATTTCTAGTGATATAAGATATGTTTATTCAAATTGGAGCACCTTCTATAGAATAACCTAGGATATAGGTTTGTTTTGTTGTCCGACCAATGATTCATGATCTAGACATATCATTGGATTTTTTCAGGTATGTAATTCAATATTTTTTATAAGTTCATCATTTTTATTCCCCACCAGAACTGTATTTTGATGTTAGATCACACGCTCTATTTTTAAGGTGTTCAACTTTTCTATAGTTTTATTTCGGTGTGGGACAGAATAACAGTCGATTTTGGATGAGGAGAGTGCTATTGGCATAAGTTATGTGGTCAATTGTTTCTCTAAAATTAATATCATATCTAAATTGATGTCCTTGTGTGCACTCCTGTTTCACTATGTGTTTCTCCTAAAATTCATATTCATTTATTATAATCGTTGTTCACATGTTCTAGATCACTTCCGATATATATTATACAAGTAATTGGTGTTGGTACCCTCAAATACATTCAAGATAATTTTTATATTCCCTTTGTTATTCGTTTAGTGGCTTTGGAATGACTATTTATTTGAAAATTTGGGCGGTTTTATGATTCTACATTGATAAATTAAATGTTTTAATTAATTAATTACTCTTTTAATATTTTAATTTAAAGTGTATTTATAGATATTATATATATTATTTAAATTTAAATATGAATTGAGTTGGATTTAGGTCATGTATTACCCCATCACCTCAGATGAATGGGATTGGAATGAGACTAATTAATTTTCTATTTGACTATATATATATATGTATAGATACCACATGGACCTTTTATTATAATAAATGAAACATGGATGTCTATCCTTAATTAACATTGTCACATGGTAGGGATTGAAATGGAATGAAACAAATGGATTATTTATTTTAATGAGTAATATATTGACTAAATTTATTAATTAATTATGTATAATATGCCTATTTCATATGGACCTTTTTATATATATAAGAGTGGTTAGACAAGATCCAGCAATTGACTCCCGAGGCAATTCCCTTATCACTTTGAGGATTCTATTCTGATTCAAGGAATTGGTTGTAAAAGAGATACAGACATTGTAAAATGTTCCTTTTCAACTAGTGGATGCTAATCATGACATTGTAGTTTCCCTTCATAATCTCTCTAGATATTGAGATACCTTGGATATACTCCTTTGATCCATATTGTTGTATTTATATATATGTCTCCATGGATTCACTAAATTATGGCCAGTCATTCTAAGCATGAGATTACTATATATGTGTTCCAAGAACATAGTTAGACTCATTTATAGTGTAATACCAAGGAAATTCCACTTGGATTACATTCAGACCGATTTATTTCAAGACTCCATGAGTTATAAATATTATTTGATCAACCCTTGTGGTTAATACTTCCATGGTTTCAACACGGATGGCACATTAATTTTATTATAAACAATCACAATGTCATTGAAACATTCATAATATTTATTGATATAAAGAACATATAAATTAATAAATTAAATGATCTCATTTTTAAGGACATTAATAGATGATTTTAATGTAGGAATGGTTTATAAAATTTATATAGCATTACATTTATATAAACATCCATACTACTCATATTATATTTATATACTATATTTTTATAGATTTCATTAGTGGTAGCCTAATGAGACTTATCTCACAACCTATCTATGTCGTTGTCGGTAACATGTATGACTATAAGATATCATCTGTGGACAAGGGGAAGCTTCCCACATTGGTTATCTTATTTTCTTTCTTTAATAGGATAGAGATGGTTAAGGGATTATCTGGTCAATTCTTAGGATTCTTAAGATGTTTTTGTCTTCTTTTATTTTTTACTAAATATATTATACAGTACTAATTTCTTACTTTATTGAATATATATTTTCATATTTTGTAGTGACAATGTATTACATGATTATCTTATGAATATTATATTTTCCAACATTGTAGTTAAATAATTCTAATGGATGTTTATACATATCATCACTTACAGGTTTTATATATTCATTATTATTATAACTCTATTGTTGTAAACTTGTCATATTATATTATATATCTTGTGATAATCTCTGAAATAAGGGAATATTCTCTTCATGATCACACCATTTCCCCATTCTTCTTGTCAGTAAGATCTAGTAT
This sequence comes from Viscum album, assembly GCA_963277665.1. Classification (NCBI taxonomy): domain Eukaryota; kingdom Viridiplantae; phylum Streptophyta; class Magnoliopsida; order Santalales; family Viscaceae; genus Viscum; species Viscum album. The sequence goes on from OY728166.1 coordinate 52,876,622, forward strand.
ACATGGTGCCACACTTGAGAACAAGTGTCCCACCGGCTCATGGCACCTTTGAGTGGAACCCCAGTAAGAACACCACACTAAGGATATCAGAGTGTGTATACTCGTGATTAGATGATTTATTATGATTTTATGGATATTCTCATTCCATAAATTTTGGTTTATGTATATTAATGGATCCAGTAGTAACGAAATTTAAAATGATATCAAAGGAAAATTTAGTGGTTCTCTAATTGAAGAACTGGATTGAATTGAAGATTTACTCAATACTATCATGGTTATTCTTAAAAATCTATCATGAATTATAATTAAAAACCGGAACCAATGTATGTTTCCAAACACATCATATATGACATATATATAGAAACATTGATTTTTAGGTGATAAAAAACATAAATCTAAAAATTTATACTTTATATGTGTAATGAATGTGGGATTAAGAACCTAGGAAACTTATTTAAAAAAAGATAAGCATGATCATATTGATAAATATTTATTAATACCAAATTCCTTTACAGTTGAAAATGATAAAGATTAAAATGACATATAAATTGTATGGATAAAATCATTGATTATGTTTTGATATTAATTAATGTTATAATATGATTCATATTTTTGTTTTCGGGAAGGATATATTAAGTAATAAAATGGAAAATCATGTTTAATGTATTATATATAATGTGGATTTATTATGGTACCTATGTATATGGATTCAATACGTATGATGTAGAGGTACATTTAATGATAAAAATATGTTTAAAACAATAATTACTATTTAAATTTTATATGTGATAGACGTAATTTTGTATATATTTATTGATTTTAAAATATGTTTTTTCTTTATGTAACCCATATGTTTAATATCTGAAAAAAAATATTTAAGAAATAATTATCTTTTCATTTGTATGTCATCTGTTTAATGGTATTGATAAACTTTATGGTTTATATGATATTGGATGACTGTGGATATTTTTGAAGATGTAAATCATATTTTATGGAACATTATTGTAATTATATTGTTATAATTTTAGTAATAAATTAAATTTGGAATGGCTATAAAGCATGAACCAACAACCAAAGGGTGAAAAGGGTGCATAACCTACAACTATCCAATGTGATTTCATGGTTTTCAGGATTTTTATCAAAGACGTGACTAAAAAATTTTACACTAAATTTGAAAGAATGTATTTTATTGAAGACATAACCATTGGATTGAAATGTTATTTGGTGATGAAGTTATTTGTAACATTTTGGAAGAATGATTGATATATTTTGGGGAGCAATATATGGTTAACGTATGTAGAATATTATCATATGTTTTGTTGATTAATAGTAAAATTATATTATAATGGAATATATGATTTTAATATGGATTTAGGTTTATTTTAGAATTTTATTGAAATTATTATTATATATTAGAGATTATATAAAAGTGACATTGTAACGACCTGAATCCAGAGCCTCTCCATTGGTGCCCCATTCCCAGTTCGCCACATGACCTCAAGCATGTTTCCCCAAATTCCAGAGGCTACCGACTAGCAGCGAGGGCCTTGGTGAGTCTGTGGGGAAACTGTGCCCTCATTCAGTAAAGTATATAGTGGAAAAACAACAGTCAATAGCGGAAGCAGTAACAACATGCATAACAACAGAAACCAGAAAGCGAAAGCAATGAATACATATAGTAATGATGATAATGATGCATCAGGTACAAGTATCTAAGGAAAACAGAAAACACAACAACGTGATGAAATACAACAAAAAACAAGTGAAAAATAAAACAAAGTAAACTCCTCAGCATCATGAGCCACGACTCGGTCCCATGCTCTCCAGCTCTAGTGAAATCAAGAACCTGAAGTAGAAGGGAGTTTTCCATTATCTATACCTGTAGCAAGATATTCTGTTTTGGGAAAAAAGCATGGCCCAAACAGGGTGTGAGATACAATCCCAGCAAGCAATCACCCGAAGATCTGTGCCTAACATTCAATGAATACAAGGCATTAATAAAACAAGAAGCAGTAAAAAAAGCACAAGTAGCTACAATCCTTAGTTCTAACAAACAAAGTACACAAGTAACATCCAAAAACAAGAAGGAAAAAGGTAACACTCTGGGTAGCTCTCATAGTCTAACCCCTATGGTCCAACCTATAAGCACTAGCAACCCTCTAGGAGGCACACACAGTCTCACCCCTCTGGTTCGGCTATGTATTTAATAGACACTCTGGGGAATCACTCACCGTCAATTCCCCCTATAGTCTCGTATCGTGATAAAGGATCTCTAGGGAAGCACTCAACGTCTATTCCCCTTGTGGCCCATGTAGACGAACTACAAACTCTCTGAGGAAGAACTCAACGTCAATTCCCCTTGTGGTCTCACATCGTAATTAAAAGAAACTCTAGAGAAGCCCTTCTGTCAATTATCCCTTTGGTCTACTACTCTAGGTTCTCACATTCCTAAGTGAAAGGTAAAACATGCTCAGCGTGTGTGTACATTGTCCAAGTAAACCTCAAAAACTACATGGCTATCAACAATGGCTCAGCAGCATAACAAGGAAGCAGATCCACTTTCCTATGACTAAGTATGGAAACTGGAAAAATGCCAAACAGGCAGAACAAGCATAGAAAACATCCAAGGTACAGTAAAGCTACCATAATAATAGGAAAAACATCTAATCTAGCAATCAACCAAAGCAGGCCTTACAACAAGGGAAAAACATGAACACACAATACCCCGTTCAAGGGTATTGGAGAAATTTGCACATAATATTCATCAATTTTCCACGTAAAGGCACAACCCACCTACCTCGATCCCAGGAGATGGATATAAAATATCCTCGATGACATATTCCCTTTAGAATGCTGAACATCTAAGAAAATGCACAAAACGTTCATCCCAAAATAACTTGGAAATGAGGAGGAATCAAGAAACAAGGCTAAAGCATAAGGAAGAACTCACCGCTGCGATTCCAACGCAATTGATCGTGCTCGAATCGGAGAACGAATGGATAGGTGGGATCTCATCGAAGATTCGGCCGTATGGGTTGCTCTTGGATGAATAGAACCTAGAAGAAGGTGTTTATGTGCATCAGGCGCGACCCCGGTTCATTTAGTGGAAAAAAAGAAGTACATGGGGTGTATTTTTAATGTACACGGCGTGTAGTGGGTTTTTCTGTACTCCGCCAATATCGGCCTCCACGTCACCCCTACACACCGTGTGTGTGGCCCGGGCAGGGCCAGCACACGGCTTCGAGCTGGAGAAGAGTACACGGCGTGTACTCAGAAAGTACACAGCGTGTATTTCAAAAATTTCTAGAAACTTCATTTTTCTCAAAAGCTCTTGAAAAAGGAAAAACATAATTAAACGAAGATCCGGTTTCTTAGAAACTTCCCCCCTTATAAAAATTCATCCTCAAATTTCCCTAACGAGTCGGAGAAGAACAAACCCCGAACAGCTCCGGCCACTGCGATCGTACATCAGCCTCCCTCTCCCAGGTCTCATCCTATACCCGCCTGTTCTGCCATAGCGCCCATACCAGAGGAATATACCACCCACAGAGAACCTTCGTACTACGATCGATAGTCCGGATAGGATGCTCCTCGAATGATGAATTCGCTTCAAGCTCGAATTCCTCAGGCTGAAAGACGTGAGACGGGTCTGAAAAGTAATGTAGGAGCTGAGAGACGTGGAAGATGTCGTGCATGGCCCGATACCTCTGAGGTAGCTACAACCGATATGAGACCGACCCAACTCTCTTCAAGACCTCAAATAGCCTGACGTACCGCGGTGAAAGCTTACCCTATCTCTGAATCCTATTGTGTCCCAACCTCAGTGCGACATGCAGGAAAACCTGATCACCGACCTCGAACTCCAGATGTCGTCTCCGCTAATCAGCATAAGACTTCTGTCGAGACTGCACTGTAGTCATCCTCTTCTGAATCAGCTCTATCTGCTCTGAGGTCTCCTGAACAAGACGAGGTCCCAGCAAAGCTGCCTCTCCTGCCTCTAACCAGCATAAGGGTGATCGGCATGGCCTACCATACAAATCCTCGTATGGTGCCATCTGAATGGTCTCCTGGAAACTCTTGTGTTAGGAGAACTCCACCAGAGGAATATGATTCTCCCAAGAACCGCTAAAGTATAGGATGTAAGCCCGAAGCATATCCTCAATCACCTAGATCGTTCACTCTGACTAGCCATCAGTCTGGGGATGGTATGTTGTACTCAAAAGTACCTGTGTACCCAAGGCCTTCTGAATTCCCTGCCAGAACCAAGAGGTAAAGCGCGCATCTCTGTCTGAAACAATAGAGCATGGAACGCCATGCAGACGAACGATCTCTTTGATGTAAAGTCATCCCAGATCATCAAAACTGAAGGTCTCCTTGATCGGAAAGAAGTGGGCAACCTTCGTGAGCCTGTCAACGATGACCCAAACAGCATCGTTTCCCCAAGGCGATCTCGGTAACCCGGTCACGAATTCCATCGCAACATTGTTCCACATCCACTCCGGAATGGGTAACTGCTGAAAAAGTCTCCCTGGTCACTGATGGTCTACTTTCACCTCCTGATAAGTAGAACATCTCATGAAAAAACCAGCAACATCCCTCGTCATACCTGGCCACCAATATAGGCGATGAATGTCCCGATATATCTTGGTGACGCCAGGATAAACTTCCCAAATAGAGCAATGAAAATCCCACATCATCTCTTTGTGTATGTCTTCTGGCACCCATACGCATCCCTGAAAACGCAATATCTCATCATCTCCCACTATCCATCCAGGAATAGGGTCCTCTTCTGACACACTCTCCCACAAGACTAAGCCTTCTGAGTCTGATAGTTGCCTCATAGGTACCCGATCAAATAGTGTAGAGGTAATAGCTACAGAATATTGGAAGGTTTGTACCTGTCTGTCGTGCACCTCCATATGTATATCAGAGAACATAGTCATAAGCTACCACTCACTATTGGCATCCTAAAATATCTGAATCTGAGTTCTCCTGCTCAACGCATCAGCCACTGCGTTGCCCTTACCAGGTGTATAGGTGATCTCAATGTCAAAAGACTGTAGATACTCAACCCACCTGCACTGCCTCAGATTCAGATCACGCTGAGTGAAGATATACATGAGACTCTTTTGGTCCGTGAAGACCAAAAAGTTCTCTCCCAGAAGATAGTGTCTCCAACAGCATAAGGCATGAACAACAGCTGCCAACTCCAGATCGTGAGTTCGGTAGTTCCTCTCATGTGGCCTCAACTACCGAGACTCGTACACAACGACTCCATCCCCCTTCATATGCACAGCTCCTAGCCCGATACCTGAAGCATCACATTAAACACCGTAGCTCTTGCCTGGCTCTGGAATGACTAGTATCAGTGCTGACGTCAACCTCTCATTCAGCTCCTGAATGGATGACTCACAAGAATCTGACCATAAGAACTTGTCCCCCTTCTTGGTCAAGCCTATCAAGGGAGCTGCTAGATGAGAAAAATCCTAAATGAAGCGTCTATAGTATCCATCCAGCCCTAGGAAACTTCGTACCTCAAAGACATTCTTTGGCTGCTCCTATGAAACTACATCTCTCACTTTATCTGGGTCCACTGATACTCCTTCCTCAGAGATGACGTGACCCAAGAATTAAATCTGATCCATCCAGAAGTGGAACTTCGACAGTTTAGCATAAAGTCGATTCTCTCTTAGTGTACTCATAACCATCTCAATATGTGTGGCATGGTCATGTCGAGTGTGAGAGTACACCAAGATATCGTCCATGAAGACCACGACGAATGATTCCATGCAAGTATGGAACACTCAGTTCATCAGTTCCATGAAAACTGCAGGTGCATTCATGAGACCGAACGTCATGACTATATACTCGTATAGACCATACCTGCTCCTAAAGGCTGTCAGAGGTATATCTGATGGTCTAACGCGCAACTGATGATAACCGGACCTCAAGTCAATCTTCGAGAACACCCGGGCTCCTCGAAGATGATCAAAAAGGTCATAGATCCTCAGCAAAGGATAACGGTTCTTGACCGTCAACTGGTTCAGCTTCTGATAATCCACACAAAGCCGAAGGGTACCGTCTTCCTTCTTCGCAAACAGGACAGGCGAACCCCATGGAGAAGTATTGGGTCGGATGAAACCCTTATCTTGTAGCTCCTCCAACTACTTATTGAGCTTCTGCAACTCAGGTGAGGCCATCCTATAGGGAGGAATGGACACCGGTTCCACTCCTGGCACGAGCTCAATAGAGAAGTCTACGTCACACTCCGTAGGCAAACCAGAAAAGTCCTATGGAAAGAGTTCCCTGAAACCATCCACCACTGGAGGAATGTCCAACTGTGGAGTCACATGATCATCCAAATAAATACTAACAATCTGGGTCGTCACCCCCCCCCCCCCATCCCAAGATGCTCGAGTCTCTCCAAACTCGCCCGAATGTCCCATTCTCCTCTATGAAGAAAAGATTCACCCTGTGGTGAGATGAAACTCACTCTGCGGCGATAAAAGTCGACAACTGCCTGAAAGGGAATCAACAAGTCCATGTTGAGGATGACATCATAGCATGTCATCTCTAGGACATAGAGATCCCATAAGAAGCGATACCCTGCAACCTAGAGAGGGCACTCTCTACACTGGCGTACACTAGATGTCCTTGTTCACAAAGGTGTGTCTAGTGTCAACGAGTCGGAAAAAGAAAAGATGCAAAGCACAAGTCTCACCACAACAGCAACAGAGATAAAGCTATGTGTAGCACCAATATCGAAAAGGGATGAAGATAAAACTGAGGCTACTGAAATCGTACCTCGAACAGTAGAAGGGTCGGGATCCTGCTCCTGTTATGTCTGCTCCACAGAGAAAGACTGGCCTGTACCGCGGACCTGCACCCCTGGCTGACCACTCTGAGCTGAACCTGCCTGCTGGTGCGGAGGAACTGGTGGCATACCACCATGGTCTCGACCTACACCTCGGCCCAAACGGCCAGAAGAACTTCAGTTTTACGACTGGTGAGAAACTGGTGGTGTTTCTCCTGAATGAGGAGTCATGGAAGAACCCTGGTCACCAGCTGCTGGTGGAAAAACCTGAGAGAAATGCTGAATGTGACCCATCTTGCCTCAAGATCGGCACTCCACGGGGTCCCTCTGGCACTGCGGCCTCGTGTGCCCTGACCGGACATACTGGTAGCATGTCACCGGGCTGCCTGACGATGTATCTCGCTTCCTCAGATCACCGTGTGTAGGCTCTCTCTGGCGCTTCTTATAGTCATGTAGAGGAAGACTAGCTCTGGAAGCAGAACCACCTTGGCTTGCAACTCCAGAGTCTCTCAGATTACATTCTGCAATCAGTGCCTGGTTGACGATGGAAGTGATGGAAGTCATCTGGAAGATATTCACCTACGAGCGGATCTCCCGCCTGAGACTATCCTCGAACTTCCTCGCCATGAACACCCCACTTCCATCCAGGAGGGGTGTGATGCTCTACAGCTCGGTGAAACGAGCAGAATACTCCATGACAGAAAGAGTACCCTACTCTAAGCTCATGAACTCACGGGCCCGGTCCGCCCTCAAGGACTCCGGGTAGAAGTAGTCATAGAACACGCGCTGGAACTCCTCCCAAGCTATAGCCTGCTGCTGACCCGCCAATGAGATCATGTCCCACCACCTCTTGGTGGAGTCTCTAAGCATGTAGGTGGCGAGCTTGACCCGCCTCTCTGGAGGCATCTCCAGATGCTTGAAGATAGTCTGCATGGCTTCCAGCCATGACTCTGTAGCCTGAGGTCCTCCCTCCCCCAAGAACGTGGGAAGATGCTGTTGCTGGAAAACCCACGTCAAGACTACCATAGACGTGGCAGGAGTCGGCGCTCCCTGGAAGGCATGCATCAACCTCAGGAAACCTTCCCTGAATTGACCATCAGCGCCTACAACTGGTATGACTGCCGGTGCCAAGGCTGGCCTGACTGGAGGATCGGCAGGAAGTCCCTGATCAGCCCTGTCTGGTGTCTGATCACTGCCTGACGATAGACGTACGACCGGTGGATGCCTCGGAGGCATAGCTCTGAAATATCAAAAGTACACCTTGGATCAGAAAAACAAGGACAGAGATTACAAGAGTACTAAATGGGAACAGGGGAAGGAAACACAAAAGATTGAAAAACACGACTACATGGCGTGTATAAAAACTACACGGCGTGTCTTCTTAACCACTAACATGGGAATGTACTCCTACCCTACAAGTCGTGTACACCTCAAACTACACGGCGTGTGGACATCAACACATGGCGTGTGCTTCAAAACTATTCCCCTGCCCGAGTCTCTTTACACGGCTAACCCATATAGTCCAACTCAACCCGAGACTACACGGCGTGTTCGAAACAAACACGGCGTGTACTAGACAAGGCTTCGATAGCCCGTATTTGTTAAGAACATGGTCGTCTACATGGATGAATCTTACACGGCGTGATCCGAAAAAACACGGCGTGTATGGGTGAAGGTGACACCGTCTTGTGTTGTTAGTAACATTGCTGGGTACCTGGACAAGACTACACGGCGTGTTCCGAACAAACACGGCATTTGGAAAAGAAGGTAAATCTGGCCCGTGTTGTTCATGAAATGGACGGGTACTTGGACAGGACTGCATGGAGTGTTCCCTCTGGACACTGTGTGTTCCACCCGAGCTCCCCCGACCCGTGTTGTCAGTGACATGGCCGGGTACATGGCTCCGTACTCACAAGGCGTGTACCTACCGTACACGGCGTATTCCCGAAGTTACTTTAACGACACTATATTCTGCCCACACGGTCAGTGACACGGCCTGAAAACTAAAAGGCCTGTATCCAAAATGTACATGCTGTGTATTCTAGGTTTTTTTGGGCAGTTGCTCAGAAACTGCATAGAATCCTAGAAACACTAAAAACAAGGGAAAGAGGTGCCAAATTCCAATCTGTGATGGCCCATACTCCCCACGAATCAAAGCTTGTCATCTCCCATAGTCATATAAAAGATAAATCAGGATCATGATCCACCATGTTTCGATTAATGAGGGCCCATAATACCTCACAAACCAAAATTTGGTGTTCATTTTTAAGAAAAGAACAAAACAACCAGTTTTCTAACATAACTACCGAGAATCAATCAAGTATCTATCCAAACATCATGCATAATCTACACAGAGTCTTTCACAATAGCATGCAACCGCTAATGCACCCTAGATGGCATGGCAAGAATGCATGGCATGTAATTTCTACAAGTGCCTATATGATTCATGAGATGGCATACCCTCATCTCATCGGGTTTCGATAGAAATAAAACCGAAATATCAAAACAATAATAGCACAAGTCATGTGAATCACTCTAGGTGAAATCAAATCAACCATAAAATCTCAAAACTAGAACTGAAATTAACGAGGTAGTATGTCTTTTCCATGTACACGAGTTAGATACTCCCGGGCACAGCTTAATACTAAGTACCGAGTCTGTCCTATCCCTGGCTAAAGTCTCCAAACAGTAAAGCAAGAGAAAAGAACCCCTCTGATACCACTTTGTAACGACCCGAATCCGGAGCCCCTCCACTGGAGCCCCGTACCCAGTTCACTGCATGACCTCAAGCGCGTCTACCCAAATTCCAAAGGCTTCCGACTAGCAGCGAGGGCCTTGGTGAGTTGGTGGGGAAAATATTCCCTCATTCGGTAAATTATACAGCGAAGATACAACAGTTAATAGCGGAAGCAGTAACAACATGCATAACAACAGAAACCAGACAGCGGAAGCAATGAATACATATTGTGATGATGATAATGATGAAGCATGTACATGTATCTAAGGAAAACAGCAAACACAACAACATGCTGAAATACAACTGAAACCAAGTGAAAAATAAAACAAAGTAAACTCCTCAGCATCGTGATCCACGGCTCGGTCCCATGCTCTCCAGCTCCAGTGCAATCAAGAACCTGAAGTAGAAGGGAGTTTTCCCTTATCTATACCTACAGCAACATAGTCTGTTTGGGCCCAAACTCATGGACAAAACAGGGTGTGAGATACAATCCCAGTAGGCAATCACCCAAATATTTGTGCCTAACAGTCAATGAAGACAAGGCAGTAATAAAAAAAGAAGCAGTAAACAGAAAAGCACAAGTTGCTACAATCCACAGTTCTAACAAACCAAGTACACAATTAACAGCCAGCAACAAGAAGGAAAAAGGTAACCCTCTGGGTATCTCTCATAGTGTAACCCCTATGGTTCAACTTCTAATCACAAGCAACCCTCTAGGAGGCACACATAGTCTCACCCCTCTGGTCCAGCTCTATATTTAATAGACTCTCTAGGGAAGCACTCACCATCAATTCCCCCTATAGTCTCGTATCATTCTAAAGGCTCTCTGGGGAAGCACTCAATGTCTATTCCCCCTATGTCCCATATCACGGAACTAAAGACTCTCTGCGGAAGCACTCAACGTCAATTCCGCCTGTGGTCTCGCATCATAATTAAAAGAAACTCTGGAGAATCCCTTCCAGCAATTCTCCCTTGGGTCTACAACTCTAGGTTCTCACAGTCCTGAGTGAAAGGTAAAACATGCTCAGTGCGCATGTACATCGTCCAAGTAAGCCTCAAGAACTACTTGGCTATCAAGTAAGGCTCAGCAGCATAATAATATAGTAGTTAGACTATCCTACGACTAAGCATGGAAACTGGAAAAATGCTAAACAGGCAGAACAAGCATAGAAAACATCCAAGGGATAGTAAAGCTACCATAATCACAGGCAAAACATCTACTCTAGAAATCAAGAAAAGAATGCAATACAACAAGGGCAAAACAGGAACACACAATACCCCGTTCAAGGGTATTGGTGGAATTTTCAAATAATATTCATCAACCTTCCACAGAAAGGCACAAACAACATACCTCGATCCCAGGAGATCGATATATGTGAACCTCGAAGACAGATTCCCCTTAGAATGATGAGGATCTGAGAAAATGAACAAAATGTTCATCCCATGATAACATGGAAACGAGGAGGAATCCAGAAACAAGGCTAAAGCAGAAGTAAGAACTCGCTGCGGAGATTCCAGCACAATCGACCGTGCTCGAATCGAAGAACGGACGGACAGGCGGGAGCTCATCGAAGATTCGGTCGTACGGGTCACTCTCGGACGAATGGAACCTAGAAGGAGGCGTTTCTGTGCGTCAGGCGCGACCCCAGTTAATTTAGTGAAAAAATGTTAATTACACGGCGTGTATTTTTAATGTACACAGTGTGTAGTGGGTTTTTTCCGTACTCCGCCAATATCGGCCTCCACGTCACCCCTACACACCGTGTGTGTGGCCCGGGCATGGCCAGTACATGGCTTCGAGCTAGATAAGAGTACATGGTGTGTACTCAGAAAGTACACGGCGTGTACTTCAAAAATTTCCAGAAACTACATTTTTCTCAAAAGCTCCAGAAAAAGGAAAAACATACCTGAACGAAGATCCGGGTTCTTACAGATATATTAATTTTTTGTATGATACTTTAAGAGTGATTGATGTTTTTCTGTGGTAACTGTTAAATTTATCTTCAAAGAACATGTTATCATATCAATCTAGTTATTAGGATTAAATCTCAATCATGAATTTTTTTTATTTTCAATGATACAAATTATTCAAAATATTTAATTTGAGCCTTGCAACTTTCTATTGAATTTTTTATATTAATATATTATTTACCTTTGAGGGAGATTTATTAATTTTGGTAATTATCTATTATTATGCTATAATTTTTTGTTTTAGTTACCATCTAAACACTGGAATAATATGTTGTTATCCTTTTGGCGTTATATGGTCCACTAGAACTTGATATTATTACATTACGAATAAAAAATATATCTTAAATGCTAATTATTTTGTGAAAGATATGAGATTATTGTATATTATTAGTAATAAAAGAAATTATTCATCACATGTATTTATTTTTTTCTTGATATATATTGTATGGATTTCTTCAAATATAGGAATTGGATCCTAAAATTAAAATTTAATCCTTCTAATTTAATTTTTGATGAAGTTATGCCTCTTTTAACACATTAGTGTATAATAGTTTTGGAATCATTCACTTTGTCATTATCATTAACGTTTTTGTTATCATTGATCATTAATACTCTATAATAACACAGAAATTATTTTTTTATCCATAAAAAAATTTTCACTTACCATAAAATTTCTTTTATTTTAAAAAATATTTATGAGTTATTCTATATGATAGTTGTATTTTATTATCCCTCTTCTCTTGAAGAATTTTTTTATCTCTTTTTATGATATTAGATTTTATGAAATTTATTTTCAACTTTAATACCAATTTTATGGATATAAAGTTAAAATTGAGAGGAAATATTTTCTTTAATGGGGGAGACTATGATAACCAGTGATTTTAAATAAGTAATATATTTTTGATATTGTATATGACATGTAAAAGTGAGATTATATAAATCATGAAATATTATTATTTAAATATTAACATTATAACATGTCCATTAATTAGTGGGTTTGAATAAGTGTATCCTTTTATGAAATATATTTAATAAACTTACTCAATATAAATTTAATGATAAAATATTTTAGAGTAAAAACACAATTTTTTATTCTTCAATTTTATACTTCTAAAAATATGTATTTTTAATGTGTTTTTTTGCTTACTATGAAAATAAATTATAATTATATTCTAGAACATTTAAAAAAACTTTTTTATACAATTAAATTAATTTTTTAAATAATAATAGAAAATTTTAGATGGGATTAAATTTTCGAATTTTTCTGAAATGATTGAATTTTTCAAATACTATCATTTCCATCCATTGATTCACGTAATTTACTAGTCCTATAATATGTTAGATTTGTACTTAAATTTAAATATGATCCATTTTATTTATATTATTCTAATTAACATAAATTTAATCATTAATTTTCATGTCTTTTGTATAGTTTAATTTTCATGCAAAAAAATTAGATTTTTGGAATCTACATTAATATGAATAATGTTGACCCATTTTAATTAATTAAAAAAGCCCCGGATAAAGATATATTTAGATTAAATTTATAATATATATATATATATGAATTTATGTTCAAATATATATTATTGTATGTTATAGAGTAAATGTAATAACATTTATTTCTTAAAAAATATTCTTTAGAAAAACAGTTTTTCATCATGTTTTATGAATTATTTTTACAATAATTCTAAACCATTGAGATATTTTACTTTAATAAATTAAATTCCGTCATGAAATAAATATATAACTGTTATTATATAGTGATTTTTTTATATTTTTCTAAAAATATCAATTTTTGGATGAATAGAAAAAAAAATTATCATTACAATTATAGAAATTAAAATGCTATATGTTTTTTATAATGATCATAAAACTAAATTTATATAAATTATATTATTAATTATTTAATTTAGTCTATTTCAACCATTTTTATATTGAACATTGTTATTTAATTTCTTATCTCTTAATATAACCTTATAATTAGAAAAATCTCGTGTTCTGTGTGGTTGAATGTTTAATATTATAGTAAATTCAACCACCATTTTAAAAGAATTTGGTGAAATGGATTTAATATTTTGAATTATAATTTTTTATTTTTGTAAATTATTTAATCTATATTTTTTTACTCAAATAATATAAAATCATTAAACATTATTTATTATGGTTAAGGTTAAAATGGATTTATTGGGGGTTAAAAAAGATAAGGGTATTTGATTCCAAATAATCATTTATAAATCATATTGTATGAAAATATATTTACCTTATACTATCCCCCCATAATTTATATTCCCATTTGGAGTCAATTTTTACGAATTAATTTAACTTTTTTTATTATTTAAAAAACATCCAAGTGGGTTCCCACCCCCACTTATGAATGGACAACTAATATTCTCTCATATCCATGATTGATGAATTTTTTTTTTAAAACAAATGAATTCCCTTGTACCTTCATTAATTTTTTCCACCTGAATAGTATCCCTTTTATTATCATAATACCATCTTTAGGAGGATTTTTAATAAACCTAAATATGTTCTCTAATGAAGAGGTGTTGTTCCTAAAAGTGATAATTTTTTTATTTCTTCTTCCTAATGGTTCACATATTATTCCACCATGATGATATTATAACATAAGTATCTATCATAAATTGATATTTTGATATTTTAATTTAACCATATGTTTATATCCTACTCCATCAAATGGTAAATGAAACTTCCATTCCTGTGTATGATAGACAAACATCTAATCAATTGATGTATTTCGTTTCAAATTATAAACACTCAAAAAAAATTAATGATTGATTTAATGTATATATATGATATTAATGAATATAACCGAAATAAACATAATTTATTTATTAATAGAGGATAATATATTAATGAATTAAAATATTTATATTAAAATTTTAAAAGGATCATAAGCATGTAAATAATTAACATAATTTTATTATTCAAGATGATAAAGAACAGTTGTGATGAGTCAAAAACATGGTAAGATATATTATTTTTAAGAAATACTATTATAATGACTCCTTTAAAAAATTATTCCCTATCCATATTATTATTATTTTTTAATGTATTTATATTGAAATGGATGAAATATAATAGAAATTTCCTGTCATTTTCAAGGATTTTAAATGAAATAATTTTTATGTAATTTTTAGAAAATTATATCACATTAATTTAATTAACAAATAGAATATTCTATTTTAACGTATACATAGATAATGACATTTCCCACAACTATAACAGTTATTATATATTTCAATTCCTTTAAATTGTTATATGATTTATTTAATAAAAGTATCCATAAAATTATTCTAGTTATTTTCGAATGAATTGTTAATAATGAATTGATATTTTATAATTAGAAAAAAAATTATTATGGGTGAAACAAATATTTCTATGATAGTAATGTTTTAAATTTCAATATTTTATGTGTTAGGATTATGTTATAGTTCTTTAGAATTGTTTTTATAATGTTTTCCTTCATTATATTCCATGTATGGGTGGTTCAAATATAATGTAATTATTGGTGGTTACATCATAACCAAAGATAAGTGGATCTCTGATATCCCTCCAATACACATGTAATGAAATTTGATTGTATTGGTTATTCCATTTATATGAGTGATGCGTAAAATCTACTACCATGTTACGTAAATGATTTATATTGGACGAAAATGGGTTTTTATAAAAATATTATAGTTTTATAAGGAAAAAATGATCTTAGGTTTAAAAAAAATTATACTTTACTTCTAATGGTGGAATGCATTGCATTGTGGTAGGATTTAACGAGTTATCATGTTTGAAGATAAGCATTACATGTTTATTTTTCTTTTAATATTTATTATGAATTGTTTTATAAAAATATTTTTTAGATATGTTTATTTTATATGTAATAGAATGTTTATTTTAAACCAAAATTTTATTTAGAAAAAAATATCATCTATATGTATTCATGGACTAATGGGTTTATTTTATTTTGTTTATGTCTAATAATGAGATGTTTTTGCTTATAACTTATTTCAATAATGTTTTTAATAGGGTTTCAAGGATGAATGTGTAATATTATTAGGTTATGAAAATGTGACTCAATTTCATTGAAAAAAACCATTTTATATCATAATTTTTTCAAAAAGAAAATTATACATAGTGGATGTGATCACTTTTTGATGTATTATTTTGTTATTCCATTTTGATGGTCGAATTATCTAAAACACAAATGATCTTTTTTAATGAATGGAAATGAATCATTGATATAAAACATGGTATTATGTCATGTTTAAGACTAGATCATAACATTCATAGGTTGATATGAAAGTATAATATGTTAAAAATAATGGTGTAGTAAGAGAATATATGTCTAGATTAATTTTTTGATAATAATATTTTGTATAATATGAGAACCATGTATGGTTTTTGTATTTAGTTCAAACAGGATCATATAAATGGGGTTGATAAAGGTATGTAATTTTAAACCCCTATAACTTATGACAAAATAATGGAGAATATTTAAATGGTCATAAATTTTAGAATATCCCAACTATGAAGGAAATTTTGAGTTTCATAGTATTTCATAAGGTGGTGATACTAGTATAATCCTGAAACAGAAATCCATTTTCCTTAGTGATTTATATTTATCAGTGGTATTAAGGTATATTATAAAAGTTTTATGGATTATGTGGAAAACCTAGGGATAATTTTTCATTAGTTTTATTTTATAAGAATGGTCAAATATATTAAATTACATATATAAACATGAAAAGATATTTTATGTAATGATTATATTTTTGTAATTAACTATTATAGAAACCTGATTGAGATATGGACAACTTTTGTGATAAATTTATTCTGGATGCTGAGACAAAAAAGAGTGCTTTGATTATGAAAAAGTATTGTAGAATGTAATTGGTAACCTTTGGATTTATAATCTATTTACGATATTATTAAGGAAGTTCTATCATTTTTTGGATAATGATATACAATGAATTTTTTGTGACTATATGATCTAGAGTTTTATTCTATTGTTGTTTTAATGATATATTTAAATATTACAGAAACATATAATCTCATTATGGTTTAATATTGTGAAGATCCAAGTAGGATTTGGAAAAGGTATGTTATTGAGATTATATTGCAATGATATATACATAATTTTTTGTATGATTAATTTTATTTGAGGAAAGATATGTACATTTTTGAAGGTACACATATCCATGATTTATTGTTTTAATATATTTTATTAATATTCATAGTAATTTAGTGTCATTATTTTTATGTATTATTTTAATTAATATCAGAGATCCCAACTCAATTGAACCTATCATGAACCGAGAATTATATACGAGGGTAATATTGGTTGAATCGAGCCTAATACAAGTTTACATTTAAAAACTCTTATCTAACATGACTGTTTATAAAATTATAGGTCTTGAGGTCATATTATCTATTAGTTATTTATGATAATTAACCTATAAAAATAATCACTAACATTAAATCTTTTTGATTTAGTTATGGATAGAACAATAAAGAAACATTGAATGTGAGGAATAATTTTTTGATAACCCCAACAGACAATCTATTTTAGAGGGGGGATACAGTTAGAAAACATGTGACTATTCCAAACGATTCTTCATCAAATATGATTAATAATTTGAACATTATTGGAGACTTAAATAAAAAAATGAATAGAAATATTAAGTCTCCCAAAATTTTAGCCGATGAATATGATGTAGAAGAAAAATCAATTTCCAAATTTGTTATTAATTTTAGCTGAAACATGTGGGAAATTTCTGTAATGGTTTAGATAAATGATATATGTGTGGAATTTATGCTCATGAAAATCAAAAATTTATGGAAAATAATGAATCAATTACAAAAATTTATTCAAATGAAAGATAGTTGGGCATTATGAGACTCAATGTTTTAATCCATGGGTATACAATGGAATTAGTCACCATTAAATATGTGAACTAGGAAATGATTATCCAACTACAATAAAAATAGTCTCATAGGGAGTATTCATTCTATATTTTACTAATACTTATTTCTTGTACATTTTAACCTTCTAATTGATTTTGAAAAATAAAAACACATTTTTGTATGATTATTATTAAAATCATTTTCACTGTTTTTCTGATGTAATTTCATATGGATCTAGATCAAAATCCATTATAAGAAAACATTGTGAAATTTGGAATGGGTTATCTTGCTTTATAATGCACTTATAATTTTTTTTAAATATTGTAAAATCATTTTACATATCCAAAATAAACCCTTCGTCATCTATAAGTACAAAGATAAATATGGGATCCTTATATAAATTTCGTTTATCATATGAGTATGATTTCATGAAATTATTTTATAAAATTGGTATTATGTAACACCCCAAAATTATAATATATTATTACCTTTAAATAATTCATGTTTTCATGATAGCTTCTTCTTAACATAACACCAAATATAAATGAAAATCACCATCTAATTAGTTAAAAAACATATATTTAAATACAACAAAAAACCGTTATAAAAAATTTACATGAACGAATAACGGAAACCAATTTGTAAAATCTACGCATAATGAAGAGAAATTATACTTTTAATTTGAATGAATCTCAATTTGTTTTCATAAAATGACTAAAAAGTCATTTAATATTTATAAATATATTTTCCAAATAAAATCATGTTTATGAAATTCACATTCAAATTTCAAGAATCATATGATTAAGGTTTATATTTTATATATTAATTATTGGTTAACACAAATTTATTTTGTAAATGATATGAAATAAAAATAATATCATTTATTTTTTTGAAATTCCCATTTTTAATAAAAAACTATTTTTCATATTTTTTGATTTTATTAAAAAAGATAATTTAATTTTTTTAATTTTAAATCAAAAAAATAAAATTCAATATTTATTTCATATATAAAAATAAAATTTCTATTAATTTTTTATAATTTTATAAAAATGAAAATTTTTAGTTGAATATTTTGTTATTTATGATATTTATGTTCAAAATGATATTATCATTTTGTAATAATAACCTAGAAGAGATAAAAACAACTATTGTTGACATATTATTTTAATGAATAATATTATCTAATTTTAAATATTATTTTTAGATATAAAACTTATACCAAATAATCTTATAAAAATTTAAAATGTTACTTTAATATAGAATCTATGTTGAGTACTTTTCTGAAATGATATTATTTTCACGATATATTTTGATTAGTATATCCTTTAAATCCTACATCAAATTCATTGAATAAATAATAAATTTATTACATAAAACCACTAGCGATTATAATTTGATTATATATATAAATTTAATTATTAAAATGTTCTTTTTTAATATTCATTACGCGGTTAAGTGTGTTTATTTTAAAATTGAATTTGTACACATTTAGAAATAATATATTATATTATTTTTTTGAACGTTGAAATTATTTGCTTCATGTTAGGTAAAAAATTCCAATCATTTTATTTTTGATAAAAATTAATTTCAAAAGACATAAATTAATTATAATGTAAAATGTAAAATTGACTAAATTTATGTAATCAAATATAAAATACCTAAAAGATTTAAAAACCCATTAAATGGTTGATTATTCTTTTTAATTAAGAATACATGTCTCCCCTGAACCTTTTTTTTATTTTTTATCCATTGACCATTGAGTAGTGTCATCTAATCTATTAAAAATGTAAATGTATTTCAAAAACTACAATTTAATTCACTTATAAAATCATTATGTCTTCACCACATGAATGTGAATCTACCAACCTAATTATTCCTCAAAACTATACCATTTTAATATAACTATAACCCTCTTCTAATAAAATAATCCCGAGAACACTCATATTTAGTCTATTCCCTTAAAAATCAATGAGAATTCAATGAAAAAATCATGCCCCTAACCAGAGTACTATGAACAACATATTTTTTCATTTTATCTTTATTCTAGAGAATTTATTCTATTCACACAAATATAATTATATTAGTTTCATTTATATAATTTAATTTTATCTTACAATGGTTATTATAACAACACTACACTTTCTTATATATTAATACAGGATTTATTACATAAAATTACACATAAACAACCCATAAGATCGAGAAGTCTAATTCATTTGGGAGTTAGGTACACTAAAAAACAACTTAAAAATGGTTATACATTATCGTTATATATAACATTCTTATCATGATCATAAAATTCCCTCAAACATAATACAACATGGGAAGACATGGGACATAAATAAGAAAGGGGTGAGCGATATATCCCATTAAGACATTGAAAATAGAAAAACATGAGGATAATAATACATTTCATACAATAGTCTTATAAAAATGGAGTAAGAATCATGAAAACTAAAAATGATATTTGATTTAGCAAGATAATCATATATGCTACATGGAAATGTCACAATAACATAAAACAATGCCTCAAAAAATTAGGTCAAGGAAAACTACTAAAACATAATGATAGAAAAAGTATGATAATGTAATTAGGTTCACTCCCTATCCTAAAATGACATCTCATGAGACTAAACATTACTCAATGTAGTGGAGTACTATATAATTTTGGGCACACCTATATCATTCATTTCATTTTCATGCATAATTATGCCATATAGATTCTAAAACATGGATTCATTAATCATCATAATTAATTTGATGGTCCAATATTTTTGAAATATATAAAGATATATATATATATATATAATTTTCAAGTTAATTTGGTACTGGTTTATAATGTTTAACTCTCGTGATAGGAAATGGGTATGTTATTCAATAAACAATTGTTTCGGCTTGAAAAATCGTGGGGAAATTTTTGCAACATATTGATGTCACATAAAAATTCATAACTAGGATTGATGACCACAAAATGGGTCTATCATAATTTTAACATAAAATTGGATGTTATAGTGACATGGAAATTCATATGCCAACATTAGGAATTTTCAATTGAAATAATAATATAATAACTAAACATGAATAAAGAAGAAAAAGTGGGGATCCCTTACTTGATGGTGTGACTCGAAATGATTTGGTGGTTCATCATGAGAGCCTTGGAGAACCATGGGAGGAATTTAGACAGTGGATATCAAAGTAAGGACGTTCTTCATGTATATTTATTGAATAAAATGGGAGATTTTTTGGGATTATATAGGACATGAGTGTGGATTTCATTAATATTTATCAATATTCGGTTTTGGACTCTATATAATTAAATAAAAAAACCACAAACCATCCAATATATTTGGCCCATGGTTTCAATAAAATGGGAATGGATTTTATTATTTTATATGGAAAATTAAAAAATATCTGAACATAATTCCATTTCTTATGTGAAATTTAGTCACACTCTAAATGAAATGATTTTAAAACCATAAAATATATTAATGGTTTTGGAGGACTCAAAAAAGATTTATAAATTTAATCAAATAAACATATAATCACATTAATTTAAAGGGATAACATAAATTTTGTTTTGGATCAATTTTATTGTATTTTTACAACATTTTTGAGTCATTAGATTTCATAATACATAAAGTATATTTATATGGTATTTAATTTTTACCCAAAAAATACACTTTTTAAGAAAATTAAGAAAAATAAAGTGCTATGTAATTTTTAAATTATATCCTCAAAAATAATATTTATTTTATCAATATTATTAGATAAATATGAGAATTTTCACTTTTAGAATAACCATATTCATTTATTGATAAATGCAGGTTATTTTTTTACTGTAACTGATTTTAGTCATTTTCAAAATTCCAATTCAAATTATAAAAATTATATAACAAGTAATTTATAATAAAATTTAATTGATAATAATATTTTATTGAAATAATAATTGTTTCAAAAATGTATTATTTAATCAAAAAAATCCTTTGTTGAATTTGTGTATTACCCAAAAAATATTATTTGTGTTTTATTGTATCAAAATAAAAAAAAATTATTAATTAACAATAATTGGAAGAAAATATATTATTATTCTAAAAATATGTACATGGTCATACTTTTAGTGTATTGATACATATTCCTTTAATACACGAGTGAATACCATAATGTTAAGAGGTACAACAGTGAGACCTTCATGGGGAGGTTTGGCGTACATGGTTTGGGCCATGATCTCGATTAGCATGAAATTCTCCTGTAAATGCTATGAGAAATTCATATGTATTTGGAAATCATACTTGAATTAGTTAAGGGTATTGATATGATATTCTATCTCTAATAGAATATCTGATAAGTGGGATTCATAGGGTATGATTTTACTAGTTTAGGACATCACTTCTTCTGTCTGTCTCAATTGTATTAGCTAAAACATTTTATTTCTAATAATCATGTGATCACTTTTCAAATGTTATATTATCAATTATAATGATGCTTAAACGTAATTTTAATTTTATTGGATGTAATAATACAGAATAATTTACTTTGTTTTTTATAACCATATTACTTTATAAGAAATGTAATTAAAATACAAGGGGAAAGTTTTTCATAACTGATTGGGTCATTACAATATTCCCCATTAAAAAAAATTCCCTCAAAATTTTCATTTACCACACTAAATAATAAAATAGTAACATTGTTTCATCATGTCCTCATATCCACACATTACTTCTTCAAAATATAGTTCATCCACAATACATTGGCTAGGTGTGTTGTTTTATTTCATTGACCTTTTTCTCTACGATCTACGATTATCACTTTATTATCATCATATGAGATATCATTCTCTAATTAGACCACAAATAGATTTTGTACATCTGTGGGTTCTGGTGTGTACATCCTCAAGAGAGACATGTGGAATACATCATGTACATGAGTTATGTTTTTAGGGAGTATAATTTAGTAAGCCACTACTCTGATGCGATCAAAGATCTTAAAGGGTACATGTATCAGGGACTAAGCTCTCCTATCATACCAGATATCATGTCATTATTCCATGGATATTTACAAAGGAATATAATTTATCCAACATTAAACTATAGGTCTCTTTATTGGTAGTCTGTAAAGTCCTTTTTTCAAATCTAAGTAGCCATTATCTGAGGTTGAATTATCTTAACCATTTTCGACCATTATTAGACCATTTCAAGACCTAGAGTTTTCATTCCACAACTACGTACCAAAAATTATTTTTCCTACACCTATTCCCATAATGGGATTCATTGAGATCCATTTAGATTCTTGATATGTAACTATTATAGTATAAGAACTCGACCAGAGGGAGATGTTGGTCACGTCCTCCTTTGAAATCAATCGAGAATTCTCTCAATATGTACTCAAGTGTTTCGATAGTTTAATAATATTTGTCATCATTTTGAGTTTGATAATCCATGAATAATTTCATGTCAATGTTTAGATAATTATGGATATATTTCTAGATATTGGAGGTGAATCTCATGTCTTGATTGAATATCATCAACATCGGAACTCCAGGAATCCTAACCTATAATATAATGTATATCTATGAAATTTGATATTGTGGGAAGACCTCCAGAATCATAATTAATTATTCATCCTTTGTAAGACAATCTACCACCATCCAGATTGCGTTTTTTTATCAAGATTTCTTCAAATTTCTAGTCACAAGGCCCATGGTGTTGTTTTCCCATTTAAATGATTTTATGGGTAATAGTTGTAAGAACTCGGATCATCGTTTCAGGTATGTCTTCATTTTTCCTTGAGTTTTTGAAAAAAAAATGGGTTTCTGGAAATTTTTGAAGTACACTCAGTGTAATTTCTGAGTACATGCCCTGTACTCCCTTTCCACGCCAAGCCGTGTGTTGGCCGTGTCCGGGCCATACACACGGCGTGTAGAGGCAATGTGGTGGCCGCTTAATGCGGAGTATGGAAAAATAGAGTACATGTCGTGTACCCCAGAAGTACACGCCATGTTTTTTATTTTTTTCATTAAACACACCAGGGTCGCGCCTGACGGACAGAACACCTTTCGTCCAGGTTTCGTTCATCCGAGAGAATTCATACGGCCGCGGATCATCTCTGAGCTCCTGTACCTCTGTCTGATCCCCGCTTCAGCCACCGTCGATTGCTATGGGACCGCAGCGGTATGCTCTCTCTTCTCCTAGAGCCCTGTTATCCAATTTCTCTTCTTTCTCAAGATATCATTGGTTGAGCGTTTTGACGTTTTTCTCAGATCCTCGATGTTCTAAGGAGAATCAGTCATCGTGGTTCATGTATATCATTCTCCTAGCATCGAGGTAGGTGGTTTGTGCCTTTCTGTTGGAATTATGTGAATATTTTGTGCAATTTACACCAATACCCTTGAACTGGGTATTGCATGTTTTCTTTTTTTCCGTTGGTGTTTCCCTGTATTGCTTGATTGCTTGAGTAAAGGTAATTGCCTGTGAATAGGGTAGTTTTTACTGCACTCTGGATGTTTTTCCATGATTGTTTTCTTGTTTGGCGTTTTTTTAGTTTCCATGCCTATTCGTAGGATATTGGAACTGATGTACTTTATTTTTGTTGTGCCTTTGAATGATAGACAAGTAGTTCTTGAGGTTTACTTGGGCCGATTCACACGATATGCATGTTTATTTTACATAGGGCTATGAGAACCTAGAGTAGTAGACCATAGGGAGAATGGAGGTAAGGGCTTCTCCAGAGTGTCTTTAACTTAAGATGTGATACCAAATGGGGAATTGACGTTGAGTACTTCCTCAGAGATTATGTAGTTCCTCTATACAGGCCACATGGGAATAGACGTTGAGTGCTTCCCCAGAGAGCCTTTAGTATGATACGAGAATATAGGGGGAATTGACGTTGAGTGCTTCCTCAGTGAGTATATTATTTAGCTAAACCAGACGGGTGAGACTGTGTGTGCCTCCCATAGGGTTTCTAGTACTTGTAGGTTGAACCATAGGGGTTAGGCTATGAGAACTACCCAGAGGTTACCTGTTTTGTTATACTTGATTGAGTGGTTGTTTCTTATTTGTAGATTATATGCTGGAAACTGTGGATTGTTACTGCTGTGTTTTATCATGTTTATTGCTTACTGTTTACTACTTACTGTACTTTACCTTCCATATATTCATTAACTGTTAGTCATAGATCTTTCGGTGGTTGCCTACTGGGACCTTGTCTCACACCCTATTTGGGGCATGGTTTTGGGACCAACAATATTACATTATTGCAGGTATAGATAAGGGCAAGAGCCCTTCTACTTCAGGTACTTGACTTGTTGTGGAGCTAGAGAGCATGGGACCAAGCCGTGGCTTGCAATGCTGAGGAGTTGCTCATCTATTTTTCTATTGTACTTTGGTTTAGTACTGTATTCAGCATTGTGACCTGTTTGGATGTTTTCCTAGACATATATGTATCATGCATCATTACATACATTCTGCTACAGTTGTTTATTTATCAGTCTTCCGCTATTTACCTTGTATGGATGTCTACTATTTCCGCTATTATTGTTATTTATTTTATCTTCCAATGTTTACTCTACCAATTAGGGCATAGTTTCACCACTATCACACTCAAGGCCCTCGCTGCTAGTCAGCAGCCTCTGGCGTTCAGGGAAATGTGCTTGAGGCCATGTGACCAACTGGGAACGGGGCACCTCTGGGAAGATTCTAGAACCGGGACGTTACAAAGTGGTATCAGAGGGTTTTATTTTCTCTTGAATACTGTTTGAAACCTTTATCCAGGGATAGGACAGATTCAGTACTTGGTATTAAGCTATGCTCGGGAGTAGCTAACCCGCGTACAAGAAAAAGGAAATCTAACTCACTTATTACAGTTTTCTGGTTTTTCTATGTTACAGTTGGTCTGATTTCACCTAGAGTGATTCACATGCTTTGTGTTGATACTGTTGTTACTTTTCTGGTTCTATTCCCATCGCAACCCGATGAGATGAGGGTATGCCATCTCATGCATCACATAGGCACTTGGTAGAAATCACATGCCATGCATTCTTGCCATGCCATCTAGGGTGTATTAGCAATTTCATGCTGTTGTGATAGAATTTGTGTAGATTATTCATGCTATTGTGATATATTCTTGGTATAATCTCTACTGTGGATATAGGACTATTGTTTTGTACCTTGCTTAAATGAACGCAAAATTTGGGTTCCTAATGTGTTATGGGCCCTTTTGAATCAGAAATTCGTGAATCATCGACCTGTTTTCCTTATATATGACTGTTTTGGATTCCAAGGTTTGATTCGTGGGGAGTATGGTCCCTCACAGGTCGGAATTTGGCACCTTAAAGCTCTTTTTCGGTGTTTTCTAGGTTTCGGTGTAGTTTCAGAGCTACTGCCCAGAAAAAACCAGAATACAAGGCGTGTACTTTATATACACATGCTGTGTAGTTTTCAATTGTGTCACTGAATGTGTGAGCAGAAACCCGGGTTGTGAAAAAATCTCCAGGAACACGCCGTGTATGGTAGGTAAACGTTGTGTAGTAGTAAGGTGTGTACCCAGCCGTGTCCCTAACAACACGGATCGGTGAAGCTCGTGTCATACACGCCGTGTTGTGTATGAACACGCCATGTATCCTTATTCTCAGTACCCGGCCATGTCACAAACAACACGAGTCGATGTTCTCTCCTCCAATACACGTCGTGTTCGTTCGGAACACGCCATGTACATGGCCTTTTCACCAAAAACACGAGTCGGGATAAATCCTCATGTATAGGCCGTGTTTGTTCGGAACACGTCGTGTAGTCTCGGCCATATAGACAGCCGTGTAACTAACAACACGGGTCGTGAAACCTTGTCTACTACATGTCGTGTCCACTATGAACACTCTGTGTAGTATCTTTTTAAGAGGACCATGTGATATAGTTGTGCAAGGAGACACGTGCAGGGGAAAAGAGTTAAGTACATGCTGTGTAGAGTTTATACACGCCCTGTAGTCTCATTTTGTAAAACCTGAGTGTTTCCTTATCATGTTTTCATTTTTTAATCCTTTGTTCTCTGTATTTGTTTTCCTGATCTAAGGTATTATTTTGATCTTTCATAGCTATGCCTCCAAGACGTCCTCCGGTTGTGCGTCAGTTGTCAGGCAGTGATCAGACGCCAGATATTGTTGATTAGGGACTTCCTGCTGAACCACCGGTTTGGCCATCCTTGGAACTGGATGTCATACTAGTTGATGGCATTGATGCTATGTTCAGGGAAGGTTTTATGAGGATGATGTAGACCTTTTAGGGAGCACTTCCTCCTACCATGTCTATGGAAGACCTAACATGGGTTTTCCAGTAGCATCATCCTCCTACATTCTTGGCGGAAGGAGGACCTCATGCTGCAAAGTCATGGATGGAAGCCATGCTGACTATCTTTGAGCATCTGGAAACACCTCCAGAAAGGTGAGTCAAGATCGCTACCTATATGCTACAAGACTCCACCAAGAGGCAGTGGGACGTGATCTCACAGGAGGGCCATCACCAGGTTATGGCTTGGGAGGAGTTCCGTCATGTGTTTTACGACTACTTGTACCCGGAGACCCCGAGGGCCGATCGAGCCCGGGAGTTCATGAGCCTGGAGTAAGGTACTTTTTCTATTAAGGAGTATTCCTCTCATTTCACCGAGTTGTAGCATTTCACACCCCACCGGGATGGATGTGGGTTGTTCTTGGAAAGGAAGTTTGAGGTTGGTCTCATGCGGGAGATCCGCTCGCAGGTGAATATCTTCCAGTTGACTTCCATCACTTCCATCGTCAACTAGGCGCTGATTTCGGAGTGCAATCTGAGTGACTCCGAAGCTGCGAGCCAGGAAAGTTATGCTTCCAGAGCTAGTGTCCCTCCAGTTGATAGTTAGAAGTACCGTAGGGAGTCTACGCATGGTGATCCGAGGAGGCGATATTCATCTTCAGGTAGCCATGTAGTATGCTACTAGTGTGTAGGGGCAGGGCACACAAGGCCATAGCGCCATAGAGACCCAGTGGAGTGCCGATCTTACGGTAATATGGGTCACCTTCAGCGTTTCTGCCAGGTTTTCTGACCAGTAGCTGGCGACAGGGGTTCTTCCAGGACTCCTCGTTCAAGAGCAGCACCACCAGTTTCTCACCAGTCGGGGAACTGGAGTTCTTCCAGCCATTCGGGCCGATGTGGAGGTCGAGGTCATGGCAGTCGGTCACTAGTCCTTCAGCATCAACAGGGAGGATCAGCTCAGAGTGGTCAGGCAGGGTCACAGGTCTGTGGGGCATGCCAGACTTTTGCGGTGGAGAAGACCTATCCGGAGTAGTATTCCGGACCTTCTACCGTTCGACGTACGATTTTAGTACCATCAGTTTTATCTTCCACTCTTTTCGATACGGGTGCTATGAATATCATTATCTCTGTTTCTGTTGTGGGGAGCCTTGAGCTCTCCATCTTTTCTTCTTCCGACTTGTGGACACTAGACACACCTTTGGGGGAGATGACATCTAGTGCACGTCAGTGTAGAGAGTTCCCCTTGAGGTTGCAGTGTATCGTTTCTTATGGGATCTCTATGTCCTAGAGATGACAGACTATGATGTCATTCTCGGGATGGACTGTTTGGTTCCCTTCCAGGAAATCATCGACTGTTATCACTGTAGGGTGAGTTTCATTTCACCATACGGTGAATATTTTTTTTATATAGGCAAATGGGATGTCCAGGCGAGTTGAGCAGGACTCGAGCATCATGGGATATGAAGGGTTACGACCTAGATTTATATTATTTATCTATATGATCAAGGGACATCACAATTGGATTTTCCTCTTGTTGTGGATCGTTTCAAAGGCGTCTTTCCAGAGGAATTTTCAGGTTTTCATCCAGAACGTGTGGTAGACTTCTCGATTAAGCTCATGCCAAGAGTGGCACCGGTGTCCATTCCTCCTTATAGGATGGATACACCTGGGTTGCAGGATCTCAAGAAGAAGTTGGAGGAGTTGCAGGAAAAGGGTTTCATCCAACCCAGTACTTCTCCTTGGGTTTCTCTTGTCCTATTTGCGAAGAAGGCAGATTGTACCCTTAGGCTCTATGTGGATTATCGAAAGTTGAACCAGTTGACAGTGAAGAACCGATATCCCTTGCCAAGGATTGATGATATCCTCTATCATCTTCAAGGAGAACGAGTATTCTAGAAGTTCGATTTGAGGTCTGGTTATCATCAGTTGTGCGTTAGACCATCAGATATACCTCTAACAGCCTTTAGAAGCTAGTATGGTCTCTACGAGTATACAGTTATGCCATTCGGTCTCACGAATATGCCAACAGTATTCATGGAACTGATGAACTTAGTGTTCCATCCTTACATGGATTCCTTCGTCATGGTATTCGTGGACGATATGTTGGTGTACTCTCACACTCAACACGACCATGCTAACCACCTTGAGATCATTCTGAGTACACTGAGAGACCATTGGATTTAGGATAAACTATTGAAGTGCCACTTTTGGATGGATCTGATTCACTTCTTGGGTCATGTCATCTCAGTGGCAGGAGAATCCGTGGACCCAAAGAATGTGAGAGCTGTGGTTTCCTCGGAGCACCCGAAGAACGTCTTTGAGGTAGAGAGTTTCATAGGGCTGAATGGATACTAAAGACGCTTAATTTAGGACTTTTAACGCCTTATAGCACCTTTGACAGGTCTGACCAAGAAGGGTGAAAAGTTTTTATGGTCATATTCTTATGATTCAGACTTTCAAAAGCTAAAAGGAATGCTGACATCAGCACTGCTACTAGTCTTTCTAGAGCTAGGAAAGAGCTATAAGGTTAATTGCAATACATTAGGTATCAGGCTGGGCACTGTTCTTATGCAAGGATATGGAGTCGTTGAGTACAGGTCTCGACAGTTGATGCCACATGAGAAGAGCTACCCGACGTAGGATCTGGAGTTGGTAGATGTTGTTCATGCCTTAGGTTTTCGGATACATTACCTTATGGGGGAGCACTTTGTGGTTTTAACTGACCACAAGAGTCTCAAGTAAATATTCACTTAGCATGATTTGAATCTGAGATAGCACAGGTGGGTTGAGTATCTTCAGTCTATTGATTTCGAGCTTGCCTATATGCCGGGAAACGGCAAAACAGTGGTAGATGTGTTGAGCATGAGAACTCAGATTCATGTAGTTCAGGAAACCAGTAGTGAGTGGATGCTTATGGATTTGTTCTCTGAGATGCATCTGGAGGTGCAAGACAGACAGGGACAGACATACCTTTCTTCTGTAGCTGTTACCTCTACACTTCTTGATCGGGTGTAGATGAGGACAGCTATAAGATTCAGAAGGCTTAGTCCTATGGGAGAGTGTGTCTAGAGAGGACCCTCTTCCTAGATTGACAGTGGACGAGGATGAGATCTTGTGTTTCCAAGGATGTGTTTGGCTTCCAGAAGACATATGTGAGGAGCTGATGTGGTATTTTCATTCCTCATCTTGGGAAGTACATCTTGGTGTCACCAAGATGTATCTGGATCTTCATCGACAGTACTGGTGGCCAGTTATGAAGAGGGATTTTGCTGGTTTCATCTTGATGTGTTCTACTTGTCAGCAGGTGAAGGCAGAGCATCATCGACCAACAAGACTTTTGCAGCAGTTACCCATTCCAGAGTGGAAGTGGAACGATGTCACGATGGACTTCGTGACCGGATTGTTGTGGTCTCCTTGAGGGAACGATGTTGTTTGGGTTGTCGTCGACAGGCTTACGAAGGTTGCTCACTTATTACCGATTAAAGAGACCTTCAGTGTTGATGATCTGGGAAGACTGTACATCTGAGAGATTGTACGTCTGCATGGGGTTCCACACTCCATTATTTCAGACAGGGATGCGCGCTTTACTTCTCGGTTCTGGCAATCACTTCAGAAGGCCTTGGGCACATAGGTACTTTTGATTATAGCATACCATCCCCATACTGATGGCCAGTCCGAGCATACGATCCAGGTGCTTGAGGATATGCTCTGAGAATTCGTTATATACTTTGGTGGTAATTGGGAGAATAATATCCCTTTGGTGGAGTTCGCCTACAAAAACATTTTTCAGGGGTCTATTCAGATGGCACCTTATGAGGCTTTGTACGGTAGACCATTCTGATCACCCTTATGATGGATGGAGACAGGAGAGGCAGCTTTGATGGGACCTCGTCTTGTTCAAGAGACCTCAGAGCAGATAGAGTTGATTTGGAAGAGGATGGATACAGTACAGGCTCGACAGAAGTCTTATGATAATCAGTGGAGACGGCCTCTAGAGTTCGAGGTCGAGGATCAGGTTTTTCTGCGTGATGCACCGAGATTGGGACACAAGAGGATTCGGGGACAGGGTAATCTCTCACCGCGGTATGTCGGTCCGTTTGAGGTATTGGAGAGATTTGTGCCGATTTCCTATCGGTAGCAATTACCTCAGATGTACCAGGCCATGCATGACATCTTCCACATCTCTCAGCTCTGACGTTACTTTTCAGACCCGTCTCATGTCTTTCAGCCCGAGGAGGTTGATCTCGAAGAAGATTCATCATTTGAGGAGAATCCTATTCGGATTTTAGATCACAGTATGAAGGTTCTCTGTGGGCGTTTTGTTCCTCTAGTACCAGTGCTATGGAAGTATGGGCAAGTACAAGGCGAGACCTGGGAAAGAGAGGCCGATGTACGATCGCAGTGGCCAGAGCTATTCGGGGTTTCTTCTTCTCCACCTCGTGAGGGAAATTCGGGGACGAATTTCTTTAAGGGAGGAAGTTCGTAAGAACCGGGATCTTCGTTTCGGGTATGTCTTCCTTTTTCCTGGAGTTTTTGAGAAAAAAAGGGGTTTCTGTAAATTTTTTATGTAAACGTCGTGTACTTTCTGAGTACACGCCATGTACTCCCTTGATGTTCCAGGCCATGTACTGGCTGTGTCCAGGCCACACACACGGTGTGTAGAGGCAATGTGGCGGCCGCTTAAAGTGGTGTATGAAAAAATAGAGTACACATCGTGTACCCCAGAAGTACACGCCGTGTATTTTATTTTTTTACATTAAATGCACCGGGGTCGCGCCTGACGGATAGAACACCTTTTGTCCAGGTTTTGTTCATCCGAGAGAAGCCGTACGGCCGCGGATATTCTCTGAGCTCTCGTGCCTCTGTCTGATCCCTGTTTCATCCGTCATCGATTGTGTTGGGACCGCAGCGGTAAGCCCTCTCATCTCCTAGATCCTTGTTACCCAATTTCTCTTCTTTCTCAATATATCATTGGTTGAGATTTTTGACATTTTTCTCAGATCCTCAACGTTCTTAGGAGAATCAATCATCGTGGTTCACGTGTATAGTTATCCTAGCATCGAGGTAGGTGGTTTGCGCCTTTCTGTAGGATGTCTGTGAATATTTTGTGAAATTTCCACCAATACCATTCAACAGGGTATTGTGAGTTTCCTATTTTTCACTTGGTTTTTGACTGCTTTTCTTGATTGCTTGAGTAGAGGTAATTGCTTGTGAATAGAGAAGTTTTTACTACACTCTGGATGTTTTTCCATGCTAGTTTGCTTGTTTGGAATTTTTCCAATTGTTGTGCCTAGTCATAAGATAGTGGAACTGATGTCCTGTATTGTTTTTTTTTCCTTAGAATGATAAACAAGTAGTTCTTGAGGTTTACTTGGTCCGATTCGCGTGCTGTGCATGTTTACTTTAAACAGGGATGTGAGAACTTAGTGTAGTGGACCATAGGGAGAATGAACGTAAGGGCTTCTCCATAGTGTCTTTAATTTATGATGCGAGACCAAAGGGGGAATTGACATTGAGTGCTTCCTCAGAGAGTCTACAGTTCCTCGACGCAGGCTACAGGGGGAATAGACGTTGAGTGCTTCCCCAGAGAGCCTTTAGTATAATACGAGACTATAAGGGGAATTGACGGTGAGTGCTTCCTCAGAGAGTCTATTATTTAGCTAAACCAGAGGGGTGAGACTGTGTGTGCCTCCCAGAGGGTTTCTAGTACTTGTAGGTTGAACCTTATGGGTTAGGCTATGAGAACTACCCAGAGGTTACCTTTTTTCGTTCTACTTTCTTGAGTGGTTGTTTCTTGTTTGTAGATTATATTCTGGAAGCTGTGGATTGTTAATGCAATGTTTTATCCTATTTACTGGTTATTGTTTACTGCTTAATGTACTTTACCTACCATATATTCAATGACTATTAGGCACATATATTTGGAGGTTTTCCTACTGGGACCTTGTCTCACACCCTGTTTGGTCCATGCTTTTGGGCCCAAACAGATTATATTGTTGCAGTTATAGATAAGGGAAAGTGCCCTTCTACTTCAGGTACATGACTTGCTGTGGAGCAGGAGAGCATGGGACTAATTAGTGGATTATGATGCTGAGGAGTTGCTCATCTGTTTTTCTTTTGTACTTTGGTTTAGTACTATATACAGAATTGTGACATGTTTGGCTATTTTCCTAGACATATATATATCATGCATCATTACATACATTCTTCTCTAGTTTTTTATTTATCAGTATTCCACTGTTTACCTAGTATAAATGTCTACTGTTTCCGCTATTGTTGTTATATGTTTTCTCTTCCACTGTGTACTCTTCCAATGAGGGCATAGTTTCCCTACTATCACACCCAAGGCCCTCGCTGCTATTCGTCAGCCTCTGGAATTCGGGGAAATGCGCTTGAGCCCATGTGACCAACTGGGAACGGGGCACCTCTGGGTGGCTTCCGGAATCGGGACATTTCAATTGTTTCATCATACCATTATTTTTTTCTTTTCTCCTTCAAATGATGTCATACATGGAATCATAATGTATATTTTGTGATATCATCCATCATATTTTTACCACCAATAGTCTTCCCAAAGATCATTATACATAATTTAGATTTCTCGATGGAGAACAATGGTTGAGTGATGTTCATCGTCCAAAAGCTCTTTCACTAACTCATGATTTTTTTGTGTACATATTCATATCCAAATATCACAACTCTATATTCCATAACATTTAATTATTAATATATTACTTTTATTGTAATTTCTAATTTCTTATAAATTACCCATAATGTCTTTGAGAATACATTAACCTCTCCATAACAGAAGATTGGGAAATCCTTTGTGAAAGAATTGATGAGGTTCATCCTATAGTACTCAATTGTCCATCATTTCCAGAATTATTAAATATCAGTTCCCACTCAATTCTCATCAATGAATGAATTGATAAATCCTTTATACATAGAGAATCTAATTATTTATTAATTTTTCAATGATCATAGTTGATTGAGAAATCATATTACTTGATCATCTCTAACCATTTTCGTTGGAACTTATTCTATTCTATCACTATGAAGATATACATGAGGTTTTTGTGATCAAAATATTTCTCACACTTCTTCCCAAAGATATAATTATTCCAGATTTTGAAAGTGAGGATTACTTCCCTGAACTCCATATCATGTGTTGGGTAGTTCAGTTCATCATCTTTCAACTAACATGAAGCATTGGCTACGACTTTTTCATTTTTAATTGACACACAACCAAATTCATTCATTGAATCATCATTGAACATAATGAATAGTTATACACTTGTGGGTAGTGTCAAAAATATGTGAATTTATATTCCTTCATTTTACCTTATTGATGATCTCTTCACATTCAACATTCCAAGAAAATATTACAACCTTATGAGTAAGCTTGGTTAGAGGGTTTGACAATCATGAGAAATTTATCTCATATTGATGATAATACCAATTGAATCAAATTAATCAATGGAAATATGCCTCATATGTTTCCATTGTCCATCCATCATCACCATATTTCTTTTAGTAGTCCACATATTTCCCATTTAATGAATTGATGTTCACCATGAATGATACTTCCTTCAACAAAAACTCATATCTAATGTACTATTAAAAAATAATCACCTTTAAAAAGGTCTTTAGTAGAGTGCTCAGATTATCCTCAAGATACTTTTTGTTTTTTTAATAATTATATAATATCATCTATAAAAAAACTAACACAAATTTGTGGAGGTAATCTAAAAATAAACAATTCATCATTTCCATGAAGATAAATAGATAATTGGTTTGTTTTAATGATATTACTATGAACTCATAGTGTGCATACCATGAATGAAAATTTGACGTCGTGATTTTCTCCTTATTAACCCTATTATTATTATATATGAATCACATATTCTCCTGGGTGAATTATTTTTATCCGTGTAACTGATCTAAATATTCATCAATCTATGTAAGAGGATACTTGTTCTATATTGTGATCTTGTAGATCTCATGATAATTAATTAAAATTTCCATTGATCAATCCCTATTCATGAAGAATGTGACTATGGAACCCCATGTTGAACACTTGGTAATATGATCCCTTTATCTAGATTCTCGTGTCTTTGTTTCTTTAGCACCACAAGTCCCACAAAAACTACTATATATAGAATCATGGATAGTGGTAATGCCCTTGGAATAAGGTTGATGGAAAATTCAATCTCATAGTTAGGAGTAAGAAAATATTATTCCCCAGGAAAAACATCATTCTATTCCATCACAATGGTAATTTATTGAAGTATGATTCTTTCCTTGGAATCTACCTTTTGAGATAAATATGCTTTCCTGTAGGGAAATAATAGTCACTCTAGATATGATTGTGCTAAAAATATTTATCATTATTAATAAACGTGTACAAAAATTAGAGGTGACCCACAATATAGAGATCGATTTCTTACACTCGAAAATTTATGATATATCTATATAGGAAATGTTGATCAATGCTAATAATTCAAACAATTTACACCAAAGTTAATATGATGTTTTTTTCCAATATATTCTGCCTAAATAGTTTTCTTGGGGAGGATTTATATACATTGCATTCAATAATTGACCCCATTGATGTTTTTTCTAACAGATCTAATTCCAGATTTATGGTGGTGATTGAATATTTGTAAAAAAATTTCAGCAAATGAAAAAATGTGTAGAACTAAAATAAAAAATTATATACATTATTTTTGAATGAATGATTGTCATTCCTTTCACCAATTCATTGTGGGGATCCACCATAGTATTTTTTATGGAAAAATATCTCCCTTGAAACCTTGAAGAATGTTTGTTGTCTCTGGAATCCCTTGGAGTAGTGAATTTGTTTGAAAACATACCTATTTCTATGTAATTTGAGAATTGAAAAATTTGTTGAGGGTAGACTAGAGAATAACAATATTCTAATGAATTATATTGTTTTTTTCATATTGAAAATATTTTTTTATGTTTCCTTCGTTTTTTGACCTAAATAATTTCCTCAATACCCTTAGGTAATTTCCACGGTGCTTCTTTCCACACAATGGACAAGGGGGATGTTGAAATTTCATGGCACCATTAGATTTCTCAATTGGACTGCAAGAATAAAACTCCACTTTTCACTTCATCTAGTCATGATAACATTGAAAATTTTCAATCTCAATTTCAATATTGAGGCCACATCAGAAAATTCCCTCATAACTATCGAGGTCATAGATTTCCATGGATTCTCCTAGACTAGTATTTTCCCAATACAGAAGAGTTCAATCTTAACATTGGGGATAACATCAAATTTCATATCCATATCATGCAATTATTGTGACATTTTCTTTGAACATCCTGATAGATTTTTCATATTTTTTCTTGAGAGTAAGGAAACTGCATTCAATTTTATGATGGAGTGTGTGAGGAAAATATTTATCGAAAAAAATTTTCTATAATTCCTTACCCTTATCAATTGGATATCTTATTTAGGGTTAATATTGTTGATCAATGTACACCATTAAAATGTTTATCCCTCCACATGATAGAAATCTAAAAGGAAAGTCTCTTATTTGGATCCAATAAGGATGGAGATGATCTTATAAATGGAGTTGATCCTTTTTTTTGTTTCTATGGGATCAGGTGATCTATTGAAATTTAGAGGCTCTTGTCACATAAACCTCCCAATCATAGATCATTCTCATTTTCGGGGATTTGGGTACTCCTCCAGATCTAGGTTTCTATTTATAACTTGGGTCATTTGATAGAGTATCTTCATAATGTTTTTGATTCATGATCACATTTTGTTGGGTTTCTCATTTTCGAAGTCATCAAATTTGAGGTAACATTCATTTTTAACATGATTCCTCCTATTTCCAAACATTTTCTAGAATAAAGGGAAAAATAAGGATGAGTATTTTTAAACTATTAAACACATAAATGGGAATTCAATGACATTATATGGATAACTTATAAATTACATGGGTTTCAATAAAATATTAATTTTTAAGCTTAAATCTAAGTCATAAATGATATATTATGGCTCAAATTTTTGTTCCAATAATAATGGTTGGTAATGAGATTTTGATTTAACCAAATCCTGTCTCTTGAGAATATCAAACCAAGTGCATATCAAGGTTTTTTTGTCTTGTACCAGGTTACATAGAGTCAGGGCCAACACACCTTGTCATATTTTTTACCCCTTGGAACATATATTCTAAAAATATTTCCACTCATAGTATTCAGATATGGTGTATTATTTTGGTAATCCACTTAGTCTATATATACAAACGTATTGGTATTTTTTAATTATACTTAGTCTTATAACTAAGGATTTCTATTGTTTTTACTAATCCTAATGGAAGAAATCACTAATCTTTTTCTTTTGATACCAAATATTACCATCACGTTCTTTATAACATATTAGTAAAAAACTTTTTACATAATAGTAAATATAATAAATCCCAGATGTTTGATATGCATAGTGTTATTATAAATTAGGTACATTAATTAACAATTTAAAATAGGGAATACATTATCATTATTGAAAACTTCTTAAACATTATCATAATATTCGGTTAAACTTAAAACTACATTGGATAACTTAGGGACATACATATGAAAGGGGTGAGATATAAATATTAATAAGCAATTAAAATTTCAATAACCTGAGGAGAATAATACATGCTATAAAATTAAAATATTGAAAATGAATAAAAATCATAAACAAGAAAAATGAGCCATCATATAGCATGCTAATCATTAAGACAACATGGGAATTTGGAAAAGACATAAAACACTGCATAAAAAACATTGGTCTAGGTTAATTTCAAATTTTTCATAATTTAATAAGTATCATAAATAAATTGGGTTGAATCAATGTTCCAACATGTAGTCTCATTATTATAGTCATTAATAAATTTATTGGAGTTATATGTAATTCTGGTCTCACCCTTCACTTTTATTTAATTTTCATACTTATGTGTCCCACATAGATCATAAAACATGGATTCATTAATAAATTATAAATTATTCAGTAAATATATTTGTGTAATATATAAATTTAAGGCCCAATTAAATTATTTATAGGCCTATATAGATAAACCCAATTGATAAGAAATGGGTACTGTATTCAATACACAATTTGTTTCCATGAAATTTGGTGGTGAAATTTCAAAAGCATAACAGCATCACATTAAAATTAGAAATGTTTGACGAGAGAGAAAGGGTTATCTATTCAATTGGACATAAAATGGGAAGTAATAGGGTTAAGGAAAGACATATACCATCATTTGGAATTTATAATGGAAGGCCTAAGATTATAATGTTGAATGAATATATAATAGAAGGGGAGGTTCCCTTGTATGAGTGTGTGAATACAAATGCTTGAGAGGTGCTTCATGATAGAATGGGGGCACCTTGGGAGAACAATAGTGAGGGGTGGAAATAATAAGGATATGATAAACATATCTTTAATTAAGTTAAATTGGAGAATGGATGGAATTATATAGGAAATGACTGGGGATTTAATTAATATTTCCCAAACATAGCTTTTGGACTCCATATAAAAAATAACCATATCATGATTACATACTATGATTTTTCCCATAGTTTCTTCCAAATTTGAGTGGGATTCATTATATTATAAGGAAAATGGCCAAAATGTAAAAAACATAACATCCTTGATTATGTGGAATTGAGTGAAACTCTTAAATAAATTATTTCAAAAATTTAATATATATTAACGGTTTTTAAAGACTCAAAATGGATGTATAATATTAAACAAATAGACCTAAAATCAAATTATTTTAATGGGAATTAACATATATGTTCAAGGATATACTTTATAGTATTTATTTAATCACTTTTGGTTATTTATGTTGTTATACTAAATAATTTATATTTATATAGTATTTAATTTTAATCCGAAAATATAAATGTCGTAGAAAATTATAAAAAATTCACCATTTGAAAATTTAGACATTTTTATCCCAAAATTATTAATCATTTCATACATATGATTTCCAAAATATTTTAATTTTCAATTTTGATAGAATAATTTTCCTTAAATGATAAATGATGGGATTTTATATAGTAATTATTTATTAATACTTATAAAAATTAAATTTTAAATCATAATAATTATATGATCATTTATATTTAATTATAATTATATAATAATAATTTATGAAAAAAATATTTATTTAAAAAATATATTAATTTATCAAAATAAATTTCTTAATATAATTTTAATATTACCCAAGAATATTTTCTTGTTTTATAGTATCAAAATAAAAATCATTTGTTAATTAAAAATAATTGGATTTAAATATATTAATTATTGTATAGATAATATTTTATATTCTCACATTTAGAGGGTCTTGATACATATCCCATTAATACACATAAAAATTACCTATGAGTAACGTGAGAGGTGGAAGCACTTTCATGGGGTGGTTCGGTGCATGTGGTTTGGGTCGTGATCTCAATGATGTTGAACTTCTCCTATGAATAGTTCTTAACATGCTTATGTTTTGGGATCTCAGCTTGGGCTTGGTTAATGTAATATCATAGAGATGTTATTTCAATCAAAAGATCTGTTAAATGGGCTACATATGGTATGATCATACTAGTTAAGGTCGTCACTTCCTTTTTCTCTGTCAGTTGGATTTGTTAAACCCCAATATTTATACTAATCATTTTTTTGTTGTTTAGTGGATATATTATCAATGGTAATTATGCTTACAAATCATTTAAAAATGATATGAAAAAATAAAACAAAAGAAGTTTCTGTTTTTTCTATGACTGTATTACCTAATAAGACATTTAATTAATATAGATGGGTAAATTTTATTTATAAAATATTTGGATATTACATTTATTATGATTTTTACTTGTTTACCCCATCTATTAATACAAAACTATTTTTTATGCATTTTCAGACTCCTGCAACTCATGCATAACACATTTCATTTTCCTTGTGTTCCTTAAAATGATGCATATAATGATAGTATTAAAATATAAATATGATATTCATTATATAATTATGGTAATGGTATGAAAAATATAAAAAAATATTAATTATATTAAAAACAAATCATCCTCATTAATTTAATTATTTAAAATATGCATTCTAAGAGGATAGTCATATATTAAAATAGTGTAATAATTTCATAACAACAAATTCATATTTTTATTACTTTTTATTCTGATATATAACACTATTAATAATCAAAAAAAACCATTATTATTATGGTATATTGATATTATAGCTCAACCACCTTGTAATCATTAATTAAAATAAGGTATGTTCATGTTTGGGTTGGTTTAACAACCTAATCAATGAATGATTTGAATATATGTTAATGATAAATGTAAGAACATATTGAGTTTTTAATTGATATAAATATTTATATAGTGCCTTTTTATTTGTTAGGGCTTGATTATATAAATATTTAAATCATTAGATAAAAAATGGCCATTTGTTCATTAGGAATCACTAAAACAAGATCGTCATCATCTTTATCATCATAGTCTGTAATAAAAATGGAAACGAAATGAAATTTTTATAATATAAAGTATATATTAAAATATATTAAATGTAATTATATGTACTATTAATTATTAAATTTTAATTAAAATTTAATACCAACACCATTATTAGGAAACTATCACAAACGATCGATACTATAGACACCTAATGTGGAAAATCGATCGAATTCAAATAGAGTATGACTAATTGTGAAGTGCTGGAATGAAAATGGATTTTTATTAAGGCCTTAAATTATGTTACAAATAAATATGTGTGTGTGTGTGTTTTTTTAAAAAAATATGTTAAATTACATCTGTTGGTTTCTATTCCAGAGGGAAGCATTTTTTTCAATTTCCCTCAATTAACACAAGTACAATATTTCTTCCCACAATTTCATTTATTTGTTTTTTATATATCTTATTTGTGACATCCTATCATGAATTATCTTTTAATCATGTTATTTAAAATAAATTTATTTCCGCCCATTTTAAAGGGTATTATTCAAAAGTATTTATTTCATAATGCTTTTCTTAGTCTCAATTACTATTATTTGAGACATTGTGCATTTTATGCACCATGTTTCTATTTAATGTTATTCTCCTAATTTATAATCATGTGAATGTTATTTTACTATTATTTCATTTTATTTACTAGAAATGTCTTCTTTACTTATTCATGTGGGATGTGATCTTATTTATTCTATCATATTAATTATTTTTTTAAACACAATTTTCATTCATTAATGTATGATATTTATTTTAACATATTTCAAATATGTTGGGATAATTATATTAAATGATTTTATTTTGTTTTATTATATAATTTATTTATATAGATATAAATACCTATAACAAAATCCGTTTGATGAATATTTCAAACCTCATGGGATATATTCTATTTAATCCATCTACATTTATTATCTTGATGGTTTACAATCACGTTATTACATTATTTTTGTAGTTATATACTCATTTACCTATATGATATGAACATATCATTTTGAATAAATGTGATTGGACTATTTTCACCTAGAAATTATGATATTCTTCTAACTTGGGGAAAGTATTATCATTCTAATTCAAGTTCATATTGGAAAGACGACTATGTGTTTTTTACCTATCTATATTATTTCTCTATATGGAAAATATTTAGGTTATACCTTTTATTAACATGTGGAGAATTAATATATTTACAAATATTATTTTTTAAATATTTTTCCTTATTGGTATGGTTTATTATTTATTGGTTATTCATTTTA
Organism: Viscum album; assembly: GCA_963277665.1. NCBI lineage: Eukaryota > Viridiplantae > Streptophyta > Magnoliopsida > Santalales > Viscaceae > Viscum > Viscum album. Next base: position 52,918,124 of record OY728166.1, read on the forward strand.
TTATATGGTGAATACATTAGACATAAAAAAGTGATGGGTTAAGAATGACATTATATTTCACCTAGATGCATATAATGGTCTCATGAAAAACATTGGTCGGGTATTGGTGTTTCCTCATCTCATTAAAAGATAATTTATTGGAAAAAACACTAATAGTAGGAGTTTTCACTATGGTTTTGAAAATAAGTAAGGTATCTTGGCATAAGTCCTTAGGGGCATGTTTTTTATTCCCAACATTATATATTCATTTAGAATAAAATTGGTATTTTTGATATTCATGTTTTAATATTAATATAATGGATATAGATTGATGTAATACTCTATGTGGATTATTTATTTATGTTTTTTAGCTATTACATTCAGTGTTTTTATGTCATGTTTATGGAATGTTGTTTTCTATTGTATGCTTACATTGCTGATCATTTGATCTCACTCTGTCTTTTGTGATACATGTCCCTGTTTTATGGTGAAAATTAGTACATGTGACTTGTTTATAAGGATATCATGTGTGATAAATCTTCTGGAAGATATTAAATTGTTTTCTTGAATTATTTATTTTCAAACATAATGGGAGAATTTACCATTTGATAAAAAGAACATTGGATTTATTAGAAAATGTGGTGTACTAATTCACTGATGTTATAAATCAAAAAAATATATTTAAAATGTTAGAGATGATATAATTTATTTTATTTTTTATTTATTATCGGATATATCCATGATTTTAATACTACTGTCAAGAAAGTAATGTAAATAATGTTTTTACTAGAATCATATTATGGTGTTCGGGTCTGAGCTTCAACATATATTTACATTGAATGTCAGAAAATATTCATTACATATCTCTAATGTGATACTAGTTTTTTATATTCTATAATGGATATTAGATCATGATGTTATATTAGTTATTTTGGAGAAATTATTCCCTTCGAGTTACTGGCATGGACCATATTGTTTGGAATGTGACAGAGGAACCCATATGGGGTGTTTAAAAAATAATATTCAATAGGGGAATCCATTGTGTTACCCATACATATTATGACCCTATATAGGATTGTGTAGAGTGATTGCATGGTTTTAGCATAGTATGAGTATGGTAAATATGATTTCCATTACACTTGATTTTCCAAACTATGAATTCTATTACTGGTTCATGGGAGTGGCTATCTCATGTATGGTAGATTCATGTTGGGAATTACAGGGTGAAGATATATTCTCCAACATCCCCTCTATTATGATGTATGAAATATGAGGTTTCAGGTAGATATGATTCATTAGTAAATGATTTATTTGGGATCTAGGTAGTATATTGGCCCTAATGTAATAATAGCAGAGTAACTGTTGTTGGTACGTAGCCACCCCTGGGTGTGCACTATGAGATCTTATTTTGGGGCTAGCTCTACACCCTAAAATTTATATATATTATAAAATATAGGTTTTATTATCTTATATGACTATATAATAATTCCTGTGTAGGGTGTTATCTGTTGGTTGATATAGTGACTTCTCATTCATACGTAGTGTGGAATCCACCAAATGACTATATACTAAATCAATTAAAGGTTTTTGTTTCCCCAACTAATATTGTCACTACATATTCTATTTTATCTTCTATCACTATAGAGTATTATATAATAATTCATATTTAGGATGTCGTCTCTAATATGATATGACCTAAATTATATTTGGTTATGTTGCCATCCCCTTGATGATATGTGACACTGATTCTCGAGTAGGGTTTCATCACCCCTAGATGGTCATAATAATTCTTCTGTACGATGATGTCACCAAATATTATTTGTGTATAAATATTTATAGGAATGGTTTCATTTCACCCATGTAACAATATGAGGACTAATTCAATGGAGTGAATTCATCCATTCCCTAGTTGGTTATACTCTACGCTTAGAGAATGTTTTCACTAGTCAAAGATAGTATATTAGACCTCAGGTGCATCTTTATAACTCCAAAATTAGTGGGGATTTTTTTATTATGAGTTTTTTTCTCATTTATTATGTTTATGATATAAAATTATTCATACCTAGTATATAGTAACCCATGATAAACAAATATTAATTTCACCTGTATTCTAGGGAAAAATAAATTCATCTTTGTTATGTTTCACAACAAAGTGATAGGAATATTTAGTTCTATTGATATTAGATCTATAGATATCTTAATCTAAAATCAATTCTATATAATTTAAATTCATATTGGCTCCCTTATATTCATTCTAGTACATATATTAATATTCATGATATGTGGAAGGAAAACATAATAAATGCATGATAATTTATTTTAAGTCAGTGTAAAAATTAGAAATTATAATAATAAATCATTATTGAGAATTAGATATGTATATCTGAATAATCAAGATTCAATGTGAAATCATACCCATCAATATATTGAACATAAATAAACAGTCTTGGTCATCTTTCATGGCATAACATAAGATGTTAATGACATAGTGATGAAATATTAGTCAATAATCATGATACCTGAGAGTATAAAAAATGTATAAGAATTTGTATAAGACTGTGGCATTAACCTTGGCATGTGATAATATATCATTTTTAATATATCTTATCAACAACTATGACCATTAAAAGACATTTTAGAATATATTACCTTTAATAATACTAAATCACAACATTATAATCATATCTTAATAATAATTATAACCAAGAAAAACCTATTGACCATACCAAAACAAGAATTATTCCCTTTCCCAACCTCATAATAATATATAAAACAAAATTATACCCACAAAAAACCTTATGATCAAAGTTTAATTAAAATTATTCAGAGATAAAACCTTGTGATAATATCTAAATTGAAATTATACCCATTCACTACCATGTGAGTATAGAAAAAACAAAATTATACCCATGAAAGAAATCCATTCTCCCAATTGATATGAATCCTTAACCAATGTAGTGTTGGGTGATATTGGACCACACCAAACATCATACATATATATGGGTTCCATGTAAATTCATATAATTCATCGTATTATAAATAAAAATTGATATAAAATGGGATTTAAAACTTTTCACAATTGTATCAAAAAATATTGGATTATTTAATATCAAAAAAAATATCTACAAATAAGTATTTATGAAATGAATATATAGTATAATTTATAAGCCATTACTCAATCGAAGAAGAATCATTTAAAATTGTATGATAATGAGAATATTTTTTTTAATTAAAAAGTGTTTCCTAATATCATATAAATTTTTTTTGGTTTTTTTCCACATTCTAAAACCATTCTTTCTGTAGTTGAATAAGAAACCTATTAAAGGAATACTAAAAAATGAATTCCAAAAATGATAAATTTTTAATAAATAAATTATAAGTTAAAATTTTAATTGAGGGAGGAATATAATATCAATCTATGGAAAACATTTTTAAATATTTTATAATGCTTTATTGAAACATAAAATAGTTGAAAGTATAATAGAATCATTATTTTAAAATTAATAAAGGGTAATATAATAATTACTGGAGATATAAAACATTTGAGATTCAATTAGGTAATGCAGAACAGCTTATGTAAGTGAAAAAAATACATGGAAGAAAAATCCATTAAAATAAATAGGAAATATTCTCAAAAAAATTCATTTTAAAAAATTTTAAAATCATTAAGGATATTGAATTTAGTGTGAGAAATGATTTCCCCGGAAAGAAAGGTGTATATAAAACATAACATAATTATAAGGTAGATAATATCAAATACGAACGGTTTTATACAATGAGAATTTATTATGATCTAAATAATGTATTTGATTCATTGAAACCCCAAACCTGTACACCTCTCTAGTTTAGTTTTCTATGAAATTGTAGAGTACATTGTGTTTATTTTTAATGATTACTTGTAATGAAAGGGAATAGTAAAATTTTATTTAACTATAATGATGTGATAGTGATTGATGATACCATGTAATGGAATAAGGGAATTGTTTTAGGAGTAAACTGAATATTTAGTATTGTATTAAAGGTGTGATGATATTCCCTAATTATAAATATTGGGAATTATTTTCTGTAAATCTCTCCACATAAAATGATGGGATGACATGTTAGACAAGTCATGTTTCTCCAAAAATGCCCAATAGTTTATAGGAGGGTGAAATAAGGTTGACCAACTAAGATGAAATTAATTTGAAACATGTTTTAACATGTTTCAATCCCTTTATCCATTGAATTACTACTTTTTACATTACAATTTTTAACATGGTAACTAGTTTTCACCTATGATAGCATAATCATTATGAAACAAATAAATTGGTACAATATAGATAATATAGACCCACTGTCACGACCCGTCCTCGGGGCCCGTGCCGTGACTACCCCAAGCCCGCCTTCCATAGGCCAGGGGCTGGCGACTAGCACCAAGGCGTAAAATCCCAGTAAACAGGGAAGGCATTGCCTTTATAAGTAATAACCACACAGAGTCAGCAAGCGGAAAGTAAAGTGCAGAAAAGTAAAGGGGGCCAGAAATACAAGCCCAACTGTAAAGTACAACTGAAAAGTAAAGTACAGCAACTGAAGAAAAAAAAACGGCGGCCTCGTGTCGTCCACTGGCAATCCCACCTGAAGGGTGGGTACAGATAGCCTCCAGGCTCCTCGGGTCCCACGTCCGCTCCGAGCACGTCCCGCCCAGTGGTCCACCTCCAGGTACCGTCCTGCTCCACGCCCCAACCGTGATCAGCGCTGTCCGTCGTCTGCAACCAACACAACAAGGTGCGGGCATAGCCCGTGCAGGGGTGAGTATAAGCTACTCAGTAAGGACCCCGAGACCCCCGAAGGTCTCCCGAAATCCACAAAGGATATAGCACAAAAGAAAGATGCAATCACGAAGTAACATCTGACTCGACTTAGGTATATGCCCATACATATACCTAAGTCCCCAATTCCAGCTCTGCTCACGAGCTCAAGAACAACTCAATCCACAAAGGAAAGCAAGACTCAAATCCACAAGGAGAGTAAACAGTAAAATCCACATAGGATAGTTCAACACAATCCACAAGGAGAGTAACATACGATTCAGCTCAACCAGGTATACTTTTTCAGATGATGTCAAAGATGATCACTGATCCATCTAAGTCGTCGGACCCACGAAGGATCGATAGGTACTAACCCCCGCAAAAGACCCACGTAGGATCGGGCTCACACAGAACCTGTAGGCAGTGGCTCACACAGAACCGGTAGTAAGGACCCACATAGGATCGGGCTCACATAGAACCTGTAGCACTGATCCACGTAGGATCGCTGAGTGCAGTAGTCGACGCAGTCCACTGAGGATCTCTGCACAGTCGTCGCCGCAGTCCACGAAGGATCTCTGCTCTGCCGTCGTCGCAGTCTACAGAGGATCTCTGCTCTGCCATCGTCGCAGTCCACGGAGGATCTCTGCTCTGCCGTCGTTGCAGTCCACGGAGGATCTCTGCTCTGTCGTCGAAGTCACAGCCAGCGCTAGGGTTCCCGCACATAGCGAGCTCGTTTAAGAGGGTCCGCTCCACGAGCCGAGAGGCTGATACATCAACTGACACGTAGTCCGAAGTTGATGTATCCAAAAGTTCCGTATCGACAACAGGATCTCAACGCAACAGACGGCGCGTCAATCGGACGCCCGGTCTGAGAGTTATTGGCATTTTCGTCCCAGGGGCCCGGTTGGTTTTTAGGGCAAAACCAACCCGACCGTACTCCGCCTGTATCCGATCCTCGGGTGGAGTATGCCAAAAGTTCCGTCTCACTTAGAGGAAACTACCACAGCTGACGGCACGTCGATCGGACGTCCGTAGCTCAAGTTATGAGCGTTTCCGCTCCGAGGGCCCGGTTGGTTTCGTGTACGAACCAACCCGGCCGAACCCAAAGTCTCCCGAAACCTTGAGTATAATATACCGAAACGACCGTCTCGATCCAAGGATCGCGTAGCCGCTGAAGGTTCGTCAATCGGAGGTCCCAGGCCCAAGATATGGGAGAAAGACCGAAGAGGGCCCGAAACGGGGGTTCTGGGCCCGGGGCGACCCGGCCCGAACCCCCCCTGGGTCGGCCGAACCGGGTCGGCCCGAACCCGGACGGCCCGACCCGGCCCGACCCGGCGAGGCCGGGTCCGGTCCGGCCTGGGCGCGGCCCGGCCGACCGGACCGGCCGGGTCGGCTTCGGCCGAGCGGCCGAAGGAGCCGCCGCCGCAGGTTTGACCCGCGGCTTGAAGGAAACGCGGCCCCGCTGGGGGCCGCCTGTCACGCGGACGCGGCCGGGCCGCCGCGTCCCTCCCCGGTTCCGCGCGGCCGCGGAACCTGCCGCCGCCGCCTCCGCGGCTTCAGCCGCGGCGGATCTTCTCCACGGCGGCGCACCGGGCGCCGCCGCCTCCGGTCGCCGGCGCCGCCTTGCCGGCGACCCGCGCCGCCGCCGCCTTCCGCGGGCCGCCGGAGTTGCTCCGGTGGCCCGTTTTGCCTCCCGTCTACGCCGATGCTCCTCCCGGGGGCCGATCTTCACTGCGGGATCAACAGATCGCCCCTGCCGCGCGGTTCGTCGTCGTCCTCCATATCCGCACAACAAAAGAGATCGGCGGAGGGTTGCCGGGTCTTGTTCGTTAGACCCGCACCCTCCGCGTTAGTCATAATCAACGGGAGGAAAGGCTACAACGATTTTTAATCAAAGATAAAAATTGTTCACTCCTTTTCTTTTAACGGCATTTCAATTTTTAATTAATTGAAATTATTCATGCCGGTTCTTTATTCAAAAGAAATAAGAACACGGGAATGAATCATCAAGAAAATAAACCCCTACCTTGTCGTCGTCGTCGGACGAGAGGTCGTCGCGGAATCGCTCGTCGCGGATGAAGGAGATCGTCGCGTCGTCGCGGTATCCGGCGTCGCGTCGCCAATCTCCGGATCAAGAACAAACGGATTTAATTAATTAAATCCGTTGCCATGAAATTTAAAAAGGGAGAATTTAAACGATCCGATTCTCACCTTAGTTGCCGAACGAGGATCGGCCGCGGAAGAAAAGGCGTCCCCGAAAAACGTCGCGGGTAAAGCTCGTCGACGTCGCAGATCTCGGTGTGCGTCGTCGAATTTCGGTCGCCGGCGTTCTTCGCGTTCTTCGCGTTCTTCGCGTTCTTCGCGTTCTTCGCGTTCTTCGCGGGGAGGGTGGAGGCCCAGAGAATTTCGCACAACGAGTAATCCTCCAAAGGAAAGAGTTGGTCTTATTTTATTATTTTGCCAACGAACGCAAACGCGTAAGTAACGACCCATTAAATTCGTTGAATTAATTCAACGAATGAAACAGCCCATTTAATTCACGAAATAAACCGCCCAATTAAATGGTCTGTTAAGAATTAAAGAAAACGCGTCGGTTGACTTTTCAGTTACTTTGACGGGTTTTCGCGGGTGCGTTACTTAGCGAAAGAAACGGCGGGGCTCGTGCGGGCCCCACCTCACAAATATCCTACCAAGGGGGTAGGATATTTCCGAATAGCATCCTATCCAGTTCAACTCAGTTCAAGCCGTCTTTAAGTGGCTTCAAGTGGCTTCCAAGCAGCTTAAGTGAAATAGAATAAAGTTGTCGCACAAACTTTATTTTATTTCTGACTTAAAGCCGCAAAATTTAAAAACCATGTCTGAGCAAACGCAACTCCGGAAGAGGCGTTTCTAAGAAAATACCAGCGCTGCGATTTCATCGGTGCCCTCAGAATTTGATTCCGGGCACCGGTTCAAAAGATAGAAAAACCCGCTCGTCCGTTCACTGAACGTACCCGAGCCAAACTTCGGAAATTGATTCCGGGCACACCGGGCCTCGGAATCAGGTGCCGTCTGAAGCTGCGCTCTTGTAAAATTCCAAAGAAAATTAAGAAAAAAATTCCCTTGAAATTTGCGGGTCTTTAAATTACTCCCACCTCAGGGCTTTACGTCCCCGTAAAGATACATCAAAAACTAGGGGAACAAATGGGGGTACTGAGCACGCATCTGAGCCTCCCGCTCCCAAGTGCTCTCCTGGAGGTTCCCGTGCTGCCATCTGACGCGCACAAGAGGAATCGACCGCCCACGTAGGACCCGCTCCTGTCGATCCTCGATCTCCACTGGGACCTCCGCAAAAGTCGCCCCATCGTCCACGTCCAGCTCCCCAAAGTCGATGATGTGCGTCGGGTCGTGCACGTATCTCCTCAGCTGAGACACGTGGAAGACGTCGTGCACCCGGTGCAACTGAGGTGGTAGAGCCAGGCGATAAGCCACCTCTCCTATCCTGCTGAGGACCTGGAAAGGCCCGATGAAGCATGGAGACAACTTTCCGCCTCGGCCGAATCTCCGTAAACCACGTCGAGGTGAGACACGCAAAAAGACGTGGTCGCCATCCTCGAACTCTAGTGGCCTCCGACTCCTGTCAGCATATGACTTCTGCCGGCTCTGAGTGGTCCTCATCCTCTCCTGGATGATCTGGACCTTCTCTGTCGTGGCTCGGACCATCTCTGGTCCCACGAGTGCTGACTCCCCAGGGTCTGTCCAGCACAACGGTGATCTGCAGGGTCTGCCATACAACGCCTCGTATGGTGCCATCCCGATGGTGGAGTGGTAGATGTTGTTGTACGCGAACTCCACCAAGGGTAGGTGGTCCTCCCAGCTGCGACCAAAGTCGAGAACACATGCACGGAGCATGTCCTCGAGTGTCTGTATGGTCCTCTCCGTCTGACCATCCGTCTGAGGGTGGAAGGCTGTGCTCAGATGGAGCCGCGTCCCGAAAGCCTCCTGCAACCCCTTCCAAAGCCGGGAAGTGAAACGAGCATCTCGATCGGAGACGATAGACGATGGCACACCGTGAAGCCGTACGATCTCCTGGACGTAAAGACGTCCAAAGCTCTCCACTGAGCCCTGCTCTCTGATGGGTAAGAAGTGTGCCGACTTGGTGAGTCGGTCGACAATCACCCAAATGGAGTCGTGAACTCTGGAAGTGCGTGGAAGTCCAGTCACGAAGTCCATAGATATGCCATCCCACTTCCACTCCGGGACCTCCAAGGGCTGTACCAAGCCTGCTGGTACCTGATGCTCTGCCTTCACCTGCTGGCAGGTGAGGCATCGTGAAACGAACTCCGCCACATCTTTCTTCATGCCCGACCACCAGTGCTGTCGCCTGAGATCCTGGTACATCTTCGCCACTCCAGGATGTACCGCCAAGGGAGAAGTGTGAAACTCTCTCAGCACCTCCTCTCGCAAAGCGACTGGTACGAAGGTACGTCCTCTGAAAAGGATGTTGTGCTCTGCTCCAAGGGAGAAGCCATCAGGCGCCTGACCTGAGGATATCAGTGCACGCCGGGTCTCACAGTCAGCGTCCTCACGCTGAGCCTCGCTGACCCGCTGTAGAAGTGGAGGAGAGACTGTGAGAGACTGAAGAAAGGCTGCTCCATCTCTATCCACAAAGGATATCTGTAAGGAGGCTAGCTGCTCCGTCGCCTCCTCAAGTAGCTGAATGCCCGTCCTCCTGCTGAGGGAATCGGCTACCACGTTCCCCTTCCCAGGAGTATAGACTATCTCAAAGTCATAGTCCTGGAGGAACTCAAGCCATCTCCGCTGTCTCAGGTTCAGGTCCTTCTGAGAGAAGATATACCTGAGACTCTGGTGGTCAGAAAAGACTGTGAAGCGCTCGCCCATCAGATAGTGCCGCCAAGTCTTCAGAGCGAAGACCACTGCTGCTAACTCCAGGTCATGAGTGGCGTAGTTCTGCTCATGCGGCCTCAACTGACGTGATCCGTTGGCAATCACGGCCCGCTCCTGCATCAGGACGCACCCGAGTCCAGTCCCTGATGCATCGCAGTAAACTACGTATCCAACTCCCTCCTCAGGCAACCTCAAGATAGGTGCGCTGGTCAATCTCTGTCTCAGCTCCTGGAAGCTCTGCTGACATCTGTCTGACCACACGAAGGGTTTCCCCTTCTTTGTCAAAGCTGAGAGTGGTGCCGCAACTCTGGAGAAGTCTGGCACGAATCTCCGATAGTATCCGGCTAGGCCCAAGAAGCTCTGCACCTCTGTCACGCTCTTGGGTGGCTCCCAAGCTAGCACTGCCTCGATCTTCGCGGGATCCACTGCAACTCCCGCCTCAGAGATGATGTGCCCCAAGAAATGGACCTCACGTAACCAGAACTGGCATTTTGAGAGCTTTCCATAAAGCTGGTGCTCTCGGAGTGTGTCTAGCACTACTCGCAGGTGGTAGGCATGCTCCTCCTCAGTCGTCGAGTATACCAAAATGTCGTCAATGAAGACCACGACAAATCGGTCGAGGTATGGCTGGAAGATCCTGTTCATGAGGCTCATGAACACTGCTGGAGCATTGGTTACGCCGAACGGCATATCCAAGAACTCATAATGGCCATACCGACACCTGAAGGCCGTCTTCTGCACGTCCTCGTCTCGAACTCTGAGCTGATGATAGCCTGACCGAAGGTCTATCTTCGAGAACCACCGCGCTCCCTTGAGCTGATCGAAGAGGTCATCAATCCGTGGCAGCGGATACTTGTTCCTCACTGTCACCTGGTTCAGGCGACGATAGTCGACACATAGTCGCAAGCTCCCGTCCGCCTTCTTGGCGAACAAAATCGGGGAAGCCCAGGGTGAAACACTGGGTCGGATAAAACCCTTGCTCTGCAAGTCCTCCAACTGTACCCGCAGCTCCCGAAGCTCGGCGGGGGCCATCCGATATGCTGGAGTAGATATCGGGGCTGTCCTGGGGTACAAGTCGATGTAAAAGTCTACCTCTCTACGAGGAGGTAGCCCTGGAACGTCGTCGGGAAAGACGTCCACGTACTGGTCCACCACTGCAGGAAAAGCTAGACTCCGCACGTCCACTGCTCCTAGGATGAGGCTAGCCAACTGATGAGAGATGGGCTGCACTCTCCTCCGCGGAAGTCCATCCTGTGCTGCAAAGGTTCCCTTCTCGCCGGTGAAGGTAAACCTGCTCCCGTCGGTGCGAACACATCGCACCTTGCGCCTAAAACAGTTGATCTGGGCATGAACCGTGGATAGCCAATCCATGCCCAAGATGACGTCGTAAGGCCTCGACGCCACTACAAAGAGATCCCAGCCGAAGCTCTCGCCTCCTAGAGTAAGCTCACACTGCCGGCACCAGTGCGTAATCGTCGAGTCTGCTCCCGTAGGAGTCTCTAGCCGTAAGGATCGAGCCAACGGCTCAGTCGGAATCTCCGAGCTCCGAACAAGGGCAGAGGCTATGAAAGAGTGACTCGCTCCTGTGTCTATAAGTACTGCAGCAAGGGTGGAATAGACACAGATCGTACCTCGAATCATCTCTGGTAAGTCGGGGTCGTAGGCCTCCACTGCCTGGAGCTGGGCCTGTCCCTGCCCGCCAGCTCCCTGTGGTCGAGGTGGCCCTCCTGGTGGTGGTGGGGGTAGAGCCTGGAAGCGTCTCCCACCACCCGCTGCTCGGCCAGCTCCTCTGCCTCGTCCGCCTCCTCCCTGCGGACCGCCACGGTCGACCCTCTGCCTCTGCCTGGGTGGCCCCTCCACCGTCTGCTGCTCCTCTGATCGGCGAGTCGTGCAGTCACGAGCCATGTGACCCTGCCCGCCGCAGGAGTAGCACAGCCTGCCTCTCGGAAGGCTGGCACTCCGCTGTGTGCCTCGCACTGCTGAGCTGGTGTCCTGAGGCCGTCTGCGTGGGGGTCTGGTCTGCCTGGACCCGAGAGTCATCCGTCGGCTACCTGCTGCCGAAGACTCAGCTACCTGCCGCCCTGCGCTAGGTCTCGCCGCTGACGAAGGCTCTGCCAGGAAGCTCTCGATCAAGAGGGCTCGCTCCAGCACTCCCGCCTGGGTCGGAATGCTGAGGGAGATCAGCGACGCCCGAATCTCCTATCGCAAGCCCTGCTCGAAGGTCCGGGCCCGGAAGAAGGGGTCCCGTACCATGTCGGTCGAGTAGCGAGATAGGTCAGTGAACCTCGCCGCGTACTGAGCGACCGTCATGCTGCCCTGGCGCAGCTGGAGAAGCTCCTGGATGCGCACCGCTCGGAGGGTGGCCGGGACGAACTCAGAGCGGAAGAGGCTCTCGAAGTCCGCCCAGAGCAAGGATGCCTCATCGTGAACCTGGAGCATCAGGCTCCACCATCATCCTGCCGCCGCCTGGAGGAGGCTCGCTGCGAGAATCACCATGAGATCCGTTGGTGTCCTCACTAGCCTAAAGATCCGTACCACCGCCTCTAGCCAGTCCTCGGCGGCCTGGGGGTCCGCCTCACCGCGAAACCTGGGCGGTCGCTGGCTCTGAAACTCATGCAGTGCCCTGAGGCGACGTGCATCATCAGCGTCTGGTACTGGTAGCATCGGTGGCTCGGCGGGTAAAACTACCGCCGGTGCCACTGCTGGCAAAGGGCCCTGCACCGAGGCCTCGTCGCTCGGTGGGCTGTCGTCGCGCCCTACACTCGGAACCCTAGCTGGCTGTCATCGCGGGGCCATCCTGAAAAGGAGAACAAGAGCACCACAGTCAGAACAGTATACCTGGTGAGCTGGCACAAGTAATCACAAGGAAAACTTGAGACTTTCATAAAGCAGATCAGTATACCCGGTGATCTGACACAAGTAATCACAAAGAAAACATGAAACATACACGCAATCAATGTTTTCATGCATTAAGTCGGAAATCAGGAGTCAGGGTCCTGGTGTACGGATACGTCGGCCGCCGCACCAACACTGGGCTCCCTGAACTGATAACCACACTCAATACACTAAACACTATTGCTTCATATAGAAAGAAAGGACGATCAGAGTCTGCGGTAGAACCGACCGCCTCTGATACCAATTTGTCACGACCCGTCCTCGGGGCCCGTGCCGTGACTACCCCAAGCCCGTCTTCCATAGGCCAGGGGCTGGCGACTAGCACCAAGGCGTAAAATCCCAGTAAACAGGGAAGGCATTGCCTTTATAAGTAACAACCACACAGAGTCAGAAAGCGGAAAGTAAAGTGCAGAAAAGTAAAGGGGGCCGGAAATACAAGCCCAACTGTAAAGTACAACTGAAAAGTAAAGTACAGCAACTGAAGAAAAAAAAACGGCGGCCTCGTGTCGTCCACTGGCAATCCCACCTGAAGGGTGGGTACAGATAGCCTCCAGGCTCCTCGGGTCCCACGTCCGCTCCGAGCACGTCCCGCCCAGTGGTCCACCTCCAGGTACCGTCCTGCTCCACGCCCCAACCGTGATCAGCGCTGTCCGTCGTCTGCAACCAACACAACAAGGTGCGGGCATAGCCCGTGCAGGGGTGAGTATAAGCTACTCAGTAAGGACCCCGAGACCCCCGAAGGTCTCCCGAAATCCACAAAGGATATAGCACAAAAGAAAGATGCAATCACGAAGTAACATCTGACTCGACTTAGGTATATGCCCATACATATACCTAAGTCCCCAATTCCAGCTCTGCTCACGAGCTCAAGAACAACTCAATCCACAAAGGAAAGCAAGACTCAAATCCACAAGGAGAGTAAACAGTAAAATCCACATAGGATAGTTCAACACAATCCACAAGGAGAGTAACATACGATTCAGATCAACCAGGTATACTTTTTCAGATGACGTCAAAGATGATCACTGATCCATCTAAGTCGTCGGACCCACGAAGGATCGATAGGTACTAACCCCCGCAAAAGACCCACGTAGGATCGGGCTCACACAGAACCTGTAGGCAGTGGCTCACACAGAACCGGTAGTAAGGACCCACATAGGATCGGGCTCACACAGAACCTGTAGCACTGATCCACGTAGGATCGCTGAGTGCAGTAGTCGACGCAGTCCACTGAGGATCTCTGCACAGTCGTCGCCGCAGTCCACGAAGGATCTCTGCTCTGCCGTCGTCGCAGTCCACGGAGGATCTCTGCTCTGCCATCGTCGCAGTCCACGGAGGATCTCTGCTCTGCCGTCGTTGCAGTCCACGGAGGATCTCTGCTCTGTCGTCGAAGTCACAGCCAGCGCTAGGGTTCCCGCACATAGCGAGCTCGTTTAGGAGGGTCCGCTCCACGAGCCGAGAGGCTGATATATCAACTGACACGTAGTCCGAAGTTGATGTATCCAAAAGTTCCGTATCGACAACAGGATCTCAACGCAACAGACGGCGCGTCAATCGGACGCCCGGTCTGAGAGTTATTGGCATTTTCGTCACAGGGTCCCAGTTGGTTTTTAGGGCAAAACCAACCCGACCGTACTCCGCCTGTATCCGATCCTCGGGCGGAGTATGCCAAAAGTTCCGTCTCACTTAGAGGAAACTACCACAGCTGACGGCACGTCGATCGGACGTCCGTAGCTCAAGTTATGAGCGTTTCCGCTCCGAGGGCCCGGTTGGTTTCGTGTACGAACCAACCCGGACGAACCCAAAGTCTCCCTAAACCTTGAGTATAATATACCGAAACGACCGTCTCGATCCAAGGATCGCGTAGCCGCTGACGGTTCGTCAATCGGAGGTCCCAGGCCCAAGATATGGGCGAAAGACCGAAGAGGGCCCGAAACCGGGGTTCTGGGCCCGGGGCGACCCGGCCCGAACCCCCCCTGGGTCGGCCGAACCGGGTCGGCCCGAACCAGGTCGGCCCGACCCGGCCCGACCCGGCTAGGCCGGGTCCGGTCCGGCCTGGGTGCGGCCCGGCCGACCGGACCGGCCTGCTCGGCTTCGGCCGGGCGGCCGAAGGAGCCGCCGCCGCAGGTTTGACCCGCGGCTTGAAGGAAACGCGGCCCCGCGGGGGGCCGCCTGTCACGCGTACGCGGCCGGGCCTCCGCGTCCCTCCCCGGTTCCGCGCGGCCGTGGAACCGGCCGCCGCCGCCGCGGCTTCAGCCGCGGCGGATCATCTCCACGGCGGCGCGCCGGGCGCCGCCGCCTCCGGTCGCCGGCGCCGCCTTGCCGGCGACCCGCGCCGCCGCCCCCTTCCGCGGGCCGCCGGAGTTGCTCTGGTGGCCCGTTTTGCCTCCCGTATGCGCCGATGCTCCTCCCGGGGGCCGATCTTCACTACGGGATCAACAGATCGCCCCTGCCGCGCGGTTCGTCGTCGTCCGCCATATCCGCACAACAAAAGATATCGGCGAGGGTTTGCCGGGTCTTGTTCGTTAGACCCGCACCCTCCGCGTTAGTCATAATCAACGGGAGGAAAGGCTACAACAATTTTTAATCAAAGATAAAAATTGTTCACTCCTTTTCTTTTAATGGCATTTCAATTTTTAATTAATTGAAATTATTCATGCCGGTTCTTTATTCAAAAGAAATAAGAACACGGGAATGAATCATCAAGAAAATAAACCCCTACCTTGTCGTCGTCGTCGGACGAGAGGTCGTCGCGGAATCGCTCGTCGCGGATGAAGGAGATCGTCGCGTCATCGCGGTATCCGGCGTCGCGTCGCCAATCTTCGGATCAAGAACAAACAGATTTAATTAATTAAATCCGTTGCCATGAAATTTAAAAAGGGAGAATTTAAACGATCCGATTCTCACCTTAGTTGCCGAACGAGGATCGGCCGCGGAAGAAGAGGCATCGCCGAAGAACGTCGCGTGTAAAGCTCGTCGACGTCGCAGATCTCGGTGTGCGTCGTCGAATTTCGGTCGCCGGCGTTCTTCGCGTTCTTCGCGTTCTTCGCGTTCTTCGCGTTCTTCGCGGGGAGGGTGGAGGCCCAGAGAATTTCGCACAACGAGTAATCCTCCAAAGGAAAGAGTTGGTCTTATTTTATTATTTTGCCAACGAACGCAAACGCGTAAGTAACGACCCATTAAATTCGTTGAATTAATTCAACGAATGAAATAGCCCATTTAATTCACGAAATAAACCGCCCAATTAAATGGTCTGTTAAGAATTAAAGAAAACGCGTCGGTTGACTTTTCAGTTACTTTGACGGGTTTTCGCGGGTGCGTTACTTAGCGAAAGAAACGGCGGGGCTCGTGCGGGCCCCACCTCACAAATATCCTACCAAGGGGGTAGGATATTTCCGGATAGCATCCTATCCAGTTCAACTCAGTTCAAGCCGTCTTTAAGTGGCTTCAAGTGGCTTCCAAGCAGCTTAAGTGAAATAGAATAAAGTTGTCGCACAAACTTTATTTTATTTCTGACTTAAAGCCGCAAAATTTAAAAACCACGTCTGAGCAAACGCAACTCCGGAAGAGGCGTTTCTAAGCAAATACCGGCGCTGCGATTTCATCGGTGCCCTCAGAATTTGATTCCGGGCACCGGTTCAAAAGATAGAAAAACCCGCTCGTCCGTTCACTGAACGTACCCGAGCCAAACTTCGGAAATTGATTCCGGGCACACCGGGCCTCGGAATCAGGTGCCGTCTGAAGCTGCGCTCTTGTAAAATTCCAAAGAAAATTAAGAAAAAAATTCCCTTGAAATTTTCTGGTCTTTACACCCACTAATTCAAAATTTTAATTTCATCTTCACTTATTCAAATTATAAAAATTATAAAAATTAATTATAATATATTAATTTTATAATATATTAAAACATTTTTTGAGAAAAATATTACTCCTGTTCAAAAATATAAAATACAAAATTGTTAAATATAATAAATATTTTAAAATATAGAATTTCAATTATAACATTCATTTATTATAAAAAATGGTTTTATAATTTTCTTTCTCATACTTATATATAAATATTAGGAGAAAAGTCATAGTATAAATAAAAACAATATATTGGGGTTATCACAGAAAAATAATTTTTTTAGAAAACAATAAAACATAATGCAAAGATAATATTGAAATTATAAATCAAAAATTATTTTTTTCATATCTAGTTTAGTATATAAAAAGATTTATTTTTTTAAAAAATAAAATACAAAATATAATGAAAAACATCATTCATAGAAAACTAATATTTCTATTCATTATGTGTTCGTTATATTATTTTATAAAAATTTCTAGTTAAAATTATATTAAATTACATATTCATTTAAAAATATTTTTGAAATATTTTTATTTTGAACAATTAGGAAAAAAATATACAATAATTAACAAAATGATTCATTAAAAATGAAATATTTCATTAATATAAATTGTTCTTTAACAAATTCTATTAGAAATAATTATAAATTTTCTAAAAAGTAATTATTTTCTAAATTGAGGTTTCTTTTTCTATTTTTATATATACATCGTGTCATGTTTAAATAATAATATTTTATTAGTTATATTTAATACATATATATATATATAATATTTTAAAATCATATTCTTATTTCATTATGGGAAATATTATATTAAATTTACTACTTAATAATAATAAAATATAGTATACCTTATACATATATAAAAAAATAAATTTTCTAAAATGACTATATTTATAATGACTATACATTCAATGATCATATTTGCAAGAACCATATTTGTGACAGGCATATTACACTCTTATATATAAAACCATACTAAAAAAATTCTATTCACATCAAATATTTTCATAGTTTTCATTTTGGATATAAAAATATTTATTCTCCTTTCAGGGTATTATTTATGAGTACTAGTTTTTTATATTGATGGTGATTTATAAATGTGATAGTAGTCCAAAGAATATGACATTTCAAGAGACATTAGTCATTTAAATTTATAATACCATCTTAATGTTTTCAGTTTAAATAGGAGTAATCCTCGATGACGATTAATAATACATTTCATGTTATTTTATTGTAATTTTTTACAAATAAAAGTACAATTATTATTAGTTTAATCCATATATTTTATTAATTATTACAGAATCTATTTCAGTTCCTTTGATCAAACAGGGAAAACATACTTTAGATTTATAAAATTATAGTTTATGGACATAATATGCATTCAAAAATCATGAGTTGTTACAAGGCATATACTATTAATATAACGGACATAGATGGTGGTGAACTAAATAGTTTTACTTACTCCCTGATTAGGTCGTTATAACACTTTGGTACTAAAGAAGATATCTTTTTTTTGGTTCAGGTAAGGAAGTGATCAGGTGTTTTATATTTTAGTCAGTTTAATCAATGGATACCAGACATGAGGATCATGGGTAATAATTGAGAATAAATTTATATTAATTTTTTAACTGTCTTTGTAGTCATTCTATTCATCTATCATTAGTTATGTATTCGTATTTGAGAAATTTTCATTTGTAATAACAAGTTTATGATTTATTGATTCCATATACTATGTATATTAATGTTAGATGTTTTTCTGGTTATTTCAACTTTTTATTTAACTCTAATATGGTAGTCTAGTCACCCCATGGTATGACGTTAGATCATCAAATATATTTGGTCACATCTATACTATGAGGATGAGCACCTGAATTTAGATGGTACTCTACTATTATTATTTAAGACATTTCTGGGTTGAGGAAGTCAAAAATTGAAATCATTGGCTCTTATTTTTTATTTATATGTAGAATAAGTTAAAAAGGGGATATAAATGTTTATGATATTTCAAGGGACAATAGACTTGTTTTAATGAACTCATTTTTGAAGAAATGTATTTTTTTTCTACGACATGAGTTTTTTAATTCTATTATTTTTATGTTGAATCCAATATATTAATTTTTGTATTAAGTATTTTCTTGAGATAGTTATTTGAATTTTAGTTTTCAATCCATATATAAATATTACTGTTTGTATTTATCTAATTTGGAATATAATTTCCCTATAATAAATGTGGTTTTATGTTTTATATTTTCCAAATGGCTAGGTGTTCCATTGATTCAATTGTAAATAACATCTTTTACTATGTTTTCTAATATATTATTTTCATCATGCATCTCACCTAATGAAAACAGAATTTTTTGATATAAGGTCATGTATATCATATAATGATATGTTATTTTATGTTGAATATATATTTACTTTATTCAATTGATTTATATTGGCCCCTAGTGAGATTGTGTATACATTTTATGACTCGGTGATGGACCCATTACTAGTTATTAGGATTTTGTTTTAGTTACTAAAATTTCTAAAAAAATACATATCTAATTATTATATATATATTCATGGTATAATTATAGTTATCTAAACCATGTTACTATGGTTGTACTCAATATAAATTTTTTTAGGATGATTTCATTACACAGAAAAAGATGTAACTTATTTCATGAAGTGTTAATTTAGTATAAGAATTCCCAGTGAGGATAGGTGCTCGGGGATGGGTGGTTTTATTTGAATTTGATTATAAATATGTTTATGTAAGAACTCTCGTGTGGGTATGACAAGACATGAGTTTATTTGAGGATTCTTATTTCAGTTATTCGGTTGGGGAATGACGTGTGATATGCCTTGGGATTTTATGATGTAAAGTGCTTAGAGTGCTTCTTTATAGAAGCTATGATATAAGGATATAACGGTTTGGATTCCCATCCCAATTGGTTTAGTGATACTAAATGGTTGGATCTAGAATAAATAGACAATGGGTAGAAACCTGTGACTTTGGAATTATGTGAGGTTGCAATGTGATCATGCCATTCCTATAGACTAAGTAAGATGTCATGGTCTTGATGAAAATAATTCGTCAACGATTTATTTTAATACAGTTATATTTTCTAGAAGTGTGGAATGGATTGTAAAGAAGTTATTTTAGGATTGATGATGTTTGGATTTTGAGTTCATGTGTTGGGTATAATGATTGGTTCACATGGAAAAAATAATTTTTTAGATAAAGTGACATCTTTTTTTTACTATATAATAACCTGGTAGAGTATTATTAAAGGATTCAACTAACTTTGATGAGGATAGTGAGTAGTTGATAGAATTCTCTAAAAATTCATAGATGTTTGGGTAATTATTTCTAGGAGTTATGAATAATTTTAATTTGGTTTGTGGATTATAGAACATAACATGTACGTGTATGGTGATATTTATCAACTTTTTATAAATTAGAGTGCTTTACTAATGATGATGTGGTTATGGATACCCCATATTTGTTGAATTCTTAATGGATTTCATTGGTATCATTATAGGTTTTAGAGTATGATGTCACATAGGGTGTGACTATGGATGTGGTGTGACATTTCAATTAATTTGTAAATGAAAACTGATGTGATTGGTGCAATTATTCTATCCATGGTGTCCCAAGGTTCCTTTTATGATAGAATATATTTCCGTAAAAAGGAAAGTGATATAATATATATGATAGAGTATAGTATAATTGTAGATTTGAACATGTTTATTAATTTTTCTGGTCATGGTTTGGATGAGTATGACATGGTAGAAGTTCCATCCACGTGACATTTGAACTTATCTGGTGAAGGATATAAGAGTAGAGTAAGGGAACTTATATGGTGGGTAGTTGGAGATGTTGTGATTCGATATTATGGATCCCCAAGGTTATGATAATGATACCCAAATAGTGGGGATTTTATTATAATCCAATGTGGTGAAACATATATTTTGGTAGGGTGAAGGATGTTTTATGATAGGTGGATGGATGATTGAAGTTGTATTGGGATGATGGTGTATAAATATTTTTGATTTTAAATAGTTCAATGGAATTTACCAGAGTTGGGTTATGGATGAGATATTGGAGAGATTTTTTCATATTCATTTGGATTGGGAAAAAATTTATTGTGATCGTTGATTAAGTTAAACAAGATTTCTAATGGTGATAGTGGAGATAGTATTATAGCTATTGTGGTTTGTTTAGGACACAATAGTTGAATTACACCTAGT
The DNA here is from genome assembly GCA_963277665.1 of Viscum album. Taxonomy (NCBI): domain Eukaryota; kingdom Viridiplantae; phylum Streptophyta; class Magnoliopsida; order Santalales; family Viscaceae; genus Viscum; species Viscum album. The sequence continues at coordinate 52,938,756 of OY728166.1, forward strand.
GTTGGGTTGAAACATTAGTGTGTGAATTTTTAATATTCATTGATTCTTCTAGGAATTTGGAAATCATGAAAAAAAATGTGATAATTCATCTGTAGGATTGAATGATTTTTTGGAAGAGGATAGATAGAGGAGGATGAGTCTATTTTTTTTAGGACTGAGTGTGGTGTGGTGGAAAATAAAGAGTACATATTTATGGATCATTGGAAGAGTGTTTTAATAAGTAGATCCTATAGGGGAGAGCACAATGATCTTGAATTAAGATTTTTGATATTAATTTTAGTGTAGTGATAATTATGATCTTATTATTCAGTTAGTTCTTGATGCATCAGTGTCTCAAAAGTAGCTGGGTTTAGTTCAGCATTGTCTTAGTTTTGTAGATGGTGACAAGTACGTATTCTATAATTTTGGTAGACTTTGTGAATTGTAGATTAGGGTGGGTTAGGATTTAACACTATGGATATTTATAGATGATATTATTTATAAAATATAGTTTATAATGAATCATGTCATTACGAGTTTTGAAAATCATGGGAAATTTTAATTTTTGGTCATGTTTATGTGGTTAAGTTTGTGAATCCGAACTAAATGTGAGATTATAATGGCGGAAATAATTCAAGGATATTTTTTTAGATATATAATTCAAGGAATTGGAGATGTTTGTGGTTCATGAGAGAATGTCAGTGAAAATAAAATGTGTCCCTACAGTTGAATTTTGGCTTCAAGTGGATTGTTATGGTTTGAGAAATGAGGGTTACACTAAAATGTGTACTGTTCAAGTGACAGTCGTACCACATCTAATGTATTCTTATTTTGGTGGTATTTTTTGGTATCTTTTCTATCGAAAAACCATATTCATTTATGTTATAACATGGAATGGGTCTTTATTCCAAGTATTTGAATATAAAATATGGGTTATCTAAAATCCTTGAATTTTATTCTTTTTGATTTTCCATGGTTGAAGTCATTCACACTATATCACTTAGGTCATTCTTGGATAGCTACCACGAGGGGGGTGGGGTAGCATCATAATTCATAGAATGTCACTAAATGGGGAACAAAGGAGGGTGCATAGATGATCCCTCGACCTCAACTATAAAAGAGGATTCATTTCAGTGATTATATGGGTTGTTTGGCAATACTGTTTGGCCAGGGGTTAATCCCTCTTCCTCAGTAGTCACATCACAATCCATAGGTTCCATGAAATGAGGTGGTATAAATGGGTATTTATACCTCTTTATAGGAAGTGACCATTCAATAACCTAGATAGTTCACACCACATACTTCCTTTTTCTAATGGGGGAAGATCATACATTTTGGGGACATGACCTTTGGATTTTTAGAAGAATGGGGAAGTCAGGGACCTCCATTTTTAGAATTCTAATTCCATGTTCTTAACTTTTGATATATCCTTATAGAATAGTAGATCTTGGATGAATATATAGTTGATTTAATTAATATTCATCCTATTTATCTTCTGGTTCATCATACCAATTTTTATCGGGTATGTTTACAATCCTTTGCAATAGTTTCAGGTAAAATTACATCAGATTAGGGTGTAAATCATCATGATCGATATATCATTAGGTATCTTGAATATGGGATGTATTAAGAGGTTGATCACATGCTATTTGGAAATATTTGTTTAGAATTATGTCAACCTATGAAATATCAAGGTGTTTTGACTAACACATAATAAAATGATGAGTGATCATGTTCTGTGTGATATGGATTCCATGTGGAGTTTTTCATGGATTATGATTATATATTATAGAATGTATGTTCTCTATTATTTAAAAAGAGGGCATATCATAGTGAGTTTCATGAAATTATTCCATTTTTTTAATTTTAATAATTTATTATAAATGGATATAATTATTTATTTTGAGGGTTTTTCTTGATATAGAAACTGAGGTGATGATATTATCATGAATGGGGATTGTAAAATCATAAGAGAGTGTGGATTAGTATTTTTAAATGAAATAAAACCTTATGATGTAGGTAGTTTCGAAAAATATCCCATATGAAAGGCAGTGTTATTATGTATCACGTGATAAGTGATCTCACAACGAGCATGTGATCAAACATTAATTAAAATAAATAAAAAAATAAATGCCTATAAAACAATGGATTTATCATGTTTCAAGATAGTCCCTTGAACACTAGATTATTGTCTCAAAAATTTATAGTTTAGGTAGAGATCATAAATATATGTGTTGAGATATATAGACCCTAGAGGTGTACTAATTATATTAATATCATGTAGTAGACCATGATAAGTGTCCTTATATCCATATATATATTCGGAGTGTTGTATTGGAAATGATTGTCCTAGAGTATCATCATATAGTGTATAATGATGACATTTATATTTTGATCTATTTTCAAATAGATTAGGTAGGAGAGTCCTCCTCTTCATACATGTGAGTCTTATTGTTGGTATACCCAATGTAGGATTATGAGAAGGTTTGGAATGAGACGACTAAACTATATTTTCATTTAATGTCATAGGTAAATCGATCCAAATCCCTAGTGTGATTAGCGTATGGTAATTCCTACAAGGAATCGAGTATATATTGTTTTGTTGTTGATACATAGGGATGTTATTACCATCGAGAAATTGGTTTTGGTATTAATGTTGGGAATCTAATAGAGGAACCCATGTTCAGTATCTAGATTATAGAGTGTCCTTGGAGACATCAGTGGATACCCCGTCAATTTTTTACCCTAGAGAAGTTATTTCAAAGATGCATGTAGAGTCATATTCTAGTATGTGGGAGGTGATGTGGATGGGTTGTGAGCATGTGTGGGAAACCTAAGTATTTTTTGATTAGTTATAGTGAGTTTCCATCCTTTGAGAAAATATTATTTGGATGGAATTTGAAGGTTGGAATCTTTCACCTTATATAATGATTGACATGTGAGATTCTTGTTAGAGATGGTGTCATTAGTAAATGACTTATAAAGCATCAAGGTAGGAGGAGACCCACTAGGTAATGTTTCCCTAGTAATTTTTCAATGGTGGGGTGTGTCAACATGTGTTTGTGCTATAAGATATGATTTCAGTGAGGTTGTAACTTTCTCTGATGGAAATGTATATTTATTTCCATATAGTTTTCTATCCCCAAGTTGTATTCAAACATGTCCCTATATCATGTTCCATCCTCCCAGATGATATTGAGACTACTAATACTTAAGTTGGTTTTCACCCATCCATATGACTATATTCTAATTAATGGTTAGGGTTTCAGTCCATTAAGTGAAATAATAACTATAGATTCTTGGGTAGGGTACAATCCCCCTAATGGAATATATTCTAATTCGTGGGTAGGGTAATGTCCCATATGTGATACAAACCAATTAATTCATTAGTAGGGCGTCGTCCACCATATGATATGTGACTACCACTTTCTTGAGTAGGTTTCATTTAACTATATAATTAAATAATAATTCATCGATAATGTGTTATTCCACAAGAATATATATTCTTTCAGATTCCTTGGTAGTGTTATATTTTCCCTATTTCAAATTTCGACTTGTTATTCTATGGTGGGAATCATCCCTGTTAAGGGGTACCCTCTATGATCAGATACAAATAACATTAGTCAAAGTGATTATCATTAACCTCAAGTGTCATCATAGAACCTAAAAATCGATGGTTATTATTTTATTTCACTTTAATTCCAAATTTATTGTTCAATTAATATCACATTGTGCATTCATGGTTTACAGTGGTTTGTTAGGGACACCATTGTTGGGGTCCTACCGAATTTAAATCACACCATTCTTGGGTAACCCATGAACCATTTTTATGGAATTAAATGAGTCCAATGATATATATTAAAATATGTGCAAATTATTTTATACATTTCCCAAGATCATCCATGCAATAAATAAAAAACCTATGCAAAACTATAAATGAAGAACTTTTTGAAAATTTAAATCATTCCCTAAAATTTTTTCTATCAATACCATTATATTTAGTCAATGTGTTTGATGAAAATATTATAATTAAAAATTATAAGCATCCCTCCTACATAGTTACCCATGTATTGATCAAAATCTCTCATTATATGAGAACAATTATATTTCATAATTGGTGTGTCAACACATCATTGTGGTAAGGTTGAAGAAAATGGGAGGGATTCAGCTAAGAATAAACAATATGTCACTCAACCACCATCGTAAGTAATTATGTTTTAAAAATATCATGGGGACACTCCTTCTCACTAGATATATTAACCCATTAATTTTTAATGAATTATTTAATTCTATGACTAATTTATATGTTCATCATATGAATGAAACTCCACTCACATTTTTCATCTTATATGATGGATCATTTAATTATATCCAATGTGTTTAATTGATGGTAAATCCATATTCTCTATAAAACAATACACACAAAGCATTAAAATCATCATTTCAATTAAATATAATATAGATTATATATATCATAAGAAAATAATGTTTTATCAAATATATCCTTCAATATCCCCCTTACACTAAATCCTAAAAGTCTTTTTATCATTTAACCATATGTAGTATCATATAAAAATAAAATTTAAACAAGAATCAAAACTCTTTTTGAATATTTTTCATAAGAAATTGGAAATATGTTATTAAAATAACATTATACTACATCACAAACAATTCCTTGGGAATTCCCATCCATAAATCATTTTATATTAACTCATAGACACTTTTAGAGAATATCTATCATGTAAAATCAATCATCATTCAGTAAACTACCAAGTGTGACCCCACATGAATTTATTTTATTGAAAACAATATGATTATGAATATCTGTGAGTTTATACAAATTGAATCCTATATAAATGAATCATTTATAATCATATACCAATGAAAACTAGTATGATCTTTATCAATCACATATTTCTTTGGACATGTGTCCACCAGTCAACATCATATGAAAATAAATATTCTTATATTTTTTTATTCCCTCTAACATAAAGTGACCATGGGACATAGAGAATATGAATACAATAAAGCCTACTCATTTCTTCATTATTCCCATATTATATAATGATATTATCAATGAATACATCACATTTAATCAATCTTCTTGGATGATCACATCACATTTAACTCAACTTAAGAGATATATAATATCTACTTGTTGTAAAAAATATTATATAATATATAAATGGTGTTCAATGAAGTCATAATCTTCGTATAAGAGGAAAATCCCATATCATTTTGATCTCCAAGCAATAACAGGATCTACAACATACCCAACCACCCACTGATTATCTATGTCAACAAGTTGACTTTCGTAAGTAGACTATCAATTATTTAAGGTTATCAAGCTAGTTATCTCACTAACCACAGGTAGTGGGGATCCAAATAAGATCCATGAAACCTAATTATAAACAAACATTGTCTATGGAAACCCATGTTATATAAGTAGTAAGTTATCTATCATAAAAATATTTTCTTGTGCCTCATGAGAATAATGTCTATCGCCATACTAGAATCCTACTTAGGATAAAATTAATTTATCATCATAAACTATAATTATATATTATTAACAACGGTTAGAGATAACTCAAAGTCATACATTAAGAGGTAAAAAATTAATACACTTCATCAGTATTATATCTAGATATAAATTTATCCATAAAATATGGAAGATAATTAATGTTGAGACTACCTATAATATGATCTAATTTAATATCCTTAAAATGCTTCTAATAATATTTAATAAACCTAAAATAAGAACCTATATATCAAATCATATATATAAAAATCCCAATAATCTTTATAATGTTGCACTTTTAGGGGTATTGTTTACAAATTTTATCATATGTAATAATTATCGCATATCAATATGTGCATATGATAAACCCTACCACTAAATCATTTGTGAGAATGATATATAATGTAGGATAGTTTTAGTAATGGTGAACTTTAGGAACCATATTGCTAACATTATTCTATATGAGCACATTCAAACTCCTTTACATCATGATATCAAATATATTAAACAAGATCATTTCGATGTTCAAACATACTCCCAGTAGTTTCCATAAAACTATTTTATTTTATTTCAAAAAAATACCAGATTAGATTGGGTAATTTAGAGGGGGATATGCACAACCGCTTATAAAATAATTTTCTATTAAATTAGAGGAGATTATAAACACACTATAATTTATGTTTCAGAATAAATTAAATTTGGGTTATGTAAAACTCACGCTAATCATCAAATTTAGAGGGTGTTATGGAAAACCACTAATTTTATATATTAGAGGGTCTTTTGAACGCCCTCAAAAAAATTTAATATTATTTTTTTAAATTTTTTTCGATTTTATAGGGGGTTCAAAACGCCCTCAAATGTATTAAACTGGATGGGGTTCAACACCACCTATATAGTCCTTCAATTTGAGGTACTACACAACCTCCTCTAATTTATGATATTAAATGGGGTTGTGAACCCCCATTATTTAAAAAGAATCTACAATATATATATATATACATATATAATTAAAATAAAATAGTTGCATTTATTTAAATACTTTATATGAACAAATTATAAAAAATATTTATATGATTTTATTTAATTTTATTTATTTATATAATAAATTATAATTATATAATATTATATACATTAAAATAAATTAATTTTTATAAATTGTATTTATTGTAATATAAATTATATATATTTTATAAAATCATAAACATATTATATATATATATATATATGTACGTAAATATAATTTATTTTTAAAATATATCATATAAAAACCCATGATTATTGTTTTAATAATTTATAATATAATATTTACAAATATTTTTTTACTATAATATTATTATTTAATATAATATATTATTAACTTTATATGAAATTAAAATTATGGATATATATATATTAATGTACATAATATTATACAGTTATATTTGTTGAAATATATATATATATTAAAGTACATAATATATATATATATATATTCAAATACACTATATAAATATTTGTATAAATTATATTTAATGTAACATTACATCCAAATTTTTATAAATTGAAATTGATATAAAATTTATGTATAAATTTTATTTCATATAATGGTAATTATATATGTTATTATAAAATTTATACAAATAAATATATATTTATGTGATTAATAATAAATATTTGTATTGAAAAATATTATATAAACATATGTTCTCAACTAAATTATATAAATATATGTATTGAAATAAATTAAATTTATTTATTTATTAAATACACACACATATATATTATATAAATAAACATGTATGTAATATATTAATATATATTTAAGTGTATAAATAATTTACACAAATAAATTTATAAAAATAATACATATGTGTATATATATAACATATAAAGAATAATATATATATATGTAAAAATATAAATTCTCATATTTATATAAATATAGTTATAAATATATATTTATTTAAATTAATATGTATGTTACATATTGGGATGTATTTAAATTTATCATGAAAAAAAATTTATATTATAAAGTATTAATTTTATAATAAAAGGCTGATGTCTATTTTAATAATATAACAAAAATTACCATAGTGATAGGTTTGGGTGTTGATCACTCCTGTGGTCAGCCTGATTATGGGTTCAAATCCCAACTGGGGGAATATTATATGGGCGGAGGTTGGTTAGGTAATTGGAACCATGGGGAAGGTTGTATAGTGGGAGGAGACATGATGGTTTTCAGTGGTAAAAGTACCAAAATGGGGTCATGATGGTCTAGTCAGAGAGAGTGGGTGTGGTTTTTCCAGTGGTTAAGAGACACGATGAACTAGAGGGGAGTATTAGTCTACTGGGAGATGTCATAGATAAATGGAGGGGATGACCATATTATGAAAAATGTACTCATACACTGTAGCGATGGTTAACCATAATGGCCACTAAATTATTTTGAAGAGGTTATGGGCATTTTTCTAGTGGGAGAAGTAACAGAGAACCATAGGGGATAGTCGTATTCTGAAAATTGTTCTCATCATCTATAGAAACAGTTAACTAAAACTAAAACTAAATAATTGTAATGGGGTTATAAACCCTTATAAATACCTTGAAAAACCCTCCAAATGACAATATTTTTTTAGTGTTTTTTAATATCTCAAAAAAATAAACTACTACATTTGTGTTTAAAAAATAACACATATTTTCTTTTAATGGAAGTAGTTAAAATATTAATAATTATAACTATATGGTACTATATATATATATATATTAATAATATCTCTTTATATGAATAATTAATGAAAATATTACACTGGTAGTAAATAGGAACACATTAACATAACATTAATAAAATTTGGATAAACATTTTTCCCTTTGTAATATAATTTTTTCTTCATTTCTCTTTACAAAATTTTTTATAAAATACAAAGAATCATAAGTCGTGTGTATATATTAAATCATCTAATATGATATATGAAGACTTCTCATTTTCTTGAAACTTCTCCTATGATATAATAGGAATAAGATGATGCTACATATCATTTACATTGATCAGTTTATGCATTAAACAATCACTTAAATTCAAATACTTGATATAGTAACCATTTACTATATCACATGAATAGTGAATAAATACTCTTTAAATTCATCCATGTATTTAAAATGATTTATAGTTAAATCACTTGTCAAATATACATTCAATTTCACAAGCCCTTTAATATTAATGAATTAATTTCTATAACACATATTCTTGAAAGAGACAATCAATGGTGTTTCCTAAACATCATCAGATATCCTAAAATAGTTATCCTATTGAATTATTAAACCATATGGATTTTATATTTTAATGACCTAGACTGGATACTTAGAAAAAATATTGAACTCTTCACAAAACAGTTCTTCTTCCATTTTTACCTTTTAACCACTAGCACTATCACTACAATACAAAAAAACATCACCTTCCTAATTCATATATTATCAACCCATTTTCAATAATGGGTAAATAATTCTAAAATTTAATCATATATATAATTTTTTAATAAAATTTAATAGGATAAAAAATATATCCTGGTGAGATGTAATTATTTGTAATAGGGTGACTAATTCTGATTTTCAATTACATGATCAATATAAAATTATCTATGTGAGAAACACTATAAATTTTGATATGGAAAATAAAATAAATAATACGCTATATTTTCTATATTAGGTTAGATAAACATGATCCTAGTCTACTAGCAAATTATCTATACTCATCGATAATAATAATATTTTCTACATAGTCACTTTTTTAAGGGATTGATTATCCAGTTACAGATGTACCTTTTTCTCACTAGGTTGTGTAAAACTAACTAACTTTTATAGAATTTGTATCCAACATGAATTTTCCAGGGTCTCACATCCTAATCATCCATTTAGATTTGTGGAATCACCAAGAAGGATAGCCTTTGTAAATAAAAATATTAAATATACTCTTGAATCAAAAAATTAGATTCAAATATACAACAACCTAAAATCCCAAATAATTATTAATTGTTGTAAATAATATAATTATGATTGTTTATGAATATCGAGATCTTTGATCACATTAGTTGTAAATTTTTAAACAATGATGCCCTTCAAATCAATTCAATGTAATAGTATTTACAAATTGAAATTCACCACCTTACAATTATTTTATGATTTTCTTATGTGTCTCCCTCTATTATTGTATATCAAGGATTGGGAATAAACTGTATCAATATTATTTGTTCACATTTTTTGAACACATTATCTTGGATGATACTTTATTTTTAATCATCCAGTAGCTTCATAAGTTATGAGGAAGAACCTAGAAAAAATCAAAGAATTACATATTACAGAATAATAATCATGAAATATATATGTTACATGTTATTTAAAATATCACACTCATAATAGATAAATTATAATGATCATTTATTCCTTCATTTAACTTTTGGAACGATATTTCCTTCTCATTAGAACATTTGAAATTTATTCAAAAAAATAAAACGTAAAAATAATTTATATACAGTTTGAGTTTATCAAAACATTACTAAAATATGGCATAGAATAACAATATGTAAAGGATTAATCCCTACAATATTTCCAATATATTTTCACTATCAAATATTTAACATGTAGTTGTCATATTATATAATTATTTTAAAAGGAAACATAATTATTAAAATTAATTTAATAAAACTTTTGTTACATAAAAAATCAAAATATCATTAAAAATATCATACTTGAAAATAAAAACATTTTAAATAAAGAAAAGTGATTAAGTGACCTTGTGAAAAATAATCTTTACAATAGGTTAACATTTTATACTATGACATGTAATCATTATGCCGAATGTGTGTTGAATCATTTCATTATGTCATTAAAAAGGGTTTACTTGTTGGTTTTAAATGGAAATATTGAAAACCATAAGTGTAACATTAATATATAAACATTCAATATACAAAAAAATTAATTTTTGTCACTAATTTTAGATTTATAGTAACATAAAAAATACTCACAGTCACTGAAAAACTGACTCACTGTAACTCCAAATTATATATTATTATAGGTTCTAATATTATTGTGTTTATATAAATGAATTGTTTCTTGGTTAATTTTATCATATTATAAAATCAAAATGAAACTAATAGTAATGGTATCATTACCATCATGGTCACATATAAATTACCTTCTCTATAATATTGTATATCATCAATATGTTATCTTGTATAAAGTCATCTTCACTGTATCTTTTGTACCCACTTCAATATATGTTCATAAAAATTCATCACCACAACATGTTTAAGTGAGAGATGTTACATCTATGTTCGGTGTTATGTAATGGTACCAACTATAGTATCCAAGATATAATGATTACATTTTTTATGAATATTGAACTGTAAATTGGAAACCCAACTCACACTTCCCAAAAATTTAATAAAAAAATGAACAATGTTTAAATGAGGTGTACATCATATTAACCAACAAGAGATTCACTAAGAGTAAAAAATATCCAACATGAAGTAGGTGTACACATCAATAGAAGAAAAATAAGATGACATCCCTTAAAAAATATTTCCATTCTGATGGAGTCCATATAAAAATCATATATCCAGCATAGGTGGAATAAAATTTAGTAGTATTTCATGTGATCCATAAAAGAAATTTAATATAACTATTTTATTACACTAAAATAGAAGCATTGTAGAACCCTTTTGGTAGATCCACAAATATTTTCAAGATCCCCATAGAATATAAAACCTAGATATGCAATGATGAACATCCACAGCTAGCATCATTTATAAATGACATGCTCCAACATGACTCATTGGAATCCACACATGCGGAAAAGAGGAAGAAACCATAATTATTAAGTAAAAATAATATCAATAAAGAATGAAAGTAACCACTAAGTCTAATCAATGTCACCAGAAAATCCTCTAAGCAATTTCACATCATGTACTAAAGCACCATGCTAAATAAACATAGAGGAAAAATAAGCTATGTTAATTCCATGGAATATCATTTAAATTGAAATTTGGATCTTTCTTAAAATTCTCTACAAACATGATAAGCATTCTCTTTCGAAGGTCGAGATATGTATATGAATTAATGGAACTATTTTTTCAGTCTAAATGTATTTGTGTCATTCACTTCCATCCAAGAATATCTCTCTTTTGAAATGTCCAATTTCTCATCTATTTGGTAAGAATTTATAAATGTTGTATCATTCTCATCATCCTCACTAGAGGATGTTTCTGATTTAGTTGAGTCATATGAGTAAGAGGATTTAGGAAACTTTTCAAAAGTCCTGGGATGTGGGGATATAATGTTTTATTCATTCATTTTGGCAGCTTGTGATCATTTTACAATTGTTCTATCAGTTTTAGATGGCTCCTTTCTATTAAATTTTTGTTTTGAACTCAGAGTAATAAAACCATATGATTAAACCATTGATTTCGTTCCTTTTTAAGACCTTGATTTCAAAAATTATTCCTCAAGATGAAAAAAAATTTCTAGTTCATCTTCAATAGACTCTTTCTAGTTATATTGAACAACCCCCTTCTCTCATTGATCAAATATGGTGGTCTCTAAATAGGAGGCTCAGTTCTGGGATACAAAACATTATAATCCTTAGTGTTATGTTCACCTTTATCATCCCCTACTAATGGGGGATTCTGGGATGTGGAATCTTATAAAAGATTAATATTGTCATTATAATCCATTGGTTTTCGTGAATGAATATTTTTTATGATTCATTTTCTACCCAAACCGATTTGAAAAGGGGGAGAGGGTGTGTAAAAATATATTGATCACCACATAAACCAATATACTGTATAATTTTAGAGAAATTTATATATTAGGAAGGAACAATCTCATATAATTCCACATGAATAATCCATTAGAACCATTTTGAAGACAAAATCAAGAGGTAAACTCTTATGATATGTAAAGTTCTATTCATTCATGAGCTACCAAATATCCTGGTATGTTAATAGAGGCATTGTCATGTTTAATAAGATTATCAAACAAACTAGCTATGTAGAATAGTTATTTTTTGCTTCATAAGATGCAAAGGGAGTCTAGGGAAGCTAAACCATAAAGGGATTGTAGATGCCTCTGAATCAATACAACAATCCTTTGACCATTTCACGACTTTCATGAAACAGACATCGAATGACCAGCATCCTCTCTCCCTAGTAATCACATCTTGGTGGAATGAATAGTGTAGTAGTGTGGGTAAACTAGATATATACTTGAATCCTTGTTTACAATTAAAAACAAAAAACAAAAACTACTATTTTCTATGACAACATCAATTTTATGTTAATCATATCCCTACACATCAATCACAAAACACTTAATGATATCCTATGGAAAGAAAACATAAGAAAGTGGTGAAATCTAATGACTATAAATGGTATATGTAAAACTAAATATATCAATAATTAATAATTTATAGTAAATATGGAAATGTAAATAACTAAAATGAATTAAATTATAAAAATTACATGAGAATACTATGGGAGGAATATATGACGATAAAAAATATTCTATAAATAATTAGATGATCTTGAAACATGACCATGGATATTCAAACTAATTTAATAATCACATTGAATATAATGAAGTATTCAAATATGATGTATTTCATAATGTTTTACAATTTAACCATAACATTAAGTTATCATGCCAAGACATCTTACATAAATATGTAAGGCCTCTTCCAAATACCAAATCCAATTTACCTCATCAGACTGACTGATGCGTCCATGGAATATATCAGACCTGACCAATTAAATAAGAAGTTCAATTTAGTCCTTATATTTAATGGTTGAAAATTAATAAATATAAATTTTTCTATTGAAAAAAATGAATATGCATTGAAAATACTCACCACAGTTAATAAACAAAATCATAAACCATTCAGAATAATATAAAGAGTGGTATTAAAATAGTACAAACCATTTCAATTTGATCATAAAAATCATATTGATATTATTGGGATGGTATCACTACCAAAATACCTAATGGGGTATAAGTGAAATATTTGTTTAATCATTGATTAGTATAAATATATAAAAAATTATTAATCAAATTCTTGAAATGAATATTCTTTTCAGTTTGAAAATCAGTTTCCAAAACTGGAAACATCTATAATAGTAAGAAACTATTTTCATTTATAATTTCATTTATAATTTTAAAGGATACATCAATGTAATGAGTTTCAATGATGGCATTTAAGTTTATACATGTCATATAAGTAAGTAAACGATCCATTCACGCTCTTATAAAAAATGATAAAATGTGTCATGTTCAAAAAATTATAAGAATATTCTATTGAAACTATTTTGAAACAAAATCAAAAATAAATAAATAATTTATTAATAAATTACTTAGGGAATTTTTAAAATAATTTTTAAAATATATTTATAAAACAAGTATATGAATGAAATGTTTTTTTATTAAAGAGAGAAATAAAGTAAGTTCATCCTAAAAATGTTTTCTTAGTGTATTTAAAAATCGATGTGATTAAAATGTTATAATTTAAATTAAAGTTCATGAATTAAAATAGAAATTAAAATTTATTGTTATTATGATATAAATATCCATCAAAATCACCCAAGGTAGACAAATATAAACAATGCCAAATAATGATGAAATTGTAAAATAAACACTTACCACTTTGGTTACATTTGAATCCAAGCCCCATGAAATAAATAAAATCCAGTTAAACATTAAATACCAAGAATATAAATGTAGGTATTTTATAAAATATCAATGTGGAATTATATACACATAAAAAAATAACAATGTTCTACATGAGGCATATCTCTCACAAAATTAAAAGTAGATGAGAAACTCTTACATTAGGTTTGATTACATTCATATGTGTTTTTAAATCCTATATAATAAAAAAATATAATTTCAAAACATATTAAAGGACCATAATCATATAATTATTTCTATATTCTATTTACTTAGATTAATATGTTTCCTCTTTAATTACAATATTTGGTTAAAAACACAGTTTGGATTGATAATTGCTTTGTTTTATATGTATGTTTCATTTTGGTAGATTCAATAATTTTGTATTTATAATTATTAAATAATCACCAAAAATTTAAACATTATTCAAATATAAAAAATATTTAAATATTCTAAATTATTATATATATATATATAGGAAAATAAAGTTCACCTTTTATGGAAATTGTAGGTAATACGTACACATGAGAGTTCTTTCTATTTTTCAAGAGATGGATTCTAAAAAACATAAATATTGGTTCACCATCAGAAAATATTATTTTATCAATTTTTTCATTTATTTAATTAAATATATAATTATATAAATCAATGTAAAAATAAATTAAAAAAGCACTTCATGTCTCTATATATAATATGTAGTCTACAAGTATGCACGAGCGATGTTATTATTTCCCAACAGATTATAAGGTAAGACGGTATATGTGTTATTAATATTAAATAAGTATATTTATTTAATAAATATCATAAAAATATTTAATGTATATAATTATATCTAGTCATGAGTGGGAGTAAGGGAAAATGAATTACATTTGTTGGTGAGGAGGTAGGCCACTGTCTAAATGATCAGCGGGTTCGTTTATGATTTGATGGAAGAGGAGATGGATATAATATATGTCATTAATATAATAACATATAGTTATATATGAAATATTTTTTAGTTCATCATTATTGGATAATATTTTAGGGATTTATATAAAGTAGAATAAGAAAAACAGTGGATAAGAACATTACCGCTTATACAGGAAAACAGATTTTGTGTATACCTTCACCTTCCTATATTCGATATCTCGTCTAAATGTAGCCTCAATGATGTATGAATGAATGTAAAGAGTATATTTTTAAGTAAATGACTCAACCCAAAATAGTTTTTGGTGAGAATAGGTGACGATAGGAGGTCTTCATTTAGAAGTGTGGGAGAGGACACCCTTGTAATTTTAAAAAGAAAAAGTTATAACCCCCTTTTTCAAATTTCAAATAGGAATCAAAATGAATCATTGTCATGACATGGATAGGTATAAATATGGCCATAAAAGAAAAAAATTCAATTTTATAGTTCACTTATAAGCGTATATTTTTTTCATAACCTCTAGGTAAACGTGATTTAAAATAAACACTATAAAAAATTTATTATTTTTTCAACTCATTATCAAAAAAAATAAAATGATATTATTATATAATATTTATAGTTTTTATTAATAATATGGAATCCCTTTTATCAATTTTCATTCAAATAAATGGTAGAAATTAATTTTCATTTAATTCCATAGATGCGAAAACATACATTTTCAAAAGAGAAAATTCTCATAATTATAGATATTTTAATAAAAAAATAAACAAGAATATAATTACAAATAAAAAAATATTAATTATAATATAATTTTAGAATATTCAATTTAACAAATTAAATCAAAAAATATATATATATGTTTGAAATGAATTTATTTTTTCAATACAAAAAGTATCTCCACTGTTCATAGATAAAATATTCTTTTCAGAATATATTCAAAAATAAAATATTAGATAATTTTGAAATTATAATTTAAAAAATAATTTTCATTTTTTTAAAATCAATTTTAAAAAAATGGTGAAAATTAATTTTTATTTAAGAGAGAAAGCCGGGATGAGGTCCCCATATAGATAAATATAGTTTTCCAAAAAACATTTCCTATTCATTTAAATAAATATTTTTTTATTTATAATAAATTTATAAAAATAGAAATTATTTTATACATGTGTAATAAATTATATTTTCATAATTTTTATTCATAATCATACCCACTAATTTAGTGGGTAAATTATCATCATATATTGTGTTATGGTTCACTTTGACTCAGGGTTCTCTGTATCACAAGATATCAATGAGAATAAATTAAATTAAATATATTATAGCGTTCTTTTAAGCTCGGTGCTTCAAGTCACAAATTCATGTTGAACGTATTGTTATTGTAAAAACATTTTTGGGTGATATAGTTATCACTGAACCATCCATGTTGGGCAGTCTGTCAATCCTTGTTTAAAGATACCAACAGGGGTAAAGGGAGACGATCTAGAGGAGCATGTAGTTGTTATCATAGAGGCCGACCCATGTATCATACACTAGTGTTGGTGTGAAAAATCCAAATAGTATAAAATGTTGTCATATTTTCAGGGTAAAAGAAAATTTTTCATGTACATGTAACGAAATCGACACTGAATATGCCAATCATGGATGGAGGCAATGAAATATAGATACGTTAAAGGAGAATTCAGCACCACTCTGGATGATGTGAGTTGTTGTAGAGATGCGAGATGGACTAGAGTTATATGGATGATAGAGAGTGTCCTCAGGGTGAATAGAGAAGATATATCGTACACTTTATAGTTATTTATATATTTATACATACAAATGTCAATATATATTTGAAAAAAAAATTATATAAAAAAATAATTTATTTTAAAAAATTAATATTAAATATAATATTTATATTAAAATTAGAACATTATTTCATATTAAAATTTATCAACAAAATTCCAATGATAAATAATTTTTCAAATAAAATAATATACAGATTAAATATAATTAAAAATTAACAAAATAAAATATAATTTTTAATAAAAATTAAAATATATATTTTAATTTAATTTTTAATATATATAATAAAAATATGGGATTGAAATTAAAAAAATCTATAAAAATTTTAAATTATAGACAAAAACATTATCCACCTATTATATTGAAAAAAAAAACAGTTTTAATTTTAATAAAATCACAAATATTTGATCCTTTTTAGAAATTTATAAAAAATTAAACTAAACTCAGAATAGAAATATTATTATATAAAATATGATTAAAAATATTGAGAAATGGATAATGGCCTATGAATTCGTTTTGTTCGAAAATTTATGCAAAAAAATATTACTATGCTACCAAAAACTAAATATCCTTTATCCCATGTTTAATCAATACATTATTAAGAATTAAAAAAATATAGTTCTTTAGTAAATATATTTCCATAGTAATTTTCTATTGGAAATTTTTATGATAATGATATCCCATTTATTAATAAGATCTCTTAAATAATGAAATCTAATGTAAATATGTTTGGTCCAATAATGTTTTAAATGATTTTTCCATATAGAAATAGAATATGTATTATTATAATATATTATAATATATTCTAAATAATAATCGAAATTATAGAAGGTTTTATTTGTCAAAATACATTGAGTATAACAAATTTTAGAAGAAATGTAATCAATATCCAATTTTAAATGAGAAAAAAACAATATATTTATGATACTCTATGATATAAAAAATAACCGAGTAGCTAATAAATAAATAATTTTATTTTCCTCACATATTTACAGTAAACATTGGATGATCAATAACCTATATGTGATTTTCAAATTGTAAAATTTTTAAATATAAATTTTTCACACTATTTTATGCCAATGAAAATTGTTTATTTCTAGAGTATTTATAAACATGTTATTTTTTAGGATATTTTTAAAATGTATGAAGAGTTTATATTATCATTTATATTATTATAAAATAAAAAAATTATAATATAAATAATATATTTATTATCATCAAACATTACACTGATTTTATTATCAAAATGATCGAGAAAATAATTAAATAGTTTCTTAATAATTATACATATCACAATTTATAAATAATGACATATTTGAATATTCCAACTTGTCTAAAACCTATAACATTTTCATTTGAGTTATTACGAAAATATATAGTTCTACCATCAGATGAATAAAAAGATAAAAATTTAGATATACCACTAGTATAATTCTTCAAGAACCCATCGTCCATGTACCATATATCTTTAGAACTCCTTACAACATTTTTCTATAAAACAGATTAAGTGTATAATTATTTCGGTATGAAAAAAAATTTAGATCCAACCATATTAGTACAAAAACATATAGAAACCAATACTGATTTATGTTAATTATTATATGGTAATATAGAATATATATATTCTTTGAAATAATACTCATTGTGTGGCCAAGTGAATGAGTACATTTTATAAAAGATTATTTATCCATAATACCCTTTCAGATTACATCTAAAACATATAACAGCTGATACATTCCATTTATATCCATTATCAAAAGTAGATCTGTACATCACAGGAATATCGATATTACAATAATGGACAATTTTATAGTTTTTTGTATTGTTTATATTTATTATAATATCACATTTTTCGTTTCATTGAACAAAAACCTAAAAAATATATTTCTTTTAATCAATTTATTTTTATTTTTAGAGTTTCATTCTCTTTTTTGAATAAAATTCTTATATAATAGTTTTTTACATTTTGACATGAACCCTTAATTCACAAAATAATGTTTTATTGTTTTAGATTTTGGAATCATAGTTTATATTTATCTAAAACTCCACAAACTAGCATTAATCCAATGAATTTATCTTTATTATTTTTATTGAAAATATTTTATTATTTCATTATCATCGTTGATATTTATCTTTTTAAAATATATAATAATTTTATCATATATATTTTTTAAATATGGAACACACATGTTTTAATTTTATTATTTAAAATTATTACTTCCACCTTTAAGGAACTTATATAGTTCAATAATTCTAAAAATATCCTTTCAAAAAATGTGCATAATTTATCTTAAATATTTAAATTCTATTCCATTATAAAAATAAATATATAAATTATAATCAGAAATACTATTTACCTAATTATAAGTTATTTTCATCAAAAATATATTTTCTGATTCATTTTTACTATTATATTTATCACTAACTGATTCTTACACCTCGATGAAAATCCATCATGCATTATATGTACATTTTAACTCATTTTCATATTGTTTATACATCCATTCTTATTTTAATTGTGGATTGTAAAATTTTTTATTTTCATTTCCCTACACTCATAGCATATTGTTTCTATAACATTGTATTTACTACAATTACCTTTATAACATCCCTTTCTTAAAATATTTCTATTCCCTATTCTAGGATGTTTTTAAAAAAATCTTTTTTTCATATATCTATATAATCCTTTAGTAATATTTTCTTCTTCAACTTACAACATTTACTATAACTAAAAATCAATGTAATTTTTAGGAACATTTATTTTATATATGAATATTGTAGATTTAATTTTATCAAGTTCGGAACCATTAACATTCTTCATCTCTGAATAATATTAAATAAGTTACCCAATAAATTAATATATTGATTACTCAATGAAATCTTAGCTCTCTTTTGTTGTCTAATTCTTTTAATGAAAAATATTAGGTAGGGAATTACTAAATCATTCAATATGAACATAATTATTTCTGGTATCTACATGTGAATTCAGGTTGTTTGTAGTTATAGTGAATCTATTTTATATCGCATTGATTAACTCTTGATCATTCATTCAATATTCTTGACCAATATCTCTGTGAGTCAACAACATGGTTCTCTACACCATATTACATTAATGATGATTGAATTTTAATTCCCTATAGATGTTAGATGCAATTCAACATGAAGAAATATAGATATTCATATTTCTAGTGAAAGAATAATACAAGGAATTCAGAACATATTAGTTTTGAAAAAAAATTGTTGCATCATTTCTTTTAACATTTTTTATATCTACAACAAGAAGTTTATATGTTTTTTAAAAGATAGAAAAAATCAAGAAATAATTTTCTTAGAAATACCTCCATCATATATTTTTATAATATATATATTTATATATATATTATATACCATTGAAATGGTGTGGATTAATGTTATTAAATACCTCAAATTACTTACATTCCATAACAAAGTAGTGTTTCATTTTTGAAACTTTTAGTTATTAGAAAATTGTTAGTTCAAAAAGACAAAAAAAATAGTAATGAAAAACACCTAAAATGGAACTACCCATCGATACCAATTGTTATGAAATAGTTAAATGTTAAAGATAAGAATAGGGGGTGGTGAATATCCTTTTTTATTATACAAATGAAAAAGAATATCATAAAAATATGTTTTGTAAATTGTGTAGTAGAAAGTAAAATAAATAACACACGATGATTTTTATAGTAGTTCAGATAAAAAAGAATAATGTCTAAACATTAATAATTTATAATTATTGAGAATATTCAAATATAGAAATTATTATCTTTTGAAATGGATTAATAACGCAGTTTCAAACATACTTATTGCTCACACAGTGGAATAAACCAAACAAACACTCATAAGGGACACATCCCACCTGACTTTTGGTTTGGATTCACCACCCAATAAATATTTTTGAAAGGGGGTATAACTTATTTAGACATCTTTTGGATTGGAAAAGCTTAAAATAAATTTATAAGAGGAAATATAATATAGAACTGTAAAACATTGTAAACCGAAAAATATTTCCAAATACTAGTCGAGAAGATGATGATGAGTATCATTAGGCCTCAATATCATTGATCACTTCATTAGTATTCGATAAAAATCATTATTTCACGTATGATTAGAAAAAATAAATAGTATTCAGATTATAAATTCATCACTTCATTATTCTCATACAAATTCTGTTTTCATCTCTGTATATGTTCATATATCATTGTGTGTGAAAAAATGGTTTCAATTTTATTTTACTGCATTAATTAGTCACATTTTAGTGGATAATGTTCTATTTTCAATATTACAATATGATCTTAATTTATAAATAAGTTCCTAGATTACTTATAATTCAATTCAATATTATAATATAATAAAAATGAATATATTTTTGTTACCTATTATTTGAAATATCACACTCATTATCAAATAATTCCCTCGATCATTTACTCCATAATTTTAAATTTTCAATTAATAGTCAAATATGCTCATCAGTAATCATGATAATTAGAAAATTAAATAAAACAGTAAAAATTATTGGTATAAAAATCCATTTTATAAAATCTTCACAAATACAGGGTATACATTAATTAAAGGAAACTCATTAATCTCCATCAGATTTCCATGATATTTTCTCTAACAAGGATTTTATGTAATTTAATTATGTTATATATTTATTTTCAAATGTAATATAATGATTAAAATAAATTTTATAAAATTATTTTTAATTAAAATCTCAAAAAATAATTAAAATATATCATATATGAAGATATAAATATCCACATAATTTTCAATGTGATAAACTAACTATGTGAGACATAGTACATATTATTGGTTAACTTATATTGTCATCATCCATGGTAGGTATAGTGACGATGTGAAAAAAACATTAATGTGCCCATGTAAAAAATTTCAGATGTTAGTTTTGACATGGTAACATATAATAGACTCATGGTCACATCATAATATCCATGATCACTTATTAAAATAACAAATGTCGTCCCATGTATTAAATTTATGTTAACATGAAAATAATAATATTTATCATCACTACAAAATCTAACATTAACATCCAATTACACTTCAAAATAGGTTCAAAATAAATTGTGGTAATATAACTAGATATGTTTCTAGTTCATCTTAAATTGTTGTAAATAAAAAAGAAACTCATAGTAAAATTAAAAATTACCCCCATGTTTAATTCCAAATTAACATGATTGTAACATATCTTATCCTATTCCTGTTAGGTTGTAAAAAAATATCTTCACCAAAACATCATAACCTACATCATGGTAACTTTAATACCCATGTCATTGTACATTCTTCAAAATTCATCACACTATCATGGTGTTGTGAGAGAAGTAATTTCTACTATAGGTTCATCACCAAACCATAATAGTTGATGAGGATATAATTTATAGTTTAGAGTAACTATAGAGGATTAATGGTGATGAATTAAATGATATCACAACCATTTTCATTGAGTTAGAATGATTGCGTATGCATTTATGTGGGCATACTAAAGCTAAAGTTAGGATATTTGATATCGTTGACGTGGTCGAGGAAAAATTTTCATGCTTGGATAAAAACATTGATATTGAAGCTACAAATTGTATATGAAAATGAGGCACTCAAGATGCAGATAAGAAGAATATAGTACTGAGTTGGGTATTGTGATATAATATGGAACTTCGTTATGGGCTAGTGTGTCATTAATGAAGGAGAGTTTCATCGAGGTGAATATAGAAGATAAAAAATATATTGTGTATATATAGATACATATGTAGATCTATATATGTCAAACAAAATATAATATAAAATTTTATTTTAAATTTTTCATACTAAAATTCGTATATATATTTAAACTAAAAATGTTATTCCAAAACAAAATATTAAACATAATTCCAACATAAAAAGATTTCTTCAATGAAAATAATTACATGATTTAAAATCTTTAAACACTAACTCGAAAAATAAATTAATTCATAATAAAAATAAAAATTTTATGTTAAATTATTTTCAAATATAGATATTAAAATTTATGAATTTTATTATAACATATCAATAAAAAAATCTACCAAAAATATGCAACAAAAATAGAATTCCCTAACTAGAACAAGACATTATCAATCTTCGTAAAATCATGTTATAAAATTAAACAAATAATAAACAACATGTATCAAAAAATCATTTCTCATTTTAGGAAGAAATATATTTTATTAACATTCTCTATAAAATATAAAATTGAGATAAATAATACACATTTTCTTTTATATTCATCAAAGATTTGATGTATCCAAGTCTTCAAAGCAACAACATTTCTAAATTACATGAAGAAACATTATTCTTAAATCATAAATTCTTAATTATCTTCTAGCATCATATATATTTATAACTTATATAAATCATATAGACTATATCATATATCATTAAAAATAATGGAATTTAATTCTATAAATTTTAAACATTATGTTTACTATCCCCAAGGTTTCATACAACCATTCATGTAATCTTGCCAATTTCATCTACAATGGTCAATGTTATCACAATGGAGAAATTTTCATACCCAATCATGCTTAGTACATGTGGGGACACTAATATTTATTTTTTAAACTTTTATCTAATTCATTTTAAACATTATGTAAATCATTCATTTCTTCTAAAATCATGTTGTTTAATTTTTTGAACAATTTCACCACTTGGTCACTTGGAAATGAGTTTTTTTTACATAAAGAATTTATATTATATATAAGAAACTTTATTAAGTTAGTACTCATTGTATATTTTTTGTTTTAATATTCTCTATTCCAGGATTAATATCAAGGTCTATGTTTTAGGATTATTTAATTTTTCTGTAAAAAATATTTTATCATATAAGTATCATGTATTACAAAACATTGAATGAACATTTTTATTAAATTGTGTTAAAAAAATGATTACCCATTTTGAATTAATCATACCCAATAGTTGACCAAGATTCAAATTTCACTGAATAATGAATCCACTATGGTGTGTCTCTAAATACATAGTTTTTCTAATTAATCATCTTAATCATATCATATATGACTCATGGATTGTCGAGAAGTGAACATTTTTTCCAATCCATCATATGGATAAACTTGACACTATATTTATGGTAACATAATACTATTAGGGTCACATGATAATTTTGAAAAAAAAAATCCAACAATAGGATATCACAGAACAATCCAGGGGTACCCATCTATGGAATTACCTATCCAAGAAGGTTCTAGTGTAACCCGTTCTTTCTTACCATACAAATGATAATTCCTTATTACCCCACTATAAAATGACCAAAAAAGATTGATGATTGTGGTTTTGGAAAGTGCCACTTTATAAGGAATATTTCACTTAATAGTTATTAGTGGTTAAATTTCACCATCTAATCTCATGTTATACCCATTAATTTATTCATGTTTCTAATAATTTATTTTTGGAAACATATTCCATCCCAAGAATAAATATGGT
This sequence comes from Viscum album, assembly GCA_963277665.1. Lineage (NCBI taxonomy): Eukaryota > Viridiplantae > Streptophyta > Magnoliopsida > Santalales > Viscaceae > Viscum > Viscum album. The sequence continues at coordinate 52,963,115 of OY728166.1, forward strand.
AAATCTATATTTATTTGTAACTCTTTATAAAACCCACAATTCCGTGTTACTCTCAAAAATATTAAAGCAAAACATAATCATACATATAAAAATTAATAATATATTTATATGGTATATGAACACATAAATTTATTTATTATAGTTATATGATATTGAAAATATCTACATGAGTGAGCATGGAATGATAGATAATCAACAACATGTATCTCTCTATATAAGGAATAAGTCTCTAGGCTTGATGGTATTCTAATTCCCAAACCTTTTTAATATATAGTGTTTACATTAGATATAATTTAATTCATGATAACTCTTACACCTAATCTGAACAAACTATTTATCACAACTAAATTCATGATAATAAGATTAGTAATGAAACAAGGACAACAGAGATGAAAATGAAATTCATTATTCCACCTAGCATGTAGTGCAAGGCTCTATTTCCTGGATGTATTTTAACTTTTTAAATAAATCATAAATGGTTAATAATATGAATAATTTATAACTATGAATAAAACAAGAAATAAATATTATATAAATTGATAACATGAATATTTAAATATGATATAACTATTTTTGAACAATCTTAAATTAAATATAACTAAAAAGGTTTTATCATCGTGATTATCATTTTGGTCATTCTATAATTTTGAACAAAAACATTTTCTATTCATTTCAATATAAACTCTTCCATATTAAACATTATATGAAATTTTATATTAAATATATAATAATTTATGAAATATAAACAATTTATAGTCAAATTTTTATTATATAGACATTATATATAATATAAATATCATATACATAAAAAATTTAAACTATAATTTAATTAATCATAAAAACCCTTTTTTGGAATAATGAATATTCAAAACAATGTATTTTAAATTTAACAATTAAAATTAATTAATAATGAATAATTCATACATAAAATAAAAAAAATAAAAAATATATGTATTTTATAAATGTTTTATAAATTACACTTCTGATTTCTAAATAACAAAATGCATTTATATATCATAATTGTTACAATTTAATTAGTTAAACGATATATTATATATAAATATTTTTAATTTATTGATTACTAATTAATAATTTTTTTATAAATTTTTTTTAATTAATTATAAATCAATAATAATTACTTATATAATTTAGCTTCTGTTAATTAATAATTATCAACAAAAAATATTTAATGTGAATTCTTGATACTTTAAACATTATAAAAAACATAAAAATTTAAACTTTAATGTGTTTATCTTTACCCTTATGTGAGATGGTTTCCCAACCTGAAGTAAAATTAATTTAACTATTTAATGAGGTACAATGTAAAGTCAACATGTGTGAACCTATATTTACACCCAACTAAATAAGGTAAGTAGATATGAACCTTGCATTAACAAATTTATGTAAGCGTAATACCAAATGACCATTTTGTAGACTACTATACATAAGCATAATTATGATTAACCCTTATATTTTCTACTCTATGTAAGGGTATATATAGATTTTCCTTACAAATACCGATCTATATGATAATAAGCAGGAATAACCGTTTTTTTTTACCGCTCTGTTTAAGGGTAGTCATGGATGACTTGTATGAAAAAACATTCATGATAAGTGTAATCCTATTAACCTGAAACATTTATAAAACCGAAAAATGTATTTTATTTTTCATTATCATTATTTTCTAAGCATCAATTTAAAAATCAAAATATAGAAATTTTACTGATGCCAATATAGGAAATTAAATGAGTCTGTTGACCATTATTGTAACTATTAATAGTTATTTTGTCAATTTTCCATGATCACCCATGAAAAAAATATTAATCCTACACAAAACATGACATGATGAATATGTTATAAATGTGTACCTTGCACCGTAGAAGATTCTATAGTATCTTTGAACTCCATTCAACTGATTTTATGAAGATAAATAATGTTGAAAACATAAGATTCACATATCTATAGTTATCCATCAATAAATCTAAAACTCTCATCATATGATTTGGATTCAAATTCACACATAGTGTGTTACCACCTCACTATACTATGAATAAAGGAGGTGATATCATCAACCATTAGAGGGATTTATCCTTGTATATAGAATCATACACTCAACCTCTATTGTATGGAAGTAATATATATTGATCCATTGAGGGAAATCCTCTATAAACAATATTAGGGAATATCCATTTTAATAAAAAGAAATGAAAATAATTTAATATGGTGAACGAGGTCATAAAAGCATACATCCCTCATTCCATGTGGAAAAAAGAAAAATTCAAGGATTATAGTCACAGTTGGACGCATCATAATCACCATACCTAGATTAAATATTTATCATATAAATGAATTTAATTTTACCTATTTAATTTGATGAATTAGTTATTTTAATAATATCTGACTTGTTTGATTCCTGATAAATAGATATGATATATGAACCAATTCACCATATTCATGAAAATATTTTTTGGCATCAAATATAAATCACAATGATATAAAAGATTAAAAAAAGATTAAAAAAATATATGCTTCACTTTGGTGCATGATCAGGACTTATGTTTTCATATTTAAATAGGGTAAAGAATTTTTATTGTAATATAATGGTAGATAACATGTATATATATCAAATATATTGGTCTTGTATTGATATAGAGCTTCCCTGTATATTTTTTCATTTATCTTTTTAAATTTTATTTTCCTAGTGGTAAATCAGTGATTATGTAGTCTAGTATGAAATAATTTCATTTTATATAAAATGGGTTAGTTATATTATTTCTTAAAACTATAATTATTCATTATTTAATTGTTTATATAGAATTTAATTATTTTAATATTATATTATAATTTACTATCTCCAGGGTATCACTTAAAACCCCAGTTGCTAGTCGATATCCTTTTTCATATGGGGAGGTACACCAGAGGTCAAATGGTACATTGATCCCTTTAATATAGAGAGAACTGATATGTGGAATACACACCAATTTTGTTATCTATTTGGTTCATTCATTCCATGTATTATGTTCAACATTATGTATAAAAATATCTTTTAATGAATGAGTGGATGAGAACCATCTTATTATATTCTAAAACCACCTTATATTTATGACTATCTAGGTTATTTAATTCATTTATCCCTTTCTAATCAAGATAATATATCTCTTCCCCATAAATCATTTAATAATAATTATTTAGTCGTTTTTTCTAAAATGTTAATCTATAGTGAAAGGAAAAGGTCCACAATAGGGAATACTATTATTGTATCAAATTATTATTCATACATGTTTTCCCTTGCATGGGTTTATATCGTGGTTAGATAACTACATAATGAATTCTTAGGTTTTTCATGACAATGTTTATTTTATATATGAACTATTTTATAACAAATTTTTTATAGTGTAGTCTTAAATGATGTTACATATCATTTAATCCTAATATGATATAAAGTCAAATAATTTTTTTGGAATGTTGAGAAATGAATATAATATTTTAGCCAAAGATGTAAATATGTTTATAACATTTTTTGTGAGAATAGTGTATGGAACTCTAAATTTTGTGATTATATTATATTTAAAAAAACACCAAAATTTATATTCCCATATCGACTATGTTCAAATTTAAATTCCCTTGGGGAAATATTTTATTAGTGTTTGGGATAGACATGAACTACATGAAGATCAGTGGATGGTATATATCAATAAAATCAATTCCCCTCATGATAAATGGCCATTATTTTTTAAATAATAGATGAATAATAAGGGATTAATATATGGTATTTTAATTCACATGATTTTCATGTAACTTACTTGTAAACTCTATACAATATCGTATCATGGAATGCTATAAAACTAATTAATTGGATTTGGTAAATGATCCCTGTTCTTAAATGGTGCATATAATAGGTTCAAGAATAAATTTATTGTTTGATTATGAGGTTATATTCTCCTTCCATACAGTTATGAAATACCCCATAATATCTTCACTCATAGGTTACATTCTATGAGTTCATGAAATTTTAAACAATGGGGATCACATCAAATTAACATATTTATACATTTTGGGTCAAATATATAGAATATTTCACATTTTATGTTAATTATCACCAGAATAAATCCATCATATTATTATGATATTTTAAGATGATATGGACCTAGTGTGAACTTATCTAGTATCAACCTTATTGATCACATCAATTTTGTTTCAAATGATGGGTAAATCCACTCTCCTATGTGATACATCGTTGAGTGTTTGATCCGAGTTTCAGTTTATCTGGGATGTGGATAGACTATCTAGGTAACATAATAAAGTACTATCTGATTGTGTATTATACGGTAAAATTTGATGGAATATATATATATATTTACAATATATATTATAAATATTCAATTTAGGTTATAAATTTGTCATTTTTTATGGTGTGATATATACTTATTTGTTTGTTTAGTAATTTTGAATTAGATATATTATTGAGTTAGTTATCTAATATCTATAAATATAAATTTTAACCAAAAAAGATCTTGTAATCTACCTAGCATGTTTTATATACTTTTGAGTGGAGGAAATTTTTGGGTAGAAGATCAATTTCTGGAGAAATGAAGAAAATTACAAGCTAACTCTGTTGGGTATCATATCATCAATTATATTTTTGAAAAAAACATTAAAATTTATTATTAATGTGTATTTACCCTCTCTAATATGATTCAAGGATTGTGAAAATCTACTCATTATGGTATTTTATATCTAAATTTTTCTAACAGAAATATGATATTAAACTAGGTTGTTTTCCAACACATTTCCTTTAATTGAATTTTTGGATGCAAAAAAAGATGTCAAATTATTTAAGGATCACATACCATTTTTTTAATATCCTAATAAACATATGGAGGAAAGTAATTATTTGAGTATAACAATTCATTATAGAAGGTGGAATTCAAAATGATGTATATAGTTATACAAATTCTATACCATAAAGGAAAAAAATCAACTCAATTCATCTCGATAATAGTGCATGAACTATCAACCTCCAACAATATTTTCCTGAAATTATAATTGTTTTTTCATATTCCTATGTAATTTTTTTGTATTAATGTATCCAAGTGATGATTCTCATGATTTTATTTGAAAACTAGTTCTTAAGAAAATTAAAATCCCTTGGACAGTCTTCAACCCCCATGTAGGTCTCTTATTTCACCGTTAGTTTTTTGAATGTGAATCACTTATTAGAGATATTTTTCAAAAAGATTACCCTATTTTATTAGATTATTTTAATTCTAAATAAACTAGTTAAGGAAACAATGTTGGGGAATTTAATGTATCAACATAATTATCATGGGATCAATGTCAATGTTGTGATTGAAAACACAAAAAACAATGATTCATTCATTATGTTACTTTGAATACATACTTTAAAAGATTCATATTTATGTTTTGTGATTAAAGATTTTCAAATAAAAAATAAATTTGGAAAAATAACATTTTTATATGTTTTATTTTATAACTAACTTATATATATATCAATCTATATTATTTTCAAATAGATCCTTGAAAATTATGTGTATCAGACATTAAGATGTGGATATTGTTCTTTTGAGAGTAAAGGGTGTAGCATTATGGAAATACACTACTTGGGGTTCCCAAATGTTCTTGTATCCATTACCTACAAGTTATATTTTAATTAAATTGTATCTATAATACAATTCCATGAATTTGAGGGCCTGAAAATTTGTTATTTATCAATACATCAATTTTATTGGGAGACAGTATATATATTTAAATTATTCATAGTATAAATCCATGAAAATTATGTAGATAAATATTTTTCTATTTTTTATTAATATGAGAAATTCATGTGATCCATTTATACTATTTCACCTCTAAAATAATATTTTCACTTATCAGCATACTAAAATTGGATTCAACCTAGGATCTATTATACGAATGCATTCTTCTCAATAGGTTTTTATAACAATAATTTTTAATATGTAATATAATATAGTGAAAATATATTTAGAGTTATATCCTTGGAAACTATATGTAATTCTATATAAACACTTTGATGTTTTTTTAGAGGAAGGAATGTATCACACCATATCATTGAGATCCATGGTTACATTGATCAATGTTGTTCATGGATTAACTCTTATAAATAGATTCACATGATTGAGCACTTTAACGGTGATTAAAAGAAAATATTAAATATTTTTGGTGTATCCCCTTATTTATCTATTTTTTAATCACTAATAATGGATATGGGACCCCCTCATAATATTTATGAAAACATATGGATGTGTGATTATGTCTATTAAGATAAAAATCATCTAAAAATGTTGATGGTTTTTCCATATTGGAAAAGACTAATTGAATGCAAGTCATGTTTCCAAAACCATGTGTTTTAGCTTTATGATGTGGCCATATTTTTGAAAAACTTTCAATATATATACAAATTATTGGTTAGGCCTACAATCTGAGAAATATTCTAAAAGCCTTAATTTATATGTAGAGGTTTTAAAAAATAATCCACTTTTACTAATGGGCATGTTGAAGCATATGTATTTTCTTTTTCATTAGAAGTGAAGAACATGGATTGAAAATATTATCCTTTATCTTTTATAACTATATGAAATACATAATCTAGAATTTTAACATTAATATGTTTCTATGGGAGTAAAAAACCCTTCCATTGTATTTCATGGGATAATATAATAATCTTTATACCCATTGGGGTATGAAATCTCCTGGAAAACTGACAGATGTAGTTTCCCCCGTCTCTTATAGTATCTTATGTAAACATATTGAGCTTAATTTGAATGGAATGAGATATTTTCACCATAATGTTTTCAGATATGTTAAAAAATGGAGATTTTTAATCAGAAATGGTATGTGTATATTTCTACCACATTTAAATAAATCCATTATATTCCTACAAAGGAATTAAATTTAAAATCCTAAAAACCCACAATGAACTCAAAATTAGACACAATGTAGTTTTATTAGGGATTATTTAAGATATTTACATGGTGTTTCTCCTCACTAATATTATATCAATATATTAGAATATTTGAAAGAGAATGTTTAGATTCTTAATATCTTAAATGATGGATTTTCAAAGATATTATGGGTTTGAACTAAGAAATAATTTCAACAATATCCTGAAGATTATTATTAATGTTATGTTTTTAGACACCAATAAGTGTATTATATACCCATATAATGTCACTCCTTGATTATATTTTTTAAATAAATTGTATATATGAAATTCAATCAGCATAGTTTTGTCCCTCTATGATTGTGTGGTTTTCACATTATTTTTTAACTCTTATGAGATTGAGGGAGCCTCAATTAGTTCATATCTATGATCCTTAGAGTGATTAAAATTTTATAAAATTGAATGTTATATTGGGATAATAGAGTGATATATGAACACGTTATTTCATAAGTAGAGTACTATATTTTTTATATTCAGGTTTTTTGTGATCCCTGATCCTATATTGAAGATAATATAGTGATGATGATGGTCCTCATTTAAGGTAAACGTTTTGATGTATTTTTACCATTTATATTCTTGGTTACGCAAACATTACCTTATTATATTATTATGAAAATTACTATATATCATTGAATCAATCAACTAGTATAACATGGGTGGAATGTTCCCCAGATGATAAAGGTTTTGACCTAAATTCCTAGTAATCTCTATGAAGATCCCGTATATTATTTTTTAGAATATGTATGATTTTAAAAGGGACAGAAGCAAGAACGTAAGGTCTACCATGTGAACATATTCCCCTACCACTACAGTATCCTCTATGATTTCAGATGGAGAAAACTATTCCATAGGAACCCACTTCATCATTATTTGTGCCTGTCAGGTAGATGAATTTAAAAGAGACATATTTGGATTCATTTAATGGAGGAAATTCCTTGGGGTGGAGCAGTTCCCATAATCCCCGTGATCGGGTCATGAAGTAAATTATTATTTGGAATGGTTTAGGTATATATAATGGTTCATCTTCTTTTGAAGGGAATTTTTGTTGATGATAATAAATTTTTTTGATGGATTTGGGAAGCATTATGTGTCCAAAAGTATTATAGAGGTAATTTGGGTCATTATTGGTTGATTAAATCATTCCTTTTTGATTGTAAGTTCATATTCTACTGAATTTAATGTTATATACTCATCAAAAAATTCTTAATTTTTTATTAACATTTCCTTCAAATCTAATTCTACTTATATTTTAGAAGATAAAATAATGTCACAATAAATAAAGGATTATCCTTCTCTAACCAAGTTTCATAAACCATTATTTGGAGAATATATTTGATTAAAAAACAATATACATTGATATACCCTAAAATTAATTTTTATGGAAATTAATTAGGGATGTCATTTTACCCACCATCCTTAGGCTTCTTGGACACACTAATGATAATAATTTATTTTATAGATATGAATAAAATATAAAATAACATGATCATTCATGAATAAATATAACTTGTTCTTCATGTTTTCAATATCCAACTATTTTCCCATTATTCTCATCATACATGATTACATTAGGACATGGTCATCGTTGTTACTTCCTTAGAGGATGCACTATGTTAATTTTATTGGTTTATAGTTTGTATAAATAACTAATAGATTATTTATAGTAATAGTAGTTGCATTACATTTTTATATTTCGATAACATTGATGTAAATGTTTTCCTGGGACTGGTTTTATTGCACTAAATTACATCTTCCCATCATAGTGTTATCCTAGAGAATGGTCAAAACCAACCACAATATTCATGTGGAATGATAATCATTGATATGTCATGAAAGATATTTTACATAAAAATTACAAAAAATTGTTCCATTGAGAGTTTAAAATCTATATAAATATTATTAACATTCTATCAGGAAATTATTCTCACAACTCTAATCATTACATTTCATAAAAATATGGATATTTCAGATGATTACTGTAGTGGTTGTGCTTTTTCTTACATTACTAATACATCATTTTATATATAAACAACATAATATTGTTACAAATCCCAGATCATTCAGTTTAGTGTCTTGGAAAAATTAATCCTATACATATCATTTACAATATATATAATAAAAATTTATTTTATTCCATCTTCTATAGCTTCTTATAGTCCCACATGTTTTCCTTAGTAAGAGTGTTTACCTTAGGATATACATCAAATGAAGCAACAAGCTAATATACTATCAAGATATATAATAAGATAGCTAAATAATGATTGAGCATAATCATCACAATCATAATATATGAAAAGGATCATAAAAATAATAATTATAGGAATAATTATAGGAATAATTATTTAAAGGAATGGAATGAGGAAATACATTCAAATGAAACACCATGACCTAGTGGTCAAATACCACACATAGTTGTGAACAAATCTACCATCATGTTCATAAATATTTCACTAAATCTCATGATAATTTTAAAATCACACAATTAATTGTAGTGATATATAATTTTAGGTGCACCCATCACATCATAGCAAATATAGGTGCTACATAATTCAAGGATCTCTGGTCACACATTACATTTACATAAAAAACATTCTAGAAAGAACGTACAACAATATTAGAAATAAAGTCTCCCATTGAATGAAATGGGTTTTGTTTCATAAAAAATATTGTTTTGAATACACATTAGGGAACCCAAAATAAATAGGTAATAACATTCTTGATAAAAGAAACATCAGTCTCTAGTGAAAAAGAGCAATCTCATGGGAAATAGAAGATATATTTATTGACAGAAAGATTCTTTTGGAAAAGTCATTGAGTTTGTTATAAATAAATATTGTAATACTTTATATAACAATTATTAAAATTGGAGGATAAATAAATTATATATAAGTAAAATTAAATGAATAAACATGTTGAAAATGGTGTGAAATAATTAAAACTCAAGTAATGAGAGTTGGGTTCGAGAATCCCCCATACCTTATGTTTACAATATTTCATTACATTAATATCAAAAATAATCAAATTAAATTCATTAATTAAAAATTATAAAACCCTTCTTACATAAACTTGATTCATTATATTTTCTTTATGTTCATTTATGGGATTTTTGATGTGTTATAGAGTTTAATTTCACCATTTAAGAGTGTTTGTTTTCATGGTTTTCATGGTCGGTTCACTTGAATTCTTGTATAGAATATCATGAAAAGTGGGAATAATTTACCCCAATTGAAATTATATTTTATTAATGATCTTAAAGAGGTTAAATTGGTCTTATAAATAATCTTATTTATATGTAATGATAATTAATCATTAGATAAATAGTTAATGATAACCACTTGGCATAATTTTGGCAGTTTTTGATCATATCGAACTCATTTTTTATGATTTAGTACTATAAAAATATGTTATAAACATAACATAAAAAGGGATATAAAATAAATTTCACAATATCTTTCAACCATTTTAATGGTATTAAGACCATACTAGATGATAGTAATGGAAAATGAAAACTTATCATCTTAGAAGGGTATTAATCAACACCTCACAATCCACTTTTTTATTTTTAGAAAAAAATGAAAAATAGAAGGGGTTTGATGATGGATAATTCCTTTTTTAAAAATAACATTACACAATCATTGTGGTACTATAGTTATGATACCATTTGTATTAGGGGAGGTTAGGAGAAGATAAGACATGAAAATAACGTGAATATAAATTAAAAGAAAAGAATTAGGATTTTGCCGCATGAATCAATCTCCTTTAGAACATCCACAGGGGGATTGGTTGTGGTCTTATATTGAGGGAATATTCTCCTAGACATGGGTTAGAGGAATGGATTGATATTCTATTAGAATTATTATATGAATTTAATATTGAGTGTCATTCAGTGAAGCGAGAGTGAGAGATTGTATTTATAGTATATGAGAGGGTTATTATCTCATTGTTTTTCCATTACATTATTAGTTTTCCTCAATATTATTAAAGGAATAAGAATTATAAATAAATATAGTAAAATAATGAAGGTAATTTGAAGATAATTTTTATTACATTAGTTATGACACAAATAATCGTGTATTTATCATATAATGTATAAATACCATAAGTTTCCATATTTTACAATTCACAAAAAAAATATCTAGAAATTTAGGTAAAACCAAAAAATTCACCATAACAATTTTTCAACAAGTATAATTAAAAAATTAAATATATTTTATTGAAATAACTTTATTATTATGAGAAATATTATTTTTTATTAAAATCATAATTTATATGAAAAAGTCATATTTAAAAATAATAATTTGCATTATAACTTTTTCAAAAATTAATTAAGGTCTCATAAAATATTATTGTAATAAAAATATACAAATAATAATAATATATTAATACATTTTAGGAATATAAATTTTCTTTTAGATTATTATACATTATTTATTTGATTGTAACAAAATATTTATGAATTAAAAAAATATAAACACTTATTAATAATTCTTAAAACATTTATATAGATATAATATGATTTATTTATAGCATATTAACTTTTATAAGATGCATAAATTTTATTTCTAGTTTAATGGATGAGGTTACTATTCAATTTTCTAGTTTATTATTCATTAGGTCACAATACAATTAAGATGTTCGTGTTACTATTCTAATGTTATAGGTTTTATAACTTCTTGAAATTGCCCTTACTCCATTATTTCTTATTTTATAATGTATGTGTTGTGTTCTCTATGTTATGTTATGTGATTTATTCTATATGGAAAAATTATAAGAAGGAAATTAACATTGATTTTATTTATGGTCATTAAATATTTCGAGCTTATTATATATCGTCCTAGAAATTGCATTTCACATTATAATTTTAAAATATGTGGGTGTACTTCTCCGTCATCACATCCTCTGGGTCCAATGATAAAGCTTCTTAAATATGGTTTCTCTACATTACTTTTTCAGTTGAGTAGTCATGCTACATGGATCTTAATCGATATAGTCTAAGACCATCACTGTATTCTCCTCGTAAGAGACAACTTTTTCCCATTGTAGCCCCATCTTTATTAAACAAATGTGATTGATCTAGTATGTAAATCCTCAGGAGAGAAACATGAAATACAACATGTACTTGAGACATGCTTTGTGGAATTTCCATTTGATAGGCCATATCTTAGACACAATGTTGAATCTACAAGGGGATGATGAACCTTGGACACATCTTTCCTTTCATCCTAGATCTCTTGATCCTATTCCATGGAGATTTGCGATGGTATACCATGTCTCAAGGAAAAACACAAGGTCAAAACGATGATTCTCGGTATAGGTCTCTTATCATTTTATGGAATCGTTGATGTGATACAAAATTATTCTCACCCTATCCATTATTTCATATACCATTTCATGTCCAATAATCTTATGTTCATCGAATTCATCCTATATCACCATCATTCTATTCATTTTACCATAATGGTTTTGATATGGATCTATTTATATTCTAGAGTGGAAGAAATTTTTGTATTAGAATTCATCTTGGGCATGTATTGGTCCATTCTTCCTTCGAAGACTATAGAACATAACCTAAAAATGTATTCCACTCTCTAAATAGCTTCTTCATATTTTCCAGGTGTTAGAAGATGATAAGACATAAGAAATTTTTGATCATTTTTTACAACATGTTGGAGTCTTTTCCAAATCATAGAGGACAATCTCATATCTCAATTGGATAAAATTGATAGCAATAATCCATACAGACATTCCACTTAAATAGCGTATATTCATGAATGTTGACCCAATAAGAATTCCTCATAAATTTTGATAAGGTGAGAAATTTTTTTATTAAGATCCACGACATCCCATATAGAATTTTTTCATCTAGATGTATTTGGATGTCCGGTGACAATGCCCTTGGTGATGTTTTCCAATTTCAGTGTGCGTATGGGTAGTGGTTGCATCAATCCTGTAGACTTTTTTCATTCATCCTTCGCATTCTGACATACCTTTAACTTTGATGCATAATCAATGATATTATTCCTCATATTGTCTCACCAATAGATCTCTCAGAGATCTCTATACATCTTTTTACTCCCAGGGTGAATAGAGAACGTTGAGTTATGAGTATGATTCAGAATATATTTATATATCACATGATTTGATGGTACACATAATTGTCACCCAAATCATACAAATTTTTTTATTAATTTTAAACATTAAGGTTTTCCTCATTCTCATTGATTCCACCTACTGAATTTCTACGTCATATCATTGAGCATCCTTTATTTTCAACACAAGGTATAGTTGGGAAATCATTTGAGAAATAATTAATTATGTTCCTACCTTAATGATTCCCAGGTCCATCCTTCGATAAAATAGAATGATTTTTTTCTTACAAATTATCATCATTGATAATGTTATATGATTATTTCTACATAGAGAATCTTCTTCTTTATTTTCATTAATAGGTCGGTAGTTGAATTAGGAGTAACAATCCTTGATGACCTATAATAATTTTTTCTAGAACATATTAATGTTTTCTATATTAATATATATATTTGTCTCTTATAATGATTATATATTTCAATCTTCTCCCGATATAGATAATGCCACAATATATTCAACACAAAGATCATAGCTTTCAACTCCAGATCATACGTATGATAGTTTTACTCATGAAGTATCAATGTCCTTGAGGCATAAGATATCACTTTATCATTTTCCCCATTACATAGCCTAATCCCTACATTAAAGAATCAATATATACTAAAATTAGTTCCCTGGTTATCAAAAGTGTGAATACTAGAGTGCTGGTGATCGTATTTTTTAACTCTTTGAACCAATATTCACATTCAATGGTCCAAAAAAACTTCTATCCCTTTCGGGCCAACATGGTTAGTGTGTTTGAAAATTTTGATGTGTTCTTCATGAATCACCTATAATACCCTACTAGATTAATGAATATACGGATCAACAATGTAGATATTTTCTTATACCACTCTTCAATTTCCTTTTTCATTGAAGGGTATACATATATTATTTTTCTGGTGATAACATTGCCCAAGAATGACACTTCCTCCATCCAGAACTCAAATTAAATGTCTATTGCATAAATTCTCCCCCTTCACAAATTCTTTATAATAATATTAAAATTCTCCTCAGGTTTCTCCTTACTATTAGACTATGACAAAATATAATCAATAAATAATACCTCAATTTTTTTTGAGTTCACCACTAAAGAATTGATTCATTAAATCAATTAATATTGTTGGAGCATTAGTGAGACCAAATGTAATTATAATGAAATCATTATTTTTTTACCTCATTTGAAAGGAATTCATAGGTATATCTTCCTTCCTCACATTTATTTTATGATATCCAAACTGAAGGTCCACCTTATAGAAATTCTCGGCCCAATGATGTTGCTCGAAAAGCCATCTATCTGAGAAAGGGGATATTTTTCATTATTGTGATTTTGATGAGTTTACACTGATCAATCTAGAAATACATTGATAAATTCTTCTTCTTTATGAATATTACAAGTACACCCCATGGTGATTCATGGAAGTGTATAAAATCCTCATCCAAATCCTTTTATGCTGACTTATTTAATTATTCCAACTCAACAGTGGCTATTCTAAAAGGATTCATTGATATTGGTAGAGATCCAAGAATATGTTCCATTGAAAACTCAACCTCTTAGTCATGAATAAGACTTGGAAATTCTTCAGGGAACACATTTGTGTAGTCCATCACAATGTTCATTTATTTGATCATTATTATCTCACTTACCTCAGTAAATTTAGTACGATATTCATACTCATAATAAATAATATCCAAAAATGAGATGATGGATCCAAATATGAGTCATCCTATTCCATACCCTTGTACTGAATTATAAGATGATTTTGGATTTGAAGGTTGATCTCCCTTTCCTAACAGTAGATGTTGGATTTTTATAAAGACAGTCAATCAAAACCCAAAATAGCATCAACCCGCGCTATAGGAAGTAAGACCGTATTTTCTGGGAGGTTCAGTCCACAACCATTAACTGGGGAGGTGCAATATAATTTGATTTCAATAATTTCCTCAATATATGTTTTATTAGATAACCTGTCCTCCATATTTTTTGGTGGTGTTTTAATATATTTACTAAACGTTCATGAAATTAAGGAATTTTTATAACCTGATTCAAATTGTACATTTAATATTAATTAATGAATATACATAATAAATTTCACATAATCTTTGACAAGCTCTACCTTAGTAGTAGTGTTGTTATAAGCCTTCTGATGTTCATTTTTTGTCAGTGGTTGTTGGCATTGATTATCCTCTAGGAAACGGTGTTTAGTGCATTGTCATTCATATTTACCTAGCTCCCTACTAATGAAGCATTGAATCATGGCTAGTCCTCTCCTTTAATCCATCATATTTTTTTCATACTTATTTCTATTCAATTTTCATGAGATGGGTGGCATTATCACCCACACATATAGAGTTTGACCACCCATTTTAGGTAAATACCCTAAAGCATCTTACCACATTTTTGAAAAGTGTGTGGTTGAGTTTTATTTCCACCATTATAATTAGATTCCCAACCTTGAAAATCTAAATTTATTTCTAATGAACATATCCATGGGACCACTCTACAACATCTATTTCCACTTTGAGTGCACCTAAAGAAACATCTTCATACCTTTCAATGTCATGAATTTCCAAATCCCTTTAAAGCAAGGTTTTTAAACCACTACAGAATCTATCAATTTTACTGTAATTTCTGATGACAAAACCCCAAGAATACCTTCAATAAATTTTGAAATTTTCTTCATAGACCGTGACAGATTCTCCTTCCATTTACATCAGCTCTATGAATTCTCCCCCCATCATTGTATTATGATTATAAGGGAAGTACATGTTATGAAACAATATCTTCATGTATTCCCACTCCATTTCATTATCACCGTCCATTGGCTAGGAGTTCTTAATAAACACCAACTATTGGTCGGCCACTCTATCTAGATGATAATCAATTATAGTCACCTTCTTTATCTGAGAACTTCAAGGTATAGAAATGATATTCTCTATTGTGTTGACCCAGTATTATGAGACTAGTGGATCAAAAGATACACTAAATGTTTGTGGTCATTACTGCATAAAATACTAAATATTTAGTTTATCCCTCTTAGAGGAAGGAGGGTGTTCCTCATTGATTAAGATATTATTCCTATTCTGATACATTTGGGAATACATCGCCATTTAATTATGAACTCCATCCCAAAGGAATTAGAGATGTCCTTAAAGAAAAGCTACATTTTCCCTTGTATGGGTTGAAATCCTGGTTTCTCTAGGTTCCTATAATTTTCTATAATATAAAAGGATAGGACAAAACCAATGTCAACCAGTCGTAAATAAATAATTTATTTCTTTTTTCAAAATAAAAATATAAATCCATATCTTATTGTTATCACCATGTTTATTATTCTTATAAAATAAGGATTATTGGGTGATTGCATATACTTTGTCTCATAACCATATGAATAAGAATTATATAATGTCATGGAAGGTGGAAATTCATAAAAATGAGACATCATGTCTTAGTGGTCAAATAACACACTTAGTTGTGAACAAATCTATAATAATGTTCATACATACTTCACATTAACACGTGAGATTTATCACATTACCCAATGAATTGGAAATATATGTATTTCTAGTCTCACCAATCACATAATATAATTTACCTATGCTATATAATTTTGGGTGAAACTATTACATCGTAACATTTACATTATCAATCATGCCACATGGAACATAAAACAATATTGCACATATTGTAACCAGTGGATTGAAATGGGTTTGATTTAATAATTAATTATTTCATGAATAAAAATTGGAGTTCAAAAACGAAATAGGTAATAAATTTATTGATAAAATACACATCAATATTTACTAAAGAAGAAACAATCTATTGAGAAGGAAAGAAATATTTTTGGAAATAAGATTTTTTTTTAAAAATATTTGAAATTTTATTAAACGAAAATTGGAAGCATGTATATATAAAAAATAATTGTGGATAATAGTGAAATTATATTAACTTATTAATAATGTAACAACCATATTGAAAATGTAGTGAAATAGGGAAACACCAAATAGAGAGAGTTGGGTAAGAGAATCATCCCTACCTTATGTCTGAATGCTTTTTTAATTTTAATATCATGTATAATCAAAATAAATTACTAAATTTAGAAATAAAGAACAATTAATACATGAACCTTGTTCATTATTTTTTTATTAAATTTATCTATGGTCTTTTTTATGTGTTATAGAGATTAATTTCATCATTTGGGAGTGTTCATTTTCTTGGTTTTCATAATCAGATCACTTTTACATGTGTATGGAAGATCATGTAATGAGGGGTTAATTGTCCATAGTTGAAATTATATGTTATTAATGATGTTTCATATGTTCAATTTTACTTATATATCATTTAATTATATGTAATTAGAATGAATTATTAGATAAACATTGAATGTTAATTTTTTGGGTTAATTTTAGCGGTTTTCAATCACAATAAAATAATTCTTTTGTTGATTATTATTTTATATATATGATAACTCCAAAACATAAAAAGTGTTATAAAATACATTTTAAAATCAATATCAACCATTATAATGGTTTTAAAACCATCTTTGAAGGAAGTGAAGTAAAATGAAAACTTGTCATCCCCAAAGGGGATGAATCAAACCTTAAGGACGATGGTTTCAATACTAGAATAAAAGAAAGAGGACAAGGGGTTTGATGGTGGATTATTCCATCAGAATAATAAAATTATTGAATATTTTAGTTAATACTGTTATTATACCATATTTATGAGTGTGTGTAAGGGTAGAATAAGAAAAGAAATGTACATTAAATGAAATAAAATGTTAAGAGGATTTTTCCTCTTGAATCCTTCTCCTTGATAACCTCCATGGAGAATTGGATTTGATTTTTTGTTGAGAATAAAGGATCCTAGATTTGGGTGATAGGTTTTGAAAAGTTCATTTATTATAATCTGTAGATGTCTTAAATCTTAAGAGTTAATTGGGTAAAAGGTGGTGAGTGGTAATACTTATAGTGGAGGAGACGAGTGTTTTCTAATTATTTTATTGACTAATTTATTATTTTTCCTCAAGACTATGAATATTTGGATAATTATCAATAAATATATTTAAATACTGATGGGTATTTAGAGATTATAGTGCTTATATCATCTGTGAATCAAGGAATAGTGTATTAAACTTATAATGTATAAATACAAAAAAATATTATATTTTTCTATTCTCCAAAAAATCAAATATTATAGGAAAATGTAAAAACACACACTAAATATTTTTCAACATGTAGATTTTAAAAATTAACTCCATTTAATCCATCTAGATTTCAAAATATGAGATATTTAATTTTTTTTTCCAAAATCACATTTTACTATAAAAAACATATTTAAAAATTGTAACTAATTTAATAACACTTTCAAAAACTAATTAAGGCCTCATAAAATAATATTATATTCATTAGAAAGCAAAATATTATTATATTAATACATTTTATTAAAACAAATTTTCATTGAAATTATTGTATTAATAATAAAATTAAAATTTAATATTTATGACCTGCAAAAATAAGAAAACTAAATTTGAAAATTTTAAAACATTTATTTACTTATTCGATGATATAATTACATAATATTTCCATTTTTATAATGCATAAAATTTATTTATACATTTATGGTTGCGGTTACTATTCAATTGGTTAGTTTACTATTTATAAGGGTCATATTACTCTTCCAAAGGTCATGTTACTAATCCATTGGTATTGGATCCTTATCTTATTAAAATAAATTTTATTCCATTCACTATACATTTATAATGTTTGTATTGTGTTTTCTATAAGCTATGTGATTTATACTTTATAGAATAATTATATGTAGGAAATTTCCATTGAATTTTTTCTTTTAGATTTTTTAATTAACTTCTTCATTGTAGTACTTTATTAGAAGATGTACTATGATAAAAAATATATCCATTTTGTGATAGATTCAACTAGTGGAATTATATAATTGAAAACATTAGTTCTTTCTTGAGTTTCCACAAAACATCTGAGCATCAAGAATTTGGGTTAGTCTTGTATCCCTATTATTGGGCTCCACCATGATATAATGTGTGTAATATATCATTATGGATTTATTATGATGTTTAAAATAAAAAAAATTATGTTACATAAGTTGGATGTATGAGTTTTCAAATCCACATAATGGAATAATGGATTCCCCTCTGGTTATACAAATTCATTTCAAACATTATGGGATTCCATCTTAAAAATGAGAGTATCAAGTATTTATTCCGTTGAAACTACCATGGGTTTTATCTTCATAGATAAAATATTCTCACAAATATAATACTTTTATATCTTCTAATTCATTGAATTATGGATGTGTATATTGAACATAAGACGATTATCCTAAATTAGTGGTTGAGGTTTACCTAGTAGACAAAACACCTAATAACTAGTCGATAATAAAATTAAATAGATATTTTTGAGTGACGGGTTGGATATTTATTTGGACACACATTTTCCCTTTTAATTGTCATAGGATTACCAAGAGGATTATAATGAATTATTATGGTGTATCCCAAATCATGGGATTACCATTTATAATGAGTATTTAGTCCTTCATATCACACTTTTTATAAAATAAACTCAATACAGATTTTTCCTACTCCCCGTAAGAAATTCATGTATCATGTTTAGAGGAAATAGTATGGATAGTATAATGACATCCAATGACACAAATCCATTAGTTCAAAATATGACTTCATCCATATTAGAGATATATAAGGCCAATTTATCCTCAAAATAAATTTTTAGGGATAAATGACAATACCATTCATTTTTATTTACATGAGGGTGTTTTTAGTTTTCATCTGTTAGAGTTGGTGCCAAGAACCAACTTTTTGTACAGTGATTATATAAATATTTAATGGATTAAATATTAACCATCTTATTAAATATTTATCACTTTTTTCTTGACTATGATGTAATAATGTCCTACAGTATTTGTTGCATTAAAATGGTCAAGACAGTTCCCCCCTATGATGAGATCCTTGAAATTCTATAACAATATTCTTAAATATTTTTCATTGGTAGGATGAAATACTATGATGGGACACAGAATATAAAGACCATTAGGTGCGAGTACACTAAATCATATGAGAATTATTCTCATGATTTTCCCACTTGGTAATCACTGTGATGGGAGATTATTAGAATAGACTCACCATTAAGAATTCCTCATGTTATGGAGACATCAGATATTCCGATCTATAAGCATTTGTAATGGTCCTACGACATTAAAATTTTCATTAATATGTGTCATGACTCACGCACTTTTATTTTCTGAGGATAACGTTGATTCCATATGTTGGTGTAATGTATGGTACATTGGGTGCATTGCAAATGTAATGTTATAAATTGATAAGTAGTTGAAGGATATTTCCCTTCCATTTATTGAATTTGATATCTTGTCCCTTTAATTGAAATGGAACATTCACCATAAATATGATTGCATGGGTGTAAAGATGAATTTATTTCATGTAGTTAAATAATGACATATAAAGCATATTTGTTGATGACACTATATTGAAACCTACATGATGAGATATTGAGACAAAAAGATTATATTACACAGTGAGTGTCCGTATGTGGTCATCATCATTGTGACTTAATGTTCATTCTCTTGGGTGCCTGAGCTATTTCTAGACAGTAATTTTGGACTTTAGGCAATCCTACCTAATGCCAACGAGAAAGAATCCTATAGGGTCCCACACGTAGTGCTTCTCATGTTCATGGTTAAATTCTCTTTGAAGTTAACTAATTAAATAAATATTATTCTAAAGGTTAGAGAAAAATTTTATACATGTTAAAATGATATCATAAACTAAATGAACATTTATTCATCATATTATGAATAAACATTATTTAATTATTTTCTTGAACATTTTTAAAAAATTTATTTACTAGTTTATAAATAAAATATTATTTAATTTAATAAAATATTTATTTATTTAGGTTTTCAATAAATGGAAATGGTGATCAAGAAGACGAAGGCTGGTCTGGTAGTAAAATAATTATTTTCCAAATGACAAATAATTATTTAACTTGTTGGAACAAGACAAATCATAATAATGATTTCATCATTATGTGGCTCGAATTTTATTTATGATTTCGTTATGTACAAGTTGGTGCACCAAGAATAATGGTGTTGTTATATTTACTATATATAATGGTATATCTCTATGGTAACAAATGTAAAAAACTATTTTTAAGCAATTAAATATTGTTACTGAAACCCTATGTCAATAAGTATATTGATATGTAGATTTTAGAGTGTGTCGAAAAAGTGGTGATGCTAGAGAATTATTGAGTGAAATTTATATCTCCTGACTCCTCTTCTCTCTCCCTCTCATTAATGATATAAGTTCTTAAAAACCGAAAAACAAGTGATAAAGAACGATCGATGTAAGACATTCTCTTTTCCGCTCTAGCTGTAGAAGATTGAGTAATGTTGAACAGATACTATTGGAAAATATTTGGATAACTGATATATGGACTCTACACTGGATCCCCATGAACTCAATGAATGAAATTGATAAGGGTCATACTAAACAATCAACAATCATCAATGATGAATATACCAAAGAGCCAGGTATTTAATTTCATCCGAATATAATTAATTTAATTATAAACATGATGTGCAAGATCCTCCTCCACAAATCCAATTTTTACATCCTCTTGGTATAAATCATTGATTTAAATCGGTGAATACTATTTTTCATCATCGTATTTATCCTGGATAAGTTATTGATTCTGGAAAATGAAAAGTTTGGCCCCACACAACTCTGTGCTTTTTCTGCTGTTGAGTCCTTCAAATGGTATCAAAGGGCGATCATCATTGTTTATAATTATTTAAATATTTCTTTGATGATTTATTGTTTAATAATATAGTTTATAATTCAATTTTAATCATTCTTTTAATCTGTATTTCGAGATATATTCTTCATCATTGGTTTCTTGTAGATTTCAAAAAAAATGAATATTTTTTGGATTAAAATTTATACAAGGAACTCATTAGGAGGTAAAGGAGATTAAATCAAGGGGACATGATTTTAAAAACATTGTGATCAGGATAACACATCATGTAATTTTCCCCACAATCAGTGTATTCATGTTTATATGTAGTGTAGTCATGTTCAGCGGATCAAGCGATGTTTCAAAATTACTCAAGGCATGTGCATTTATTACATCCAATGTAATTAATTTTACACCACATGTTGACAGGGGAAAATAGGAACATGTCTAATAGAGTACATGCCATGGGGCCCACCACACATGTGTGTAGACCCTTCAAGTCAGGG
The DNA here is from genome assembly GCA_963277665.1 of Viscum album. Lineage (NCBI taxonomy): Eukaryota > Viridiplantae > Streptophyta > Magnoliopsida > Santalales > Viscaceae > Viscum > Viscum album. The sequence goes on from OY728166.1 coordinate 52,985,531, forward strand.
GCCAAACCGTGTTTCCCATAGATGGCTAAGCTTACTTGTACCCACTTAAGGCGGAGACAACACAACATGTATCCCACTATACCCATTGTGTACTCCAAAATTTCTGAAGTACTCTTCAAACACTATGTCCATAAGAATGTACATAGGATAAGAAAATTAAGGTTGTACAAATTGTGTATTAGAAACTACATATTGTGTACTTTAATAAATTACCCAAAATTAAAATATTAATGTTTATGTGATGTTTAGAATGACATATCATGTATAAATTGTTATACAAGACATTACACTATGAAGTGAAGTATATGTTATTTCATGTCTCATATGTGTAAAACAGTATTTAAATATAATACATGTTGGGTGGATTCTAATTGGTATTCACCAGGTTACCACCATGGTGAATTTATGTACAAGGATGATAATGTCAAGTAAATTCAGAAAAAGGATTAAGATAAATGTTTTCATTTATTAAAGATAATAATAAATCAATTCAAGCTTGATTTTTCATAATAAAAATGACTAATGGTTTGAATTCTAGTTTTATTATATGTGTGACTCATTACATGTATGTGGATGATCATGAGCTACTCCAGACCTTGGTATGTGATTGGTTACCTTTTAATTTAAATATTAAATTAAATCCTATGACCCATTTCACCTCATTAAATATGTAGGGCCTATGTGATCATGGTTTATTTTATGTAAAACTGTTTTTCTAATCCTCACATGCATGTGAGTTATGAAGAATATATAATGGAAGGATCTCCCAATATTGTGGAGGTGGTTCACATTGGAGTCGAGGTACAACCAATCCAATGAGATACAATGGTGGATAGGCGGAATGATGAATACATAAACCTCGAATTGGTTAAAGGTGTTTCTCCCCTAGGTCTGGGTTATTTTATAAACTTCTAGATAAACTAACCATTATAAAATCCAATCATCATGCCCTTTAATTTATTTTATTTATATCAGTTTCATGGTTTTTCATTATGGATGAATTTTCCTGACAACATAATTAAAGAATTAACAACCATGAAAAATGGAAGTAAAATAAAATTTTCTTAGGCATATATATTTTCAAGACATGGATAATAACTTAAGAAATCTCCAAATAATATTAAAAATCATGTGATAAAGATAATGATCAATTTACACATAATTGATAAAAAATACCTCAATAAAATATTATGTAATACTAAGACATTCATTACATGATTATTGGAAAGACTCAACAAAACTATGTGTTTGAACAAATTTTGTTGGGACACCTAGAATTATAAATGAATCCTTTATGAATGTTTATAGTTGTTTTAACAATATTATATAAAGTGTAGTGTCCCTTGCTAAACATTGTATAATATTGGACTTAAGGGTCGACGAAATACAATTCATGATTTTAGGATTTGGGGGTACACTCAGCGGATCAAGGAGCTACAAAACCGTAGTTTGAATAGACCTTCCAACCTAAATATAATCGAATAGCTTGACAACCCATTTTTGGTGTTATGAGAAGGTGAATATTGATCCATTCCACTGGAATTTCAGGGAAACTGAACATTCTATGTTCAATGGTGATGACCAATGGGACATGATAAAATAGTGGGAGAATTAATGAAATTTATTTTTTATTCCTCAAAAATTATAATCAAGGGAGTAAAAATAATATTATATTTTAATTTTAGAATAAAAATGAAAAGCTCCCCAAAAACACTATACCTATAATAAATTCAATATAAATTCAACATCCTCACTAACAGTAGCTTCCAGGAAGGGTTTAGACTCTATCAAGTTATTCAATGATAGGAAAGTAAGTATTATGTGATGGAGTCTGAATTACCTGATCATCCTACCAAATGTGCGAGTGATGAGGATGTCTTGGTCTATGAGAAAAATATGAACAACATAGTCTATGTTAAATGTTTTTTCCTTTCAGCAATGTCTAGTGAACTCATGAAGTCTCACAAAAACATGGATGTGAATTGTATGCTCGAGAACCTCCATGGTCTTTAACAAGAGAGATAAAGATAGGTAATTTTTTAAAAATCAAAGGCATTCATTAGAGTATGATTATAGAGGGTTCCCCATCTGAGCCTCATTTATTCGTGCTCTTTGGAAATATTGAGCATCAAGTGGTTCTGGTGTTTAAACTCTCCATATAACTAGCCACTGATCTCATTATTGCATTACTCCCTTAGAGCATCTCCAGCATTGTTCTAAATTTCAAAATTAATAGAATGGAGAAGTATCCATCTCATCTTTTTATCCAAATTCGCTAATTATAAAATAACATGAAGCACAAAAAGTATTCTTCCTGTGGAATGGAAGGAAAAGAGCTTTCAATCCAAATCTTTTTCACACTGTTCCATGGAAAGGAGGATCAAAGGGGAGGCAATGAAATAGAAAGTTGTTTTTTCCCATATGGAATGAAGGGACATTGGAATAAAAATTGTACCAAGACAAAGCAAGGGGATACTTGTCAAGAACCGTCCTTGGGGCCCGTGCCGTGACTACCCCAATCCCGCCTTCCATAGGCCAGGGGTTGGCGACTAGCACCAAGGCGTAAATCCGATAAAAAGGGAAGGCATTGCCTTTGTAAAGTAAACAAGCACCACAGAGTAAGAAAGCAGAAGAAGTAAACACTAAGTAAAAACTGAGTACAACAGTAAGTGCGGAAAATTTTGTGGGCCAGAATACAAACCCAAACTAAAAGTAAAGTACAACTCAAAAGGAGAAAATAGAAACTGTAAAGTAAAGCTGCATCGTCGAGCTGTCCACTAGAAATCCCTCCTGAAGGGTGAGAACAGATAGCCTCCTCTTCTCCTCGGGTCCAGCCGACCGCTCCGAGTACGTCCCTACCAGTGGTCCACCTCCAGGTACCATCCTGCTCCTCAATCCTCAACCACGATCAGTGTTGTCTGTCGTCTGCATCCAACACAACGTAGTGTGGTCATAGCCTGTGCAGGGGTGAGTATAAGCTACTCAGTAGGGACCCCAAGACCCCCGAAGGTCTCCCAAAATCCACAAAGGATAATCCACAAAGGAAAGATGAAATCACGATGTAACATCCGACATTTCTTAGGTATATTCCCATACATATACCTAAGTCATGAATTCTCATTCGACTCCAACATCCGAACCCAAGTACAACCCAGTCCACACGGGAAAGCAAAACGTAAATCCACACAGGATAGCACAACAAAATCCACATAGGAAAGAAAAACAGGATTCATCTCACACAGGTATACTTCTTCGTATGACGATAGATATGATCAGATATATCCACTGATTCATCTAAGTTGTTGGACCCACAAAGAATCGATAGGTACTAACCCCCGAAATGACCCACGAAGGGTCTGGCCCACACATGATCGATAGGTAACTAACCCCGGCAATGACCCAGGAAGGTTATGACCCACACAGGATCGATAGGTAACTAACCCCCGCAAAGACCCACATAGGATCAGACCCACACAGGATCTGTAGGCGCTGGATCACACAGAACAGCTGAGCGCTGACCCACACAGGATCGGACCCACACAAGATCGGTAGCATTGATCCACGTAGGATCGCTGAGTGCTGTATTCATCGTCGTCGAATCCACTGAGGATCTCTGTACAGTCGTCGTCGTCGTCACAGTCGCAAACACAGCCAGCTCTAGGGTTCCCGCACACAGCAAGCTCGTTCGGGAGGGTCTGCTCCACGAGCCGAAAGGCTGATACATCAACTGACACATATTCCAGAGTTGATGTATCCAAAAGTTCTTGTATCGTCAATAGGAACTCAACATCGCAGACAGCGCGTCAATCGGACGCCCGGTCTGAGAGTTATTGGCTTTTTCGTCCCAGGGGCCCGGTTGGTTTTTAAGGCAAAACCAACCCGACCGTACTCCACCTGCTTCCAAACCATGGGCGGAGTAATCCAAAGGATCTGTCTCACTAAGAGGAATCCAACAAAATCGACGGCACATCAATCGGTCGTCCAGAGCTTAAGATATGAGTGTTTCCGCTCCGAGGGCCCGGTTGGTTTCGTGTACGAACCAACCCGGCCGAACTCAAAATATTCTAAAACATTGAGCGCAATATACCAAAATGACCGTCTCGATACAAGGATCGCATCTTCGCTGACGGCGCGTCGATCGGAGGTCCGTAGCCCGAGATATGGTCAAAGGACCAAAAAGGTTTTGAAAACTGGGGTTTCGGGCCCGGACCGACCCGGCCCGAGACCCCCTGGGTCGGCCCGAACCGGGTCGACCTGACCCGGGTCCGGGTTGTCCCGGATGGGCGCGGCCCGGCCCGGCTGCCGGCCTAGCGGTCCGGCGCGCTGGCGCGTGGCGCCAGCAGGCTCGGCCGAACGGCCGAGCTATTCGGTTTAGCGGGGGGGGGGGGGGGGTTGCCCCCCGTGATTTGTAACCGCGGCCCCCCTAAATGGGGGCTTCTTGCTGGCGAGCCGGGGGTTTGAACCCTCGACTGTTCTCCTGTCCGGCCGGTTTCTGCCACCACGGGACCGGCGACGGCCGGTCCCCTCCCTGCTCCGACACCGGCAGCCCAGAACCGGCCACTGGTCACCCTGCTCAGCCGCTGCCTGGAACTGACCTCAGCTTGGTTTTTCCGGCGCGGTGCGACGGCGCCGCGCCCCTCCGCCGCGGCCCCGCTCCGGCCGCGGTGTCTTCGGTTCTCTTCGACGCGGCGTGATGGTGCCGCGTCCTTGTTCGATTTCACGGCGCGGCGCGACGGCGCCACGCATTCTTTACCGCACGATTCCGAGTGGTGCGTCAGCACCACACCATTCCGTTCCAATCCACAAAATAACCAACAAGGATAAAGGAGGTGGGTCGGCCGTGTTTGTGCGGTCCGACCCCCCTCTCGTTAATCGATAGCATTTGGTCTTATTACACGAAGAACGTCAAAGTAGTATTAACGAACAAAATAAACTAAACAAACCCCTACCACGAGCGTAGCTTGAACGGAGGTTCGTCGAACAAGGATTCGTCACAGAAAAAAGATTTCGCGGAAGGAGACGTCACAGAAGAACCGTCGCGGTCTACGGTGTCGCGTAGTCGGTTTCCGAGGACTCGGTGTTCTTCGACGGAGTCCGATGTGTTCTTCGCGTTCTTCGTCGAAGATGAAGAAGTTCCTCAATCCTTAGCCTTTTCTCCCAAAAACTCCACCACAAGGTTACAACCCCAAATAAAATAAGCTCAGCTCTTATTTTATTAACATAACATAACTTTGGAATTTCAAGAGTTTGAAATTCAAACATCCACACTTAACTCACTTAATTAATAACATAAGTTGTCAAAAAATTAATGGTGAGTTGAGGGGGTTTAAGAATATGTAGAGGTGGGGTTCGTGTGGGCCCCACCACCTTCATAACCTCTCTTGGGAAGTTGGGTAGTTACCCAACTTCCACCCAAAGCCTTAAACCACTTAAAGAAAAATAAAAATTGTAGATAAATTATAAATTAAACTTCCACAATTTTTATCATCTTCTCTCCTGAAAACGCTACTCCGGAACAGGTGTTCCTAAGAAATTACTGGCGTTGCGGTTCCATCGGTGCCCTCAGAATTAGATTCTGAGCACCGGTTCAAAAGATAGGAATTCCCGCTCATTCTTTCACTGAACGTACCCGATCTAAACTTCGGATAGAAATTCCGGGCACACCGGGCCTCGGAATCAAGTGCCCTCAGAAACTGCGTTCTTGTAAAATCCCAAAGAAAATTAAGAAAAAATTTTCCTTGAATTTTACGGGTCTTTACATTACTCCCATCTCAGGGCTTTACATCCCCGTAAATATACATCATAAGCTAGGTAAACAAATGTGTGTACTGAGCACGCATCTGAGCCTCCCGCTCCCAAGTGCTCTCCTGGAGACTCTCGTGCTGCCATATGATGCGCATTAGAGGAATCGACCATCCACACAGGACCCGCTTCTATCAATCCTAGATCTCCACTAGGACCTCCGCAAAATTCACCCCATCATCAACGTCTATCTCCCCATGGTCAATGATGTGCGTCGGGTCGTCCACGTATCTCCTCAGCTGAGATACGTTGAAGACGTCATGCACTCTATGCAACTGAGGTGGTAGATCTAGGAGATAAGCTACCTCGCCAATCTTTCTGAGGACCTGGAATAGTCTGATGAAGCGTGGATACAACTTGCCGCCTCGGCCAAATCTTCGTAATCCACGTCGAGGTGAGACACGCAAGAAGACGTGGTTGCCATCCTCAAACTCTAGTGGCCTCCGCCTCCTGTCAGCATATGACTTCTGTCGGCTCTGTGCTGTCCTCATCCGCTCCTAGATGACTTGGACCTTCTCTATCGTGGCCTGGACCATCTCCGGTCCCACAAGTGCTGACTCCCCAGGGTCTATTCAGCACAAAGGAGATCTGCAAGGTCGGTCGTACAATGCCTCATATGGTGCCATCCCGATGGTGGAGTGGTAACTGTTGTTGTATGCAAACTCCACCAAGGGTAGGTTGTCCTCCCAGATGCGACCAAAGTCGAGGACACATGCGCGGAGCATTTCCTCGAGAGTCTGAATGGTCCTCTCCGTCTGACCATCTGTCTGAGGGTGAAAGGCTGCGCTCAGACGTAGTTGTGTCCTGAACGCCTCCTGCAACCTTTTTTAAATCCGGGAAGTAAAGTGAGCATCTCTATCGGAGATGATAGATGATGGCACACCATGAAGCCGCACAATCTCCTGAATGTAGAGACGTCCTAAGCTCTCCACTGAGCCCTGCTCTCTGATGGCTAAGAAGTGCGCCGACTTGGTGAGTCGGTCGACAATCACCCAAATGGAGGCGTGACCTCTGGAAGTGCGTGGAAGTCCAGTCACGAAGTCTATAGATATCCCGTCCCACTTCCACTCCGGGACCACCAAGGGTTGTACCAATCCTGCTGGTACCTGGTGCTCCGCATTCACCTTCTGGCAGGTGAGGCATCGAGAAACGAACTCTACCACAACCTACTTCATGCACGGCCACCAGTGCTGTCGTCTGAGATCCTAGTACCTCTTCACCACTCCAGGATGTACCGCCAAAGGAGAAGTGTGAAAATATCTCCGAACCTCCTCCCGTAAAGCAACGGGTACCAAGGTACGTCCTCTGAAAAGGATGTTGTGCTCTGCTTCAAAGGATAAACAATTAGGTGCATGTTCTGAGGATATCTATGCACACCGCATCTCATAGTCAGCATCCCCATGCTATGCCTCTCTGAACCGCTGCAGTAGTGGAGGAGTGACTGTGAGAGACTGAATGAAAGCTGCCCCATCTCTATCCACGAAGGATATCTGCAAACCGGCAAGCTGCTCTGTCGCCTCCTCAAGTAGCTGAATGCTCGTCCTCCTGCTGAGAGCATCGGCTACCACGTTCCCCTTCCCAGGAGTATAGACTATCTCAAGGTCATAGTCCTTGAGGAACTCGAGCCATCTCCACTATCTCAGATTCAGGTCCTTCTAAGAGAATATGTATCTGAGACTCTGATGGTCAGAAAAGACTGTAAAGCGCTCGCACATCAGGTAGTGTCGCCATGTCTTCAGAGCGAAGACCACTGCTGCTAACTCCAGGTCATGGGTAGAGTAGTTCTGCTCATGCGGCTTCAACTGATGTGATCCATAGGTGATCATGGCCCGCTCCTGCATCAGGACACATCTAAGTCCAGTACTTGATGCATCGCAGTAGACTACGTACCCTACTCCCTCCTCAGGCAACCTCGAGATAGGTGCGCTGGTCAATCTCTGTCTCAGCTCCTGGAAGCTCTGCTGACATCTATCTGACCACAAAAAGGGTTTCCCCTTCTTTGTTAAAGCTGAGAGTGGTGCCGCAACTCTGGAGAAGTCTGTCACAAATCTTCGGTAGTATCCATCTAGTCCCAAGAAACTCCGCACGTTTGTCACACTCTTGGGTGGCTCCCAAGCTAGCACGGCCTCGATCTTCGCAAGATCCACCGCAACTCCCGCCTCAGAGATGACGTGTCCCAAGAAGTGGACCTCACGTATCCAGAACTGACACTTCAAGTGTTTTCCATAAATCTGGTGCTCTCGGAGTGTGTCTAGTACAATCTGCAAGTGGTAGGCGTGCTCCTCCTCAACGGTCGAGTAAATAAAAATGTCGTGGATGAAGACCACGAAAAATCGATCGAGGTATAGCTGAAAGATCATGTTCATGAGGGCCATTAACACTGCTGAAGCATTGGTTATGCCTAATGGCATAACCAAGAACTCATAGTGGCCATACTGACACCTGAAGGCCATCTTCTGCACGTCCTCGTCCCGAACTATTAGCTGATGATAGCCTGACCTGAGGTCTATCCTTGAGAACCACTGTGCTCCCTTGATCTGATCTAAGAGGTCATCAATCCTTGGTAGAAGATACTTGTTCCTCACTGTCACTTGGTTTAGGCGACGATAGTCGACACAAAGTCACAAGCTCCTGTCCGCCTTCTTGGCAAACAAAATCGGGGAAGCCCAGGGTGAAACATTGGGTCGGATGAACCCCTTTCCCGGAAACTCCTCCAACTGTACCCGTAGCTCTCGAAGCTCGGCGGGGGCCATCCGATATGATAGAGTCAATATCAGGGCTTTCCCGGGGTATAGGTCAGTATAAAAGTCTATATCTCTGCGAGGAGGTAGCCCTAGAACGTCATCGGGGAAAATGTCTGCATACTGATCCACCACTACAGGAAAACTAATACCACACACGTCAACTACTCCTAGGATGAGGCTAGACAACTGATGAGTGATGGGCTATCCTCTCCTCTGTGAGAGTCCATCCTGTGCTACAAAGGCTCCCTTCTCGCCGGTGAAGGTGAACCTGCTCCCGTCGGTGCGTACACATCGCACATTGCACCTAATACAATCAATCTGTGCATGGACTATAGATAACCAATCCATGCCCAATATGACGTCGTAAGGCCTCGACGCCGCTATAAGAAGATCCCAGCCGAAGCTCTCGTCTCTTAGAGTAAGCTCACACTGTCGGTACCAGTGCATAATCATCAAGTCTGCTCCTGTAGGAGTCTCTTGCCGTAAGGATCAAGCCAGCGGCTCTTTCAAAATCTTCGAGCTCTGAACAAGGGTATTGGATATGAAAGAATGACTCGCTCATGTGTCTATAAGTACTGCATCAATGGTGGAATAGACACAGATAGTACCTCAAATAATCTCGGGTGCGCCATGGTCATAGGCCTCTGCTGCCTGGAGTTGTGCATGTCTCTGTCCGCCAGCTCCCTGTGGTCAGGGTGGACCTCCTGGTGGTGGTGGTGGTAGAGCCTCAAAGCGTCGTCCACCACCTACTGCTCGGCCATCTCCTCTACCTCATCTACCTGCTCCCTACGGACCACCACGGTCAACCCTCTGCCTCTGCCTGGGTGGTCCCTCAACCATCTGCTGCTCCTCGACACGGCGGGTCGAGCAGTCACGAGCCATATGGCCCTGCCCACCGCATGAGTAGCACTGCCTGCCTCTCAAAAGACTGGCTCCGAGATGTGTGCCCCACACTGCTGAGCCAGTGTGTTGAGGTCGTCTTCCTGAGGGTCTGGTCTGCCTGGACCCATGAGTCATCCGTCGACTGCCTGCTACAGAAGACTCTGCTACATGTCGCCCTGCGGTGGGTCTCGGCGCAGGTGTAGACTTAGCAAGAAAGCTCTCGATCAAAAGGGCTCACTCCAGTACTCCTGTCTGGGTCGGAATGCTGAGGGAGATCAGCGATGCCCTGATATCGTGTCTCAATCCCTGCTCAAAGGTCTGGGCCCAGACGAATGGGTCCCGTACCATGTCTGTCGTCTATCGCGAGAGATCGGTAAATCTCACCGAGTACTGGGCGACTATCAAGCTTCCCTACCGCAGCTGAAGAAGCTCCTGGATACGCACCACACAGAGGGTGGCTGGGACGAACTCTGAGCAGAAGAGGCTCTCAAAGTCCGTTTAGAGGAGAGATGCCTCATCGTGCACCTGGAGCATCAAGCTCCACCATCTGCCTGCTGCCGCCTGTAGTAGGCTCACTGTGATGATCACCATGAGGTATGCTGGTGTCCTCACTAACCTGAAAACTTTCACCACTTCCTCCAGCCAATCCTCGGCTGCCTGGGGGTCCGTCTCCCCGCGGAACCTGGGTGGTCGCTGGCACTGGAACTCATGAAGTGCACTAAGGAGACATGCATCGTCAGCGGCTGGGGCTGGAAGCATCGGTGGATAGGCGGGTAAAGGTACCGTCGGTGCCTCAGCTGTCAAAGGGCCCTGCACCGAGGCCTCGTCGCTCGGTGGGCTATCGTCACGTACAACTCTCAGAACCCTAGCTGGCTGCCATCGTGGGGCCATCCTGAAATGGAAACAGGCGTGCCACGGTCAGAACAGTATACCTGGTGAGCTGACACAAAGTAATCACAAAGAAAACTTGAATCACACATGCAATCAATGTTTTCGTGCATTAAGTCGGAAATCAGAAGTCAGGGTCCTGGTGTATGGATACGTTGGCCGCCACACCAACACTGGACTCCCTGGACTCATAACCACACCCAATACGCTTAACACTATTGATTCACATAGAAAACTATTAGAGTCCCATGTTCTGTGGTAGAACCGAACACCTCTGATACCAATTTTTCAGGACCCGTCCTCGGGGCCCGTGTCGTGACTACCCCGAGCCCGCCTTCCATAGGCCAGGGGCTGGCGACTAGCACCAAGGCGTAAATCCCATAAAAAAGGGAAGTCATTTCATTTGTAAAGTAAACAAGCACCACAGAGTAAGAAAGAAGAATAAGTAAACACTAAGTAAAAACTGAGTACAATAGTAAGTACGGAAAAGTAAGTGGGCCAGAATACAAACCCAAACTGAAAGTAAAGTACAACTCGAAATGGGAAAACAGCAACTGTAAAGTAAAGCCGCAATGCTGAGATGTCCACTAGAAATCCCTCTTGAAGGGTGAGAACAGATACCCTCCTCTGCTCCTCGGGTCTAGTCGACCGCTCTGAGTACGTCCCGACCAGTGGTCCACCTCCAGGTACCATCCTGCTCCGCAAGCCTGAACCACGATCAGCGATGTCCGTCGTCTGCATCCAACACAACATAGGGCAGGATAGCCCGTGAAGGGGTGAGTATAAGCTACTCAGTAGGGACCCCGAGACCCCCGAAGGTCTCCCAAAATCCACAAAGGATAATCCACAAAGGAAAGATGAAATCACGAAGTAACACCGACATTGCTTAGGTATATGCCCATACATATACCTAAGTCATGAATTCTCGTTCGGCTCCAACATCCGAACCCAAGTACAACCCAGTCCACACAGGAAAGAAAAACGTAAATCCACACACGATAGCACAACACAATCCACATAGGAAATTAAAACAGGATTCACCTCACACAGGTATACTTCTTCGTATGACGATAGAGATGATCAGATATATCCACTGATTCATCTAAGTCGTCGGACCCACAAAGGATCGATAGGTACTAACCCCCGCAATGACCCAGGAAGGGTCTGACCCACACAGGATCGATAAGTAACTAACCCCCGCAAAGACCCACACAGGATCAGACCCACACAGGATCTGTAGGCGATGGCTCACACAGAACTGCTGAGCGCAGACCCACACAGGATCGGACCGACACAGGATCAGTAGCACTGATCCATGTAGGATCGCTGAGTGTTGTAGTCGTCGCTGTCGAATCCACTAAGGATCTCTGTACAGTGGATGTCATCGTCACAGTCACAAACGCAGCAAGCTCTAGGGTCCCCGCACACAGCAAGATCGTTCGGAAGGGTCCGCTCCACGAGCCGAGAGGCTGATACATCAACTGACACATAGTCCAGATTTGATGTATCCAAAAGTTCCGTATCGTCAACAGGAACTCAACGTCGCAGACGGCGCATCAATCGGACACCCGGTCTGAGAGTTATTGGCTTTTTCGTCCGAGGGGCCCGGTTGGTTTTTAAGGCAAAACCAACCCGACCGTACTCCACCTACGTCCAAACCTCGGGTGGAGTAATCCAAAAGATCCGTCTCACTAAGAGGAATCCAAAAAAATCGACGGCACGTCAATCGGATGTCCGGAGCTTAAGATATGACTGTTTTTGCTCCGAGGGGCCGGTTGATTTCGTGTACGAACCAACCCGGCCGAACTCAAAATATTCCAAAACCATGAGCACGATATACTGAAACGACTGTCTCGATCCAAGAATCACATCTCCGCTGACGGCGCGTCGATCGGAGGTCCGTAGCCCGAGATATGGGCAAAGAACCAAAAAGGTTCCGAAAACGGGGGTTTCGGGCCCGGACCGACCCGGCCCGAGATCCCATGGGTCGGCCCGACCCGGGTCCAGTTCAACGCAGCGCGGCGCGGCGCGGCCTGGTGGTCCGGCACGCGGCGCCAGCTGGCTCGGCTGAACGGCGAGCAGCCACAGGCTTGGGGTTCGGCGGCACTTGGGAGGACCGGGGTCACGTCGCGACCCCGCGGTGGAGACCGAGACCCGCGTGACGCAGCTCTCTTTGTGGAAGAGCAGACCGGCCGTTTCATACGGTCGGTGGAAAAGGCGCATGCACGGCGCTCGGGCGAGGGTCTCGCGGGAGTCGGCTGGCCCGCGGTCCTAGCGGACCGGGCCGGTCCGGCCCAAGGGGGTCCCCCCCCTTAAAAATATTTGGACGCCCGTATTTCGGGCTGCGGACGTCCGTTTTGCGCGCCGTCTGTGGTGGTGCAGACCTGATGTCGAAGCGGACGTTTTGAGATGGTTTTGAGAATTTTTATTTCCCGAAACGAGTGGCCTCGGAGGCGCGGCGTGTCATTAAGTGTTTTGTCGTTTTTTCGGGGGAACTTGTTTTAGACTGCGCGGATGCATCCGACGTCCGATTCAAGCACCATCAGTGGAGTTGGGACCCTAGAACCGAGGCGGAGCATTCCAGGGTGGTTTCAGGCATTGAGGCCGAAGTTGAGGCATGGGCCCCACGTGCCGTCTTTCGAGCTGTGAGCAGCGTTTATCACCCTTTTCACCAGACATCCGTTCGGGGTGTGCGAGCAGTCGTTTCTGGATGTTTTTCCGAGGGATTTGGAATGATACAATCCGCCCGCCCTAATTCCACACGATGGTGCGGGCCCCATGAGGGCTGTTTGGGCGTTGACGTTGATTTTCCATCTCCATCACCGGGAGACCGTTTTGGACAAGTGAATAGTAAAACTTGTGTACTTTTTCGAGAGGATCGCAGCAGTGTGATCCGTTATTTGTGTTTCGGGACCGGGATGTGGGTCCCACGAAGCACCACCCATTTTCGGTGCATCAGAATGCATCTTTTTCTCCGGATATCCGTTGCGCTCAAGTGAGCAGTCTTTTTGACGTGTTTTCCCTAGGGGATCGCAATGGTGCGATGCACCCGACTATATTCGGGGCCGACACTTGGGATCACGGGACGTTGTTCGGGTCTGAGTCGGTGTTGGTGACTTTTCCGTCGGATATCCGTTTGAGGCGAGTAAGTAGTCTACCTCGCGTGTTTTTCGCAAGGATTACAACGGTGTTATCCATTTGGTTGTGCGGATCCTCTTGCAAGATCTTGTTAAATGTGGAATGAAAGGTGCTTCGGTGGTGGTTCGTCCTACCATGTTTGTAGAGGACCCTTGGCGTGTGATCACGCACTCTTGGGAGAGTGATGTAAATGATTCATGAGATGTGGTTAGTCGTTCCTGGGCCTTTGAGGTGGAGTTGTTACATTCATGCCTTCGCGTTGACATTGGGTGCCGTGTGCACGATAGCCTTAGGGCAGGAGACGTGGTATAATCTGGGAGTATACGAGAGTGCTTGGAGGTACGTGTGGTTTGTACCTAAGAATGTTTGTGCGCTTGGTTGGGGTTGAGATGGGGCCACACGTTGTGTGGGCCCCAGGTGCATTCCGTGTTCTTCTTTACGTACTTTTGACCTCTCATGATGTAGAGGGTCCCTCTGTGCTCATTTGTTGACCAGTTGGGTGGAGTCTTCCCCTGGCTCTGTGTTCATTTGTTTGACCAGCAGGGTTGAGTGGTTTCCCCCTGGTTTCGTTCTTGATGGTTTGGCCGGCAGAGATGGTTTGGTTCCTATGTTTCTTCAACCGTGAGAGGTTTCAGTCCGTGCACTTTCACCGGACTGCGGCACCATTTACGGATACATGTGCTCTTATAGAGTGGGTGGTTTCCCACTTTCTGGGATGAGATGACTCAGTCTGCTTCGACAGTGACACGGCGGATTGGAGCGGGATCGCCATGTGAGGCCCAGGGAGATTCTCCCGTCACTCCGTGTTCCTTGGTAGAGTTCTTGTGGTTTCGGTGTGACCAACACATTACGCGGGCACCGATCCTCTACCCAGGAGGTTGTTTCCAGCAGGGCTGAGGTTGTTTCCAACAGGGCTGAGGTTGTTTCCAGCAGGGCTGAGGTTGTTTCCAGCATGGCTGAGGTTGTTTCCAGCAGGGCTGAGGTTTTTAGCAGTAGGGCTGAGGTTGTTTCGAGTAGGGATCTCCAGTTGTACCATCCAGCAGGGATGGCCAGTGGGTTACCATCCAGCAGGGATGGCCAGAGCGGTTCCGGGTTTACCTCCAGCTGGGCTGGGTAGTGGTCCCCGATGTCAGGCTTACCTCCAGTGGGGTTGGGCAGTGGTCCCTGATACCGGGCTTACCTCCAGCTGGGTTGGGTTGTGGTCCCCGATGTCGGGTTTACCTCCAGTTGGGCTGGGCAGTGGTCCCCGATGTCGGGTTACCTCTAGCTGGGCTGGGCAGTGGTCCCGTCGCCGACTTTAGTCGGGTCACCCTCTAGTGGATTACCCTGTTACGGGACTGGGCAGTGTGGAACCCGTCAACTCTTTCCGTGTCTCCCTGTAGTGGGAACCTGTCGACTTCCAGGGACCCTCCAGCAGGGCTGGGCAGAGGGTCTCCTGTCAACTTTGAGACCTCTCGACTGTGTGACGGTGATGAGGTGTGGTTTGATGATCCCCCAGAACTCTCAAGTACGAGGGGATCTTTCCCCCACCGAGACGCGTCCTCATGACGTGACCAAAAACCATGCGGGCGATTCAGTGCCGCCCAAAGCGGATAGTGTCAAGGTGTGGTGATTGAGCCCTTGACTTGTAGTTCGAGGCAGACGTGTGGGATGCTGGGCATCGATGGTGTCTACTTTTATGACTGTTGGCGACTCACTTTTCATGGGCTGAGCTACGGGACGGATATCCCCTTACTATCTTGTTTGGGTTTTCTGTTAGAGCATATGTATTTGTATATACCTTGTTTCAGTACCCACTTCATGGGCTTGGTTACTCTCCCTCCAGGATAGGCGAAGACGTGTGGGGTATGCCATGTGCTTTTCGTGTCTAGCTTCTCATGGTGGGATGAGTCTACACTCCTACTATAGGTAGCGAAGACTTGACGATAAGTTCATCTTCTCACCATTTCCAGCTCCTTGTGCCTGGACGAGTCTCTCCTTTCTCTTGTTGGGTTGAGCTGAACTCTTTACTGCACTCTTTACTGCACTTTCGATTGCACTCCTTATCCCTGTTCGCTCTACTGCTCACCCTTCAGTACCTCCTTTTTTGCTCCCTCGAGCCTTCGGGGTATCCTACTGAGAATATTTATACTCACCCCTGCTTGGGCTTTTCCTGCACATGGTGTGCCCTTGCAGACGACAGACAGGTGGAGCGTGACATCAGAGGAGCTTAGAAGCTTGGGAGCTTGGACCGCGTGCGGTGGTCGGGGTCGGGTTCCAGGTGGGGGACCCTTCCAACCGTTCATTTTGTTTACCTTTTGTCGGGTTGTGGCACTTTTCTGGTTGGGTGCGTATTTTTCCCCTTTTCTTTTCATTTTACTTTCAATTCTTGTACTTTGTACTGTTTAGAGGTCGATGCACATTTGTGGTTTATATATAGTAGTTTCTCTTTTACTCTTCTTGTCTTTTCTTTTACTCTGCACTTTTGCATTGAGTGTGCTGCGTGTGTGTGTATAGGTTCTTAGTCAAAGGCCTCCTCGATTTGTTGTGCCTTCAGTGCTAGTCTTCGGCCCCTGGCCTATGGAGGCGGGGTTGGGGTAGTTGTGGCTCGAACCCGGGTAGGGTTGGGTCGTGAAAAAGTGGTATCAGATCTGGTTCGTTCCTTGGGACGTTTTTTGGATGTCTCTAAAATAAAAGGAATTGGTTGGGATTTAGGGAAACAGTGTTAACGTGTCTCGCGAGTGGCTCTCAGGCCAGGGAGTCCAGTGATGGTGTGGCGGATGACGTATCCATTCACCAGGACCTTGATAACCCGCTTTTCGACTCGACATGCTGAGACACTTGTTGCAAGGAAAATTCTGTTTGTGCATCACATAGGATTGAATCTTTGACTGTCCTTCTTGATTCAGCTCCCAATCATTGTTATTGGTATATACATATATTCTCATCTGACCACGGCACCCCTTGATAAAATTCCGGATGTTTCCTTGAAGACAGCCAGCCAGGATACCAGCTTTAGTTCGTGACGACGACCCTGTGAGCTACAAGGCCATAGTCTAGGACCGATCATGCGAGCCGCTTTCTTCGGGTGGGCCGGTAGTAGCACCCCCACCTGTTTAGTAGTAGACAACTTCAGCAGAGTATACGGGGCTTGATCATAGGTTGAGTGCGCTCCGTGAGTTCCAACGGCAGAGACCGCTAAGGTTCATTGGTGCGCCAGACCCTCAGGCAGTAGAGGACTGGCTCAAGACAGTGGTTTGCCTTTTCAGGCTTGTGCGGACACCAATAGATCAGAGAGTGGCTTTGGCAGCCATCCTTTTTCGTGGAGCACCTTTGCGTTGGTGGAGTCTAGTGACTCAGCTTCTTGACGAGTCATCACTTTCGTGGGGAGACTTTTAGATGTTGTTCCGTGAGGAGTTTTTCCCCTCCTTCTTGCACACCATTCTGATTCAGGAGATCCTTCAGTTTCAGTAGGGAGGGATGATGGTGGCCGAGTACGCGGATATTTTTGCACACCGTGCACGCTTTTACCCGGACTTGGTCCATGACGGCAACTTCCGAGCGTGAAAGTTCGAGCAGGGTCTCCGCCGAGAGATCTGTGATGTCATAGTACCCTTGGGAATTTCCACATATGACGGGGTTCTAGAGTAGTCACTAGTGACAGAGAACTTCATGTCACGTTCTAGAGTTGGTGGTGGCAGCAGGCATGTTGGAGCCGAGACGTTTGTCGCAGCTAGCGGGCATCGGCAAGCAGAACCTTGACGCAGGTGGCTTTCTGACAACCGGACTCAGGGGCATGGTCGTACACCACAGTGTCACTAGAGGGCACCAGTGCAGCCCAGAGAGATTCGGTGTTATGCTTGCGATGGGCGAGGTCACCTGGCACGGGACTGCTCGACCAGGCATGCAGAGAGCTTCGGGCAGGCAGCAGGTGCACCACCACGATGGAGGCAGCGCCATGATCGGATTAGTACCCAGATATGTGGTGCTAGAAGAGGAGTGGGAGGAGCTGGTAGTGGGGGAAGACTTTACGAGATCTTCCCATCACCACCAGGCGGTCCACGTCAGGCTCCGGGAGCTGAAAGTTGGGACCGCGGACAGCCACAAGCTTGGGATGTCTACGATCATGTAGGGCATGAGGTGATAAGAGGTACGCTCTACAACTCTTCTACTCTTTGTAGTAGAATTGTTAGACTCTGCGTGTGAAATTATTTCCTCCCTGCTCCATGTTTGAGGTGTTACTAGTGTGACGTAGGGCGTCGGGTGTAACCCTGTGCTGGTAAGGTAAAAGGCGTGGGACCTTTTTCTCTAGTCGATGGTGTCGACTACTTCACCTTTCGAGCGTGTATGAGATCCTTGGTTGTGGGACATCGACTATGAAACCTTGCGTGACTAGATATCCTTGGGTGTTTCACCATATTGATATTCTGAAGGAGGGAATCATCGGGCCTTGTCCTGGGTGCGGGCGGTGATTCCAGTCGTTGCGTGTGACGTAGAGGTTTGGTCGGGGAGGTGAGCTACCCTCAAGAGCCGTCAGGCTATTTGGGACCGTGCGAAGGGATTTCGAGGTTCCCTACCACCTTTCCCTAACCCCAAAGGTTGGTTTGGGTGCATGAAATCTTCTACGTGACTCACCTGAGAAGAGCTGTGCATGCTCCTAAGCACGACATCGGCGAGGGTAGACCTCGCGTGAATGGATCAGTCCTTTGGCCTATCTGCGGTGCCGCAGAGCTGTGCATGAGTTCTTCTGGGTACGGAGGAGCCGGGTGCAGGTTGAATGCCATAAGTTTTTCCCTGGTTTTGCTTTTCGGGGACGAAACGCTTAAAGGATAGAATGATTTAAGAACCCATTTTTGCTGTGAAAGACTTTGGAATATTCTTGATGTTATTCCAGAGCAGCACCCTCAGACGGCGTGCGGTTCCGAGCCCCGGTGTGGCTGGAATTAAAATTTTCAGTGCGTTCACACTGGAAATGCCAAATAAAAAGAATAAATCATAAATGGTGATCCAGATCATAGATCTGAGTGTTCGGATGGGTCTGGAGTTGGGTGTTTACCCTAAGAACAACATAAAACTTGTCGGTGCGGGACTTTTGGACCCCTCGCCCGTTTTCGGAACGTTAAACGAATAAATAAATAAATTTATTTATTCCTTCAACGGATTAACTAAGGTATCTCTTAAACGGTGGTTTGGATTGGAAAACCGATGGCACCGTTGAGTTTTTAATGTTCTGTTTACCCTAGGAGGGGTATAAGTTTTGCGGGCGCAGGTCGTCTGTGAAAAATGGGCACAGGGCGTTTTTGTAATTTGGCAGCTTGGGGCGTTCAACTTTATAACATTCAAACGGAAGCTCGGAATCAAATTCTGAGACCACTGTTGTGCTTGGGAGGTGGTTTTTAACCTAGGGAGAGCTTAATATTGACCGCGCCGTAGGTTTTGGATGCGGGTGTTTTAGTGGTCGGGACTTTTAATTAAAGAGTTTATTTATTTAAACTCTCCCCCTTCTCCCCTTCCTCCCCATTGGACCCCACCTGGAAAAACCCTCAAGCTCCCTCTCCTCCTCCAGCTCCGGTGAGGTGATCTCCAGAAAGGTGCAGCGGTTCTGACGGTCTGCGCACGAAGCGTCGGGCTACGCCCTTCGAGGTAGGGGTTTATCGTTTTCGTTTTCAATTTCCCACAATATTTGTTCCCAATTTATACTATCCAATTTCTGTCTGATCATTGATCGAAGCCCACAGATGTGTAGTATATGTTCTAAGGTTTCTGATGCTCTTCTCGGGTCAGAAATCAGAGTCCCGGGGTGCCTGGGGAAGCTCCGGGAAGTTCCGGCCGAATTCTTGGTTTTCCAGCGGTTCCAGGCGGCGGACGGCGGTTCCGGGACGGCGGCACGGCGTTCCGGCACGGCGACGCAGCTAGGCGAGGGCGGCCGGGGCGCACGGACGCTGAGCGGCAATAGGAAGAGGCGCGAGGAGGAGCGGCCGTGGGCGCTGGGGGTGACGGCGAGCAGCCACGGACGCCGGGGTTCGGCGGCGCTCGGGAGGACCAGGGTCGCGTCGCGACCCCGCGGTGGAGACGGAGACCCGCGTGACGCGGGTCTCCACGTGGATGAACACACCAGCCAAGTCAGCTGGTCGGTGATGGAGGCACCCGCGCGGCGCGCGGGCGAGGGTCTCGTGGGAGGCGGTTGGACAGCGGTCCCAGCAGGCCGGCCGGAGCGGGCTGGCCCGCGCAGGGCGGACAGGCCGGTCCGGCCAAAGGGGGTCCCCCCGCCCTTAAAAATATTTGGACCCCCGTCTTTTGGGCTACAAACGTCAGTTTTGCGCGCTGTCTACGGCGGCGTGGAACTGATGTCGAAGCGGATGTTTTGAGATGGTTTCGGTAATTTTTAATTCCCGACACCAGTGGCCTCGGAGGCGCGGCGTGTCTTTAAGTGTTTTGTCATTTTTTCGGGAGAACTTGTTTTGGGCGGCGCAGGCGCGTCTGATGTCTGATTCAAGCGCCGTCAGTGGCATTGGGACCTTGGAACCGAGACGGAGCTATCCCGAGTGGTTTCAGGCATTGAGGCCGAAGTTGAGGCGTGGGCCCCACGGGCCGTCTTTCGAGCTGCGAGCAGCATTTAGCACCCTTTTCACCGGACATCCATTCGGGGCATGCGAGCAGTCGTTTATGGATGTTTTTTTGAGGGGATTGCAATGGTGCAATCCGCCCGCCCTAATTCCACATGATGGTGCGGGCCCCATGAGGGTCGTTTGGGCGTTAACATTGATTCTCCATCTCTATCACCGGGCGACCGTTTTGGACAAGTGAATAGTCCAAATTGTGTGCTTTTTCGGGAGGATCGCAACGGTGCGATCCGTTCTTTGTATTTCGGGACAGGGATGTGGGTCCCAGGAAGCACTGCTCGTGTGCGGTGCGTTAGAATGCATCTTTTTCTTCGGATATCTGTTGCACTCAAGTGAGCAGTCTTTTTGTCGTGTTTTCCCGAGGGAATCGCAATGGTGCGATGCGCCCGACTGTATTTAGGGCCGAGGATCAGTATCACGGGACGTCATTCGGGCATGAGGCATTGTTGGTGACTATTCCGTCGGATATCTGTTTGAGGTGAGTAAGTAGTCTAGCTCATGTGTTTTTTTGCAAGGATTACAACGGTGCGATCTGTTTGGTTGTGCAGAGCCTCTTGCATGATCTTGTTTAATTTGGAATGAAAGGTCCTCTAGTGGTGGTTCGTCCTACCATGTTTGTAGTAGACCCTTGGCGTGTGATTGCGCACTCTTGGGAGAGTGATGTAAATGATTCATGAGATGTAGTCGGTCGTGCCTGGGCCTTTGAGGTGGAGTTGTTACGTTCACGACTTTGTGTTGACGTTGGGTGTCATGTGCATGATATCCTTAGGGCTGGAGACATGGTATACTCTAGGAGTATACGAGAGTGCTTGGAGGTATGTGTGGTTTGTACCTGAGAATGTTTGTGTGCTTGGTGGGGGTTGAGATGGGGCCACACGTTGTGTAGGCCCCACGTGCATTCCATGTTCTTCTTTACATACTTTTGACCTCTCACGACGTAAAGGGTCCCTCTGTGCTCGTTTTTTGACCAAATGGGTGGAGTATTCCCCTAGCTCTGTGTTCGTTTGTTTGACCGGAAGGGTTGAGTGGTTTCCCCCTGGTTTCGTTCTCGATGGTTTGGCCAGAAGAGATGGTTTGGTTCCTCTGTTTCTTCAACCGTGAGGGGTTTCAGTCCGTGCCCTTTCATCAGATTGCGGAACCGTTTACGGCTACATGTGCTTGTACAATGTGGGTGTTTTCCCACTTTCTAGGATGAGATGACTCGGTCCGCTTCAATAGTGACTCGGCGGATTGGAGAGGGATCGCCTTGTGAGGCCGGGAGAGATTCTCTCGTCACTCTGTGTTCTCTGGTAAGGTTCTTGTGGTTTTGGTGTGACCAACACTTTGCGCGGGCACTGATACTCTACCAAGGAGGTTGTTCCTAGCAGGGATGAGGTTGTTTCCCGCAGGGCTGAGGTTGTTTCCAGTAGGGATGAGGTTGTTTACAGCAGGGATGAGGTTGTTTCCATGAGGGCTGAGGTTGTTTCTAGCATGGCTGAGGTTCTTACCAGCAGGAATGAGGTTGTTTCGAGCAGGGCTCGCCAGTTGTACCATCCAGCAGGGATGTCTAGTGGGTTACCATCCAGCAGGGATAGCCAGAGAAGTTCCGGGTTTACCTCCAGCTGGGCTGGGCAGTGGTCCCTGATGTCAGGCTTACCTCCAGTGGGGCTGGACAGTGGTCCTCGATGCTGGGCTTACCTCCAGCTAGGCTGGGCAGTGGTCCCCGATGGCGGGCTTACCTCTAGCTGGGCTGGGCAGTGGTCCCCAATGCTGGGTTACCTCCAGCTGGGATGGTAGTGGTCCCATCGCCAACTTTAGTAGGGTTTCCCTCCAGTGTATTACCCTGTTACGGGACTGGGCAGTGTGGCACCCATCGACTCTTTCCGGGTCTCCCTATAGTGGGAACTTGTTGACTTCCAGGGACCCTCTAGCGGGGCTGGGCAGGGGGTTACCTGTCGACTTTGAGACCTCTCGACTGTGTGATGGTGATGAGGTGTGGTTTGACGATCGCCCAGAACTCTCAAGTACGAGAGGTGCTTTCCCCCACCGAGAAGCGTCCTTGTGACGCGACCTAAAACTGTGTGGGAGAGTCACTTCCACCCAAAGAGGATAGTGTCGAGGTGTGGTGATTGGGCCCTTGACTTGTAGTTCGGGGCAGACGTGTGGGATGCTGGGCATCGATGGTGTTTACTTCTGGGACTGTTGGCGACTCACTTTTCTTAGGCTGAGCTACGGGATGGAGATCCCCTTGTGATCTTGTTTGTGTTTCTTGTTAGAGCAAATGTGTTTGTATATACCTTGTTTCAGTAGCCACTTATTGTGCTTGGTTACTCTCCCTCCAGGAGAGGCGAAAACGTGCAGATTATGCCACGTGCTTTCCGTGTCTAGCTTCTCATGGTGGGATGAGTCTACTATCCTGCTATAGGTATCGAAGACTCGATGAGAAGTTCATCTTTTCACCGTTTCCAGCTCCTTGTGCATGGATGAGTCTCTCCTTTATCTTGTTGGGTTGAGCTGGACTCTTTACTGCACTCTTTACTGCACTTTCAGTTGCACTCCTTATCCCTGTTCACTCTACTACTCACCCTTTGGTACCTCCTTTGTTGCTCCCTCGAGCCTTCAGGGTATCCTGCTGAGTATTTTTATACACACCCATGCTTGGGCTTTGCCCGCACTTGGTGTATCCTTGCAGACAATGGACAGGTGGAGCATGACTTCAGAGGAGCTTAGGAGCCTGGGAGCTTGGACCGCGTGCGGTGGTCGGGGTCGGGTTCTAGGTGGGGGACCCTTCCAACTGTTTGTTTTGTTTACCTTTTGCCGGGTTGTGACACTTTTCTGGTTGGGCGCGTGTTTTTTCCCTTTTCTTTTCAGTTTACTTTCAGTGCTTGTACTTTGTTCTGTTTAGAGGTCGATGCACATTTGTGGTTTATACATAGCAATTTCTCTTTTACTCTGCTTTTCTTTTCTTTTACTCTGCACTTTTGCATTGAGTGTGTTGGGTGTGTGTGTACAGGTGCTTAGGAGAAGGCCTCCCCATGTTGTTGTTCCTTCGGCGCTATTCGCTAGCCCCTGCCCTATGGAGGTGGGCTTAGGGTAGTTGCGGCTCGAGCCCGGGTAGGGTCAGGTCGTGACAAAAACCACTAATGAGGTGTCCCATTGAAATTATTAAAACATTACCTATCTTTTTCTATAAATACCCACTTATCCATCCATTTTCTTTCTTTCCAAATCCCTCATCCTTGAATATCTGGTGGTCTTACCTCTCTCGGAGTCTTCGAAAGGTGTCCCTAAGCCCCCAAGGTCCCATCCTTCAAGATCTAGGAGTTATTCTACAAGTTAAGGGAATCCTTTATTCTCTTCTTTAAGTCGACACTTCTTTTATGTTATCTATTTGAAATTACATTCTCATATGTTGGGGTTTGTTTTTATTTTTTCTTCTTAATTTCATTTTGATTTAATATGATGAGATACCCTTTTTGTTCTCATCCTTTTATTTTATGAAATTATAAGTGACGTTGTTAGGCTGCCGAATTTTCATAAGGGATCTCTTAACTTTTATTTATTTTCAAGTTCATCTCTTTTATTTTTCTCTCCTCACCTCCTCTTTCCAAATGATCATGGTAACTCCAGTAACATCTATATACTGGATTTATATAATGTGAATGGAAGTACCATCATAAATATTCTTACTCCCTCCCTTTTATTTTATAAACAAAATCGACGTCCATAAGGTTCTGATTTATAACAATCGTGGACAACGAAGTTTCTTTCTTCAATTTCTTCTTCATTACTGGACATGAAACCATATTCATGGTTAAAAAAGACTATAATATATGTTTTATAACATAATTAATAATCAGGAACCAGAATATGTACATATAATTAAGTTATATGAGAAAACTAGTTCGTAATATTTCAAATATTGCCGAATAATCGAAGTGGTGGTCACCTAATGATTCTTCCTCATTCCATGTAACCAAATGATATAAATGACCATTAACAATTATTTATGTTCATAAATAATATATAATTCCATTCCTGGAGATTTATAACCATTCAACATGAACTTCATTACATAATAACAAGTGAATCGAATATGAAAATAATGGAAACGAACACTCGAGAATGACAAAATTCAATAAAATAACATGTCAATAAATACATAAATGAACTAACCAGAATTATGGTAAAGAAAATACATGTATAATATTTACTAAAATAAGTTATGAAAAAGTATAATTTCATATTCCAGTTTCTTATGTACAAGAGAGGAACACGCTTGGAGTTAAGGTCAAGCTTTTCCACCCGAACATCCATTTTCATTCGGGTTACTTTTATTGTCTAATTTCCTCAATGAAATTATTACTTATTGTTATGTACACCATATATATTATGTGTTATTATCATATATATGTTTAAAAACTATAATTATTCCTTATTTTATGGATAGTTACATGTTTTAAAAAGGAACTTTCAAAGTAGTTTCCAAAATACAAGCCTGATTCAAGGGAATTTCTCAAATTCTTATCTATTTTCAAGGAAACTCTATAATCTATTTTTGGGAACCATTATCCTTATAAAATAACTCATTTTATTATTAAAATACTATCTTAATTCACTTCTAGTTTTATATAATGATTTTTTTAAAATAATTCTTCTTTTCAAAATAAAATAGTATTTATATCAAGAATTTATTAATTATTTTATAAGAGTATTTTCATCTAATTAAACACTCTTGTTGATTCCATGGTATTATTGGGTTTAATCATTTATGAATTTATCTACCATATTTGATTTAATTGTTTATGACTTACTCAATTTTGGATGATATATCCTAAAACCATTCACCATATTATTCTGAATGTTTATTGTTGTATGTTTAATGATTGGGGAAAGATAGTTACATTTCATATGATAGTTTCAATATGAATGTATTTGTTGTTTATTTATATCCCCACTCATATGAGGAATTCATGGGACTTATTATGTTATGGGTGGGGCCCGCTATAGCCCCTCGATGCATCAGTAGGTCCCGTGAGACAAATAGATGTGGAATTGGTTGAGGCCTTTCCCAATGTGATATTTAATTTGGATAAGGCCTTAATCACTAGATATCTTGTCTGAAGCCATGACAAAATGATTTCAAAATATCCAGCTTATTCACTTCCCTCATTACAAAGCTAGTAATTTAAAGTTCATGTAGTTATTCGACTAGTAGAATACCCATGTTTATTTTTTATTTTGGTATTATATATTTAGATCATATTTCCTCCATAATGTGTCCAAGTTCATTATTAAAGGCATGTGTTTTCGATTATTCACCATGTCTAATGTTTATATTATCTTTTGTTGTATTGCTTACTCTTATTGAGCGTTTGAGCTCCCCCCTTTATTATGTTTCATTTTCTCAGGACATGAAGAAGTAATTTATGAATGACATGCAAGCATAATCTATGGGACGTGATGTTTCTAGTAGAATAAAATAGTGTTTATGTTACCCTTCATGTTGTAATGATAAATTTATGTATGTAACTTGTTTCCAAAAATACTAAACTACTCAGTCCTTTGGGATTCGTTTCCTCGTATGTATGCCTACGTAATCAATAAGGTATCGGATCCGGGAAATTGGGGTCGGGTCCTTACAGTTGGTATCAGAGGAAGTTTAGTAGAAAAATTGGAAAATAGATTTAGAAAATGTAGATTAGGTAAGAGTCCCTAAGATAATCTTTGAGGATAAAAATACAAGAACGTCCTCGTATTTTTGTAAGGAATAGATTATGTGGATATTTCAAGCAATACATCAATGTCTGGATACGATCAAGTAGAGGCGGCTCAGGCACAGATGTATCTAGGGGTAAAACCTGAAAACACAACTTTGATCTAGACTCGAATGGGAACTGGTTCACGATAATGGGCCTTGTTTCACTCTTGGTTACGACACTCCTGGGGGATATGCTTAAGATAATTCACATTTTCTTTACAAGCCATTATGAAGGAGTTTAATGTAAATATTCCTCAAGGAAACCATTTTTGTGAATATGGGATTAGCCATGCGTAGGATCACAATTTTTTTGAGTATTTTTATGTTAAGATTCTAAATTATGATTCATAACCAAATATATTTTATTACATTATCAAGATATGGTGCCTAGAGAACGGAATGGAAATCTCATGAATGCACGTGTCCCCTGTAGGGATTTTCCTCCGACGCAAGACAATGATGTTGGATCTGGTGATGTGACTAGTGCTGAGAAACTCATAACTATACTTGGACAACTTACTCAGGTTATGAATAATAACCATACCCGTATGGAGCATCTGGATCCACCACGTGGAGGAGCCATGCTAGATTGCTTTTTGCGGAAACAGCCTCTATCATTCAACGGGACTACAAAACTGTTTGTAGCATAGCAGTGGATATGTTCCCTTGAAAAGATATTTCTTTCTTTGGGATGTAATGAAAGAGAAAAGGTTTTCATGGAAGTATATCGTCTATCTGGAGATGCAGATCAGTGTTGGTCATTAACCCAAAACACAAAGGAAGAGGAAGATATAGAAGATATGGATATGGGAATAACCATGGAAGGTGAATCTTCTATGCTTTTTCAAATGGTTTCTAAACCATCTCTACTAGAACGGATAAAAATTTATCAGGATGGTGATGTGTAGTTTAAAAAGAAGATTAAAGATGTCAATGATGGGAGATTGAGTGACTTTATATATGAAGATGGAATTTTGATATTTGGGAAGAGACTTTGTGTTCCCGATATACCCGATCTAAAAAGGGAATTGTTGGATGATGCTCATAGTTCCAATTTATCTATACACCCTGATAGAACTAATATGTATAGAGATTTGGAGGAATATTTTTGGTGGGACAACATGAAGAGGGAGATTGCTGATTTTGTGTCAAGATGTATGGTTTTTCAATAAGTGAAAGTTGGAAGGCAACAGCCTGGGGGAGTATTGAAACCGCTACCTATACCAGTGTGGAAATGGGAAAATATCACGATGGACATTGTCATGGGACTACCAAATACTCCTAGAAAGAACAACACAATATGGGTCATCGTTGATCATATTACCAATTCATCACATTTTCTTGCAATAAGATAAAATCTACCACTTGAACGTCTAGCAAGACTATATATTAATAAAGTTGTGAGACTTCATGGAGTACCCCTATCAATTTTTTCTGATCATGATCCACATTTTACATCAAGATTCTGGAAAATTCTTTAGAAGGCCCCAGATACTGATCTTTTTTTGAGCACTACCTACCACCCACAAACTGATGGACAATCGAAATAGACAATTCAAACATTGGAAGACATGTTGAGGTCTTTTTCACTTGATTTTCAAGGCATCTGGGATCAGTATTTACCTCTCGTATAATTTTCCAACAATAATAGATTCCATTCAAGAATACATATGGCACCCTATAAATCATTATATGAGAGGCGATGTCATACACCAACATTCTGGTATGATGTTGGTGAATGAAAGATCGTGGGGCCAGAACTTGTTGATGAAACAATGGAAACGGTGAAGATTATCCAGAACCATATCAAAATATATCAAAGTAGGCAAAAGAGCTATGTTGATAACCGAAGGAAGGGTTTGGATTTTCAATAAGGTGACCACATTTTCATAAAGGTATCTCCTTGGAAGGTTATTATATGATTCGGTAAGAAGGGAAAATTAAGTCCTAGGTACATCAGACCTTTTGAAATTCTGGACCAAATTGGAGTTGTAGCTTACCATTTGGCAATGCCGCCAAGTCTCTCCATGGTTTACAATGTGCTCCATGTGCCAATGTTAAAAAGTACATGCCAGACCCAACACATGTACTCACTTATGAAGAAGTGGAACTTGAGCCCGATATATTTACTGTGAAGAGCCTATCAAGATTCTTGATACTAGAGAACAATTATTGTGAAATCGGACGACACGTCTGGTGAAGGTTTGATAGAGGAATCATAAGATGGAGGAAGCAACATGGGAGCCTGAGGAGCTTATGTTAAATACATACCCGAATCTTTTTAGGTAATATTCTGGGAATTTCGATGATGAAATTATTGTAAGGAGGGGATAATGTAACACCCCAAGGATTTGAAAATAAATAATGAATTAAATTTTAAAATATATCCATTAGAACACAACTTTTCCTCTTCAATGAATTGAATTTTGAAAAATGGTCGTCTAGAGTTGTGTTCAGTAAGTCATTTGGAGTTTGATAGAACAAACATGGTTTTTTAGTGAATAGTAACATACCCTTATGAATAGTAATATAAATAGTAATATGACCCTAATGAATAGTATATTTTATAATTATTTTATTTTCTTAAGTCTAGAAGATAACAACCTCATGATTAAGTTTTCATTGTGATAAAGAAGTAGTTGTAGAATTAGGACTGTTAATTTTTGAAATAAGTATGATTTTATTTAAAAATTATTTAATAATATTTAGAAAATTATTTTTGAAAAAAGGATTTCACTTTTGAATTCTACCCTTCAAAAAATAGTAGGGGTGAATTTTTGGTATTTTTCTAAAATACATGAATTTTTCATTAATAGTAAAAATACAGTTTTGAGTTTTCGGTAGATTAATGACATCATAATGATGAAATAAATAAATATAAAAGTATGGTCGACTTGGGTATAGTAACTTATCACATGAGGTGTCCCAAGTGGCTTAAACCATGGGCATGCCCATGGTTTGGCAAAAACCACTAATGAGGTGTCCCATTGAAATTTTTAAAAAATTGCCTCTCGTTTTCTATAAATACCCACTCATCCATTCGTTTTCATTCATTCCAAATCCCTCATCCTCGAATCCATGGTGGTTTTAACTCTCTATGAGTCCTTTGAAGGTGTCTATAATCCCACAAGGTCTCATCCTTCATGATCTAGGAGTTATTCTACATGGTAAGGGAATCCTTCATTCTCTTCTTTAAGTCGACACTTCTTTTATGTTAGCTATTTGAAATTCCTTTCTCATATGTTGGGGTTTGTTTTTATTTATTCTTCTAATAGTACTTTTGATTTCAATATGATGAGATACCCTTTTTTCTCATCATTTGATTTTATTAAATTCTAGGTGACGTCGTTAGGCTACCGAATTTTCACAAGGGATCTCTTAACTTTTCTTTATTTTCAAGTTCATATCTTTTATTTTTCTCTCCTAACATCCTCTATACAAATGATCATGGAAACTCCAGTAAAATATATATACTAGATTTATATCATTTCAATGGAAGATCCATCATAAATATTCTTACTCCCTCTCTTTTATTTTATAACGAAATTGATGTCCATAAGGTTCCAATTTATAACCTCCGTGGACGACGAAGTTTCGTTCTTCAATTTCATATTCATTAATGGTCATGAAACCATATTCATGGTTGAACCAGAGTATAATATATGTTTTATAACCTAGTTAATAATCAGGAACTAGAATATTTACATATAATTAAGTTATTTGACAAAACTAGTTCATAATATTTCAAATACCACCGAATAATCGAAGTGGTGGTCAACTATAGATTCTTCCTCATTCCATGTAACCAAATGATAGAAATGGACATTAACAATTATTTATGTTCATAAATAATATATAATTACAATCCTAGAGATTTTAACCATTCCACATGAACTTAATTACATAAAAACAAGTGTACCGAATATGAAAATAAAGGAAACGAACACTCCAGAACCACGGAATTCAATAAAATAACTTGTCAATAAAGACATAAATGAACTAACCATAATTGTGGTAAAAGAAATACATGTATAATAGGTTCTGAAATAAGTTATTAACAAGTATAATTTCTTATTCCAGGAGCTTAAGTAAAAGAGATGAACATGTTTGGAGTTAAGGTAAGGGTTTTCCACCCGAACACCCATTTTCATTCGGGTTACTTTTATTATCTAATTTCCTTGATAAAATTCTTATGTATTGTTATTTACTCCTCATATATTCTATGTGAGTATCATATATATTTTTAAAAACCAGAATTATTCATCATTTTATGGATAGTTACACATTTTAAAAAATAACTTTCAAAGTAGTTCCCAAAATACATGCCTGATTCAAGGGAATTTCTCAAATTCTTAGCTATTTTCAAGGGAACCTGATAATATGTTTTTGGGAACCATTATCCTTATAAAATCACTAATTTTATTATGAAAATACTATCTTAATTCACTTCTGGTTTTATATAATTATTTTTCCAAAATAACTCTTCTTTTAAAAATATAAGAGTATTAATCTCAAGAATTGCTTAATGATTTTATAAGAGGGTTTTCGTCTGATTCAACACTCTTGTTGATTCCATGGTATTATTGGGTTTAATCATTTATGAATTCATCTACCAAATTTTATTTAATGTTTTATGACTATCTCTATTGTGGATGATCTATCCTAAAACCATTCACCATATTATTCTGAATGGTTAGTGTTTTATGTTTAATGATTGGGGAAAGATAGTTACATTTCATATGATAGTTTCAATGTGAATGTATTTTCTGTTTATGTTTATCCATGCTCATATGTGAAATGTATTGGACTTATTATGTGATGGTTGGGTCCCTCTATAGCCCCTCGATGTATCGGTTGGTCTCATGAGACAAATAAACGTGGAATTGGATGAGGCCTTTTTCAATGTGATATGGATTTTGGTCGGGGCCTTAATCACTAGATTTCTTGGTCGAAGCCATTACAAAATGATTTCAGAATGTCTAAAATATTAACTTCCCTCATTATGAAGCTAGTAATTTAAATTTCATGTGGTTATTCAACTTGTAGAATACCCATGTTTTTGTTTTATTATGGAATTATTTATTCAGCTCATATTTCTGTCATAATGTGTTCATGTTCATTATTAAAGGCATGTGTTTTCAATTATTTACCATGTCTAATGTTTATATTGTCTTCCGCTGTATTTCTTACTCTTACTGAGAATTTTAGCTCACCCCGTTCTTATGTTTCATTTTCTCAGGACATGAATAAGTAATTTATGAATGACTTGCAAGCATAATCTAGGAGACATGATGTTTCTAGTGGAATAAAATAGTGTTTATGTTACCCTTCATGTTGTAATGATAAACTTATGTATGTAAATTTTTTCCAATAATACTAAACTACTCGGTCCTTTGGGATTCGTTTTCCTTGTATGTATGCCAACGTAATCAAATAAGGCACAATCTCTGGGCAACTGGGGTAAGGTCATTACAGTTCCACTTGTGTATGAATCTTGTTTCCAAAAATACTAAACAGATTGGTCTTTTGGGACATGATTTTCTAGGGATCATGAAAATATTATGTAATAATGGAACAACTCTAGGTAACTAGGTTCAGGGGGTTACAGTGGGTATCATAGGAATTTTAGTACAAACCATGGAAACTAGATTTAGATAAACTCTGATTAGAGCACATTACCCTAAGATAGACTTTGGGGATTAGTATAGAAGAACATCATAGAGTTTTGGTAATGTAGATATTTTTTGATTTTTCCAATAAATACATCCTTGTCTGGATATGAGCAGGTAGAGGTAGCTCTAGCATAGATGTACCAAGGGGTAAAACCCGAAAACACCGCTTTGAGCTAGACTCGAATAGGAACTGGTGCACAAAAACAAGCCTTGCTGCACTCCTAGTTATGACACTCATGGGGGATATGTTTAAGATAATTCTCATTTTCATTAGAAATCATTATGAATGGTTTAAGATAATATACTTCCTCAAAGAAAATATTTTTTATGATTATGGATTATATCCATAAACTGTTCAATTTATGTTATGTGTTTTACAAGTGTGGAATTATGTATTTCGATTCATAAACTAATCTAGTTTATGACATTATTTATAAATTGTGCCTAGAAGACGAAATTGAAACTATATTGAAACACATAATCCATGTAGGGATTTCTCTCCTACTCGAGATAATTATTGTGGCGCTGGTGATGAAATTGGTGCTGATTAGCTTATGACCATACTGGGACAACTCACTCAGGTTATGAATAACCACCTTACCCATATAGAGCACCATGATCCACAATGCGGGGGATCAATGTTAGGCCACTTCATGAGCCAACAACCCACAACATTCAATGGGAGTACGAACCCATTTGTAGCTGAGTAATGGTTAAATTCCTTAGAGAAAATATTTCATGTTTTGGGGAGTAGCGAAAAGGAAAAAGTTGTCTTGGTAGTTTATCACCTCACTGGAGATGCTGATCAATGGTTGTCATTGATTCAAAACAAATAGGAAGATTATAAAGTATCAAATATAGAACATAGGTAGTTTAAAGATATTTTCTTAGAAAAATACTTTCCTCGTGACCATCGAGCGAATATGGAAAGGAAATTTCTGATCCTAATTCAAAAGAAGGATGAGAATGTCACAAAGCTTGTAGATAACTATACAAGGTTATCGAGGCATGAAGCAGATTATATACGTAACCCAAGGAGTAATATTGGTCGATTATTTTTTGGGTTAAAACCATTTCTCTATCGAGCATTAGTCTGACAATCCTTCTCGTCATATGAAGATATTTCCTCATGTGCTATAATGATAGAAAATGAATTCTCTAAATCTTATCACAATAATTTAAAGAAAGAGAAGAAGAGAACGGTGGAGCAAGAGACAGAAAAAGAGGAAAAATGAAAGAAGGATTTTACAATATGTGATAATTATGGGAAGAAACACCCTAGTATTTGCCTAAATGGAATGGGAGTATGTTACAAGTGTTGTGAAAAAAGCCACCATGCTCGTGATTTCAAGGGAAAGAAAGATGTTGTCAATGTTGAATGCTACAATTATAGAGAAATGGGTTATAATGAAAATGAATGTCCGATGTTCCAAAGAATATTACCTCGGAAAAGGTCAAGGGAGCAAGGCCAAGCTTACGATGTCACTACAGTTGAAGTCGAATAATTAATGTATTTGTGATTTTGGACTCAAGAATTACTTTCTGGTTATAAGAATAATGTGATATATATAAGGATTGTTCCACAGTACATGATGTTTTAATTATGTTTTTAATATGATGAAGGTAATCATATTTTCATTATGTGACAATAAGAGAAATTTTACTTTGTTTGGGGAATCCGATTTTACTTCTGAATTTGGAATTTAGAGACCCTTTAGAAAGAGTCTGGACAGAGGTATATTGGTTCACTATAATTGTTGGAATGGATTATGTTGAAATTTGAATTGTATTTTTTAAGGTAAAAACATTTCATAAGATTATTTTTGTATTATTATAAAATATAGTTTTAGGAAATGGAAAACTTGCAGGTCAGGTGATAACCCGTCGCATCAGACAAAGCTGCAGGAATCAAACCCACAACCAAAGTTCGATAAGGATTTATTACCTACCACTAGCCTATAAGAAGTCCCTGGTTGTTACAAAATATTTTTCTTTATTTAAATTGAATATTTCAATATTTATAACCCTATACTATTATGTTAAATAGAGTATTTCTATGTCCAATTATATTTTAGAGTGAAAGATGATTTTTTGGTAAAAATTAGTTAAAGGATATAACTTTACTTGTCAAGTGTTTTTTTCTATTATTATATGAAGAAATTAATTCTTTAACTTCAGTTAAGGGATCTTAAAACCAAAAATGTATTATCCTGATACCTTATAATTTGTTGAATTGATGATATTTTAAATCATCATAGATTGATGGATTGGAGGCCTTAAAGTTTACACTTGTTTGGGATTGATGACCACAATCACTCCCTATAAATATTTATATTTTTTACTCTAATTATGTGTCCCTAATTTCCACCAATTTTCTCCTAATAGGGATCTTAATTTTGTGGTGACTTTTAATTTCCCTTTCCCTCTTATTAAGACTAAATTTTATTAACCCAATTTCCAATGTGGGTCTTCCGCAAAGGTATTTTCTATTTTTAACCGAAGAATAATTTAAAATTGTGAGGATGCAATTAATTGAAGGAGGGGAGAATGTAACTCCCAAATATTTCATAATAAGTTATCTTTTCAAGGTAATTCAATAACATGCGGAACATGCAGCACTGAGTTTGAGCGCACCACAACTTACTAGCCGTTCAAAAAATGGTTATAAATAGTTTAAACTGAATCTTGAATTTTATATTCTCTATAAAATTTTATAATCCATATTATGTGTTTATTATACATAATATAAGAACAAATTCATTTTATCCAGATAAAAGAAGTTTTTTTAAAAAAAAATCAATTTTACCGCTTTTTAATGGTGATCATTTTTTAAATCAAATATTTGATACTTTTATATATTCAATTTTAAAAACTAAACTTTTTTTAGAATCGTGACATAAAAAATTAGTTTTGAAATGTTTTTGTTGTTTTTCTGATAACTTTCATATTTGGGTGATTAGTTAAAAATTATAAATTTCAACTGAAAAGAACATTTTTAATCCAAATAATTTATATTGTTCTATTAAACATTTGAATGGTTTGGAAGAATAATTAGATTATATTTTTATCATTTAATAAAATTTTGGTCATTATAAGTAATTTCACAATACAATTTCACATAAAAACATATCAATCTTTTTCTAGTTTTTACATTTTTAAAAACCCACTTTTTAGTTTTGACAATGGGAATTAATTTTGAAATAATAAATGAAACATCTATGTTTTTTATTTGGTATAATATACTTCCTTTTTGAATTTGGAATATCAAAATTATCTTTGGGTGACTTATTGGTATTTTTCTGAAAACATTCAGTTTATGAGGAAGTAAAAATACTAAATTTTAATTAAAAACAACTTTTTTAATCAAAATATTTTATTGTGATAAATTATTATTTTGAGTATTTTTTAATTATAATTAGATTACATTTTTATCATTTAATCCAATGTCGGTAATTGGATGTAATTTCACATTTAAACTGGATCTAAACAAGTGTCAATCTTTTGATAGTTATTATTTCTTAAAAACACACTTTTTGTTTTGACAGTGGGTATTAATTTTAAATTAATTTCTGCCACTTCAGTGTTTTGAATTTGTTAAAATGAATTCCATATTTGGAATTAGGAGTTCCAAATAGCGTAAATAGGTATATTTTATTTTTAGACATTATGAATAATTGCTTTGGTAAATATTTTATTTACTATGGTAAAAGGGTAAATCCTGTAAATAAGGGTAAAAAAATAATATAATAATAATAATAATTAATTACCCTAACATGTGTCCTATTCCTATTGGTTGATACATTTCTGACCGTGGGAATTCTTAGGTTGACTTTGGGACCCCATGAAACCACATGGGAGAGATAATGACATTTTATATTATATAATCTAATGTAATGAAAAAATAACAAAAACTAATATCTTTTTGTAAAAAAAATATTTGAGGTTATATAATTGATCAATTCAACTATAAATAGAAGTTATAAATGTAATAATATTTCCTTAATTATGACATTTTATTTATAATTTTAGACAAAATATAAATATATTTATATATGACATAATAATGATGCAGTATTTTCTTTAGTAATGAAAGAATCGAATAAATGAAATTATAAATATTAAAATAAATATAATTTTAATGTTTTGATTCAATCAACGAATTTTATAGGTTAATACGACATGATAAGTTTTATTAAATGAATTGTTTTCGAATTAATAATGTGTTATGACTTTAACAAAAATAAATTATTAAATAATGTCAAAATTAATATAATTGAGTTTTTAAAATAAATACTACATTATTGGTTGATATAAAATTCTTAAATGTATATGGTTTGGGAAAATGGCTTAAATAATATTATATGTGCCATTAATGAACTTATTTATGTTTTCTTGGTAGTTTATTCTATGTTTGTTAACCATATAATATAAAAATACAAATGGGACATGGTAAAAGTAAAACTATTTAACTAAGAGTTAAATCTAAATGATAAAGTAAATATGGTGACCTAAACATATCTAGAACCTATTTGTTGATATTATTTCGACCCATACCCACCCTATACTCGAAATAAATCATTTATGAGCCATTAGAAACTTATAATTATTTAATTAAAGAATAATATTTGATGCTTTTCCTAAAGTGGCCTTCACATCTTTTATAAAAGGGCAATTCCCCTTCTCCTAATTTAACACCTCCAAAGCCTTTTGATTCGTCCACCACTTCCCAAATATCCTCCTAAAATCCCTCACTTAATCCTAGAGTCATTACATTGGTCATAAATCCATCCTATGGATCCCTTTTGATCAAATCCAAAGGAAGAACCCGGAGAAGAGAAAATAATTTCACCACCCTCTTTCACATTTTTTTCTACTTCCACTTTATCTTTCTTTGTTGTTTCCTTTAAAAAATGATAAATAAAGTATATTATATATGATATGATGTTATTATAAATATGTTACAACCATATTCATTATTCTATCCATCCTATGAATGACATGTCACCATACGTGCGTACGTACGACTTACCCTCTCCACGTCTTGGTGTAGTTGTTATTCAACTACATTATTATCTGGATGGGTATAATAATGATGAATAATTGATGTAAATAATAAATATAACATTTTAATTATTATTATATATATATGATATAATATCTATTTACATACATTTTTAAATCAATATTATGATATTGTCACTCGTGCGTACGTACGGATTACCCGTCTCCACGAACGCGATGAGATTCATTTCCCCATCACAAACATTCCAGACTAATTTTCATTTGATGGTTAAAAATAATGTTTAAATAAATAATATCATTATGTATATAAATCAAATACATCCTATACATAAGAAACATGGCTTATGTAACCAAGAAAATAAATGAAAACGAATCAGTTAACACCCAAAACGACAAAAATGCAAAAATATTATTAACAAAGCAATATTAGTAGATCATATATGATATATTATTTTTTTATATGGTTATTTTATAATTTAATAAAAATTATTTCACCATTATATTGGATTTTATTATACCCTCGACCAAGGAAAAGAACAAGGTAAGGGTTAATTTCACAATCTCTTTATTATCTGAGGTTGTTTTTACGTAAGTATCTACTGGGACCTCTTAATCAACAACATCCTTGTTTTCTTAAAAATGTATTTCAAAACATTTTTACTATTTAATAGAATATGGGTTAAATTAATTTATACCATTATTTTACCATATATTATTTTAATGCAATCTTTCTATCATTTTCCAAACAAGGTTCTTTAGGACCTTTTCCACAAAATTAAGGTATGAATTCCTTTTTTCAACTTGTACGGAGGGTATGGTTATTATCCACCATTATAACATCATCTATACTTCCCTTAAAATCTTATAATAATATTTTCAAAATAAATTTTTTCCTTTATAATTATGTGACTTAAAATTATTTCATAAAGACATAGATATTTCTGTCAAAGGGTTTTGAATTAATCTATTTTAACACCTTTGGATGGATTTTATACTTTTTTGAGGTCGATTCATTATGATACAAATATTCTATATTTTATTGAAGTTTTTGTGATATGTTTTACTATGGATGTGTTATTTTTATACCATTCATGGTTTATGGTTAAAGTATTGACATTTCGTGTGCTATTTTTAATAAGAATGTTTAGGTTATTATTCAACCTTTTTATATGAGGAATGTATTGGACTTAGTATGTGACAGGTGGAGTCCTTTATAGCACCTCGATGCATCGGTTGGTCTCATGATACTATTAGACATGGAATTGGTCGAGCCCTTTCCCAATTTGATATATGGTTTTGGCCGAGACCTTAATCATTTTTAGAGGTCTTGGTCGAGGCCTTGAAAACATGTTTCAGAATGTTTGAAATTATACATTCCATCATTATGAAAATAATATTGATGGTTCATGTGGTTATTTGACTAGTAGAATACCCATGACTATGTTTTATTAAGACATTATTTACTCAACTTATATTCCTTCCATAAAAGTGTTCATGTTTATTATTTGTAAAGGGTTGTGTTTTCAATTATTCACCATGCTTAATATTTATGTTATCTTTTACTGTATTGCTTACCCAAACTGAGTGTTTGAGATCACCCCTTTCTTATGATTTGTTTTCCCATGATATGAAGAAGTTACTTATGAGTGACTTTCAGGCATAATATAGGAGTCTTGGATGATTCTAAGGGAATAAATTAGTGTCGTATATATTTTAAATATGTACAATTGAACTTATGTATGAATCTTGATTCCAATAATACTAAATGGATCGGTCTTTTGGGACATGATTTTCTTGTGATCATGCCAATGTTATGTAATAATCCACCGACTCTGGGTAATTGGGGACGGGGTGTTACACGCAAATCTTCTTATAGCTGGTCTACATTGGGGCTCTTAAAGCTGGTCCCCAGAGGGATGCTTATTTCGGGTTCACACAACGCCTATTGTCAATGGTCTATAGAGGGCCACTTATAGCTGGTCCATAGATGGATTCATTCAGTTGGTCCACATAGAGAAGCTTATCATCTAGGTCTTCATGGTCACCTAGACCTGCTTTTCAGTAGTCATTAGGTCTCAAGCAGCCGTAGGATTCATGTACGTAGCCCTCTTGATTCTAGTAGAATCCAATCCTAAATCCATTTGTCATATCCCTACATCTATGAAATACTACATAGAGATTGTGAAAGGAACGCATTTATTGTGAGGGTTCCATCACTGCAAACGGATCATTATTCAGGCACATGTACTGGATGTTATGATAGTTTTTTCGAAAATGGGTCGGTCGAGTCCAGGTCTGGTCGGACCCCAGTCCGCTTACCCAAGTTGGGTCCGATCGGGCCCGGATCCAACCTGTCCCGTTGGGCCATAGGTCCAGCCCGCCACATTCCTATACCACTATGAGAAATATGAAACTTCCCAATACCAGATGCCCACTGGAATCTAGGTAGAAACGCCACAAGGCTGGATAAGGCAGGCAACACCCTTCCCGCACATGGGCCCCACTTGATCGCATTCCAATAGATTTCCACGGCGTGGGGGCATATGTTTCTCCTCCGATGCATCTTGTTCGACACTTCCACATACTACCTGCTACCAACATACATGTCAGTGGCCACTGCAACACCACTACGGCCCCAGCTAGTTGCAGCATCCCCATCTCGCCGCATTGTCATAGTGCGTGACACCCACCTGCGGCTGCCATCATGGGCCACCACTACCAGTCATCAGTAGTACCCTTCTTGGACCACTATGTCTCCTATAGTGGTCCGATTCTTGAATAATATATATCTTTCGGGTCCTGGGGCCATCACCATCACTATCGTGTGCTACTCACCATTGATTCGGTTGTTTGATTATGAATAATGCATGAACATCCAAGGTGGAGAGGTCGAGGCCTTGTTCATGTCGGTCCACACCCTCTGTGATAGAGTTTTTTAAAATAACATGGGAAAGTTATATGATTTTATC
The DNA here is from genome assembly GCA_963277665.1 of Viscum album. Taxonomy (NCBI): domain Eukaryota; kingdom Viridiplantae; phylum Streptophyta; class Magnoliopsida; order Santalales; family Viscaceae; genus Viscum; species Viscum album. Next base: position 53,024,990 of record OY728166.1, read on the forward strand.
ATGGATTTACCTGATGAAAAAAATATTAGATTAATCAATCCACTCGCAAGATTAGCGTCCCGCAGATCAACCTATTTTGGGGTTGATCCACATTCATTATTTAGAAAGAAAAATCAGGAAAATAAAATTTAAAAAATGTAAACCCCTACATGGAGAATTTATATCGAAGGAATTTCATTTCATTGGTGGTGATCCATCAATGATGGTAAGATATATTTATAGAAATCAAAGCACTCGAAGTCTTGTGGGTTCAACGTTCTCTGGTCCAGAATTCATATGCCATGTTTGTTGCTGCCCCTTTCCAATTCACCAACATTCATCATTGGAGAGAAATCCATCATTGTTATTTAGAAGAATTCCTGATCTCGATCTGTTCTCCAACCCCATTATCTCATTAAAAGAGAAATGTGTCACATTGCATCTATTACATTGAGTAGCTACGCTATTACACAATTTCATTTATGAAACAATGTTTTTATTATACATCAATTAAAGATTCATTACACTATTTCATTTATGGAATGAAACAATCAGCTCACTGTCGTATTGAAGCAATAAAATTTTGAAAAAAATAATCTTTTTATGTTAATTTTATTTTTCTGTAAAATGACCAAAAACTAAATTTTTTCCTCAACCCACATTGTTTATGGTTAAGTCCTTCTTTTGGATAACATATGACTATGAACACATTTATGGTCTTCAATTTTAAATCTGAGATACCATTTATGACTTATGAGTATTTGAAAATAAAATAATTTTTTAGTTAAATTATTTAATTTATAGTTACATCCCAAAAACAAACATTCACAGCCGGCCCACGCCGACCTATGTTAGGATCCTCCTAAGGGAAGCACACCCTTATGAGCTCAACATTACACTCGAATTTCCAGTCCGAGTTACTGTTTATGATTTATAAGAATTTGATAATCAAATAATCTTTATTCAATTATCTTATTTACATCCAAAAGCTACATTCCATAGTTGACCCATGAAGGAAAATGTTGGGCTCTAAATAAAGAAAGAATACCCTAATGAGCTCAATGGTGGTATTTGATTTTCAATATGAGTTACTTTATGTGAGTTATATGTATTTGAGAAATAAAATAATTTTATTAACACATATTCCATTTCCGTGTTTTTCCCCTCGAGGTCGAAAGTGAGGAAACTTAAGTCACTCCTATAGTAATATCATCATCCTAAATGCAAATGTTCTGATGGATTTTAGATCCAAACACCCATTTTATATTTATTCCACTTTTTATGGAAATATCGCACATGCATGCTACTTATAAACATAACAATTTTTGATAGACCCTTCCGAGAATACTGGACCACGAAATCGAATGCCCTTCCAGCACCTAGTCTCAGAATTTTAAAAGAAATTTTCTAAAAATAAAACCATAACAATCAAAGTCAATAAATTCTCCCCACATTATGTATTTACATCCTCAAAATCCAAATAAAGGGATTCCCAAATAGAAAAGGGTACAAGCCAAAAACTAATCCTTCTACTCCCATCTAATCCCTTGGAGATTCATGTGTTGTCACCGAACGCTCACTAGAAGAATCAATCTCATATAGAAGGTCCCCTCTTATCAATCCTCAAACTCTAATGGAAACACCACAAAAGGTACACTATCGCTGACTTCCAACTCACCCCCATCAAAACAATATATCAAACTAGGAGGAGATACTAGAAGGAACACATTCTCTCCACCATTGAGCTCTTATCCTCTCCACCGCCTATCAGAATAAGACATCAGATGGCTCTGGTCAATCGTTCATTGATCACCCTGATGGTATCATTCCCCCCTAGAAGTACGTGATAAACTTGTCACAATGTATATCAATATTCATTCTCACTCCCTTCTTGGAAACTCAAGGAAGAAAGGAGAAACCCCTTTCAAGCACTGGGGCTCGACATGGTATATTGAAAAACCACGAAACTAATTGGAAATGTATTCAACTTTTATCAACATAAAATCCTAGATTAAACCTATTCTATCATCCATTTTGTATACATTGACACCCATAAGAATATCCCAATGCATCTCCTCATTTTATGTGTTCACTTCTTCTACTGTGTCTCGTATGAAATAAATGAAGTGCTCCACACGAATTGAATATCCATTTGGAGTGTTCCCTATAGACAACTGAGCACTTAAAGACTCAAAGTCTGTATCATCTTGATATGCCTCGCTGACTCACGATATGAGTGAAGGGGTACCAATAACTGATTGGATGTATGAAACATCATCTCCATCCATTAAGGATAACTATAACGTGGAAAACTGCTCAATTTCTTCATCAAAAAACTATGAAATGGTTCTCCTTCTAAGAGAATCTGCCACCACTTTCCCATTCTGATGAGTATAGACAATCTTGAATTCATAGTACTAGAGGAACTTTATCCAACATATCTATCTCAGATTTTAGATTCTTTTAAGAAAATATATACTTGATACTCGTTTGGTGAGAGTTTAGGACAAATCATTTTCGCATATGGTAGTGTCACAACTTCTTTAGTGTGAATACTACTGTAGCCAACTCAAGGTCAAGGGTCACATGGTTCAACTCATGAGGTATTATTTTTCATGAGTCATAAGCAATCTCTGCTTTACCATACTTTAGGATATAACCAATCTTGGTTCTAAATGGATCATAGTACACCATGTATTTGTCCCCCTTCTATGGAAACCTCATGATAAGAGCACTCATCAATTCATGCCTCTGCTACTGAAAGATAGGATGAAATATTTATGTCAATTAAAAGGGTTTTCCAAAATTTTCAATTCAATAATGGGTGTTTCTACTCTGGAGATGGTGGGTACAACCTCTGATAGTATCCAAAAAACCCAAGGAAACTCCTCTCCTTGGTAACGCTCTTGGATGTCTCACAAGAAAACACCACCTTGATCTGAAATGTATCCACTGAAACTCTAGCCTCTGAGATTACATGTCCCCTGAAGAGGACCATTTCTATCAAGAACACACACATCAATAGCATACCATTAAACTGGTTCTCTCGGTGTGTGTCCAAAACAATCATTATGTGTATCATGTGCTCCTCCAATGAAGCTGAATACACTAATATTTCATCAATGAAGACCACTACAATCCAATCTATGTACAGATGCAAGATCTTGTCCTTGAGTACCATGAACATATTTGGGGAATTCTTTAGGCCAAACAAAATCACTATGTACTCGTACTAGTTATAGCGATATCTAAAGGTCATGTTCAAGATGTCCTCATCTCGCACTCAAAGTTGGGGATAGCCTTATCTGAGGTCTATCTTCGAGAATCATCTCGTTTCTTTTAGAAAATTAAAGAGGTCATCAATCCTCATTATATGATTCTTATTCCCCACAGTCACCTAGTTTAGGAGCTATAAGACCATCCAAAACATCAAAATATCATATTCCATCATGGAAAAAAAATATTGAGGCAAACCATGGTGAAATGTTGGTCATTATGAACCCCTCCCTCTACAAATCCTCTAACTGTACCCGGAATTATTTATGCTCTGCGGGATTCATCTGATATGAATGTCTATATATCCATGTTTTACTGGGGGTATTGATCAATGAAATTTCTACCTCTATTTGAGGAGTTATCCTTGGAACATCTTCTAGAAGGATATCTTCATACTCATCCACCACTCTAAGGAACTGAAAATTCAAAACATCCACTATTACGTGATTAAGGATTGTCGCTTGTTGCTAAATCCTTTCCCTACCCTCCATCTCACTGATCCTAGTGTGTATCACATTGGGGTGTTGGTTGTAACATTACAAAATTTAAACCACCTCTGGATACTCTCCCAACTCCTATACCAATTCTTTCCCCCTACATATTTATATGTTTTTATCACAATCTCTGCCCAGGTGTCTCATCCTTCATTTCACTATTTGAATGACGGGTGAGATAATCTCTATCAAGATGTCCCATTCCATATCATGAAATGAATTACCTCTTCCCTTCCTGAATAGGCTAACCCTATGTGCATTGAGTTGTAAATCCCCAATCTTGGGACCTCTTCTCGGAACATCTCACACATATATGTTTCTAAGACTGATTCCGGCTTCTTGCATTCAAACTATTGTCATCCACTGGATAAATCTATTTAGATAAATTCCATCAAACCAAAACAATTCCTTGTAGAATTATATCTTAATTAGGAATGCACATAGAAATAGTGAAGGCTTGGATATCCCTACATACATCTCGTTCAGTGGTCTGTGACCTAAAACACAGGTGGTATCGTATTCAACGAGTACCTAGAAAGATTTATACACCTCAATGCATACTCATCTACTAACATTTCATCCTATTGATGTTGTAGAATCCACTGGGAACACATAACCCTTATATTTTTATTACAAGATATCATCCTCTAAAATAGGTTCTCAAACTCTATCCATGAGAAAGTCACATTATCATAAGATGAAATAATATATACCCTTACATCTCCCTGCTGAACCATGTAGAATACATAATTAATGGACCTCCATCAGTCCAAATGGTTCCATTACTAGATGGAAAAATTTGTCACCACCTCAAGCCAGTATTTAGCTGCCTCTATGTTGGGATCACATCGAAATCATGGGGGTATCTATCACTAAAACTTGTGATGTGGTCTCAACACACACATCATAGATACTGGTACTATGAGTAAAATGTGCTAATCTAATGGAGGTGGTATAGAATGTACACCACCCATTGATACTATCTCTGGTACGAACCCCTTTACCCATCTCGTCACTAAGAAAATCATCCTCATGATCACACGGTACAATCATGGCTGGCTGTCTATGTGGAAGAAACTTGACAGAGATCAATATAAATCACGATCTATAAATTATAACCGGTGAGTGGACTCTAACTTAGAATGATCATGGGAAAACCTTCAATGGTTCCTACAACCATTGTTTTCATGTACCAAGTTGAAAAATATAATCTAGTGTCCTCATGTACGGATACATCGACTGTTGCACCAACACTGGACTCACTGACCTGAATGCCAAACTCGAAAAACAAAACAGTATTTCCCAAAGAAAATTATTGTCTCTGAGTTTTTATGGTAGAACTAACCACCATTTGATAACACTTTGCCAAGAACCGTCCCCTGAGGCTCATTTCATTAATACCCCAAGCCCGCCAACCAATGGGTAGGGGATGGAGACTAGAACCAAATGCATTATACCATGAGTGTGAATAATTTTCTTGAGTTTCTATATTCTCCCACACACAACCATTTACCAAAAAAGTGGAAAGGGTAACATTCATTCCACTAAAAAACCACTGAGTAAGGGTAGATGTTGTAAGTCAAATGAGCCAGAATACAAACCCAAATAAGACAAAATGAAAATAGTTAAGTATAAAAGATCATGGAAATGTCACCCATTGAATAACCCCACCTCAAAGGTAGGAACGTAGTGGCTCCATGAAACTGTATAAGTATATCATGCATATCGTATCCCAATAGGCACTGCCTGGTCTTGGACCACCAAGGTCTCTCTCAATGTGCCTTCATCTTCCCCATGCATGAAATATGCGGGAAGAGCCCGTGTAGGGGGTGAGTAACACTATAATCAACAGGGATCTGAAAACACAAGGTAAGTACCACAAAATAAATTATACACAATATATTTTCTTCTCACATAGGTATAATCTAAATTTTGGAATGTAAGACAATCAATCGTAACACTAAACACCTTGGACAGCTGAGGTACACATACCTGATGAGTGTTGTGGGTCTGCTTGGTCACTATGAGTGGCTCCACACCATGGGTCGTCCTAGTGACTACGAAATTCTCCCCCTAATTCCTTTCTAGTGGGGTCACACATAGGTTCTTATATATGGTCCACACATGGCCTCTTATAGCTGGTCCACAGAGGGCTTCTTATAGCTGGTTCACACATATCCACTTGTAGTTGGTTCTCAGGGGGATGCTTGTTGCTAGTCCACATAGGTCTACTTATAGCTTGTCCACATAGATCCACTTATCATATTGTTTTACAGGGTAACTTATACCCACTCGTCTAAAGTCTCAGGATCACAACCCATCATAGGATTCACCCACATAGCACGTATAATTCTAGGAGAATCCACTTCTGAAGACATTCATCATATCTCAACATTCATTACACCATTCCTAGAAAATTTCAAAATATCTTACTCATTACTAGGGTTACAATGACATGAATTTAATTTCAATTAGGTGTAAAATATGGAAGTTATGATTGTTTTCCCAAAAAGGGGCAGGTCTAGTCTGGGTACGGTCTGACACGGTTGGACCGACCTGTCCCGAATGTGACCCAGCCTACCGCCTTCCCGGAACGCTATGAGAGGGACATCTCTTCTCCAGCCTAGAGGCCTTCTGGCATCCATATTATGCTACCACGTAGCAGGATAAGGTCGGCCATCCACATCCCGCAGGTGGTCCCCACGGGGCCACGTGCGGGAAAATCATCACCGACTGGAGATACGGGTTGTGTCTCCCAACATACAGCCACTGGCATACCCTAGTACACCTACGGAAACCCCAAATCACCACTCCCTCCCCTCCTTAATGCACTATCCTGGTGTGTTTCCACCCACCTACGACCGCACATTGCGGGCCACAGGGTCCGCTCTAGTGGTCTGAATCACGAACCGACTACTCCTTGGAGCTCCTTGGGGTGTCACCATCACTACCACAAGATCCATTCCCTTTATTAAAAGGTTTTATAATGAAGAAAAAAATAAAACCTATGATGGGGGGTGTTCCTTGTTTATGTCAGCTTTCATCTTAATGTTAGAGTTTTTAAAACAACTTGATGACAGTTTAGGAATTTATTATGCAATACCTCGATGAAAAACCCCGAGATCAAACAATCATCCCACGAGATTAACAACCCAAGGATCAAACTATTTTTTGGTTGATCAATATTTTTTGTTTAGAAAGGAGAATAGAGAAAATCATTTTTAAAAAATGTAAACCCCTTCCTGGAGAATCTTTGATATGAGGAAATGCTCGTCGCTGGTTGTGATCCTTCGTCGATGGTGGGATATCTCGAGAGAAAGAGAAGGGCATAACGATTTTGGTGTCCATCAGTATATGGTCCCTGATTCATTATCCAAAGATTTTATTTCCACTTTAGGATTTTTTGACGTTCTTTATTGGAGATGATTTCTTCATCATTTGTCAAAATAAATCCACATCTGGATCAGTTCTCCAACACTATTATCTAATTAATTGAGAAACACATCGTAGCATTTCTGTAACACTGAGTCTCCATGTCATTATGTTATTTCATTTACGAAATAATATTTCTATTACACTTAAATTGAATTTTCATTAATCTGTTTCAATAATTGAAAGAAAAAATCGGCTCGTAGTGATGTTTCCATGAAGCATTTTTGAATAAAATTAATTTTTTACATTTATCTTATTTTTCTTTAAAACGTCCAAAAATAAATTTTTCCCTTGACGTGCATCGATCGTGGTTATGTCCCACATAAGGAGAATATCTCAATACAAACTAAATAGTGGTCATATATTTTTAATCAGAGTTACCATTTAAGTGTGATGAGGAATCAAAAATAAAATAATATTTTATTTAAATAATTTAATTTACTATTACCACCCAAAAACCAACCTTCATAGTCATCCCGTGATGGCCAATGTTAGGTTATGTCTAAGGGAATCACACCATTTTTAGATCAATGGTACTCTAAAATTTCCAATTCGTGTTTCCATTTATAAGCTATAAAGATTTGAATATAAAATAATCTTTATTAAATTATTTTATTTACATCCAAAAACTACATTCCATTGTGTGCCCACAATGGTCAATGTTAGGCTCTGTCTAAAGAAAACATACCCCCATAAGCTCAATGGTGGCCTCTTATTTTCAATCTGAGTCACCATTAATCATTTATAAGTATTTGAAAAATAAAATATTTTAAATTACTTATTTTATTTATGGTTATTCTATTTTTGGGTTTTCCCATTTGAGACACATACTGACTAATATTAAGTCATGCCTTGGGTAAACTAGTGATCATGAATGCAACAGTGCCCTCATATTATTGATCTAAGAACCTATTTAAGAGTTATTCCACTTTTTCTAGAAATTATCTCATCTGTGCTTCTTAAAAACATAACATTTTTCGATGGACCATTCTGGGCACACCAGGCCTCGGAATCTCACACCGTCTAAGATTCTGGTCTCAAAGTTTTCCCATAAAATTTTCTAAAAATAAAACCAGGAAAATCCAAGTCATTACATTAGACCATAATTGATATTTTCAACCTCATTTATATTAGAATATTGTCTTAGTTCATGTAGCAAATTGGATCTGGGCACTGACCTATAACACTATGATTAGATTGTTACAAAGTTATAATACAGGTAGGTTACATTTTTTTATTTTTATGTTACTATTTTTATATGTTTGGAAGGATATTTTTATTATATGATCCATGTACAAGAGCTCGTGCATGGGAGTATAAAAACCATATATATGGATAAAAGCATGTACAAAGGGTGGGATTGTGGTTATTAATGATTGTTGTTACAGATGAATATTATTTCACATCATGTGATGCACATGATGTGTGATGTTGTTGTTTTTTGAGATTTTATGATCATATAATTTAATATAATAATAGTTATGTATTCGTGAATCATTCTCGGTACTCGTAAATTTTGATGGCATGCACAATTTTCGGCATGTACAGAAAATCAAGGTTTATGGTTGAATTGTTCAAATGAAAAAAAATGTGTCTTTATTGTGTAAATTAAATGAAAAGGTTCCTAATATTTAATTAGTATTTTAAAATGATTCAATGTGTGATAATTTGAAATTGATAATGGGGTTTCAAATAAGATACATGATTTTTGAATGTTTTTTCCCATTTGTTAGAAAAGACATGGATAAGGGATGGTTGAGGGTAGTGATATCAACTTGGTTTTGACCATGTTGTAGGATATGGGGGATGAATTATTATAGATTATTTGAATACATATTACATTAATGTATAAATGATTTGTTATGTGACTAAGACATATATTTTTCATTATATAGATATTCCTCTAAAATGACACATGTTGAGCAGATGGTAGGAGGACATGTCTATGAATGATCCTACGGTAGAGGAACTAGATACATCAATAGTTCTGGGTTATGAATCTAAATAAATGATATATGATAACATTTAAATTTTAATGTAGTTAATGGAATGATACCCAGTGAATTTAGAGAAACGTAGGTCTGAATTTTCATGGTAGTTTCAGTTATAGCTCCCTCTAACTTTTACCGGAGTGGGTGGACCTGAGGAAGCTGAGTTCTGGATTAAGTCTATCCATATAATACTTGACCACATAGATACTCCTAATGATAAGAGATTAATACTCAATACACACATGATACATGGTCATACTATGTGTTGAAGGGATATCCAGACTCATGATGGACAAATGGAGAACATTGAATGGATGCACTTTTATGATTCCTTCTTGGATAAATTTTACCTTAGATGCTCAAGTATGAGAGGGGGTCTATTTTTATGAGGTTGAATGTAACTCCCTGACCATAGTTAACCAGAGTCAGTGCATTATTACATAAAATTGGAATGATACAAGGAATCAGGTCCCGAAAGGCCGATCAGTTTAGTGGCCTTGGAAATACTAGATACATTCATATGTTTTACATTACATTATAAAATTAAAAACAAAAATAGCATAATCTCCATAGGTCACACTCATATCCCTTAGGCTATCCTTGCAGGTCAGTCATAATATACATCTTCACATCCTAGAGAAAATAATATAAAAAAATCGGTGAGCTTATATGCTCAGTAAGGATAAAAATATAGTAGAAACTTTCATAAATAAGAATAAACATTTAAGGCAATGTATAAGATTAAAAAAATCCATTTAAACAAGAACTTCAGTATAATATGGAAAATATAAAAGCAAATAATTCCATTTAATTATTCACATGGATATTATACTAGTCAAATAATCACATGAAATATCAATAGCCACTTTTATAATGATGGAATGCATAAATCCAGACATCATAACCACATAGTCAAGGCCTTGTTCCAAGACTACAAATATTATTTTGTCAAGGACTTGTGCCACGACACTAGTTTGTTTCATGAGACATACCGATGCATCAAAGAGCTATAGAGGGCTCCACCAGTCACTTACTAAGTCCAATTCATTCCTCATATGAAAATTTTTAAATGTAATATAAAAATTCATATTAAAACTAGAATATGAAATGTCAATACCTTTTCTATAAACCATGAATGGTATAAAAATAACACATCCACAATAAAAAATATCACAAAACCTTAAATACAATATTTATTATTTATATCATAATAAATCAACTTCAAACATGTTTAAAATCCATCAAAGGATGTTCATATAGATGCAAATGATTTGTAAAACTCTTTGAGAGAAATATCCCTTCTTCATAAAACATTTAAAATTCAAAAAAAATAGAAAAGAAGACATTTTTGAATCAGAGTGTCCCCTACCACTTTGAAAATTTTGAAATGAAATTATATTTTCAAAACATTCTTGTCGATATAAATAAATCCATAAAATTGTTTTTGAAAACATGGACTTCAATGAGATTAATTTCAAAGAATAAATATTTAAATCATTTAAAATTATGTTTTTGTAAAAAATTCCCTTAAAAATAATCCCTTTGAAAACTCATTTATGAAACATGGAAATGGATAATAAATATTTCCTAGTAGATACTTACATAAAAACATATTGGATAATAAAGAAATTGTGAATTTTACACTTACCTAGTACTTTTCCTTAGTCAAGGGTAGGTTAACATCCTATATAATGGTGAAATCATTGTTATTAAATTATAACAGAACCATATACATTAATATGATATCATATATGATCTTCTAATGTTGCTTTGTTAATGATATTTCATTATTTTCATCGTTTTAGGTGTTAACTGATTCGTTTTCCTTTATTTTAATTATTACGTAAGTAATGTTTGTTATAGATAGGATGTACCATATTCATATTCATAATTATATTAATTATTTAAACATTATTTTTAATCATCAAATGAAAATTATATATTAATGTATATGATGGAGAATGAATCTCATAGCGTTCGTGGAGACGGCAATTCATACGAACGGATGAGTGACAATATCAATCTTTTTATATTAAAATCGTATATAATTAGATGGTATATCAAAGATACATAATCATTGTAATTTTATATATATTATTTAAATAATCTATACTCATTATTATACCCAACCAAATGATGATGTGTTTGAATAAGAAACTACACCATGATGTGGAGATAGTAATCCGTACATACACACATTTAGTAACTTTGTCATTTGTAGGATGGATAGAATAATGAATATGGTTGTACCCTATTTATAATTAAATCATAGTATATAGAATATACTGGAGTTATTATTTAATAATGGAAACAAAAAAGAAAGAGGAAGTGGAAGAAGAAAAGGACATGAAAGACGTGATGAAATATTTACCTCTTTTTCAGGTTCTTCCTTTTGATTGGATCAAAAGATCTCCATAAGATGGCTTTCTTACTAAAGGAAAGCCTATAGGATAAAGGGAGTACCATTGAGCGGATATTTTTGAATGGTTTTTCTAAGCCAAATTCCCTTGACGGTGTGAATTTGAGAGAAGGGGAGGTTCCCTTTTATAAGAGAGGTGAAGGTCAATTTTGAAAAAACATGAAATATTATTTTATGATAAATTCAATTTTCAGTTTCTAATGGCTCTATAATGGATTATTTAAAATATAATGTGGTTATGTGTCAAAAACCTCCCACCCAATAGGTTTTATACAGGTTTGGGCACCATATTAACCTTGTCATTTAGATTTAACTCTTAGATAAATAGTTTGACATTTACCATGTCTATCTGAATTTTTATATAATATAGTTAATAAACATACTATAAACCATTAAGATAACAAAAATAGGTTTATTAATGACATATATTATATTATTAAGGCCCTTTTATCTTACCTTAAATTTTTAAGAATAATATATCAACCAATAATATAGTATTTATTTTAAAAACTCAATTATGTCAATTTGGACACTTTGGTATTTTGTTTTTTTTAATTCATAACAGCATTATTACATAAAAAAATCATTTAATCAAACATAACATGTCATATTAACCTATAAAATTAGTTTAATTCATTAAAAGTATCAAATTATATTTATTTGGATATTTGTAATATCAATTATTTTAATCATTCATTAATTAGGTAATTACTGCATCATCATTGTGTCATAAATAAATTTAATTATTCAATGTCTAAAAATTATAAATAAAAACCATTATATAGGAAATCTTTTTAGCATTATAATGAATATTTATAGACTAATTTATCATCTATATAACCCTATGTTAAAATGGTTTAGTTATTAAACAATGATTTTAACTATTTTAACTCTTCCTTAAATAAAATAATAATAAATGTCTAAATCTAATCCAAGTGGACATAAAGGACAATATTTTATTCATAAGGTTGTTTTTTGTAGAATTAAACTTATACAATAGAATTAGGACATTTTTTAGGGTAATTATGATATCATTTTTACCCTTAATTACCCTATTTACTTTTTACCATGTTAAATAAAAGTAAAATGAGACTATTCACCAAAAAATTATTTTCATCTTATCGAACCACATTTAACATACTAATATTAACCATGTCTCTCAGATTTTTGAAATTCAACTCCTTGAAGTAGTAAAATTATGTTTTATATAAATTTTTAAATTCTCCTAGGAGGTGGGTAAAAGACGCTAAAAAGTTCGATAAAATTTTATATATCAAAACTTATTATAAAATGACTCAATTTAATTATGTTATACATATATAGTTATTATGTATCCATTTGGAGATAAAATAAATAAAAATAAAATAACTAATTATTTAAAGAAAAAGTTAGTTTTAACCAATAATGCACTGTTTTATCACTCTTCATGAAAAAAGGAATGTTTTCTAAAAAATACCAAAAAATCACCCTAATATAATTTCGATATTCCGAATCAAAAAATGAAGTCCATTTTTAATGATAAAATATATAAAGTTTTAAAAAGTTTTTATTACATTCCATTACAGCTAGTTTGATAGGTTGTGGTGTGTTTGAACTCGAAGTTGTGTACTACGCAATCTATTGCATTATTCAAAGGGAAAAATACCGTTGAAGCTTGGGGTGTTACATTCTTCCCTCCTTCAAATAATTTCATCGTCCAAATTTCTATAATACTACCACAAAAAAAGACTCAAGTGGTTCTTCATCATAGGTTCCTCTGGTTCCCACATTGCCTCTTCCATCTTATGGTTTCTCTAGAGAACTTTTACCAGGCGAGTCGTCCAATTTCTCAGAACTTGTTCTATTTTATCAAGAATCTTTCCATACTCTTCGTAATAAGACAGATCAGCTTCCGGTTCTAATTTCTCATAGGTGAGTACATGTGTTGGGTCAGGCATGTATTTTCCCAACAGTGATGCATGGAACACATTATGAATTTGGAAATACTTGGAGTCATTTCCAAACAGTAAGCTACAACTGCAATTCGTTCTAGAATTTCAAAAGGCCTGATGTACATAAGACTCAATTTACCCTTCTTACAAAATCATATAATTATCTTACATGAAGATGCCTTCATGAAAAGATGATCTCCTATCTGAAATTCCAAATCCTTCCTTCAGTTATCAGCATCGATCTTCTGCCGACATTGAGCTTCTTTGATTTGGGTTTGTATTACCATCACCTTTCCTGTTGTTTCCTCAACAAGTTCTTGGCCTACGAGTTTTCTTTCACCGACATCATCCCTATAGGTTGTTGTGCGACATCACTTTCTGTATAACGCTTCATATGGTTCCATATAAATACCTAAATGGAATCTATTGTTATTGGAAAACTCTAGCAGATGTAAATATTGATCGCATATACCTTGAAAGTTAGGTGAGAAAGATCTCAACATTTCTTCTATGGTTTGAATAGTCTGTTTTGATTGTCCATTAGTTTAAGGGTGTTAGGCTTTGTTCATACGAAGTTTAGTATACACAGAGTTCTGAATACGTTTCTAGAATCATGATCTAAAATGGGGATCACGGTCATAAATAATCGATAGGGGTACTCAATGAAGTCTTTCAAATTCATTTATAGATAGTCTTTATAGACGTTCAAGTGGTAAATCTTCTCTTATAGAATAAAATTATGCTGACTTGGTAAGATGATCAACAATGACCCATATTGCATCATTCCTTCTAGGAGTCTTTGGTAGCCCCATGAAAAAGTCCGTCTTAATATAATCCCATTTACTCTCAGGTATGGGAAGAGGATACATGACTCTTCCAGACTGTTGCCTTCTAGCTTTCACTTGTTGACAAACTATATATCTTGACACAAATCAACAATCTCCCTCTTCATGTTGTCCCACCAAAAATGTTCCCTCAAATATCTATACATCTTGGTGCTACCTGGGTGTATAGAAAAATTAGATCTATGAGCATCACCTAACAATAACCTTTTCAGATAAGGTATATCTAGAACATAGTCTCTTCCAAAATTTCAAAACCCCATCTTCATATATGAAGTTGATCAATCTCCCATCGTTCACAACTTTAATTTTCTTTTGAAACTAATCATCATCAGCCGGAGAACATTTTATCCTTTCTATTAAAGATGGTTTGGCACCATTTGAAAAAGTATAGATGTTTCACCTTCCATGATTATTCCCATATCCATTTTCACTAAATCCATGAAAATAAGATCACTTTTAACTATCATCTTGTTCAATACTCCTTGATTATTTCTTCTCAAAGCATCTGCCACCTTATTTTCCTTTCCTGGGTGGTAGTGTGTTGTGAAATCATAATACTTTAGTAGTTCAAGCCATCTAATTTTCCTCATGTTGACTTTTTTTGTGAGAAAATATACTTCAATCTCTTGTGATCAGTGTATATCTCACATTTTCCACCATAGAGATAATGTCTCCAAATCTTCCAAGAAAATATTACAGTATCTAACTCAATATCATGAGTAGGATTGTTTTTCTCATGAATTTTTATATGTCTTGATGAATAAGAAATAACCCTGCCATTCTACATAGGGACACAACCAAGTCCTTTCGTTTAAGTATCACTATAAAAAAAAAACCCATCATTCCATGATGGTAGAGTCAAGAAACAATCCTTGACTAATATTCTATTCAGTTATTCAAAAAATTATTCACACTATTTTATCCAAATAAATTTAACCCATTTTAGTGTGTCATTTGTAAATGGGTCATCCAAACGTGAAAAATTATAGAAGAAACGCGGAAAATAACATGGTAAACCAATAAAACCGCGTACCTCAGTTATACTCGTCAGTTATGGCCATTCATGGATTGCTCTTTACTTTGAAGGATCAATAGATATTCTATCCTTAGAAACAATATGGCCATGAAAAGAGATATCTTGAAGCCAGAATTCACAATTGCTAAACTTCCTCTATAATTCATTTCTTATTATGGTTTTCCGAATGGTGAGAATGTGATTTTAAATACCTTCATAGATTTTGGTGTATACCGGGATATCATCAATAAATACCACTACAAAGTCATCAAGATATTTTTTCAAAACTCTGTTCATTAGATCAACAAAAATAGAGGGTGCATTAGTCAGCCCAAAAGGCATTACTATAAATTCGAAATGCCTGTAACTGGTTCGCAATTATGATTTATAAATTCCTTCCTTATTCAAACACAACTGATGTTATCCAGATCGAAAGTCAATATTTGAAAAATATTGAGCTCCATGAAGTTGGTCGAATAAATCAACAATTCGAGGTAGGGGATACTTGTTCTTTATTGTTATAGCATTGATCTCCCTATATTCAATGCAAAACCTCATAGATCTGTCTTTATTCTTAACAAAAAGGATAGGGGATCCTCATAGAGAAAAACTTGGGTGAATAAATCCCTTAATACTCAATTCCTATAGTTGTTTCTTTAGTTAAAGTAGTTCCACAGTGGCCATTATATAAGTGTTCTACGGTATGGGCCTTGAACCAGGAATTAAATCAATGGAAAATTCAATTTCTTATTCTAGAAGATGCCTAGGTAAATCCTCTGGAAACACATCAACATATTCTTTCACAATATGTACATCCTCTATTAGAACATTCTTTTTATCTCCAATAATTATTTAATTATCATACTATGCAATAATTAAATTTAGTAGAGCTACTAGGGGGATCTAGATAAGAATCAGGTGGTGAATTTTCTACTCTAAAGATAAGGTACTCCTTATAATCTTCAAAAATTGTATCCTCCTTCTTACAATAACTTTTCGCATCATAGTACAAAAATCCAATCCATACCAAGGATTATATCAAACTCAATCATGGAAATGACAATGAAATTAGAAGATAAAGATCATTTATATGCCCTAATGGGAACTGATTCAAAAATATTGTTGCAATGATACATCTTATTAGGTGTTTGAATTGAAAGGTCCTTTGTTAATTCAAATTTAAAATATCTAATTTTCTTAGAAAACTGGGAAAATATGAAACAATGCGATAATCTAGAATAAAACAACGCATTTTCTAAACTCAAGGAAACCATTAAATTACCTGCCACCACATCTTTCATAGAATCAACCTCAGCAGTAGTGATTGCATAAGCTTGGCCTTGCTCCCTTGTCCTTTTCTGAGGTATGTTTCCATAGCTCTTAGGACATTACTTTTAATAAATCCCCCTTTCTCTACAATTGTATCATTTCACATTGAAAACCTATTTCTTCCCCGTGCAATCATCATCTTGGTGGCCTTTTCACAACACTTGTAAAAGACTCACATTCCCTTAAGGAAAGTACCAGGGTGTTTCTTACCACATTTACTGCATGATGGATATTTGACTGTTCTCTTCTTCCCCTTATTTCCATTTCAAGAGTTTTGAGAAGATCTATTCTTCTCCTACATTTCTTTAAAGTTGTAAGACTTAGAGAATTCTTTTTTTATCTTGATAGCACGTGCGACAATATCGTCGTACGACGAGAATTATTTCAAGACTAATGCTCGACAGAGAAATGGTTTTAACCCATCATAGAAATGATCAATCTTTCTTCTTGGGTTACGTATATATTCGGTTGCATTACTTGCTAACCTTGTAAAGATAGCCTCATATTTTCCGACATTATCATCCTATTTTTTCCTCAGACTCATAAATTGTCTTTCCATATCCACTGGATGGTCACGAGGAACATATTTTTCTATGAAAATCTCTTTAAACTCCCTCCATTCAATATTTGATACTTCTTCACCTTCTTTTCTATTTTGAATCAATGACCACCATTGATCTGCATCTCAAATGAGGTGATAAACTTCCATGACAACTTTGTCCCTTTCTCTACTCCCCAAAGCATGAAATATATTTTCTAAGGAACTTTACCATTGCTCAGCTACAAATTTATTCTTAGTCCCATAGAATGTTGGTGGTTTTTTCCTCATGGAGTGGTCTAACATTGATCCTTTGCACTGTGGATCAGGGTGCTCTATTCAGGAAAGGATACTATTCATAACCTTAGTGAGTTGTCCCAGTATGGTGATAAGCTAATCAACACCAGTTTATTCACCATCTCCACTATAATTATCTTGAGTAGGAGAGTAATCCCTATAATGATTACATGCATTGATACAGTTCTCATTCCTTCCACTAGGAACAATTTCGAAACAATGGAATACACTAGATTAGTTTATTAATCGCAATACATAAATCCAAACTTGTAAAATAGTTATCATAAATTGAATATTTTATTTATATAATAAATAATAATCAAAATGTTTACTTTGAGGATGTATATACTCATAAAACCTTCATAATGGATTGTAAGGAAAATAAGAATTATCCTAAACTTATCCCATGGGAGTGTCGTAACCAGGAGTGCAATAAGGCCTGTTGTCGTGCACCATTTCCCGTTTGTGTCTAGATCAAAGTGGTGTTTTTGGGTTTTATCCCTAGGTACATCTATGCTTGAGCAACCTCTACCTTCCTGTATCTAGATAGGGATGTATTGTTTTGAAAACTCAAAAAAAAATCTTATAGTACAAAAATTCTATGAATTTCTTCTACAATAATCCTCAAAGTCTATCTTAAGGAAATGTTCTCCTATAAGAGTTTTTCTAAATCTAGCATCCAATGATTGTACAAAACTTCCTCAGATGCCAATTGTAATTCCCCGACCCCAGTTACCCAGAGTCGGGGCATTATTACATAACATTGGCATGATACAAGGAATTAGGTCCCAAAAGACATATTAGTTTTATAGCCTTGGAAATACTAGTTACATTCATATGTTTTATATTACATTATAAAATGACAAACTACAACAACATAGTCTTCATAGGCCACACTCATATCCCTTAAACTATCTCAGTAGGTCAGCGATAAAATACTTTTTCGCATCCTGGGAAAAATAAAATATAGAAATGGTTGAGTTCAGATTCTCAGTGAAAATAACAATATAGCAGAAACATTCATAAATAAGCCTAAACATATATGGAAATGTATAAGACTTAAACAAAATCTTTTTCAACATAAACTATAGTATAATATGGAAAATATAAAATCAAATAATTTCATTTACTTATTCACATAGATATTCTACTAGTTGAATAATCACATGAAATATCAATATAAACATTCATAATGATGGAATGTATAATGCCAGACTTCCTAACAACATAGTCAAGGCATTGTGTTAAGACTTCAAATAATATTTTTTCAAGTCCTTGTTACAATACACTAGTTTTTCTCATGAGACAAACCATTTCATCTAGGAGCTATAGCATGCTCGACCTGCCACTTTATATGTCCATTGCATTCCTTATATGAAATGGTATAAACATACCATAAACATTCATATTAAAACTAGCATATAAAATTTCAATACTTAATCCATAAACCATGACTGGTATAAATATAACACATCCACTATCAATAATATCACTTAACCTTCAATACAATATCGATGATTTGTATCATAATAAATCAACTTCAAACAAGTTTAAAATCCATTAAAGGATATTGATATAGTTGAAAATGATTTGTAAAACTCTTTGAGAGAAATATACCATTTTCATAAAAACATTTAAAAGTCACACAATTATGAAAGGAAGAAATCTATAGACATTTTTTGAATCAAAGTGACCCATAACACATTGAAACTTTTTAAAGGAATTAACATTTTAAAAACATTCATTTCCATATAAATAAATCCTTAAAACCCATTTTGAAAACATGGACTATAATGAGAATTATTTAGAAGAATAAAAATTTAAAACATTTAAAATGATGTTTTAGGAAAAAATTCCCTTAAAAATAATATCTTTGAAAACTCTTTTATGAAACATGGACATGTATAATAAACATGTCCCAGTAGATACTTACGTAAAAACAACCTTGGATAATAAAGATATTGTGAAATTAACCCTTATCGTGTAATTTTTCTTGGTTGATAGTAGGTTAACCTCCTGTATAATGTTGAAATAATTTTTATTAAATTATAAAGGAACCATATACCATAAGATGATATCATATAAGTTATTTTAATATTTATAGGTTAATGATATTTCAGTAGTATCATCATTTTAGGTGTTAACTAATTCGTTTTCATTTATATACTTTGTTATGTAAGTAATGTCCGTTATGGATAAGATGTATATTATTCATACAAGGAATTTTATTAAATATTTAAACATTATTTTTAATCATCAAATGAAAATCAGTCTTGAATGGATACGATGGGGAATGAATCTCATCGCGTTCATGGAGACGGTAATCCGTACGTACGCACGAGCGACAATATCATTCTTTTGATATTAAAATCGTATATAATTGGATGGTATATAATATATACATAATAATTATCATGTTATATTTATTATTTACATCATTTATACTCATTATTATTCCCATCCAAATGATGATGTGTTTGAATAACAAATTACACCACGACGTGGAGATGGTAATCTGTACGTACGCACGTATGGTGACTTTGTCATTTATAGGATGGATAGAATAATGAATATTGTTGTACCATTTTTATAATAAAATCAAACTATATAGAATAATATGGATTTATTATTTTAGAATGTAAACAACAAAGAAAGATGAAGTGGGAGAAGAAAAGAACTTGAAAGATGTGATGAAATATTGACCTCTTCATCGAGTTCATCCATTTGATTTGATAAAAGGGATCCATAGGCTGGATTTCTGACTAAAGGAAGGCCTATAAGATGAAGGTAGGATAGTTGAAAAGATATTTTGGTGGGGTTTGGTAGAACCAAATGGTTTTGAAGGTGCTAATTTGAGATAAGGGTATGATCCCTTTTGTAAGAGAGGTGAGGGCCACTTTAGGAAAAACATGAAATATTATTTAATAATAAAATAATTTTCCGTTTTTAATGGCTCCAAAATGAATAATTTAAAGGATAAGGTGGTGATGGGTCGAAAAACTCTTAACCAATACGTTTTCTACAGTTTTGGGTCACCATATTAACTTCTATTTTAGATTTAACTCTTAATTAAATAGTTTGACATTTAACATGTCTCTTTTTATTTTTATATTATATAGTTAATAAACATACTATAAACTACCAAGAGAACCCAAATAGGTTCATTAATTACATATATAATATTATTAAGGCCCTTTGGTAAAACCATTGATTTTTAGTAATATTATATCAACCAATAATATAATATTTGTTTTAAAAACTCCATTATGTCAATTTTGACACTATTTGGTAATTTTTTTAAATTCAAAAAAACATTATTAATTTGAATAAAATTCATTTAATCTACCATAACATGTTATATTGACCATGAAAAATTGTGTAATTCATTACAAGTCTCAAATTAGAATTATTTCGAAATTTATAACATCAATTATTTTAATCAATCATTAATAAGGTAATTACTTCATCATTATTGTGTCATAAATAAATTTAATTATTTAATTTATATAAATTATAAATAATATACCATTATATAGGAAAATTTTTTAGATATTTAATTAATATTTATAGTCGAATGTTTCTTATGTTTAACCTTATATTAAAAATGGTTCAGTTATTAAACATTGAATTTAACTCTTTTAACTCATCATTAAATGAAACAATAATAAATGTCCTAATCTAATCCAAGTGGGGATAAAGGATCATATTTTATTGATAAGTTTGTTTTTGGTCGAGTTAACATATCCAATTGAATTAGTACATGGTTTTGGGTAATTATGATATCATTTTTACCCTTAATTACCCTATTTAATTTTAATCGTGGTAAATACAAGTAAAAAGTTACTAATCACCAAAAAATTGTGTTCCTATTATTGAACAATATTTTATGTACTAATATTAATATTTTCTCCTGGATTTTTTTAAATTCAACTCATAGAAGTGGTAAAATTATGTTTTATACAAATTTTCAAATGCTCCTATGAGGTGGGTAAAAGACCGTAAAAAGTTCGATAAAATTTTATATATCAAAACTTATTATAAAATGACTCCAATGAATTATGTTGATCAAATATAGGTATTATGTATCCATTTTGACCTAAAATAAATTAAAATAAAATAACTAATTATTTAAATAAGAAGACAATTTTAACCAATAATGCACTGTTTTTTCACTATTCATCAAAAATTAAACGTTTTCAGAAAAATACCATTAATTTACCCTATGATAATTTCAATATTCAGAATCCTCAAATGATTTCCATTTTGAAAGATAAAATTTATAAAATTTCAAAAATCAGGTATTACTATTTATAGTGGCAAATTTGATTGGTTGTGGTGTGTTTGAACTCGAAGTTGCGTACAATGCAAGCTATTGAATTATTCAAAAGGAATCATATCGTGGAAGATTAGGGTGTTACATTGAACCATTTGGGTATACCCATTATGATCTGTGAAGGAATCATTACTAATTTTTATCATTTTCATCCCACATTGGAAAGGGATGATGCAACCACCGCATTATGATGACAATATGGGATTAAATGTGAGATTAAGTCTAAGGATAATATCATTAGGATGAAAAGTTTTTACATTAATGAATTAGGATCTCATATATGAGGGGGACCTAAATTCATCTTATAGTTGAATACTGGTTGTTTATGCAGGGTGAATAGGTTATTCATCTTCCAAGAGTAGGAAGCTTGGATATGAAAATGTTAACCTGGATGTTAGCAAGAATTGTGGACATGGGGAAAATCATCCATTCAGGACATTACTCGAGTGACCTACCAACAGTGTGGTATTCCATGACACATTCATAAGGAGTGTCCCTAGAAACCTATACAATGCAGATCTTGCATAATGATGGGAAATCTACAATGGTAATGTTGTAACCCATGATAGATGGGTTGTGTTGGAAGAGCATAATAGAACCATAGTATGAGAAGTGTGTTGTCTACTCCGTATCGGTTTGGATTTTATTGTTCAAAAATTAGTTGAGGATGATGATGTTGGTGTGATACATCTATTAAAGAGTCATAATATTAGTAGAGTGGTGTAGTTCATGGGACTCGGACTTCATTACATGGAAGAGGGCTATGAGAGTTGCATGTAGTGTAGCCTGAACTGGTGGATAGTGAGACTAGACGATTGATGGTTATATGTACTAATCTTGTATCTTATATTCTTTTATTTCTTTATTTGATTCTAGATCCTCTCATTTATCATATCATCACAACATGTGAATGGTTTGAGTCTTATAGTGGCGGTTGTGAGAGGGGTTAGGCTAATTGATACACCTTTGGGAGTACAATCGAGAGACATATTTTTATACAATGGGTGTTCTCTTAATGTTTGGTATTATCATTCACTTTAAAATATATACATTTTTATATTTCAATATTTGAGTTAATTTATGGTATGGATAGGTTAGTAGCATACCAATCCCACATTTACTGTAATCATAGTAAGGCAACATTTACCTCTATTGATGGTAATTTTCATATACATCATAGAAAGTGGGACATCCAGATGGACCATGCATTTACAATTCATTAGAAGAATGGTTATCTCAGAACCCATGATTCATGTCTATTCCTAGATGAATATGGTGCAACAAAATATGTATTTCCACCTACAGTGGATTAGTATTAGGAGGTGTTTGATGAATAATTATCAATAATTCCTCCTGAGATAGATGTAGAGTTTACTATCAACCTTATTCATTGAGTTGGTTGAGTTTCTATTCCACCACATTCAATTGAACAAATAGAGCTTCATAAGCTTAAGAATCAATTGGATGATTTTATGGATAAGGGATTTAAATTTTTGAGCACATCACCATGTTGTTCTCCAGTTTTTTTTCAATGCTGGATGGTGGTACTCTACCATTATGTGATAACAACCACAATTTAAAATATTTGACAGTAATGAACCGATATTTTCTTGCTCATATGGACAATTTCTTTGACCTGTTGAGGATTTTTGGGTATTCTAAAATATAATCTTTAAGTAATATTATCTACAATTGAGAATTTGACCCTTAAATATACCATTGACAACATCCAATACTAGGTATATCCTTTATGAGTTCATCATGATGTTGTTCGGGTAGAAAATTTCTCTGGAAGTGTTTATGGACATGATGAACCAAATCAACCACCTTTTCCAAGACCAGTTTATATATGTGTTTCTTAATTATATCTTTGTGTACTCTAATACTCAAGAATATCACGGACCACATCATGAAATTTTTTTGAGTACAATGAGAATGAATCAATTATACAGAGAGCTATACAAGATCAAAATTTGTATTGATCATGTCTTTTTCATGGGTAACAAAATCTCAGAGGAAGGAGTGTCTGTAGAACAAGAGATGGGGCTTGATTCTATTTCATTGCATCATCCAACAAATGAATTTGATATCTGTAGTTTTCTATGATTAGTTAGATATTAACAAATGTTCATACATGAATTTTCCCTCATAGAAGCACCACATTATGTATTGACCGATAAGGGAGTAATCATGTGAGAATTCTTTCCAGGAGTTGAAGACTAAATTTAATAATTCTCCAATCATGATTCTACCAGATCTATGTGAGGCATACATAGTGTTTTTTAATTCATCTAACATTGGACATTGAGTAGTGTTGATATATGGAGATCATGTTATGTCATATGGGTAACCAAAGTTGAGGCCACATAAATGGAATTACCTTATTCACAACCTTAAGTTAGTTATAGTGTTTTTTTGATAAGTTACTATCATTATATTTTGGGTGAAAATTTTACTAAGTATACAGATCACAAGAGATTATAGTGTATCTTATCATAATGTGACTTGAATCTCCAATAATGAATATTGGTTGAGAATATGCATTTATTTGATTTTGAGCTAGAATATAGGCACGATAAGTGAAATAGTGTTACTGATAGTGAGAAGAAAAACACATACTCTTGTAGTTCATGTGTTTAGAACTGAGTAGATTTTGATGACTTTTCTAGATGATATAAACATTGTGGTTCATGAGAGGCATGATAGTATAACCCTCATCATTGTGTCACATGATTTGACCCTTATTATCTGTATCAGGGAGAGGTATTATAAAGATCCTGATTATTTTTTGTTTAGGGAGATCCTTGAAGGTGGGGATTTATCATCCAATTGGACTATAGATGAGGATGAGATCATTATTATCAATGTATTATTGATGTACCTACATATATTTGAGATGATATGATGAAATAATTTCATTCCTCTAAGAGGGAGGTGTATATGGGTTTCAAAAATAAAATTATTGTGACCTACGTCGACAGTATTTGTGTTAGAGAATGAAGAAAAAGATTTTGGGGTTTATAAGATGATGATACACCTATCCACTAGTGAAGGTTGAGCATCAATGACCATCTTTTTATTACATCAGTTTCCCTTTTATGGAATGGAATTGGCGTGATGTTACCATAGTTTTTTTGTTGGAAAACTGAACGATTCCATAGAAGAATGAATCTATTTGGGTTTTCTGGACTGATGGATGATTATAAATTATTTATTTCTTATACATGTGACTTTATTAGTGGATCAATTGTGAGACATGTACTTTCAAAAGATTTTATATCTTCACAAGTTGTTGTTGATTATGGTATCTAAACACAACCCACTTTTTCATTATTCTTATGGAAAGGATTGTATAATAAATTATTATGCAAATTTTACAATGTATGACATTCTATCCAGAGAAAAATTGGTAGTCAAAATGAACTATAGAGGTTTTAGAGGTCAATAAACAAGAATTTGTTCATAAATTTGGTTAGTATTTTAATAAGAATATAGTGTTGAATGAGTTGTACTATCACAACAATTATCTGGAATATATTTTTTTTGTCACCATATGTGGATGTTTATTGTAGTCATTGTAGAACACCCCTATGTTTGATGGATTTTCCAGAGTCAGAGTGGTTAGGATGAGTCTCATGTTGGAGATATCAGAGTAGGTTCATCTAATTCCAAAATTTTTGTATAAGTCATAGTGTAGAAAAAAATTGTATACTAATAGACATTGAAGAACCCATCGGTTTACACTGGGTGATCATGCGTTCATCTAGGGGTCACCCCAATTGGGTCACCATAGTATTTGGAGATAAGGAATGTTGTGGCCTATTTTTGTAGGACCTGTTGTGGTTGTGGATATAATATGTTCATTGGAATTCTGATTTTCTCATTCACAAAGATATAGTTCTATGCACAAAAATTTTCATCTGTCACCAATTTGAAGGTATAATCATGATCCTTCTCATGTGATATATATGGTTGACATTGAGATTTAGACAAATGAATCCTTTGAGGATAATATAATATATCTTTTAGATCACAGTGATAATGTGTTTCTATAAAGGACCATGCATATTTTTCCAGTATTATGAAAAAAATGGCCATGTTCACGAGGAAACATTGGAGATAGATGTGAAAATATAGGCTCGTTGACACAATATTTTTACATTGGAATATAAGAGTTTGTTGGAAGTATATGTTGGGGAAGAGATATTATTAGGTGGGGATATTCTAATATAATGACCTTTTCAAGATACATCTCATGCTCATTTAAAGGTACTCACTTTCCTTGGTTAGGAAATTATTTTGTTGAGGCTTGTCTTAGGTATGTTCTTGTGAATTTTTTGATGTTTTATGTCTTGTTTGGGAAGTGCATTATTCATGCACACTTTTTCTAAAACATTAACCAAACCCAAAAACCATGAACCCCTATGAATGTTTGGTTTATAAGGTAGGTACATGGTTTTTCAAACAATGATCCCCACCAGTAGGGGCACACAATTATGAAAAATATTTTTCTAAACCACGTTCCCCATACCAAAATTCATGTGAACTAGTTTTTAATCCTCCATAAAATTATAATAAAATCATGAACCCTAATAAATTATCCCAAATCACCCAAACTGAGACCTAATCACAATCCTCTAATTTTTTAATCTCCAATAAGGATTCCAGGGATTTTTCAACTCCATTCCTAATGATTCGAATACCTAATTGACAAATCTACACCTCTTCTAGTGATCAATTTATTCTTTTTGGGATGTCACTCTCTACCATATCATTTTTAATATGAAGAGGAATATTTTTTCATGTTTTAGAGGTTTTATATCAAGATTTTGATAGATAATGATCCATTTTATCTTGATCTCGGTTATAGTTCTTGTTCCCATTCACTATTTTCAAATTGGCCATTCATTTTTAGTGGGAGATTTATTCTATGGAAAAAATATTTCAATAAACATGAGGTAGTTGTTCTAAATTTCAATTCCCATAGTATTTTTTTTAATTTCATGTCTATAATTTGGATAGTTGAATTTTAATGATTTGTAAATTTTATTGGAAACTAAATTAATAATATTCTGTTGATATAATTGATTCACCATTTGATTATTAAATGGGATGAATTTTTTGAAATTGAAATTGATTGAATTTTGATTATGAATTATTGGGTTATTGGGGTTATGATTTGATTGATTATTGGGATCTAAGGGATGGTTGTATTAACCTTAAAATGTTAATGGTTAATATGATTAAATGTTGATAAGGGGTTTAATGGTGAATATTCATATTAATACATGTGAATTGTTTTGATGGTACTTGTTTTCATAATAATTTGAAAATCTTCACTTCAATTAAAATGTTTGATAAGAAGGTTAATGATTCATAACCTTCAAATATGTAATTTTTTGATACATGTTATATTGTCATATATGTGATATTAATGTGTCAAACAAGGACTGATGCTTCAAAATCAAATATGTGATTGACTGATATATAGGTGTAGGACATTGACAGAGGATTCAAAAGCCAGTATTTGATATAATGGGTTGTGGGACAAGGAATCATGCTTCAAATACCCATATGGTGCTAGATATGGTGTTCATGGCCCAAATGATGGCCTAAGGATACACTTCTAACAATAAATGATATGAATATAAATTATTTGGATAATGGAAAACCATGTCGTAATGAATTGTCATTAGCATTGTGATATGTTTCTAACTACATCATAGTTCAAAGAATGTATTGATGACTTAGGTTCCATCATGAACCTGGGTAATCTATGTGGTTAATTAATGAATAATTAAATGTGATGACAATTTAAATTATTGTA
Organism: Viscum album; assembly: GCA_963277665.1. Classification (NCBI taxonomy): domain Eukaryota; kingdom Viridiplantae; phylum Streptophyta; class Magnoliopsida; order Santalales; family Viscaceae; genus Viscum; species Viscum album. Next base: position 53,052,696 of record OY728166.1, read on the forward strand.
CTTTATTCTTTATACAACAACATTCACTGCTATATATTGGACATTATTTTATTTGACGTTATTCATGGACTACTAAGTGGTAGTCACACCCTACTCGGGATGCATGATTGGAAGCCAAACATACTTCATTTTTTCAGTAAATGATAAGCACAGGAGCACTATGTCATATGGATTTTTGAGATAGAACATGGATGATGGAACTAAACATGATGTAGAGATTCTCTTAAAATTTTTCATTGTGTATTAATTTTGGTTTTTTCATATTGACACATGAATCATAAATTGAATGAAATCTCCATAACATTACTTTTGATATTGTTTCATTATTTGGGGTTATCAGGTGAGACTATTATGTTTTGATTGTGGTATTATTATATTAATTAGTTATATCATATGGTTCATGTTTATTTATTTTTTCTATTGTTATTATTATATAAATAGGTTGTAGTCTCCCCATGTTATATACTATACCCTCAATACTAGTTTCAAACCTCTGGCATAGAGAGTAGGATGCCTAAGGTAATGTAGCGAATGATAATGGGACACTGGATTGTTGCACCAGGATCTAGACATTACAATCATAGACATATTTGGTGACATAGTCTAGTGTGGAACCCAAGTAATATTCATGTTATTTAGGAACTACATATTAGAATGGATATTCATGGGTACCATATTTGATGTCACTTTATGTTGGGTTGTTTTGCCAAGGGGGATTCATTGGTGAGTGTTCAACCATGTGATTTTCCTTAGGGTAGTTATTTTACACAATTTTCATAATTGTGTGTTCAATTATTATTTAAATTTATATAATTATATCTCATTATTAAAAGGATCCTTCAATATAGCCTCAATAACAAATTGGATAAATTGCCCCTTTTTAATGGTTCTTAATGTTAAAAACATAGAATTACTAAATTGACCACAATTTTGAATTATTCACCAATATTATGACTCAAAAGGTCTTATAAAGAAGATTTTGCAATGTTTAGGGACATAGATGTGTTCTCATATGGATATTTCTCAATTTATGTTATGATATTTGGGATATTGGGTCAACCACTATAGAAATGGGTGGCCATGTGTTGCATTAATAGGAAACATAGGGTATAGGAACCTAGGCATTTGCGGTGACTAGTCATATCTGATTAGAGAATCCCAATGGAACCTTTGGCCAGGGTGGAACCAGTGTATAATGATATTGGGGATTGGTTTATGTCATAGAAAATTCATGTGATCACAAGCACATTTCTATGAACCAACATGAGTTCCAGAGTGCTTGATATTATAATTGTGTGGGGTGAGAGAATATATATGGAATGATACCATATAGGGAACATAACCAGATATTTTACTTTAATGTTTTTTGTGTTATAATTGAATCATTATCATGTTTTCTCCTAAAAAAGTATTAAAAATGGAATAATATATCATGATTTTTTATCATAAAATATTAATCCTCCTTTGATATTAAGTAGGGTGACACTTAATTTATAGGGTTAAATACCAACATTAAATGAGTGTTGGATATTTTACATCATAATTAGTAAAACACATCTAGAGGTAAATTATTATTGAAGGTGTTATTTATTTAAGTTATAAATATAACTCTCGTAAGTACCTATTGAATTTAGGTTCAACCATCATAATTTGGACTGGGATATGGGATGTCACTATCAAAATGAATCTCCCATTTTTTGGGGCTCATTATGAATTTTTTTCAAGATAGTCTATGTCTAATTGTAATTCAACAAGATACATCATTGAATATATGAAATCAATCATCCCATTTTCTTTAGTTTAATTCTAGGAGATGAATCAAAATAATAAATTTTAGAGGATTACATCATTTTTTCAATCCTATAGTCAGAATGGGTAATTCAGGATTTATTTTGATGGATCAAAATATGATTCCATGTTTTATATATAATGATTTAAATAATTATATATATTTTACACCACAATGATCAAGGAGGTAATGTTATTCCTGATGGGGGGATATCATTTCCCGACCATTCAAATATTCTAACAAGGATAGTAAAGACTATTTTTCATACTTTTATAATTTTTTTATAAAATATTACCAACAAGTTTGAACTATAGATCAATCATATAAAATATTATAATTTTTTATTTAATACAATGAAAAAACACTATAGTATATGATAATTACTTTTAATTGGTTTCCAGTATGGTTTGAAAATTCCTATCCCACAGATGGGTCAGACCATTTTTCATCAAAATTGTGGATGTTAAACTCCAACCATGGTGTTTTTTTCATAAAATCACATGATATAGATGAGGTGTCCTTAGATTCCCTATAGTACATGGGGTTTTTGTAAATGGTGCATGTCAAGGATTTCCTTGATTTTATCTAGGTAAACCAAAATTATATTATAGCATACCAAAAAAACTAAGGAATATAGTAGATGAACATCTAAATATAATCATTAATTGGTCCATCTTCAAACAATGCTATTATAATTTGCTAAAAACTAATCCAATATCTTTGAGGTGGTGAGGGTGATAATGTAATTTAACTAATATATCATCTAAATTGTATTCCACAGTTTTATCTTAGAGGTGCTTAATGATTTGATGCATCACTCATTGGTAGTTAGTTATTGATTTCTTTAATCTAAAAGTAATTACATGATAATAATATATCATCTACAATGACTTAATTATTACAGATTCTTTAAATTTTTGGGATTTCATGATTTGATTATATCCAAATAATCTATCAATAAAGTAGAGTATAAAATCCATATATTTCATTGAATGAAAATTCAATGATTAAGATAAGTTACTTGTCCTCTGAATAGTATTTTATGAGGTTTTTTATGTCGATATAGACTCATATCATTTAATTATTCTTCATAGTAGAGATAATATTATCTCTTTATAGCTTGTGGGATGGATGATCCTTCTAACATGATGTTTTTAACCGTGATAGTTGTCTAAAAATTCAAATATATATAAGGAAACATATGGGTCCGTTCAAGAATATTTTTTTTAATTCTATGTGAACTCATCCCTATTTCAATTATCTAAATTTATACACTACTTCCATTCAATGTGAGTCATTATTAAGCATATTAGCATAGACTAAGGGGAATCATCAAACTAATATGTGTTGGTTGATCAATTAATATAAATATCAAGTACCACTTTACTAATCATAATGTTGAACAATATATTTCTAATATATAGGTAATGATTATAGAAACATTTATAAATGAAATTTTTTAGAATTTGAGGTTAATGATGCGAGTTCAACCTCACTTAAAAAAATATTGAGGTATTAATTTTTTACATTTATATATTATTATTTGGATTTTTGTTATTAATTGGGGGAGATAACCATATAAATCAAAATAAATATATTTTTTATAATGAGAAATAATATATTGAGAAGATAAAATAAGAGGTGAAATTATTGAATTCATCATATGTATAATAATAAAGATGATTTTTTTAAATATTTTTGTAGTGTATATATATAAAAGATAAATTTTCAACATATGTAATTGAGTATTTAAGAAACATAATGACTATATATTTGAATGAAAATTGGGAGACTAATTTATTTATGGTAAACTATTACAATATAAGTAATCAATCTTATATCATATAATGAGTATGTTAACATATGGTTTGATTCAATCTATTAATTTCTTAATATTTTGAATGATAAATTTTCGATGAATAGAAATAATTATGGATAGTTGAAGTTGACATCCAAAGAGTTACATTATTGAGTTTTAATTCCTAAACACAGTAATGGTGTCTAAAAACCATTAATGTGGTGCAAAATCGAGATCTTTACCCATTGAGATCAATAGTATTGTAGGTTCATTTAGCCCCATTATTCATGACTTACTGCATAAGATTACATTCCTCTATATAAATAGAATAAATAAGAGGTATGAATAGTTAGTGATTTGAATCTCCTAACTTCGTGTAGATTTTCATTGATATTCCTATAACCAATGTCCTTTTCTTGTGACATATTCTTTTTATTTAATGTTGTTTAGTTGGATTTATTGATTTCATGTCATGCCTATAATTGGATAGGTGGGTATTATAACATGGTCATTATGCATAAATAAATTTGTTCATAACATCATTTCATCCATATATAGAGAAAAGTGAATTAATATATATTTTTATTCATTTGAATAAATTTATTGTTTACATAATATTTTATGTTTACCAAACCGAATGAGATTCATTCCCAATAAAACCTCAGATCTCGAATCTCAAGTATCAGTGGTGATGTATTAATTTGTATGGATATAGCCTTAGCTACCCCCTTCCCATCATCAGATGGAGGGATGATCTCACCCCACCGTCTTCAAAGATCAACTCCATCCTCCCTATATGAATCCCTAGGGCTTGACCTAAATTACTACATATATTGCTCTATTTGATGGTTCTCGAGTTATTTGATGGTGTTACTTGACTACCTTTATTGATATTGGATTTCAAAAAATCTTCATGTCTCCTAGATCATACCCTAGTGGCTTGCTTCACCCAGTTTTGACTTTTAGTAGATTATTTTGACCACTTCATATTCGATTCATAGGGGTAATGAGATCACATGGCTGTCAATATTCATGAAAAATGCCACATGATGATTTGCGTCACCGTGGAGGAATATTTGATTTTCATGTGGTCGATTTATCCACTTATGTTCCTTTATTTCATGTATTTATTCATTCAATGGTCTTATGATTTCTATATGAAATGGGATTCCTCTTCAGTCGTAATCTGGGTTTTATTCCCTAAACAATATTTCCAATTTCAAAACCCATCAAGCCTTTATATTCTAGGGAACAAGGTTGGGTGTTTTTAATGTTTTAATTTATGAACATCTTCTATAAACCATTTGATTAACCTGTAGATATGTGTGGATGATGATGTGTCCAGGACTCCTGTGATGTGGGTGTGTGTTGCTGTTGGTAAAGAATTGAGGTGCAAAAAACCAGTGTTCTTCAAATCATGGGTGGTCTATTATAATCTGTTCAGGAATCTGGGGAATATTGATTACTATTTTCGGAATGGAGTTATCTATTAGGAAGTTGTTCTAATGATGGGTAAATATGCAATAATCTCTCAGGATGGAGGTAATGTAGTGGTTCTTGACACTGAGCATACTAAGAAGGCTCCACTGGATATATATAAGGGTGAAGAGGCTCGTTGTGATGATTATTTGAATATTAGGTTGTCCTCAATGTAGTAACAAGGAGAGTCCTCTTCTAAAAAACTGGATTTGAGGAACTATATTTTGACTATAAGGAAATAATCAAGTGGATCAAGGCCTATCTCTTCCAACCAAAACAAATGTTGACCAGTTAAACCCAAAAAACAATATCAAAAGAGATGACAGGCTTTACTATTTATATTTATAAAGTGTAGGTTAATTTTAGAGATAAGAGTTATTCCATGCCTATGTGAGAGGGTTTTATGGATTGGTAAAATCATGAGTCGGTGGGGGATAATGATGACAACATGAACGCACTATAGATCCTAGTTTATTTGGGGAGTCCATTATGGAGTAATATCTTCATATTAACACCCCAAAAGAAGAAGAATATAGAATGGCGGAAAGGGTGATATTTGTGGACACCAATGGAGAGCAGTGTTCATGGACTGATTTGAGAGACCATATTATGATTATGGGATTCAACGAATGAAAGATTAATTGTGCGGAGGACATCCAAACATGGGTGAAGATTGCATGTCAATTTGAAGACTTTATAATGGTTTATCTAGGATAACAAGTATGAGTCCTGTCTAAAAATAATTTTTAGAAAATTTTTCCAATAGTCTTAAACATATCATCGATGATAATGTCATGGATTTAATGGTATTATTCACAGATGAACTGTGTGGTTTCTCCATTTTCTAAAAAGGTGTATTGGTAATAAAAAATCTAATTTTCAATCATTTTCTTGCATGGATTTATTTCATTGATGCGATATATAGGGTGTAGAAAACTATCATTCATATAGTTTCATGGACTAATGGAGGTTCCTTCAAGTATATTTAGGGGTTTTCCCTGTACTAGTTTATTTCAATAGAGCTATTTATCCTACATACTATAGAACCCTTCATTGATTTATTATGTTTTAAAAGATATTAAAGAGGTAATGTTATATTGTATTACTCCTCACCCTCTAATAGAGTAATTCAGATTGATATGATATAAAGAGGGTCTGTCTATGTTGAGATAGGTAAATTTATTTTTATTCAATGAATAAGAGACACAATATTGGATAAATCCAAATGGAATTCAATAAATTCACTATATGAATGATAAAATCAAGAATCAAGAACATTTTTATTGAGCTTATATGTATTTGATGATCCTAACCCATGATCATAAGATAACTTGTCTAAATCATTGATTTTTATCCTCACTGAAAGAGAGAAAATATGAACACACATAAAACATTACCTAGTTAAGGGTTGGGTTCTCATACTATGTTTCTTTTAGAGGATAAAATAATAAAGGCATAACTTGACCCTAAATAAAATGCCCCTATAGAATGATATAGTGGTGTGATAGTGGAATATAAGAGTAAACCCCCATTTAGAATGGGAGAAAACAATAACTACAAGGAAAATACAATAAAAAATATCCCATCAATTTTTTGTTTGATTAATTGAGAAATATTTAAAGGGAAGATGTGAGTTTAAGAGAAGGGGGTGCGAGAACATAAATAAAATAATGTTTTTACATGGTTCACATGCTCTTTCTTTCAAGAGGTTAATATTTTTTGTTCAATGATTGAAATCCTGCTGAATATGATCTTATATTATTATAAATTAGAAAAAATAATTCCATATGTAGATGTTCTAGAGATCTAATTAATAGAAATATATAAATAAGATTCAACAAATAAACCAATCTTTTAGTCCCAAATGAATTTATTCTAGATGTTGGGTTAAATTTTCACAGTTGTTTTCTCATCAATCCAATCCTAATCATCCTTTTCAATAAAAATAAAATGTATGGTTGGATATATCATATTTTTATCACAATCACCACTATGAAATTCACCCTATATTTATAAAATTGATATATATAATGGTCTGATTCACTTAACTATGGTATCATCAAAATATCCATAATTCTTAGTATATATATATATATTTACAAATATTTTTACACCATTTTCTTAAGAAATTTTCTATCACATGAAGGTCACAATATTTTCTCACAAATATGGTAGAACAGTTATCATGTGGCACTATAAACATTTGGTGGGAGCTTTTTATTCTCCTAAACAATTGTAAATGATATTATTATGTCATTTAACCTTGATATGTGAACTCTATCATTGAACAATGGGTTTCTACTTCTAATGTGTTAATATTAAACTCCCATGGATAGTCCCATGAAAAAATAATATCATATTCACATTTTAGTGTATACATAACCTAGAAATTCTTTATAGTAAACACTTCAGTGTGAAACATGTTGGTCTATGGTATGGTTTTCATGTGTAAGGGAAGAATACTCCACTATTCCAACTATTAATGGTTAAATCAGATTCTTTGTTTCGGGATTTTATCTAAATCAATAAATATAAATTCATTTACATCATCTTATATCTAATTATATTAAAAATCATCCATGAATATATTTTCAATAATTTCAACACAAATTCACCATCAAAACTCATGAACAAATGTTCTTAAGAAATAAATATCTGTGTGAAGACAATGTAGAGGTCATCTAAACACCACATCATATATAGAATTATTTTTATGACTCTACTTCCTTGATGTAAATACCAATGAAACATTGAGCATGTATTAATTGATAATAACTCACTACTACCCTATTTTCAATTCACTTAATGAGGGGTCTTCAACTCCTAGACTCATTAACATAACCAATCCTTATGGAAAATCAAATCAACCCTAAAGGCTCTTTAATACATCCCTTTTAATTTGTTTTATTATTATGAAATAACACAAGGGAGGTTCCCTAAACTTCATCTACTAACATCTCATGAATCCCACATTAACAATAGTTCTTCTACAATCCCCCATGATCTTCACCTATATAGATAAATTGTGTTTTAAAAATTTTCAAGATGATACACTTTGTATTCATAACATTTTTCAATAAACACAATCTTTTGAATGGGTATTCTTCAACATTCTTTATCGGCTTTTCTGTTTTGAAAATTATGATTCAATTTTTAGTATATCTTGGTTTCAAAATTACTAAATATACATTTTTGAATTGAATCCCAACTAAATAATTCATAGTACATTGTTGTGTTAAGGTAATAATGTAGTATAAATCCAAATTATGTTATAAAAAACATGAGATTTCATTAATAAAAAATAGTACATTAGATTATAAAAAACATTATTAGTTTCATACTAATATATTTTCCACTATATATATACTCATTGTAGATCATGATAATAAACTTAAACATCAATTCCTATCAAATTAGTGATCTTATCTTGACATTATATTGACGACACAATCCTGCAGTGTCACTTGGTTTTTAGTTTGTGTTGTATAATAGTCTCAATAAAATACTTTATATTATGTTATTTATCAATTTAACATGTATTAGTTTACACATAAATTATTTTTACAAGAAAACTATTTATATAACAAATTAAACATTATTCTATATCTCATATAGTCTAAATTATACATGCACTATATTAACACATCTCATGTTGTCTTACCATAGTATTAGGATATGGATTAATAATACATTGACCAAAAAAATTAACAATCACCCAACTATAATACTTAAATGATTAAATTTTGTTAAAATATATTTTCAAAACAACATATCATATCTAAAATTTTGAATTATTATACCAAATATTTATATAATATTATATTTATTAGATCCTAGTTTTTCCAAAAATATAATCATAGATTAATGATTAGAATATAAAATCCCAATAAATACAAGTGAAATATCAAATTAGTTATCATGAATTTTTAAACTCATCCTATGACGCGTCATTTTTTGGTTGTAGCATAGCTTTTTACTAAAAAACTAGAATCTATTTTAATTAGCATAGTGTAATCCTGTAATGTAATATAGAATCTGTTTTTTCAAAAATTGAATAATTCGAAAAGTAGATTTATCCCAGATTTCACCTTACCACAATATTGTAATGCATATATTATATAATATATCCCATCTAATGTATTATTATAACACATGTCCAAAATGGTTGAAAACATTCTAAAATTACGAAATTTTGATTTCCAAGGTTAATATATCTCAAAGTGGGTATCCTAAAGAATATGTCAAGTTGTAATGTCATTTGAAATAAAAAAATATTGGGAAAATGTTTTCTGAAAAAATACCTATTTATTTCAAAATCACTATTCATTAACGTTCCCATTTCTTGAATTTTCCTATCATTCCTCTCAAAAACACTCTATGGAAATAGAGTTCTTATTCCTTCGAAATTATGAGATTTTTCATTCCATAAAAAACTCCACACAAACATAATTACAAAATTAACCTCCATCATCACTTCTAATTGAGTTAGTTTACATCATTATAGTTGAACCAAACATCGGTGTTTACTTTCATTAACCTTCATGTTTAGACATAGAAAATCTTTTTACTTAATTTAGCTTCACCGATAGTTCACATGAATGATGATTTTGCACACTGAATTCATGTAGTTTCACTAATAATTGATGTATTAAAATCTTGTCTATCTTTCTAAAATTGACTTACTGAGTCCTCTTATTCCATAAAACACTATCCATATACAAAACATTAAAACACATTATTTTTTTCTAGATAACTCAACAAGGATAATTATATAAACAATATTATTGTGTCATTAATAAATAAAATAATATTTAATTATAAGGAAATTATCATTTAAAGATATAACATTCATACAGTCATCGCACAATTGGGAAGGACTAATCAGATTATTATAAAATCCTTCAATATTTATAAATTTATATAAAATGGGATAATATGATATGCCAATAACACCAAATACTTTTATCTACCCTTTGGAGTTGCTTGTAAATGTAGAATTACCTATATCACATCTATTATAGTATATAATGTTTTATGAGTATATATGAATATTCCTAGATCATCCATTATCCATGTACAAGAAATCCATACTGTGAATTATAATGTATCATTCCAAAAAGAATATGAAACCATTATATAGATCATTAGTGAAGACACATTTGGTGGAATAGGATTACTTTACCTATTAATAAGTTCCCACAAATATTTCATGTATGTATTGACATTGGTCCTATTGAAAAGATATTAGGGAATAAATTAATATTCATGTACAAAAGACTATGTATGTATAATAGTGTATTCACTATATTAGTAGTTATGTGATCTACATATAAAACATGATACCATAGGCATAAAACCATCCATGATTTTCGCAAATAAATATCTATTGATAATAATAAACCGTTATTGATCATAATAATCTTATTCAATAAAATCATAATTGTCGTATATTTCCCTAAAATGTAAAACATGTTCTAATGCATCATGAAAACACTCAATTTCAACTTTAATATTATCATTTTCGTTCTGTATGTACACCAAATCATCTTATACCATTTTTATATATAGAAAATAGTATCCATTAACTTCTCTTTAATTTGAATCAAGAATATATATTCCTCTGAAAGTTTCTTATTGATTTCATTAACAATTTTATGTAACTTAGAAATTATAATAGTATTTTTTATATTTATCAAACTTATTGTTTAACACATCTAAACTAGGAGAATGATTAAAAAAACAATCATTACAATAATAGTCATAATAAAAACAAAAATCACATTGCTCATTCATTGTTTCAATTAGACAAAATTTAGTAGATTCCTTCTCTATTATATATTCTTCATATGAGTTTAATTCTTTATAATTCTCCATTTTGTAATAATTTATCTTTTCTTTTTTATTTATAAATTTTTTTCTTTTATTTCATTATTAAATCTCAGATGAGAAAACATGATGTTCCCTTTATTCCTAAACTCATAGCATGTGAGATATAATGTTTTAATATTTGGATTTAGGAATCCTTTAATGTTACCATTATAAACATCGTGATGATTATTTATTTTATATAACTTTTTATATAATCCATTTTTCATTATATTCTTTTATAATCCTATCAAAAGAAACTTTTCCAAATTTTTTACATCCCCATAACTGAAAATCAAAAGAATCAGAAGAAAAAACATTTATTGTTTTGAACGACATATATGTATTTTTTATTTTTATGTTTTTTTTATTCCCAATTTCATATTCATACTATAGAACATAACCAATCAATTGAAAAAGTTGGTACTCATGTATTTCATTCCTTCATCAATGGATATATTTATAGTATACTACTTAATTAATATAGATAATATATCTCTTTCAACTATGAAAGTGTTCTCCAATGTGTTTTCAAGTGCACTTATTCATTTAACTTTAATGTACCATAATGAATAACATATAAAAGTATTCAAATATCATGAGAAGTATTAAATATATAAAAATGATTATATAATATATTTTTTACCTAAAATCATTAATATTCCAAATTTAATATTTTTTAATTTACTTATCCACATCACTATGAAAAAGTGAATCATGCTCTATTTCAAAAAATTTGAATGGTTTTATTCATGAAGTCATATAATCAATTTTTAGTTTCATAAGATGTTATTCCATGTTATTTTTCCTATACAAATATTATTACCATAAAAATTGTGTAATCTATATAATCAAATCATAATTTGATCATTATCCAACTATATCGTTGCATGTATATGAATCTGGCACTATATTATTGAAATTGTATGGTATTATTATTTGGGACCTATGATAAATACATAGTTGCTTAAGATAAAATTTCATCTTATTTTTTCAATACAAAATTCATTCCCATCAAAAATGTGTGACCTTTATTGAATAAAACCATAATTTTATTATTTCTCATCTATCTAGAATGGTCTTTCCATTAAGATTCTATGATTATGAAAAAATAGTATCCAAAATATATCCAAAAGTGAAAATGATCAAAACAATTCTAAAAATTCTATATGTAAAAATGATATTATGGGAGAATTCATTAAATATTAAAATTATATCATATTTATAAAATGGAATAACATTATATTTTTATATTTTTTCAGATCAACATGATCAAATATATACTCTTTACAGCCCTGACCTCAAGTTGTATGGATTGAACTGTAAAGGTAACACTTCTTGGGGAGTCAAAACCACATGATACTACACATTTTTATTGTAGAAACTAACTACACAAAATATTCCTTCTGATATTGTCACAATACCAATTACAAGTTTTCACCTTTTTGGATTTATATCCAATATAATGATTCATTTGAATAGGGAAAATAGAAAATGTATGATGTTGTCTATTTGTGGATGTACAACCTCGTTAAAATTTTGTTTTAACTGCCATAAAATATTTTATGATTTTTTTAGAAAACAAATATGAGGATTCTTGGGTGTGTCCTAGGGGTTCGGGATACATTAGAGGAGGATAAGATTCCATGCAGTGCATGTTTCACTTGTGGTGCATGGTTAGTGATGACCATGTTCCATAACCATGAACCTTAGTGATGGATGGGGAAATGTTAGTATAACCATGAATTATGGAGGAAAAACCATGTGATCTTGGTTTGATCCATGTTTCATGACATATACATCATTTTTCAAACCATTAATACTTCATAGGAGATAGTGAGACCAAGCCCCACACCCATTAAGAGAGTGTGGTGAATGGTTGGAACATTGTTTGGTAAAACATAAAGAAAAATCCTGAACGTCATTAAAAAGGTTGATTTTACAAATTTCCACCTATAAATATATTAGTTATTGCCATATTTCCCCCCATTTCTCCTTAAATAGCAAGGATTATGATCCACTCAACCCTAAAAATCCAAGTGGAAATTTTCCTACAATTCATTGATGTTTCAATTTTCATTTGGTGTGATTTGAAGATATGGGTGATTCTAACACACTTAATTAATTATAATTATGGAATATTTATAAGAATATCATTAGTATCCATTTAAATCCCTACAATCATCTTTTTCAGGAATATTTATGGTTGGGTATTTGAAGGATGTTTGAATTTGAATAAACTACTAAGGTTAAGTGAGCGTTCATCTAAAAACCTCAGGTAGGTAGTCAAAAAGTTATCTAACATAGTCTTATAGTTTTATTTTTGTGTATGTGGTAGTGGATGGGTGTTTTAATGAAATAAATTTGGATCTTGTAGTAGGTAATGATAATCTGGATGTCTAGATGATGAATTCAACCCCTCAAGATCACTGTAGGATCTGTTGATGTCTATTATAATGGGCTAAAGGAAACTAATGGTGTGTGAATCTTCTGAGAACTTAAAATTGAGTTTTTAATGTTTACATTAATGGATTTTATGATTAAACAAATGGTAATTTTGGTATTCATGTATACAATGGATTATGAAATAGAACAAATGGTAATTGAGATTAGTTTGTTAATACGATATAAGGGTTGTTTAGTCAAGCTTGAATGTGTTAAATGGGATATGTAATGTAAATGGTAAATGTGTTAATCAGTTAAATATAATTTTTCAAATGAATAATATCCATTTGTGTGGTATTTCACTAAGGCTTCACCCCATGGTTTGGGCTAGACTAAGGTTCTAGGCCTTTCTCTACATTACATTGTTTAGGGAGTCAGACTGAGGCTATATAACCCTAATTAATGCAAGTGACATAATTTCTGAGACATAGGATCCAAGGTAAGATTATATATATATATATATATTATAAATTTATCATAGGTAATCATTCCCCCCATGATATTTATTATTGATCATCCTAGGTTGAAGTGAATTTGATGAGTACGGGTAACAATTTGAACTAATGGTAAAAATTAAAAATAATAATATTGTTGAAAGAGGGACTATATTTCCATAATGTTAACCCTTAAATTTATTTTACTCTTATGTACACTTTTTTAGATTAGTTATTTTATATACTTCATTGGTGATTTGTAATTAATGTTTCATCAAACCCTTCTTGGGCCACTATTGGGTACCCAAGTCGAACAAATGGTTTTCGGTCTAGGAATGGGAAATAGACTTATTATTGAGGGATAAATTATGACACATGGGTGTTCATGGATAGGGGAACCAAACATAGATTTGGTACCCATTTTTAGGGATTTGTATCTAGAATTTATTTAAGGATTATTTTATACTTTTTAACTCTTGAGATGAAATTATGTAGTTGCTTTTCGATTCCAGGCATGTTGCCAGTTCTAGGAATTTTATTCATTTATATGTTTAATTTTTTAAAATTTATATTAGTATTATTATTTTATTTGATGTTTCTTATTCTGATAAATTGAGTATTTTCACTCAACATGTCTCATTGACCCACACCTATAGTCAGAATCCTTTTGAATAACATGACGTGCACCTGAGGTCATGTAGCAGACCATCTTAGGGAACTGGTTATAGTAGCTACTGGGTCGGTCCATTACAAAGTGGTATAAAATATATTTATTTTGGTTATTTATTTTAATTTTTGAAGGTAGAAATTATATTAAGAAGGTTCATTCATTAACAATGATATCATTCATGGGAGTATCTAACATATGAATAGGGTAAATGTTGAGTGCCCATTGTTGGATTGTCATTCATGATAATCGTTGTTATAGTTTAAATTTATTTCACCATTGGATAAGGCACAATATTTTTTATGTTAATGTTTTATGAGGTTTTACTCATGAGATTTTATAGCTACCATAACACATGATACATTTACATTACATCATTTTTGCAGAATACATAATATATTACTCAAATAGATGCCCAACTGTTGTATTAGTTTAGTTCCTTTTCAAATGAACAAACCTAGACACTTGTAAATAAGTGAGATACATTATCGAATTATATATTATTCATGACTATAACACTTCTTTGAAACATAATACATAATACATGTCTTCTTAACCTTGGGTAAGGAAGCATGAAAAGGGGGTGAGAGATGCTTATTAATTGTAAATAATGGAGATATATAATCATACCCATAAGCTTAAGGGTATGATAATTTGGGCAAAACATTATAAGATCTTGAATTCATTTCAAAGATCATAATCTTGAATCATGGAATAAAGATTAAATGTTCATAAGACACAAATCGTATGGGAATCAAGAGCATAATCCATTAAATCATTAAATCAGAATAATACATAGAACTATGGCATGAACAAAATAATATTAAATTATTTCCATGGTTGTCAATGAATCATTCCTAATGTTGTCTTAGTGGAATCAGATCACCCCCAAACCATCATAGAAGTCAATTATCACTTCCAAGACCATCATAGAGAACATTTTCCTTTAATAAATCGAGTTTAGTCCCAATTCCATAAATATATATATTATGAGAAATAAATCATTACCAAATTCATTGACGGGATAAATAGGTCTCAACTATCTCATAATGATATCATACATATGTGTGCCACAAGATCATAAACATCAACCATATCATAAAGAATTAAAGGAAAATGGCATCTTAAACATTTAATCGTATCATAACATGTAAAAAATATATTGGACTCAAAATCTTTTCTTAAAATCATAAATTGTTAAAAGATGTGGGATTCATAATAATATAACACATGGAAGATAAAAATGTTTCAAAAACATCATGCCATCAAAATATAAACCATTCATAAAAAGAATATGAATTTAAACTGCGGATCATTTCCCTAAAAATCATGATTAACACCATCCTATTTCATCATATATGTAACATAATTTGGAATGATCTTTTAGGAATCATTTCTTGAAGAAAATATTATTTCTACATTGAAATAGCCTTTATAAAACCTGAATATTTATTGAAAACCATTTTCTATGAAAATATAATTGAAAACTTATGAAGGAAGATTTGAAAACCATTAAACATTTTTTAAAATCATTTTCATTGAATATGAGCTAACAAGACCATTTTAAAAAAAATCAATAATATTTTGTAAAAAATATTTTTATAATAAAACTGATTTTTGACTGAAGATAGAAATAATGTAAGAGTTTATTAAAAAAATTATTAATTATACTTACAACCAATGTGTGGGAAGATGTTATTATTAGATTAATTTACCATTAATAATTGATGGATAATTAAAATTAGGAGAGTTCTTAAGATATTGGTCGTAATATTTCTTCAATGGAAGTATAATCACAAACAATCCCGATAAATGATGAGATTGTTGCAATATACTCTTAAATATTTTTTTAACATTGAATAAAACTCCCCATGTAATAAAATTAAATAACATGAGGCTTTGTATATCATGAAAATTGGTATATTCATTATATATATAAAATTTAATATATACACCTCATAAATTAATGTAGCTGTATAAAAAATCATTTGACTCGAAGAAAGAAATTTTAGACAATACTAACTTACTAATTTGGTATCTTCTGAACTATTAAACCCCCTGAAATAGAGTTTATAAAATGAGTAGATAAATAAACATAAATTTAAGGATAATTATCATATTTTACATTCATGGGTATTATAAAAAACAAAAATGAAATGTGTGGAGAATAAGTCATATGTTTCACATAAATATAAGTGAGACTAGAAATCCCTATACATTATGTCTTCAATCTCATCATGCTCATTCAAACCTAATATAAATTAAATGTTGGATTATTATAAATCTAAAATTGAACCATATTAATTAATATAATACCATATATTATTTTCATATGAATTTTATTACCCGTTTATTAACACTTCTACATTAAAGGTACATTTCAGTAAAAACCACAATGTTTTTTGCATGTATTTTGATTTGTTATATTTATTGTGATCATAGTAATATCATGATTCAATCATATTAAGTGTGATAAAAATGACATAAATATCTTATATATTAAGTATAAATGAATTAATATAAATATATAAAATATATTATTAGAAAATGGAATACATAGTTCATGGAGACGGTAGGTCATACGTACGTGTGAATGTTGATTCCATATTCTTATCATATTGAATGAAGGAATGTAAATTATAAATATTTAGTAATTATAATATAATTATTATTTAATATATATATATATATATCATAAAATTCAAATAAACCAATATCTAATACATTCCATATAAAGTGTGACCGAATCATGTCGCTTTGAGTAGGAAGTAGTCCACTTGTCCACACACAAAGAAATCATATTTCCACAAAATAAAATGAATGATGTTATGTGTTATAGAATTATTTATGAATCATAATTAAATCATAAATATCATATATATAATATTAAAATATAATTTCCATTATTATTTCAAAAGAATAATGGTTATAATGGAAGAACGAGTGACATCGATTCGTAAGGTGGTAGTTAGTCATACACACAAAATATAATTACATATCCCATTTGATGGAAGACTATGAAATTATATGTCAATGAGTAAAAATAAAATAATCAATTTATAGTTTGTAAAAAAGGATATCATATAATTATTAAATAATAATAATTTTTTCGACGGAAAAGATATAAAATAAATGATTTTGGGGAAGGATGTGACCTCTTTATTGTAAAACATATTTTGGTTTTCACCAAAGGGATTCCATGGTCAGTATTTTTCCAAAATATAATTTTCATGGATTAAGTTATGTTAAATGGGAGGTTATTTTCTCATGTTTTGTCCAATCCAAAGGTCTTGTGTTGTGTTAATATGTGGGGGGTGAGTTCCCTTATATAGTTGGGGAGTGGTATTCTATTAAATATAAAAAGGAAAAAAATATTGAGAGGTCTCCCCTGCATAATATTCCTCCAATAATATAACATTTTCTTGAAAATATGCTACATGATAGATATATTTAAATATAATGGCTTTTTAATAAGTTTCATGGTTTTTGTCCCATTAATATACATTTTAACTACTATGTAATCATGTATTTACCTAATTCTTATAAACAAATTTATTACTTTCACTGATATTTTTTTGTCAAATACTAAGTATAACATATTAGAAATTATTAATTAATTTTATTTAACATTTGGAATATATTTTTCCAAATTATAATCACATATGTTGAAAAAAATTAATTTAAAATTAATCTCATATATTTTTCACAATGGTGGTTTTTAAGCGAAATTATTCTAAAGATAGAAATTTTTTCAAAATCAAATTTTAACATGAAATTGGTTCCAATGACCTAAATTGTAATAATTTATGTAATATAGATCTAATTAAAATTTAAACCAAAATTAAATTTATTTTCAATATATTAATAAATTAGATGATAATAAAATTTTATGTTAAATTTCAGTAATCATTAATATTCATCCAAAACTGATGGATTTTATAAAAATACCAAAAACCACCCTAAAATATTTTTAACATTAAGAATTCAAAAATGATGTTAATTTTTCAAAATTATATTTATAAAATAGGCTGAATTTAATGTTTTTATTATTCACATAAGAAAATAAAAATAATGTCATTTTAGAATATGGTATTTACAAACAAATAAGGGCATTACAATAACTTATATATATTTAGTTTCAATATATATTATTTATATAAAAAATTATAAATAACATTTAAAAATTATTTATAATAGTTCATGTTACTATTTTAAATAACTACTTTATAACAATATAGTTGTAAAAATATAATAATAAAAAAAATTATAGAAACTTTGTGTTTCATGTATCGCAAGACAAGTCACTGTTTCTTGTAGTCAAAGCTTATCTTGGTGTAGAGATTAATAAAATAATAACATTTTGTATCATGAAATGAAATAAATTAAATTAAATTAAATTATTTGATGAAAATGTTTCATAAAAAAATAGGGTGTTACATTCTATAAATTTAAAATGAATTTCACTGTTGAAATACATCATTAGGATACCAAAAGTCATGATACTTTTGGAAAATCCTCTCCTCAAGTTCCAAAGTAGCTTCCCCTCCCTGGTGATTGATTCAAAAATCATTTACCAGGTGAGTGGTATTGTTTCTTAAACATTTCTATGTTTTATCAATAATTTCTACAGGTTGATCATCATAAGAAAGATATAGCTCTAGATGTATGACCACTTAGTTTAGTAAATTTTAACGGTCAGGTATGTACTTTCTTGGGAGAGATATATGGATGACATCATGGACATGATGTATATTTGGTTTATATTCCACGAGATAGGCTATCATCAAGATAAGATCGATAATTTCAAAGCGAAAAATATACCTAGGTAATAGTTTCCCTTTCTTCCAAAATCACATCACCTTATTAAAGGTAGAGATTCATAGAAACACCATCTCACCATCATTAAATTCAAGATCATGGTAATAGTTCTCAGCATAAATTATTTGATGACATTAATATTCCATGATATGTCAGTGAATGGTTCTAAATTTATCATCCATTTCTTCAATGATATCATGTACTAATAGATTTCATTATCCAAATTCATCACATCATCTTGGAACTCTACATTTAAATCCATTAAATGCTTCATATGGTTCCATATAAATTATTGAATAAATGATATTGTTTTAAGAAAACTCAATTATAGGACTTTTTTGATCCCAACCCCCTTCAAAATCCATAGAACATGATCCAAACATGTCCTCTTAGGTTTTAATTTTTTGTCCAAACAGACCATCCATCTGAGGATTATTAGAAGTAGTGAGACTCAATTATGTATCAAGGGTTTTCAACAGACATTTCGTGAACAATGAGGCAATACATGGATATTTATTATATATAATGGAACATGGCACTCAATATAACATTAGTACTTCATTAACATATATCCTAGAATTATGATCTCTAAGAGATGTATTCTATGTTAGTAATTATGTGAGCTCTATTTATAAGGATAAAGACTACCATCCAAATAGAATTAAAATATGTAGAGGATCAGGGCGTCCAATGACAAAATCCATAAAAATGTTCTCCTATTTACATTTTGGTGTGGGTAATGTATGCCACATCCCATTAGACATTTGAATTTTAGACTTAACATATTCAAAAACCATGCAATGAGAAACAAACTCTTTGATATCCCTCTTCATTCCATCCAGTGAGAATTATTCTTTAAAGTCTCTTTATATATTCGTACATCCAATATGTATAGAGAATGATGAACTATGAGCTTCCTATAAAATCTCAGTCTTCAAATCCGGCATGCACAAATCACATATGCAGTTTGTGAACATTATCCTTCCAACCAGATCAATTTTAATCATTGATACATCTCAACCCATCAATTTATGTTCTACTTCTTCCTTCTATACCTCTTTATATTAAATGGCATATAGGGTTTAATATTTAATCAATCAAGATAAAATTTTCACCTTACTTCAGGATTTTCATATCCATCCTATAAAAATATGGAAATACAAGATCTTTTTGGACCCTCCTCATGGATAAGATAGCATGATCCTTTTTACCCAAATAATTAGCCACCTAATTTTCCATCCAGAGTGGTAAAGTATTGAGAAATAATAATCATTTATAGGCTCAAAACATCTTTTTTTAGCATCTTGAAATTCATATGAATTAATATATATTTCATGAATTTATTTTTGGTATATATATCCTACTTTTCATTGTAATTAAATAATATCTATATTTATAATGAAAAATTTTACATCATTTTACAACTTATAATTATTTGTTTAATTTTTATAATTAATCTTCAATTTTTATGGGGTATAGGAAATAACCATTTTATTATTCATAAAAAACACATCAAAATCTAATATTTTATGCATCACTATAGATTAAAAACCATTCTATACCATAAGGTAATGTTAGAACAGGTGAACTAACTAACTTTATCATTATTTCTTTGAATGTTTCCACACATTCATCAGTCGAATGAAACTTTTTACCCTTTTCAGTTAACATTGTCATGGGAATAGATATTCAAGATATATTTTCCAAAAATGGTCAATAATATCATGCTAAACCATTATATCTATAGATTCTTATCACCATGGTTGGTCTAGGACATCACTCAACATCTTCGGTCTTCTATGGAACTAATGTTATAACATATATTGAGATTATACAAACCTAACATGAACATTTTTTTCAAAATTCAGACTTTGTATATTTTTTATAAAATTTATCCTTCCATAGGGTCTTAGTTCTATTATTATGTTGTATCCATGATATTCTTTATTCTTTGAATTGATAAAAATATACTCTATAATGACTATTATAAACTGATTGATGTAATATCTAAAGACCATATTCTACAATTCTGTGAAGATATCTTGGTCAATAGTAAGACCAAAAGTCATCACTATATATTTATAGTTCCTATAATATTTAAATAATGTTTTCATAGGTATGTTCTCATTGTTGACCCTCAATTGGTGGTATCTAAAATTAAGGTCAATCATTGAAAAGTATTGAACACCACATAGTTGATCAAACAAGTCAT
Source organism: Viscum album (assembly GCA_963277665.1). Classification (NCBI taxonomy): domain Eukaryota; kingdom Viridiplantae; phylum Streptophyta; class Magnoliopsida; order Santalales; family Viscaceae; genus Viscum; species Viscum album. The sequence goes on from OY728166.1 coordinate 53,074,203, forward strand.
TAATACAAGGAAGATGATAGTTGTTTTTGATTTTGATATTTTTCAACTCCTGATAATCAATTCTGAGTCATATTGACCAATCATACATTTTCATAAAAGGTATTGGTGCACCCCAAGGTTAGACACTTGAAAGAATAAATACCTTATCTTGGTTTCCATATAGTTTATACTTTAATTCATACTACTTAATTGTGGACAGTCTAAAGGGTGATTTTGAAAATTGGTTTAGAATAAGGTATGAGTTCTATCGAGAACTCATATTCTCTTTTTTGGAGTTAGGGTATTAAAATCTTCTTTGGAGATATCCAAAAATTCTTGAACTATAGATATATCATCAATATTGATTTTCATCCCAATCATTTCAGATAAGTAGCCCTTCTCAATTAGAATTAATACCCATAAACTAGATGTAATATACATCGGTTGTTCACACTTATAATAAAATTAATAGATCATCATTAGTTGGTTCGAAATATCAAACATAAACACTCTTCATTAAAAAATGTTCTATGATTTCTTCCACGAAATTTAATAAATTCCTATGATTGCATCAAACTTAAACATATAATGATTTAGATGATTTATAGGAATTACATTTCCAAAAATGTCAACTGGAGAAGAATATTATACTTTAGAATAAATCATTATACCATAAGGGGAATACACTACTAATTCCAAATATAATTATTTTGGTGGAATCCTAATATCATTAAAAAATTATTTAGATTTAAATGAGTTGGTAGATCCTTAATAAAATAATAAATTATATTTTTTTTCATAGATGGTAAGTGTTACATTCACCTTGTCATTGTGGAAGCCATCATCGGAAATAGAAAACACATAAGGTTCCCTTTTTCTCTTTGCATAAGATGTTTCTTTCTATGATCATAAACATAAACATTATAGTTTGGGAACTAGGTATCATAATTCCAATTTCCCTTACACTTGTATAACTGATTCAGGAGAGGTGCATTCTATACTAATTTCTCCCCATTCATATTGTTATCTAAATTCTTCCTGTCACATTTGAAATAAAATTCCTAATGACCTTCTCTTTCATACATAAAATTCTTTTTAGACCCCTTAAGACAATTTCTTTCGATCTTCTTCCCACACATTAAGAATAAACGAAATTTCTCTTCTTCTCACCATTTATTTTTTATTTTCATTTAAAAAATATCTTACCTTTCTTATCAAAACAATGAGATTGATACATAACTCCATCCCCCATTTAAACCATGATTGAACATCCCACAATCTATATATAGGTACTAATGTCTCTTATATCACATTCCCTTATGATACATGTCTTTATTCCACTGAAGAATCAGTCAACTATACTTTCAATATCTACGATAATTCAAAATTCAGTCCTCACAAGTCTTGTGAAATTACCCACATAGGTGAAAATAAATTGAAAATTTATTTTCATTAACTCATGTAAATTTTTTTAACATGTTTTTATAAATAATAAGAGGAAAGTAATTAGAGAAAATTATGTTCAAGAACTTGTACAAATCAATGGATACAATTTTAATCTTTTTTCCCCATATTAGAGATTAGGGTATAATAGTGGACCACTTTTCCATATAAATTAGAAACTAAAAAATTTAATTACTCATGATAAAATCCTTAGATAATGGAAGAAAATATTTTAAGTGGTATTAACTGATTGTTTAGTAAGAACTGGATAGGAATACCTAATGAATGGTGGTGTATGATTCTTTATGAAAAAATCTATAGAATAGTGTTCCAGCCTTTTCTGATTTGGATGTTCAGCATGATTTGTAGCTTAATAATGTTGTTTGAGAATATAAACAAGGTTTTTAATTCAATATCACCTAAAATTTGGATTTATAGAGGTACAATCATTAAATCCCCTATCACACTCATAACTGATGTTGTACTTTCAGGTTCTATTGATTGGATAAAAACAAAAAACATAGTTTAAGAAACAATCATCAATGTGGGAAACCATATAATGAGGAAAACCCACTTATGGTATGTCTAAATTATGAAACATTATTTAAACTATAACATCATAGGTTTATCCAAGGTTATTCAAAGCTATGTTCTATTTAAATCCTTCATGGTGGTTTGTGAAAAGTTTTTGAATATCGAAAAAAAATCCCCCATGACTGTCAAACCAGGTGTACAGTATGGTATGATGTCGTTCACCAGTACCTGATAACGTCTAGACTAATATGGTGTTTTTTGGGTTGTAACCCCTACGTCCATTTCTTCGAGATCCACATCAACTTGTAGTATCTAGATACTTAAGTATTACTAGGTAACAACTCACTCTATACATTACCAAAGTTCTATGAAAGTTTCTAATACATTTACTAATTCTTTGGTTTATCCTTAGAGAAATTGTCTCTGGGATCTCAATATGGTTTCTCATCCACGTTTAAAATGTTTAAGAAAACTATTTATTTGGTAAGAAATGTAGTGACCCTCACTATATGTTCATTAACATCACCTCATTTTTATAGAAGGATTAATACATTACACACATAGATTCATAGATACTCTATTAGTTTAGTTCCTTTGAGAACATGGAAATATAAACAATAGTACATATGTGAGATCTTTATCTCACAATAGGTGATTCATTTCCAACACCACTCTTTGATACCTCATAAATAGTACAGGTCTTAATAACCTAGGTAATTGAAACATGAAAATGGGTCAATCAAATGCTCATTAATGGCATATAAGGGAGTTAGGTAATTATTACCATTATTATAATGGTCTTAGAACATGACCATAACATTAGAAGATCCTACACTAAAAATAAAAGAATATAGACGAGAGTCATGGAAAAATGATTTTATGTTTAGTATAAATAAATCATATGGTGGTCAAGATCATAATACATGATATCATAACATAGGAATAAGACATGAAGTTTTTTCTAACACATAAGCATGTAATATAATTTCCATATAAGTAATTGAATTGCAACCAAACCATTTTAGTAGAATGGGTTCACTATCTCATAAAACATTGTAATCAAGGTTCACTCCAAAGAATATCCTGGTAGATATATTCCATTACTGAACTAAGTTCACCCCAAATTAAAGACATCTATATCTCATTATATATAAATCTATACCTAGTTAACTGGAGGGTGGAATATGTCCCAAACAACCCATAATTAAATCATACATATATGTACCACTATATCATAAACATTCATCATATCATAACCCATGACATGAAATAATTATCATAAAAATTGGACCATATCATAACTTGTGAAAAACAAATAGGTTTAACAGCCATTTACTTAATGAATAACCTATGATAAAATGCATGTTTCAATTGAATATAACCAAGGGAAGGGAAATTGGTTTCATAAACATCATTCTATCAAATCATAAATCATTCAGAGGATAAACATGAATGGATCCTTTGGATCATTTGCAAAAAAACATCATGATTAAATCAAAGGATTTCATCATATATTGAAAATAATTTAGAAAATTCTTTAAAAAAACTTGAGGATAATATCATCTCTTCAGTAAAAACCAGTTTTAAAACACGAATTTTTTTGAAAAAAAAAATTATTTAAAAAAACTAAAAACATATTGAGGATAGTAAAAAACATAAAAATTATTTATTTTAATTTTTCCCTAACAATGGACATATGTGATCATTTAAAAATAATAATTTCTTATTATAAAAATGATTTTTTGAATAAAACTAAATTCTGGAAAAAACGTTAAATAAGGTCGGATTTTACTAAAATAATTTTTGTAATTATATTAAGTAAAAAATAATTGAACAATTGAACTAATAAATGATTGTATCATTAATATCCACTAGAGAATAAAATTAATTATTTTTCATGAGAGATGAATCATAATAATTCATCAAAGAAATCATAATAATAAGAAATCCCAATAAATAACGATATTGTTGGAATAAACTCTTACCACATTGGAATCATTGAATAAAACTCCCCATGTAAATATGGAAACTAAAAAAAGCTTTAAATATCATTTAAATAAGTAAATTCAGGATATTACATATCAAAAAGTTAAATAGACACCTCTTTAAGTAATATAAGTTCCTGAAAAAACATGTTCTCAATGAAATAAAATAGAAGAAAAACAATCTTACTGGATTCATATCTTATGAACAGTAAAACCCCATGAAATAGAATTCAAAAATTTATATATAAATACACATAAATTAATTTATAATAATCATATAATACATTAATTAATGTATATACACCAAACAATATAAATTAGTTTTAAATAAGGTATTTTCCTCTCATAAATAAAAGTGAGATTAGAAATCCCCTTACCTTATGTATTAGCTCTTTCTATACTCATTAAAATAACCTATATAATTAATATATTATTTTTATAAATCTATAACAAAAAACTATTCATTTATATAATACCGTATATGTTTTTATTATGACCTTTTATTACCAGTGTATTTGCACTTCCTTGTTAAAGTTACATTTCTGGTAATAACTTTTTGGTTTTTCACATTTTTTTGATTTGTTATATATTTAATAAAATAACATATATAATTATTTAATAATATACAAAATGAAAACTACGAAATAGATAACATATATATTCAGAATAAATTAAATCAAAATAATCAATAAAATATACAAATACAAAATGAAATAAATCGTTCACGTATATGATAGGCCCTACATACGTATTAAAGTGGTTTCCATTTTCTTATATTGTTGAATGAATGTCAATAGTAAATATATTGTAATTAAAATAGAATAATTATGTAATATATAACATATAATTTCACTAAACCCATCTTTAATTAATTCCATGTAAAGTTTGACTGAATCACATTACTTTGAGGAGGCGGCAGTCCACAAGTCCCCAAACAGTGTTGTATTACTTCCATAAAATAGAGATCATGATTTTATATGTTATATAATTGATAAAAAAAATTAATATATCCATAATTTCCTATATATTAGATAAAAAATATTTTATATCCTTATTTCTATCCTCGAAAGGTGGAAATGTAATAAGGAGTGACAATGGTCCATTAGGCAGTTGTCCATCATACACACGAATGATGATTGTGCATCCCATTTGATAGAAGTGTGTGTGAGTGTGGGAACATCCCTTAACATAAAAATATATAAGTATAAATTTGATATTGGTGTTATTATATTTCATTAAATAATAATATTTTAGGGGTTGTGGAACGAAATAAAAAATGGATTGTGAAATGATGTTACCTCTTCTTTGGGAAACTCCATTTATTTTTTACGAAAGGGATTATTTTTAGGGATATAATCCAAATTAAAGGATTCTATAATTATTTAAGGGATGTTTGGAGGTGTTTTTGGTATGTTTTTGTTGTGAAAAAATGGTGTTAGAGATGTGATGAATTGAGGGGGAGAGTGACCTCTTATAGTGGGGGAGGAGTGGCACTCTTGTAAATATAACATGGAAATCCCTATTGAGAGGTCTCCCATATTTCATGTATCTCCAATAATTATCCATTTTCGATAATATTGTGTAATGGGATGAAATATTTTAATCCAATGGTTTTTTGAAATGTTTCTAGGTTATTTGGACCTGTATATTAATGTTTATCTACAATGTTATCTTTTTTTAACTTATTCCTTGTAATTATTTTTAATTACATTCATGATTATTTTTGAACAAAATAATTGAACTTTTTGGAAAATATAAATTATTATTATTCAAAATATTTAATCAATTTTACCATATCATAATAACAAAATTGAGATAAATTAATTTAAAATTAATCCCAAAGATGTGTTGTGACAGTGGTTTTTTAAAGAAAAATTTTCTAATGTTTGAAATGTTTTTGTATCCAATTTCAATGTTAAATTGGTTTCAATGACAAAAATTGTATTAATAGATATAATATTGATCTAATTAATATTTAAATCCCAATTATAATATATTTAATCATTATAATAAAATAGATGAAATAGAAATTTTGAATTATAATTAAGTATTTTCACTATTCATCCAAAAACGATTCTTTTTTGAGAATTCAAAAAAAATATCCTTAACATAATTTTTGAAATTTGAATTTAAAAATTATTTTTATTTTATAGAATTAATTTTCTAAAATTTTCTAATTTTTTTTTATTATTTTTCATAGAATGTAATAAAAATCATTTCATTTGAGAAGATATTATTCTCAAACATATAAATACATTACCAAAAATTATATATTCTATTTTAAATATGTTTTATTTATATAAAACCAATATAAACTACATTTTAAAGTTATATATTAATATTAATATTACTATATTAAATGTCCATGTTATAAATTTATCATTTAAATAATTATAATAATAAAATATATTTTCGTAATAACTCTGTGTTGAGTGAAACATAATCCAAGATGGTGTTTCTTCTTTAAAAAATCATATCTTTTTGTATCATAAAACAAAATCATAAAATTTATTTTCATACACCACAATAAATTATAAGAAATTGATTTATTTGGACAAATAAGGTTTATAAAAACTCAAGGTTTTACTGACTTAATTGTATAATCTAATGCATACACACATAATTTCAGGACTATATAAATATTTATGACATGAATCATGTTATAAAGACACAAAAATGTGTTATGGTCTAATTTGGTAATTGAACATAAAATAAAAATTCCATTGAGTTTTAAAAGAAAATTTTCCTAATAGAGATGTAATAATTGTATAAAAATTTTAAATAGGTTGTGAACTGGTTTAAATAGTTCCTAAATAAGAAAAACAATTGTTTAACATGAAATGTTTTAAAAGTGTTATTATGATTTTTATATGTTTATATATGTTTTATTTATAGACCATGTTTACCATGGCCTGTGATTGGGTTGTTTGAGGATAGTGATTGTGATGTGATCTTGTCTGCTAGGATAGTGCATACAGAATTGATTTTTTTGTGGATATATGTGAGGAAACATTGGATTATACTATAGAAATAGTATGTTATGTGTTTTGAGAGGTTTTATATTTTGGAATTTTAGATATATTCCACAAGGAATATGCCTTTCTGTAGGGAAACATGATGACATCACAGAGAATGCTACTCTAGTATATGGAAAATAACCCTTGATTGTCCTAGGTTACATAATAGAATAGAATCATCATGATAACATTACTATTATGGTGATGATAATGGAGAGATACCTGGGGAATGATACATTGAATAGTTTTCCCTGAGTATAGAGTTCTAATTACTGATCCATAAAATGTTTGCAGTAGTTGGTTGAATTATTGAATCCATGTTAAAGATGGAGTCCAAATTGATAATTCTAGATAACATAGATACTTTTTATAAAAAGATACTATAGTTTGGGTCTTATATTTAATTATAACTATTGAATTGATTGTGGTACATGTTGGGGTAGACATAGTAGGTAGATGGTATGGAGAAGAAATATTTCTAGGAAATTCTTCTGAAACATTTATACATGGAGAAACCAAGACAGAAGAATGTTGTGGTGTTTATGAGGTTGTTCCAGGGGACTATGTTGGGGATGGATTATGTTTAATATTTCACAAAATTTTAGTTCTTCGTTCAAGAATTGGTTGGTTATGAGGAATTATATCGAGACATTTTCACGATGGACATAGATATGAGATCAAGTAACTGGTGAATATCTTCCATCTAAAGTGCTTTGATTATTTAGTGGATGACATTATCATTTCAAAGGGAACATGATGGAGGGTTCTAGTAGAGATCATGTGGATTTAGTTGGGATGTTTCGTTGTATGAGTTATGATAGAAGATAGTCCTGATTTGATTGGTTTCACTTGGGTGGTGGTAATGATATTTCCCAGTGAAGCTAATTGACCTCTCTATATGTTGATCATTTGTTCTATTACGAGTGTTGTAGGACGGGAGACAAGTGTGGTCAGTGTCCCTGACCACCATTTGAGTTTCACGTGTGGAGTATTATAGTAAATATATAATGTATTTTTAGTAACCCTCAATAGTTGGGAAATGATGGAGGATTTGGGTAGGTGATGTTTGCAAAAGGGGGTATACTAACCTATATCAAACAGGAAGTTGGAGTTCTACTGGACAAAAAATCCAGGGTGTTATACATGTATATTTAGGACAAGATCATCCATACTATCATGTTAGTGCAACATCATGGATTCAGAATAGATCCTAGGGTTGAAGAGAACGTTATCTTCATGTAGTTTAACATGCACCAGGTGGAGGCCAGGCTGGACCATTGACTTTTCAAGGTATCATTCATATAGAATCAATGATTTATAGTTCATTATTTGATATGGGGACCCCAAATTATTATATATTATCTCAATTTGGGAATTTTATGGGTATATAGGTGGAAAATATATGCGGGGTTATTTTTATTTACATGCTTTTGGGTGTAGGATTAGAGAATATCTGATAATGCATGGAGTATCCTTTTGAGGTTTGTGTGTGTTGATTTCTTTTATTTAATCCCACGTAAACTATTACCACCAACGGGTAGCCTTCACCTCCTTTGAGAGTGACACTTATATTCACTACGGTGAATGGAATATCCAGGTTGGTCATGAAGGGACAATTATTCAGTAGTCGGGTGATCTCACAGCCCATGTTGAATGTATTTTTCATGAATATTGGGTATTGGAGTGTAAAGTATATCTATTGTGGTTGAAAAATTATAGTTTTATTTCCCAAAGACTAATTATAGATTCTTCCTGAGAGGTAGATTGATTTCATGATTGAGAAGATGTCTGGAGCTAAGTCGGTATCTATTACACTATATAGAGTGAAAACGATAGAAAATAAGGAACTAAAGAGTTAGTAGGTGGAGTTTGAGATCAAATGATATATTCCTCTCAGCATTCCCCCATGGGAATCTATAGTAGTGTTTTTTAAAAATGGTGATGTAAAGTTTTTTTGTGTGTGGAATATTAGAAGATGAATAAAATGGAATTCAAGAACTAATATCATCTTCTATATATTGATGGACTTTTTGACATTCTAAAAGGATCTTATATTTTAATAAAAATATACATGATATCATGGTATCTCCATCTATGGGTATTACCTTATGATATACCATACAATGATTTTAGGAGTATGTATGGATTGCATGATTTCATTATGATGTCTTTTTAGTACATAGAAATTTCCTACTGTGTGTATGGCCTTAATGAACTGAATCTTATACATGTACCAGGATTAGTTTTTGGATTTTTTTTAGATAAAATATAGATTTTCTCCTAGACTCATGAAAATCATGAAAAAACAAATTTACATATTGTAGGGTACACTAAGATAGAATAAGATATATTCCAAGCTATCCATGTTCCAGTTCATGATAGAAAATATACAATTTGTGGGTCACATCTTCTCTATGTAAGGTGTGTATCTGGACCATGAGAAAGTAAAATATGTTTTATCTTGAGAGAATACCAGGGATGTTTTTTAGATAATTATTTTTTTGGGTTTGGTTGGATATTACCACTTATTTTCTAAGGACTTGAGTCATTTGGAAGAACCAATTTTTGTTTTGTCCAAGAAGGGTGTCATGATCTAATTGTATGAATCATGAAAAAAAAAGTTAGGATATGATGTTGATATTTTACCCATAATGAATTATGATCCTATATGATATGGGTTATGAGTATACTTTGTTTTGTGATGCACCTAGTATTTTTTTCATGGAAGTGTTGATGCAAGGAGATCGGGTGGTGGCCTAAGGTTTGTAAAAGTGGTGACAACAAGAATGAAATTAACGTATATATGATATCGAGTTGTCCAATGTGGTTTATTCCATTAAATTTTGGAAGAACATTTAGTGAGATATATATTTGTTCCAAACGATCATAAAATCCCCATTTACATCTTATCCTAGAATCATTGGAACCTTGGGTAGTGATGGTGGGTCGAGTATATGAAATCTTTGGATATTGAGATAGACAAAACTCTAATAGAGGAGAATAGTGTTATAGATTCACATACATGGATTTCATAGACCTAGGCAGTTTAAGAGTCAATTTCTGAGTTTTTTATGTCTTTGTTTATTGAGATTCATATATAGGTTATAGAGGTACTTGGAGAAATGTCCCTAGTATCTTTGTTTTTTGAGTCGACACTTGTGAATATGAATAAGGAGAGTTAGTGGGAGGATAGAGATTGTTTAGTTTGGAAGTAAATCAATGAAGGTGGATATTCAAATTCTCAATGGATAATTAATTATAGTAATATCATTAATTTTCACGGTCATGTTGTTGCACCAATGGGTTTACGAGAACAGTTAATGGATGAATTTCTGTCCTCGAAGTGGGCAGTGATTTCTGGTTCTTCCAAGATTTTTTGTGAATGTCATAGAAAATATTGGTGGAACGTTATGAAGAAATAGAATGCTAGTGTAATGACGTGATGACATATATGTCATCAGGTAATAACTAAGCATCAGTGATCAGTTGGGATTATAAAATTGTTTCCTATTCTAGAGTGGAAGAGGGATGATGTTACCATGGAATTTGTAATCAGATTCCCTAGAACATCTTGTATGAATTAGGTGATATGGGTAATTTCGGATCAATAGTCCAAGGTAGAACATTTTCTACTCATAATATATATTTTTACCATAGATCTGTTGGGTGACTTATATGTTAGTGAAATATTACATTTTAGTTTTCACTTCAGAGTATTATAGGAGATCATGATCCCTGTTTTACTATGCATATCTTTAAAGGGTTTCATAAAGAACTATGTACATAGGTTTATTAAGTACGAATTTTCCCACATAGAAAATTATATAGTTGTAATGTACTATTCATGTTCTAGAGAACAGATTAATGTAAAATTTCCGAGAATGTTTTGGACATTAGGATGGGAACTTGGAAATTTTTTGAGTTCTTATTCCACAAAAGTTACCAAGAAAATATTCATATTGCACTATATGAGGTTCTCTATAGTAGGCCATGTAGATCCCCATTGTGTTTTATAAAATTTAGGGAATCATATTTATTAGGACAAATTCTCATGCTTGATACATTGAAGAAGGGCTAGTTGATTCAGAGACATATTGCTGCAAATTAGAGTGGGAAAAAGGTTTATGATGATATAATTCATCAATATCACCAGTTATTGTATGTCATTTTGTGTTTATTTTGGTGTCTATGAGGTTGGATAACCATCTAATTCCATAGGAGTCTAATTATCACCAATTTATGTGGGTTTTTAATTGAATGTGGAGAGTATCAAACATGTGGTGCACCCATTAGATCTTACATAGTGGTATATTTTATGCATGATTTTTTTTATGTGTCATAGATTCATTAGTCTCATCCTTTCCCATACCATGTAATTCATATTAATGATTTTCATCTTGGGGTTGATGCATCATTTGAGGGACATGTAGTTTGTATTTCGGACCATAATGATAATGTTTTTTAAAGTTAAGACTATGTTGTCTATCTGATTGTAATTGCTGCATGGAAATGTTTAGGAGGAAACCTGGGATAGGGAGACAAATAAGTGGTCCTAGTGTCCCAACATTTTTACGTTTCAAGCTCTGGTATGTTGGGGAGTGTGAATCTTGAATAATTTATTAGAATGTGTTATTTGGTATGATCCTAACCTTTCATCACGGTACAACAATGTTTAATTTTTTCTTTAACTCCCTTAAAACATTGAATGAATTTTTTTATAAAAATATTAGTGTCCTTGGGGGTTTTATTGGATATTAGGGTGATAATGTGGAGTAAATAAGCCATCCATTACATGTTTCATGGTTGGCACATGGTTAGAGAAAATAGTGTGCCACAACCATGTACCATGGAGAGGGGTGGTGTAACATTTAAAAACACATGCATGAAGGGATACCAAATCATGTGGGTAGTGATTGAGCCACCATTCATGTTCATCACATGGATTTTAAACCGTGTGGCCTTCCAAGGTTACCTTATGACCTAGTCTCCCCATTGTACAGAGGGTACAGAATGATTGGATCACATTTTAGCCAACCATGTTGTCAAATCGTGTGCCTCATTTAGAAATATTGAATTTCTAATTTTTCACTAACTAAATTTATATAGCCTCTACAATTCTCCACCCATTTAACCATATAGAAATGTTAAAATCACATTCTCCCCCAAGTTTCCCAAAGGTGATTCTCCTTTAATTCTTGCCCAAATTGAGTTTCGTTGGGTGAAAATCGATGATCTTTGTTAGTTTAACACACATCATTCAATAGTTTTCATAAATAGGTCTTACGGTATCATTCTTCTCCTTCTATAACCATAAAAATATCTATTCTAGTAGGCTCATTGTTGGGTCTTTAAATAATGTTTGAGTTCAAATCAAATGAAATGGTTAAACAAGCGTTCCATAACTAACATGATCTAGGTGATCTACATGTTATATCTCAATGTATACATGTTTGATTTCTGTGTAAGTGGTTGTTCATGTGTGAAGTTATACTATCCATTTTTCTCCCATTATAGGGAATGGTTATCATGTTTACTAGATGATTAATTAAACCCCACTTGACCCCCCCCCCCCCCCCAGGTTTATTTAGGTTTATTTTAATGGGCTAAAAGACACTTATTGGGTGGTCCTCTTACTCAAACTCAAAATTCAGTTGATAAAGGATATAATAAAGGGTAGAGAGATAAAACAAAATATAATTATGTTTATTATGTCAACAAGGTATTATAAAATGTATCCAATGTTAATTATGTTTATTTGGTTAATTTTACATATGAGGGTGTTTGGTCTTTCTTGAATTGCTAAATGGGTTATGTCATGTAAATGATAAATGTATAATCGGTTAATGAATCATTTTCCCATCAATATTTGGTATGTGTAGGGGATTGGATTGAGGGCCTACCCCACTAGTCAGGATTTAATGAGGCTCTTATCCCTACCATATTATTTCACAGGTTTGGGAGTCAAACTATGCCTCTTTTCCCCTAATGAATGCAAGTGTTATGATTAATTTGAACGAGGAAGTTGGAAAAGTTGATATATATATATATATATATATTGTGGATAGTTTCCCTATTAGGTATGGATACTTGACCGCCAATGAGTTGTTTAGTTATCCGGCCTTTGCAGATGTGTATTTCATGAGTATGGGTGACACATGGAACAAATGGTAAAAGTTGTTAATCCTATTAGTGTTGAATTCTAGAAGTTATTTTTCTAATGTTCATTATTATATTTTTATACATCTACATACACTTTTGTTTATACTATATATTTTTAAATACCGTTAATGGTGGAAAACTATGCTCTACCCACACCCTGCTCGGGCCTCCATTGTGTACCCGATAGAGTTCATGGTTGTAGGTCAGGCCAATGGAGAAAGGACCTTTGTTATAGGGATGAATTTTTGACCATGGATATTCATGGATTATTTAACAGAACATGGTGTTTGGACCAATTTTGGGGATTGTCGATTGTCATTATTTTGGGTTTATATTAAGGATGTCACCGTAGAAATGAAATGAATTACATTAATTTTTTTGTGTACATGTACAAAATTTTTTGGATTTGATTGTGATGCTTGTTTATTATTTATAAAATTTTCATTAATCTTATTTTATCAATACTGTATTTCTCAAATAAAGATGGTATATTCTCCCCCACATGTCTCGTTGATCCTTTCCACATTATGGTAGACTCTAGCGTATAGTTATGTGTGGTTTAGGTCTTGTAGCTGACTAGATCAGTGCATCGATTATAGTGGCTCCCAAGTTGGGGAATTACATGAATTGATAATAATATAAATAAGAATTTAAAAATAATGAAATATAAACTAAATAAATGTGAAACTAGGAATAATAGATGATGTAATGAAGGAAGCATTAGTATTATAAAATAAATCCTTATTTTTTTGTATATAATAAATTTCATAAGAATCGCGTCATTATGACAGTGGTGATCCAAGATTGTGTCTATTTCATTTCGATCCTTTTGAGATATATTTAAAGATTATTCCTTAGTGATCATGGATCCAAATCTTTGTTTCCAAAATTTTATTTCAACAGTTCATTTTTTATGGCTTCAAAATTTCAAAATTTCAATAATTTTGATTTAATCCTGCATAGTGATTACATAATAAGTAATTAAATCCTCATTTACAATGGAATTTGTAAGTATTATATTAGGAAAAAAATTAAATTTCATTGATACCTAAAAATATTTTATAATGTAAACATATCATCCACTAGCATCCTAATAATATGTCATCCACTAGATGTAGCCTCATTGTAGATAATGAATACAATTTATCAGTTCAATACATAGTGCATAAGTTATCTTATTGTTCCATCATCTCAACAAAAAAAATCCTTTAATTTCACTTCATATTTTTTCATACCATAGTAAATCTTCATGAGACTCCTAGATATTTATTTCCTGAACAAAATATCTTTCATTGTTTTATCAATTCACTGATTTCACTAAATCACACCCACATTAATATTGAGACTCAATTTGTCTTTGTCATATACTAAAGTATTCACCAATATCAATACGTATCATGTTGTCTTAAAATTATCTCATGATTATATTAATAATAAATTGACCTGAAACATAATATATTTCTCCCAGATATTTGAATTCTATGATTGAATTTAGATAAAATAAATTGTTTTTAAATTTAATCATATCATTAAATGAAAACTAAAAAACCAATTATATATCGATATTATTATGGTTATTATATACATTGGTGTTAATAAAAATAATAATGAAAGATCAATTAAAATAAAAAATCCAAATATATAGGATCATAATGCCAACTACGCTAGCTTGATTTCATCACATCAACATATGATGCGTATTATGCTAGGTTCATCGTAGTTTCATCCTTCAATGACTACAACTTCCCACCTCTACATTATGAGTCCTCCAACATAATGTAGATTTTTCTTGAAATAAAAAACCTAAAAATAAATATTAAAAAATAAATTAATAAATTAACATTATGGTAAAAATTATAATCTTTTACCTAACAAAGAAATTATTATTTTTCCATTGATCTAACACTAACATTACTCTCATGTTCTTGAAGGAAACATATATTTTAATATTTTTCATGATATCTATGCTATTGTACTGTGTTGAAATGTATTCCAATTAAATCAATCAATGTTATACCTTCTCTATAATGATGTCATGCATGATATCAATTTCCCTTGACATTGAATGTTGTATCATATTCATTACCTACATGATTGCACTATGAATTTTTTCACCCAATAAATAATGTGTATGAAACATTCAAAATTATATCATCTATTTATGATTTCATCAAGATTATTTTTTTATTGCTTGATAATCATTATCATAATTTATTTTCATTACACTTATGGTGACATGTATCTAATTTTATAAATTCTAATAAACCATTGTTCCTCAAATAAAGGATACACTAAAAGAAGAAGATTCATTCTCTTAAACAACACCTTACCAATCTAAAATATAATAGATATTAAGATGAAAATATGTGGCTACGTAATACCTCAATCTATAATCAAGAGGTTCTTTGATATTTTAAAAAATCTACATCACAATCATAATATGTGACTCGTTATGAAATAATTGAAATCTTATAAAAAAGAATAAATACAATAACAATATTATATCTAAATTTTATAATGTATATATGATATCAAAACTCCTTCATAACTCTATATGATCCATGATTCTTCCTATTTTTATTTACGGAAAACATGATCCGAATAACTATAAGAATGTATGTTTCTCTTGTTTCTTACATTCCATCATTATTTAATAACATAAAAACTTATTTAACTTCTATAATACATACAACCCGTAATTGTTTTATGAATTTAATCACCCAATATAATTTCACCTCACCAGTCAATAACATCTCAATGTCCCTCCAATTAAGGTTGAACATTTTTCACTAGTTTCATCACTTTTTTTAGTGAAAAATATTTTTTTGAATATATATATTCACAATATTGATGTATGTCTCATCACTGATAACATATTAACTATTTTCAACCTTTCCTTCATTTAAATTCATTATCATTATATAACTATATACTTTTAAAATAAATAATCATGGCACATATATTATCACATAAAGTGATTTTTAAATCAAAAACTCAACAACCATATCCCTAAAGTATAAATCCTTTTTATTTTTTAATGTAACCACCTTGCTCAAGTTTATAGCTCAATAATGTTGATTACACCCCCATTTAAAATTATATATTATTAATCAATGGATATCTATAGAATTATTATATTCATTTTAATCCATGTTACTAGAAAATTGTTTTTACCAAAGTATGTATCCTCAATTTAAGATCATCACATGTACATAAACAATATTTATTTCATGTTACCTCTAATTTATCATTTTGATTAATTTTGAAACCACATATTATCCCTATCACGTTAATGAATTTTTCTTTAGACATGGATTTCTATGTTTCATCCATCTCAATCTAATTCTGATCATATGTTATTACTATAATCCAATTATTGTGATGCAATTCCCCTGCAACATTTTATTTGTTTACATGAAATAGGAAGATACTATATTTCAAATTCCCCATATATTATTTATTTTAATATAAATTTTTGTGTCCATAAGGTTGTTTTCAGGATTATAATTCTTTGTTGAGACTATAAAACTATATCATCCTTGATCTTGGCCTCTTTTATCCATATAAATTTTAATATCAATATTATGTTTTATAAATTTTTGAATCATTAAAGTCAATTTCATACTATATAAAACATTGAACATAATTTTCTTTAAAATCAATATAAATAATAAATGATTTTGGAATCACAATTTGATTTTCCAAAATAACGGCATCATATATTTTAGTAATTTTAATCATATTTTTATAGTTACACTTGTAACTGTATTCAATTAGACTATATCAATAGAATATTCCATCATTAGAAGTCATAAAAAAATTACACAAAATTCTTCATAAGATCATGATATTTACAGATTGTTAAATACATTTAGATCCATCATGTTCATATTCACCCAAAACCATATAATATTTGGTGTATTAACTAAATTTGGTTAATAAAATCATGTATTCAATATATTGAAATAGATTTTTGTCTCATCTCTATGAAATTGAAAGTTTCGTGATCTGCTATCATGGTCATTAACATGTGCATGAAACTATGGTTATACTAATAAACTAATCCATTTTTTAATATTATATAGATAGATATATTCATTCCTAATTCTGTGCTTCTAATAATATTATTTTACAACCTCACTCATTTATTTGGATCCCATGACCACCTATAATATTTTGATAACACATCATGTTTGTTTTTTATCACACCCACAAAATATCTTAAAAATATTTGTTGCATTTTATTTACTCTACATAAAATAAATATAATTCATAAGACTAAACTAATAAAAAAATCATGAAATTATTATCGATATTGGCTGACTTCAATCTCATTAGACCACACACATATAAATATACTATCTAATGATATTTCTCAATTTTAATATTTATATTCTTAAAACTATTTTTCAATATCCTTATTTGTAACATGTTTTACCGCTGTTCATTATTACGTGATTAGAATTTTGTGGATTCAAAGAAATATTCATGATATATTACCTTATTTATGTTGTTTTGATGAAAATTGAAAGTTATTATATTACATAGCTCATTAAAATCCATCACATCAATGAATAAAATATATTTATAAATAGAAAGTTGAAATATATTAACATTTTTTGTCTTTTATAAAAATTTATTTAGTTATATTTAAATCTACATAGGACACAATCATTCTTTTGAACAATTGTCATGGTACCATTTTTTCAATGAAAATAGACATTAACGATATTGTGCCTCATAACATCAATAAATATAGAATCATTTGATTAATGTTTCATTCAAAAATTATAGAAATTTGAATTATTTTGATACTAAGTGATACATCATTTATGAATGTAATAACTACTCAATCCAAAATTTATATATAATTTACATTTTTTCTATTAATGATAGATGAAAACCCATTAATGATTATACATGGACTTCTACCTTTCACTCCTTTATAATCCACGTCAACAACCAATACCATTTATTTGTTACTCAACTTCTTAGATGCCATTTTTTCTTCAGAATCTATAATATTATATTCAGACACATTTTAGTGTTCAATAAAAATTAGTCACACCACCTGAATGTTTTCATCAGAGAATAAAAGGTATTATAAAATTATACCATTACATTTGGATGTTTTCATAGATTGAAAATATAAATTTCATATTTACTCTAACTCAATATTTATCCTAAAAATGATTGAGGGAGTGAAAAAAGTATACTATCCCTCAAAATAATTATATACAAACACTACACTACACCAACATCATCTTTAAAAACTGAATTTCCATCTTTGAAAATATGATTCATCAAAATCTAATCATTAATGGTCCAATAAATTATAAATACAATATTTTCATTAATATTATTTAAACAATTAAGAATCCACATTATCCATGTATTTCCCTTAGACTTATACACATACTTCTTCTTATTAGAAAACTATTTCTTGAGGAATTTTTTAAAGCATAATATTAGTTTTCTAATGGTATATTCCTATTATTAGTTGAGTTAATCACATACTTCCCTCGCTTATTATTTTAACTACATTTTATAACATAAGATAGATTGTCTAAGATAGTTTAATATGGTATCAAATAATAACAAATAATTTTCTTAGGTGAATTAATAACTTTTGCAATTGATTTAGAACATTATATAACTTCCACAATAGAATTACGCAATTAAAATTGTGATTATTTCATGTAATGTTCATTATTTGTAAATTTTCCCATAATATCCCTTACCAATTCACTATTATAAATAAATCATCCCACACTGATCTCTTACATTTTACCTAATTATCTCACCTTTTACAAATTGGAATGTTGACAAAAAAAATTAATTTTTTCAGATGATTGTATGAGATAAAATGGTTATTTTACCATACTATGTGATCTTATATAATTTGTATGAACACTATTTTTGTCCCAGAATAGGGTTATTACCATAGGATAGGAGTTAGGAGGAATTTCATATAGTATTAATTTATGTGGAATAATAAATATTTAATAAATATTTAATTTATTATAAATTAATTCAAACACATTAGTGCAATAGTACCCTCTGAATATATAATTGGATATAGATTAATTTATATTCATTGAGACCATAATGAAGGTTTTTTTCTAGGAGTGTCATAAACTCATGTTGGGCAATGGGTTCAGGCCTTGTCCCGTTTTTATATTCTTTTCTTTTTCTTCCTTTATTTTTTATCTTTCCCTTTCTTCTTTTCCCCTTTGGAATATTGTGCATTCACCCTAATGGGATTCATACTTCATGAAACTAAGAGAAACATGGATATTTTGATAGAGAGATAAGGAGAATACTTATGATGTAGTTGGGATCATGTGGATCTGAATAGTTGTGCGACAGTTGTGGATCATAGAAATGGGAGATGCATTGATGGATTCTACAAAATAAGTATTTTTGTAAATTAATCCATAAATCCTATTAAATTTATTCATTTATAGTTTTAAAACCTTTGTATTAGTTCTTAAAACCCCTTAAGTTCCTATTTATGCCCATTAAAGAGAAATTTGGGGGGGTGATTTGATGCGGTTCTTTTTCACAAATCCATATCACATGACACATATATTATGAAAACACCATGTAGTTTTTTCATTTGTGGTATATTTCCTTTTTAAAAGTAAATTCCATGTATGGTGTATACAAACATTGTACTAATACATGGATGTATAGATGATTACATGGAAAGAAAACTCGTGTTGGGGAAAATGGTCATTGTACCACCCCACAAGATTAGAATGTTTTTCATTTCAAATAAATTTAATATATTCAATATCTTTTGATTCAAACAACACTGAGATATCATTTCTTACACTCAAGAGTGACTTTATTCGATAACTTGTGTTATTTCCAAAGAAACTTCTACTAAACAACAATATTTTAATAATATATCATTATTTAATATAATAATATATAACATAGACATTAAATTAAAGGTTATTAATAGTATTACCTATTCAATGAAAATATATGAAGTGGAAAAGTTTAAAATTAATTCATTGAATTGTAAATGAAAATAAAAACCAATTGAACGAAATGGAAATACTTTATTTTTTTTCAACCAATGTTCATTGTTAATAAATTAAATTAATAAAACAAATGTTATTATATTAATGAAATATATATGTTATATATTCAATAAATTTTTTTTGATATTCATAATATGGATTTTATAATCATAAGTTAAGAATAAACCTAATATGTCACATAAAACCCAATATTTTTATAAAAGTAGTTTTATATTCTTTTAATGGAGAACCGATTTTAAATCCAATTTTTCATACATTTATATCATATATTTAGAAAATATATACTTCTAATTTTAAATCATAACATAGAAACATACTTTGGTTATATTTGTGCTAACTTTTGGATAAGTTTCTTGTTTTGATGAATAATGAAAATACTAAATTTTTATTGAAAACAATTATTTTCACAAAATATATTTTATATTCTTAAACTATATTATTGAATGATTTTAAACTATAACTAAATTATTATATAATCATTAATTCCAATTGATTTAGTTGGAATCAATTTTACAATGAATTTAGATATAAAAATGTTTCCTTATTTTGCATGTTTAAACTTTAATAATCTGTTTTCTCACCAACATCAACAGGATTTGTCATAAATTAATTACAGAAACATAAAATTTTTTAATTTGGGAAAATCACACCCATATTTGGAATCAGTGGATAAAAAATGGGAAAATAGGATTATATTTTATGGAATTTTAAATGTAAAATTAATTAATGTTTTAATTACCATAACAAAGTGTAAATCATTTAATTATATGTAAAAATAATATTATAATATTATAAATTCACTCTAACACTTGAATTAATTTAATTTTATGAGTTAATATAGTCAAAAATTAACCATATTATTAAATTATAACCTTTTTAATGCACTTTGTTGATATTAGGACAGTAATTATATTTTATTTAATATTACATAAAAAAGTAATTCTCATAATTTTAATAAGTAAATAATTTTTTATATATATTTATAAAGAATATAAATTCAACTATAAATTGTTTTTGTAAATATAATAAAGTAACCTTCTCCATGAAAAATTATTTTTAATTTTTAGAGAATAAATAATTTAACTAAAGGCTTTCATTAGGATGCTGCATTAATTGTTTAATTAATTAAATTTAGAATAAACGATATTAAAAATATTAAAATAAATAAAATTTCATATAATTAATGATATACGTTAATTTAATTGACAACATGTTTCTGTTATTGATTTATTAGAACTTCTTTTTCTGAAGATATCATTTTTAGGGTATTTTTAAAAATACAAATAATAAATAGTTTTCCAAATAACATAAATGATACTTTATACTAAATAATTTTTAATTATTTGACATAGAATTAATAAAAACATAAAATGATACCAAATATCTATAATAATGTTAAATATTTAATTAATGTTATAGTTGTGGTTCATTTTTTATTTTATTGAAACTATTTTAACCCAAAATTTTATAAAAAGCAATGTTGGCATGGTTAGAGTTAAAGGGTTTAACTTATTGTTAAATCTGAATGATATGGTTAGTATTGTAACACATAATGGATAAAAATATTATTTTTATATTATATAGTCTCAAAATCAATTTATCGTCTAAATAAATCACATTCGAGCAATTTTTATGTTCAAATTAATTTATATTAATTTAATTTTTTTATAGTTTCCAAAAGCTACCATCACCTCAATTATAGAAGTTCTCATCCTCCCTCACATCCACACACCACATTGAGCCATCATGATAAACCAAAACCAATCTATTTATGGTATATGTTATCCTAGATATTTCCAATATGTTTTTTATTATCAAAGGATAAACCCTAGTGTCCCTAAGAGGAGATCAAACGAAAGTTCTCAAATGAAATGGTAATATTCTTTACCGACTCCTTGAAGATTATTTATTTTTTATTTCCTATTAAAAAGTTGTTTCCATTTTAAAAAAAATTAATAGAATATAAAATATATGCATATATTTTATTATTACAATTCTACAAACAAATAAATCCTTTTATCTATCCTATAAAAAATGATATCCCCATGTGGGCATGCGTACAGTTTACCATATCCACGCTGTGGTGCAATTTGTTTTTCGTCACCAATTTATTTTTCTGGTATAATGATTATAGTGGATATAAATAATAAATCTTTCATCAGGTTTATTCAATATAATTAACATACCAAGAAATTACTGACCACTTTACCATTAAAGGAATAATATCGTTGCTCATGCGTACGTACGACTTACCGTCTCCACGATGCGATGAGATTGATTCTCCACATTAACCACTCAATAATGATTATAAAAATGTATATGATGATTAAATATATTATTAATAAGATTAATATCATTTAGGATAAGAATTAAATATATACTATTCATAATAAACATGACATATTTGAAAAAACAACCATAAGAAAATAAAGAAATTAACACACAAAAAATAAAGAAAGAAATATTATTAAAAATTATTATAAGAGGGTAATATATAGTATCATAAATATGGATAAAGTCCTATAATAATTTAATAACATGATTATACCATTATAAAGGAGGTAAACTCACCCCCAAATAGTGTAATGTAAAAGGTAAGAGTTATTTTGGAAATCTCAATTTTATTTTGGATTGTTTATATAATAGTATCTACTAGGGAATATTTATCATCCATGTCCAGGTTTATTATAAAAAATAAAAATATTATTATTATTATACTATAAATTTTTAATTTAATTACCCATTATTTAATTTTTATAATATTTATTGAATGAAATCATTTTTAATTTTCAAAATGATATACATTATGACTTTTTTACTGAAGGAATGTTCTTTAACTTATGAAACATGAATGGATTTTTTTGCCATCATGATGCATGAAAATTTTAAACAATCCCTTACCAGATTACAAATTTATTTTCAATGGAATTTTTTTCATTTATAGTTGTTAATATTTTAAAATACTTCAATGAAAAATGGCTATTTATCTCAAGAAATTTTTAATGATATTTTTTTTTATTTTCATCAATGTCAACATACATTGTTTTATTTTATTCCTAACTGAACAATAATTATTATAATAAAATATAAAAAACTATATTAAAAGGATTATTATATTATTGCATATGGACGTTCTATTTTGATACAAATCAGGATTTAAAGTTAATGTATTGACAATTCATATGAGAGTTTTAATACAAATTTCTATGTTTGTTATATTTCAGGCATTCCATATGAAGAATGAATTGGACTTAGTAAGTGATGGGAAGGGTCCACAATAGACCCTTTATGCATATGTAGGTCTCATGAGACAATCCAATTTGTGTATTTATCCCCTTATATATGGTTTCATCAATATAGAAATGATGCTAGGTTTATGGGGTCCAACATTATGCATTCCCCCATTATAAGATTAGATATTGATATTACATGTGATAATTAGACTAGTAGAATATCTATGTGAATATTTATATGGAATTATTTGATTAATTATTTCATTATTATGGTTTAGATTATGTTTATGTGGATTTTTTCAATTATACACCTTGTGATATGTTTTATGATTATTTCCCCATAATAGCTTATGTTGTATGCTTACCCTTAGTAAGCTTCTAAGCTCACCCCTTATATATGTTTTATTTTCCAAAGAGGCCAAGATGTGTATTGCGAATGATATGCACTAAAATATCCATTAGGATTATAATCTTGTATCTATTCCAATTTAATAAAGTGAGGCACTGACTTTGGACTAGTAGGGTTGAGGTCCTTACAATTTTTATCAGAGAGATTATAGTAGATTCCTTTGAAACTAAATTAAAAATCATAGATTATTTTACATAACAAATATATATACATAGAGATAAGTATATAAGAACATACTTTAATTTTTATATAGTATAAATTATGTGGGTATTCCTAAAAATAAATCCCTCTCTAGATACTACATGTGGACGTGGTTCTGGCATATATGTACCTTGCAGTAACAACTCCAACAAGGTGCATCGAGCCTGAATCTGTGTAACCCGGTACATGATAAAGGGCCATAATGCTCACAATTGTTTGACACACCTATGATATCTACATAGGACAATTCCCATTTTTATTAAAATACATTATTAAGGATTTAATAGTAAATATGTCTTCAAGGAAACCATATTTTTTATTACAATGTTATATATGCATAAATTTTTCAATTTTGTTTTTTATTTTACTAGAACGAAATTCTGTTTTATGATTCATAAGACAATTTAGTTTAATAATTTTTTTAGAAATATTTCATAGGTGAAGGAATGGTAATTGTATGAATGGACATATTCCTTGTTGGGATTTCCCCCCTATGGAAGATAATGATGTTGGAGGTGGAGATTACAGTGGTGTGGAGTAACTTATAACTATAATGGGACAGGTGATTGAGGTTAAGAACAATATCCTTACTCATATGAATCATCCCAATCCAAAATTTGGAGGAATAATTCTAGTCCAATACATGATACACCACCATCAAAACACTATATATCATGAAAAAATAGAAAACATATATTAGAAGTCTTTTAAGGAACAATTATTAGTAAAATATTTCCCTTATTAATAGATATTTGACATGGAGGGGAAGTTTCTAAGTCTAAGGAAAATGAAGGGTGATAAATTTGTGAAGTATGAGTCTAAATTTTAATGGATATCATTGTATTATAAAGACTAAATATGTAACCCAATGTGTAATATAGATCATTTATTTTGTATGATAATGCCATTCCTTTTATAGGAATTGGATTACCAAACATTCTCATCATTCGAAGATATAGTTGCATGTGCTATCAAGATTTTGAAAGAAATCTCTATGTAATGTTACTTTAGGGAAAATAATGATTACTAGATGAAGTATGATAAAGAAAATAATAAAATGAAAATTGGAAAAAAGTATTTTCCCACATGTAATAATTGTGGGATGAAACGCTACATTACATACATAAATGTAATGAGAGTTTGTTAAAAGTATGGAGAGAAAGGTCACACATATTATGGTAGTAAGGGAAATAAATAATATATAAATATAAAATACTTCAACTAATTGGAGATGGGTAAATATGAAAACAAATGTCCAAAGTGCCAAGGAAATATAACTCAGAAAAAGAAAAGGGTTCCCGGTCAATATTATGATATTACTATAGTCGAATTGGAACAATTAATTTATTTTAGTTTTTTGATTTAAGGATTATTTTTTGATATTATTTTTATAAAATACATTTTATTTATAAGGACTGTACTACAGTACTATTTCATTAATGATTCAACCTCGTATGTTAAAATAAAACAAGAAAAGTGACTAAGTATCAATATAAACATTTTGAAACATATTGTTAAGGGAATTATAACCATTAATATGTTACTCATATTGAAATAATAATATCATATTAAAGATAAGATTTATTTTAATAATGTACTTACTACAAGGGAATTGATTAATGGTTTGTTTGAATGTGTAATTTTTTCCATTATTACTAGAGCACACAACCTTTTTTAATTTAAGGAGTATATTAAATAATTTATGATCTTCTTAAGTAATAAGGAATCATTAATGTTTTTAATAATGTTTTGTTGTAATTTACATTTTACAAGATAATAAATTATGAAGGTATTCACATTTTCATAAAGTAATATATAATAGCTTCTCCATGTTGTGGAAAGACTAATGATATGTTCATTTTTTAAAAATTTAACCATTTACAAAAAATTTCAAGTTGATGTTTAGAAATGGTTTTATTTGGTTAATGTATTACTTCACCATATGATGAATCATGTACCACGAAATTATGTCAAAAAACTATAAGGCACAACCAATGTATAATATTTTTGGTATAGTAATTTATTAATTAATTTTAGTTTCCTATATTCTTATAGAGTGAAATACTTCCTCATATAAAAGAAATGGATATTAAAGAATGTTATCTTTTTTGAACTGATGGTATTTTAAATCATTATATATTTATCACTTTGAGGCCCTTAAATTTCCATTGATCATTGGCTTGTTTTTGGATGACCTCAATCACTCCCTATAAATATATAAAAAATTTCTCCATGAACATAACTCTAAATTAAACATATGGTATACTATTATAAACCCTATATTTGTAATGACCTTATCATTTCCCTTTCATAACTATTAATAGTATGTTTTATTAACCCTATTTAAAATTTTTGTTCTTAAACAATTGTATAATCAAATATCAAACTCTTTATTAAATAGATCATGTATAATTTATTAGGACCCAATGTAAGTAAGTAGTGGTTAATCTAACACCCCATGGTTTTATAATATTTTTCTTTTTAAATAAATTTAATATATTTAATATCCTATAATGTATACAACACTAATTTATCTTCTGTTTCATGTAGGAGTTAATTTCTTTTGATAGCTGGCATTATACACAAAATTGAGTTTTATATAAAAAATAATATTATTATAATATTAATTTTTAATATTATAATATATAACAAAGACATTAAATTATATGATATGAATAGTATTAAATTACTAATTATGGTTTGAATAATATATGAAGAATTCATTGAATTATAAATGAAGATATATTCCAACTGAATATATAAAAAATAATTTTATTTTTATAGTAGTGTTAGCGTTTCTTATTAATAACATAAATTAAGTAAAAATGGTGAATGATTTTAATGAAGTATATATGTTATATATTAAATAATATATCTTTAATATTCATCCAATATATTTCATTGGCATTAGATAAATTCAATACAAATATTACACATAAAAACGTACATTTTTATAGAAGTTGTTCTACAGGGTTTTAAGGGAAAAACTATTTTAAATCCAATTTTGACACATATAATATTCAATTTAAAGAAATATTTTCAAAAAAAATAGAAATATAATATTTTACTTTTGTTAAATTATTGGTATTTTTTCTGATTAGTTTCTTATTTTTATGAATAAATTTAATTTAAATATAAAAATGTTTTGTTTTTTTACATGTTTATTCATTAATAACCAGTATTCTCACCCCGAAAACAGGATTAATTTTCCACTTGTTACCTAAACATATGTGTTTTCAATTTTTAATAATGGATTCCATATTTCGGATTAGTGTGTCGAAATTATTTAAATAGGTTTCTTTTATTTTGTGTCATATGAATAGTAAAATGTAGTAATATTTTAATTATTATTATTAAGGGTAAATTGAGAAATTTAAGGTAAAAATAATATTATATAATAATAAAATTTTCATAACACAGTACCTCATTTTATTTAATGAGGGGGTTTAGACAATAATCAACCATAATGCAAAATTATAACCTTTAATTCCACTTGGGTAAGAATATGACTGTTATTATATTTTATTTAATGATATATAAAAAATGTTTTACTCATAATTTTAATAAGTAAAGTTTTTTTAATATGGGTTTATAGAGAAGATAAATTACTCTATAAATATTCATTTTAAATATAATAAATCAATCTTAATCAGGATAATTTATTTTTAATATGTAATGAAACCAATAATTTAATTAATGGCTTGCCTAATGATGATGTATTAATTGTTTAATTAATGGAAATATAGAATTAATGATTTTAAAATTAAACTAATAATAATTTAACATAATTAATGGAGTCCATGAATTTTATTTATTTATATAATATTTTATTAATATATTATAGTGTTTTTTATGTAAGGTTTTTAATATTTTTTTAAGAGGCAAATAATTTATAGTATTAATGTTGATATAAATTATTCTTTAAAATAAATAACATTATATTTTATGATATAAGATTTAGAAAAATATTTCATTAGTCCAAATCACTATTAAAAGGTTAAATATCTCACAAATGATCCATTTTTGGTTTTTTTGTCATTTTATAGTAACTATATTAACCATAATGTGTAAAAAATCAAAGTTGTCACGGTAAGAGTTATAGAGTTTAGGTAACTGTCAAAACGATAATATAAGGTTAATATTTTGAACTAAACATGTATAAAACTTATTGTATGAGAGTATTTATAAACACAATCATCTTATATTTTAAATAATTCACTTCGGATCCATTTGGAAATAAAAAATAATTTATATTAATATAATATTTTTAGCGTATCAATAAGTGACCTTCACCTCAATTATTAAAGGTCCAATCCTCCCTCACTCCCTCCCACAACAATGATCCTTATGTATTAACAAAAATGAAAAAATTTAATACCACAAAATCTGTATACATATTATATTGGTTTTGGTATTCTTAAAATACCAACACTAGTGTCCCTATGATACGATCCAACTGTAGTTCATTAAAGTAGAGGTAATCATCTTGGCTGACTCAATCAAAATTATTTCTTCATTTAGTTCCTCATCACATGTTGTAAACAATGTTTAATAATAAATATATTATCATATATATTAATATATTTTATTATTATTATGGGACAACCAAAGTCCTTCCTTTATCCACTAATGAAAAATGATATCACCATGTGTGCGTACCTACATCTTACCGTCTCCATGTTGTTGTGTAATTTTGTTTCATCACAACTTTATTTGGATAGGTATAATGATGAATATAAATAATATAAAAAAATAATAAATAATATTGATTCTACATAATTAGTAAACCATAAAAATGATTAAAAATTTTCCATTAATTGAATAATATCATCGCTTGTGTGTATGTATGACCTACCGTCTCCACGACATGATAAGATTCTTTATCTGCATTAACCACTAAAGAATGATTATAAAAATTTAAATTATTATTTAATATAATATTTATAAAATTAATATATTTTTTATGAATTAAATTTATACTGTTCATATGAAATGTTACTTACATGACACGAAAAACATAATATAATCAAGCAGTTAACACCCGAAACAATAGAAATAATGAAATTTTATTAAAAAAAGATATACGAGGATCATATATGATGTAATAAATAACAATATCATTCTGTAATAATTTAATAACATGATATATGTATATATATTATATGAGGTTTGTCAACCTCAACTAAAACAATGCACAAGATATGTGTTAATTTTACAATCTCATCTTTATTAGGGATTGTTTATACGTATATATCTATAGGGGAATATTTATCATCCTTGTCAATGTTTCTGAAAAAAAATTACAAAATGATTTTATTATTATTCTATAAATTATTATTGTTTTATTATCCATGTTAATCATTATTTAATATGGTTTTAATGGATTTTTTCATTTTACAAAATATGTAATTTATGACTTTTTTGATGGAAGGAATGCTTTTTTAACTTATACAATATGAGTTGATTTTTCCACTATCATAACACCATAATGAAGTGAACCTTCCCTTACAATATTACATGGTTAAATTCAATGGAAATGATGTATTTTATAATAATGTAGATTTTAAATAATTATACTGTAAAAAAGAGATATTTCTCATAAGAAATTTGTAATGAATTTAATATATTATTTTCATTTATGTCAACATATTTTGTTGGATTTTATTCATAAATTAAATTGATCTTTTTTATACAATATAACATATTTTAATGAAGGTTTTATGATAATTCCTACTATGGATTTGCTATTTTGATACCATTTATGGTTTTTTGTTAATATTTTTACAACATGTATGCTAGTTTTAATACGAATGATTATGTTGGATATTTTTTACCCTTATCATATAAAGAATCAATTGGACTTAGTAATTGATGGGTGGGCTCGCTATATCCCATCAATACATAGGTTAGTCTCATGAGATAAACCACTTTGGGTTTTTACCTATTTTTGTGTGGTTTCTTAGATGAATACTTGGAGGTATGATTATGATGTCCAGTATTATGCATTCACTAATTAAGATATTTGTTTTTGATATTACATTCGATTATTTGACTAGTTGTATATCCATGTGAATTCTCATATTGAATTATTTGATTTATTCTTGACATATCTTGCTCATGATTAGGTTTAAGTGTCTTATGATTCAATTAAACACCTTGTCTGAGGGTTTATTGTTATTCAATCCCCCTTCTTATGTATTATTTTCTCAAGATTCCAGGATGTTTATTATGAACTATATATGGGATTATTCATGGAGAATAATTTAATTCTCAATGTATTTCATTTGTTTTATTTTATGATTTAATTTACAATGTAATGTTCAAGTATGTAATATATTTACCAAAACTATTAAACTAATATCTCCTTTAAGATTAGAAGCATGAATATTTGAAAATATAATAAATAGAGGCACCGACTCACAACCACTAGAATCATGGTAATTATAGTTGGGTAGATATATTTCTAGGCCATGTTTAGGTTATACACCATGTAGAGGTACATAAATTATAAAATTACAAGATATGTCCATGAGAGGCACACGAGAAGATACACAATTTTGGTCAATTACCATATAAATGACATCCACACCATCTAATTGGGAATTACATAACAAGTCTAGTTTAAGTACCAAACCAGTTGAGTGTTTAATGGTACATGATTTTTACTAGGGTATACATGTCATGTACTAATCATATACCACCCTTTTGATGTTTTTTTTTCAAATCTTTATTCCATGAAGTTAGAATTGTATCTAATAATTGTCCATTTTATATAACATCTTGTATGGATAATGATGAAAATACCATTAAGGGTAATTGTGGACTTGTATGAAGTGTTTCAAGATAAATGGATATGTTCTTCTTCTATTAATTGAATACAACTTCCTACTAAGAGTGAGTACCTTGATATGAAATAGGAGATGATCCATCGATGTAGTATGTTGTTCAAATAATTTTACTTTTTTCTTGGAGGTTATATTATATTTTGATCAAGAGGATCTCGTGTTGAATTAATATACCTTAATACAATTTTCAGGGGTCCCCTATGGGTTACCTTAAATTACTTGATGAAATATGTAATATCTTATTAAATCCCTTCACTAATTTAATATTTCTGACAATCCCATGTAGGATTTCTCTACCTATATATTCCATTCCATGAATACCATATAAGATTCCTCTACCTACAAAAAATATTATTGAGGCTCCCATGTAGGAAACGAATTCCTAGGTACTGCCTTAATGTATCACGAGAAGGATACCCTTTCTATGTATTAACATGATGTTCCTAGTGGGTGCCCAAATTTTAATCCAACCTTTAGCTAGTACGTCGGGTATTTATAGATATAGTGGTGAACCTCCTCTTGGATCCTATAAAAACATTCAAGTCATAAGGTGGTATCAATAGTGGTGGTTTTAGGTGTCTGTACACACTCACTCTTTTATATAGGCAATCACTTGTTTACTAATGATGAAACGATGATTACGGGAGGTGTTTCCAATTTTTTGACTGATGGTCCTAACGTGATATGACATTCTTCATTGGGATTCTAGGATTTATTTCCATTAATATTGCTTCTCATCACTATATTGATTCTTATATTATGGGTATTTTAATATTTACTTACTTGGATATATGTTTTGTGGCATTTATTATGATATTTGGTCATGGCATCCCAATGATTATGATTTTCGTGCAACGAGTACATACATTTATGATACATGGGCATGGAGTCAGTATGATTATCATATTTTTGTATGGCATCCCATTTTTTATGATACTATATCATGGAATACATGTGATTATGTTATTATGTCATGGTGTCCATATGTATTGTGATGTTCGAGCAATGGGGAAGATTACAATCACCCGGATTGATTACTTAATAATTTTTTCCAATAGAATTCATTCCACCACTGATTTGAAATATAAACAATGGATGATGATTCTCTCCTCGATATATGCCTTGGATGATCCCTTATGTCAGTTGGATTCACCATTTCTATATCTCCTAGTGTAACATTCAATGATTGGGGCTAATAAGCCATTTATATGAATTGATCTTGATGATATACATGGATATAAAGATAATTCCATTTTTAGATCGCCTAATTGTCAAAACCATAATGATTTTTGGAGACAAAATGTTATTATTTGGTGTGAACTAGTACCTATGATTCAACCATTAGACATGATTTATATGGCTTTAGTGGTTTGGAATCAAGATCATTGATCATTTATATAGTTTTATATCTTTATAGGACATCCTTCATTTTAGTTATTGGTGTTGAGTACTAGTGAACCCATTGTTAGAACATGTATCCCCATGTGATGATGTATCTTTCTAAAATATAATTTTGGTTGAGGCCAAATATGGTAGTGTCGATTAGGTTAATGAATTTATGGATAGAAATAATTATAAATGGCTTGAGAGGTACAACATCTTGCTCAATGACATTTTCACAAAGTGTATAGACAATCCAGATTTTGGACCAAGGGATTGAATAATGTTGATTTATGTTATTTCATTCACCTTAATCATATATATATATATATGGTAATATATATATACATATAAATATAAATATATATACATAATTGTACATTCCCCAATTGATTAGGATTATATACCCAATGATCGAATTTGGTTTCACGTGATTTATTTGATTTAACATTTTAGTTGTGCCTTGGTTTGTGTGAGAATATTGCATGATCATGATGTTATGATATGAGATGTATACGTTCATCATTGGGGTTCCCTACAATGATTATCTCACTATGATATGTGCATCTTAGTGTTTATGAAGACCTTATGTCTTTCTTTTAGATTGAGAGCATATAATTGATAGATATGGATAATGATTAGGGTTGCATGATAGAGTAGATCAACCCATGAAGATTATTTTTATTGTGCAAGAGAAACATTCAAGTGACATAGAGACTGAGTAAGTTGTTTAGCTTGGCGTTAAACCTATAGACATATTTTTAATTTCAGTTTCCTTTATGTACTTTAATAGGTATAATCAGCCCATTGGATGATCAGTTAGGTATTTATAACATTGTTGTTTTTCTTTTATATAATTTATTTTATAATTATAAACTATTATATATAATCCTTTTAACAGCTTGAAAAAAATCTATTAATAGTGCTAAAAACATGCCATTAAAGGTTGTCCCGTTTATCATTGCTACAAAAGTACTGATAAAGGCCACCATTTATAAGAGTTATTTTCTATCATAGATAATGGTTACATGTTATCATTTCATTCAATATAACTGATAAATGGTTGCCTTTTATGTATCAAATAGCAATGATAAATGCCTCATCTTCTATATTGAGTTTTGTGTAAAATAGCACACTATAGAAACCACCTATACACAAAAAATGACACACCGCAACCTCATGTACTTAAAATATATATTTTAGTTGAAGTAAATTTTAAATCACAAATATAAAAAAATTACTATATACATTTCAAACAATATTTTATATAATTTAATTTACAATTAATATCCACAGACAATTTAAAACATTAGTTTTTGTCTTTGGAACCCATGTTCCCATATAAAATAATTTATTCCCAAGCTATCCGTTGATGAAAAATTTACATCAACTAGAGAAAAATAATCCAGCTATATTTGAAAACAAATGTTATGTTAGTAATATTATAGAGAAATAAATTAAATGGTTATATAAATGAATACATTTAAAAAATTAAAACATTAAATAAAAAGGCACACCTAATGTTAAACAATTCACACCATGAATTTAATTAAGGTGTAGTTGATTCCTACAGGTCAAATATGAGGTATAGATCATTATACTAATGTATCAAAACAATTCGAATGTGTTTTCTTGGTTTTGAGTTTGTCACTTGATCTTTTTAATTAAATTAATTTACATTTTATATAAAGACACATTTATAGTTATACCAGTCACACTTTGTGTCGGATTGAGGTACACTATACATCAAAATTTACATAAGGATCAATTTACTAAATTATCAAAACAATTTGAATTCATTTCATTAGTTTTCAGAGTTTGACTTATGTTTTCAACTAAAATGTCATTTTAAAATGAAAATATGCACCATGATACATATTGGTTACATCATGTGTTCTTTTGATGTGAGATTTAATCCTAAAATATAGTAAATACTTAAGAATTTCTATCTAAATTTATCAAAATAATTGGAGTGAATTTTCTGGCTTTTATGTGAGTGAAACATGTTTTAAACTAAAATGTCAATTTTAAACTGATAATTGGCATTTTGAGTCATTATTGTCACACCAAGCATAAGAGTTAGGTGCGGGTGAATCTTAT
This sequence comes from Viscum album, assembly GCA_963277665.1. Classification (NCBI taxonomy): domain Eukaryota; kingdom Viridiplantae; phylum Streptophyta; class Magnoliopsida; order Santalales; family Viscaceae; genus Viscum; species Viscum album. Next base: position 53,108,540 of record OY728166.1, read on the forward strand.
AAGTTAGAAATTACTCATGGAACATTTCCCTAAATTATATAAATGATATGAATATTTTTTCTTAGTTTTCAGTACGTCAGTTATTCCTTCTACTAAAATTAATGTCAATTTAAAATAAAAAGACACACCTAAAGTCATATCATTGACACCAAGCATCCAATTCAGGTGTGGGTGAGTCCTACTTGTAAACTATGGCTTATAAATATTTTTTCTAATTTATAAAGTCAATAAATAATCATTTTAATTATTTTTTTGGTTAATTTTCCTTTTTAAAAAAATTATTGTCAAATTTAAATAAGAAGATGTGCTCTGAGTCATATCGGTAACACCGTGCATCAGATTGATGTTCAAATAATTCCAAGATGTGCCAAATAATTTTTGGATAATTTTTTTCAAGTATAAAAACAATATTGTTGCATTTTCTTAGTATTCTATATGACACTGGATCATTTTGGAAAAATTAATGCCAATTTTAAATAAAAAGTTACAATTGTAGTCATACTGGTAATACTATATATCAAATTCTGGTGAGGATTATTATTACATGTCGCAAATTACTTAAGGATTTTTATACTAAATTATCAAAACAATATGAATTAATTTTCTCAGTTTTGGGTAGGTCAATTGTCCTTTTTACTAAAATTTAAGCTAACTTTAAAAAAATATGTACTTTGGAATCATATCTATCACATTGTGCCTCAATTTGACATTTTTTTTGATTCCAACACATCTCAAATGGATCATGGATCATTATTCTAAAGTAAAAAAACAATATTAATGAAATTTTTCAGTTTTCCATTGTTCACGTTTTCCGTTTCCTAAATTTTATGTCAATTTTAAATAAAAAGATGCACATAGAGTCTTACCGGTCCCATTGTGCATCATATTTAGGTGAGGATGTTTTTTACATGTCTCAAATGACTCACTGGTCATTTTCATAAATTATCAAATCAATTTGAATGTGTTTCATTAGTTTTGAGTAGTTCAGTTTTTCTTTTTAATAAAATTAATTTAAACATTAAATAAAACAGATGCACTTTGACATATAATGGTTACACCATGCCTCAGATTGAGGTTATATTGATTATTATACTTCCCAAAGGTCTCATGTATTTTTTCCCTAAAGTATCAAAATAATCCAAATATGTTCTCTGGGTTTTCTTTAGCTCTTTTTTTTTATTTTTACTAAAACTGATGTAAATTTATAATTAAAAAGACACACATGGGGTCATACAAGTCAAATCATGCCATATATTTGGATACATATGATTACTGCATTTCCCAAACTACATATGGATCATTTAACTAATCTATCAGTACTATATGAATGCATTTTATCATTTTTAGTATCCCACTTTTCAATTTTTACTAAATTATATTCCAATATTAAATAAAATTTTGACATGGAGTCATTCTACTCACACCATTCATTAGATTCTAGTGTAGATGGTTCCTACACATTCCAAATGAATCATGGATCATTTTTCTAATGTATCAAAACAATATTATTATATTAAATGGGTTTTCATTATCAATTGTTCATTTTTTACAAAAAAGCATTTAAAATAGAAATAATAACGTTAACTCATACCATAGACATTATGTATCATATTGACATGACACGGATTCCTGTATGAGATAAATGATTGATGTATCATTGTGATAAATTAGCAATAAAATCGAATCAAATTTGGTCTATTTTTAGTGGGTGACACATTTGGATGTAAAATATCAATTTTAAACTCATAGAAGACACTTTGATTCATAATGGTCACACCATGTGTCAGATTGAGATGATACTGATTCATATACGTCCAAATTGACTTATAGATCATTGTCATAATGTATCAATAAATCTGAATAAGTATGTTAGTTTTTGACTATTTCAATTGTCTATATTACTAAAAATAATATTAATTTAAAATAAAAAGATGAATTTGGAGTCATATCGGTCACACCATGTGTCAGATAGCGGTGTCGTAGATTCATACATCTCAAAAGGCCTCAAAAAAATTCTAGCATCCAATGTTACCATAATTACCTGTTTCATTATTTTTTGAACTACAAACACTACATAAAGATTCATGAAAAGATTATTGGGAAAGAACATTGAATAAATATTCAGTGTTGGATGTTTGAAAAAGAAAATATATGGAAATCATGGTAACAATGGTAGAAAGGAACAACTTATCTCTTCCCAGAATATCTATGAAAACAACTAAATAATTATTTGATAATTAATATAGTGAACATAAAATACAAATAGTAAATAAAATAATGAATTAATTATTTAAATTAGTAGTAGGAATTATCCTTTTCATGATGGTTTTATACATTATAGACCAATATATATGAAAGGAATACACTTGTATAAAAATAACTCTTATGTGATTAATACTATAAATTAATATGTTTGTCATAAATATGAAACAATTTATTACTTATATAGAAGTAAAATCTTTATGATTTTTTTTACATTCATCCATCAGGTATGTTGCATAGTCATTTCTATGAAAACCAATATCATAATGTAAATACGAGATTATTTGATAGTCATATTTTTACTAGAATATCAAAATACACAATGTATTATTGAATATTTTTATTGAAATATTAATTATCATTGATAATACCTCTTCTGTTGATAAGAGTATGATAGGTGACATAGTTTCCCATCTTTATTTCATGTATTTTGGTGCCACGTACATTTCCCTCCAATATCCTCACTTCTATATAGGGACATATGAATTAAAATGATTATAAAGTACCATGAAACTTCATAGGAATGAATTTATATTTCTTGTATTGAGAATCACAACACATTACACAAACATTATTTTATTTTTTATCCTTGAAAAATAGTATACCGTCATTTATTCATGGATATATTCTTTCGAGGACATAGCCATTATGTGTAGCATTTATTTCGTGTTGTATGATCAGCCAGAGAGACGTTTTATTATGGGAGCATTTAATTAAAAATAGAATGTAGTTCTATAAAAATGATGTCACTACATCTCTTGCATACATTAAAATTAGATAGCTTTATTATGGTAGATAATACTATATGTTTATAGAAACCAACACACAATGTCATCTTTTCACAACTCTTTAAATTATGAAACAATTTTGGGAAATCAAAAAGTTCATCTAAAAATATCTTTTTCATTTCCTCAATACAATCTTCATCATCATTCACATCTGTAAATACATCATTGATATGGTATTATTTATATTCCACACATGTAATCATATCAAATGATCCATAAAATTTAGTGGTATCCCTACCACTAGCTATATTAAAATTTCCCCATGTTTATACAAATGTTTATAACTTCAATGTATTCTGTGACAGATCAATTATTCTTCTAACTCATCTAGACAAAAAAATAATGAATAACAACACTAAAAACATTGAAAAAACATTTTAGAAGCATCTTAATCGTGATATTTTTCTAATTCAAAAAACTCTTTCATTACATTATTTTAGTATTTTGTTAAATGATTGGAATCCATCCATTCAATATTAATATTCATCCTATTTTATTCGATAATATTAATATTTAACACAATAAATACACAAAATATATTCAATAAGGGTAACCATAAAACTATATATCTATCCCATAAGAATATAAGGAAGAAAAATAGTCCAAAAAAACTTGAGTCGTTAAAATATAGATGTGATCTAAAAGTCTTCTAGGTCATCACATCCTACCAAATCTAACAGATCACTTTCTTATTACATCTAAAAAATATTTGGAAATAAATTATAAAAATAAAAATTTTCTATAATGGATTACCAAATTATTTTCTACACAAAATAGTGTGTCAAAACTCTTTTCTATGATTTTCATTAAATTTTATCAATAACTTGGAAAACATTAATCCTTAGAAAATACCTCTTGGTAAAATCCATTTTTAAAAATATGACTTTAAACTATTTCATAAACATTCATTTCGGAAATACACATTTGAAAACTCAAACAGGTTCCCAACTATCATATAGTATGCTAATACATGTTTGAAAAACAACTATTTACATAAAACTAGGCATGGTGGCCTAAAAACCCATTTTTAAAACTCAGTCATTCAAGGAATTTCAAATAAAAACCATTATAAATTTTATCAGTTGAGCACAATTTTCATACTCATTATTAAAATACATTTAACTCACTGTAAAATATCACTTTCCTTTTACATCATTAAAATCATTCACAATCCCTTTTCAAAAAAATATGATAATCAAACCACACATAGAAGGAAAAAAGAACACTAAACCTATTCACACCCCCAGAAGTATCCAGGATGTATTAATAAAAGGACATGAATAGAAGATAAAGAAACTAATTCATCACTAATAAACAAATTCACAGCCCCAAAAGTCCTATAATACTACATCATCAATAATAAATATCACCACAGTGGATCAAAAGCTAAAATGGTCATCCCAGAAAAAAAATGTTCTTATGAGGGTATCACACCTTTTATGACAACTATTGTTTTAAAAAAACAAATGGGCCATCTCTTTTCAGAAACTTCATTGAATGTTGTAGAATCTTCATTCCTTCACATTGATGAAACTGTGAAAAAGGGATGTACATTAGATGATAAATGAGAAAATACATGGATACATTCTTGATTTAAGAAAGGTCCAAATTGAAAACATCCAGGTTAAGCACAGTCATCGTTAGGGAAAAAGTGTACTTAGTAGACACCAGTACAGCATGAAAAACTACTTGATCTCCCTAACTCAATTATCCTTGGGTTTTATATTTGCTTATAAATATACCCTTTGTGTCTTCATTTAGAAAGACGACTTTCCCTGAATCCCAATTGCTGCTCTGGTCTCCCGATTGTCTGGCTGAAGACCTCTGAAACCTACAGGGTTGTTCTTTAACCCATAATACTGAGGAATTAAAGAAGTATCATAGGACATAAGTACATTCAGTGTTTGAAATCCATGACACATGTTCTCCAAAATTTCCCAAACACCTTAATTCAAGAAAACTTGTGTTACCTCTATTTTATATACAGGAATTTGAGTGCCACACTTTTTGGAATACCTATGATGACTCTTGAAGGCTTTAAAAAAGTTTATCCTAAGTTCTTTCATCAAGGTTTTTCATCTCATTAGTGAAAAAAGTCTCCCCAATCTATTTTCATTCTCTATATTTGTTTTCCAACCACTCATATGATCTCCCCTCTAAAGATTCACTTCATTATTTCAAATACAAAATCCATTAATAAAATCCTACTACAAAGACACTCATGGAAATGCTTCTCCCACATTCTCGTCATTGTTTGAAAGGAATATTGTTAAAACCCATAGTGAAACATTTATATTATCTAACCCCTGGGAATGTCACATTATCATGTTACCCATTTGGGTTAGTATTTCTACACTCAGAGCATTCTGAAATTTTATTTATAAAGGAGTCAGGATCATCAGTATGTATGTGGGTTTTTATATCGACAGTCACATGGATCCTCACCCCAATGACAATTCTAGGGATTTCACAGTTTGGATGAATAGGCTTTGGTCCCTGACCATACATTATCATCTCAGTGACCCGGAACCTCAGGTCCCTAGTAGGTAAGGTACAATTCACACATTCCATTAATTTTGATAGAAAATACCTCTCCCCACTTGGACGAATATTATAGCATCTTCCTTAAGAATAAGACCCATGATTTTCTGTCTGAAACCAATTACCTTAAATATCATATCACATTTAATGATTTATTTCTCAACACCATCATCGACATTCACCATGGCCTCTTAAACCATAGGCCCATCCTCTTACATCATTAAAGGGAGGAAAAATGTGTTCCTTATTTATATCTATCACACCATCTTGTTTCTCACAACTAGCATGACTCACGTGGGCTTAGATGTTTTTGATGGTCACAATAACTTCATAATACAGAAAAAAGATTAAACTATGAGTAATTGTATTCTTGTTTTAATCAGTATATGTAGGAAGCCCACTTAGGCCCTCTTCTCAATGGATATCTTCTTTAGAAGATAGTTCCAACCAAAACCCCCAAATCTCTATGAGTTAAAACATTCTCATTTACCATCTTTTAGAATACTCCTTATGAGTAATCCCCAAATCAAATTCCAATCTTATAATCATACAATACATTAATCATGACACCTATTAGAGGGATTCTTTCTTATGAATAATCCCTAACTCATTTCATTCAAAATACTAAACTCTCATTTGGGACTTCACGAACTATGTGGGATTTGATTCATATTCCAAAGTGATACATAAGAAACCTCCCTATGATCCAAATCCAACACTAAAAAATCAGTCGTATTCTATCTTGGCGACATGTATAATAGGGTCTAATTCAAAATGAAAATTCATAACCCTTCCAGGTTTGTTAGGCTGCTACGACATAGGCACCATACCAAAACCATGATTAGGCACCTTATGTATATATTTTTGTACCACATGATGTAATAATATATTTTTTTGTCCTTATCACATGACTATAAAAGTTATGATGTGTCCTCTTAAGTCTCATTGAACTACATGGGTTTTGATTACTTTCACTAGTATTTGTAGGTTTCTCATATATGTGTTGGATCCAAATATCAAAATAACTTTTTTCTCTAATGATGATGATAAATTCTAGTGTAACCATTGTCTACCTAATTGAAAATAAACTCTAGAAAGAATTTATTCTACACGGATGACCATAAATTCTATACTGCCCCAATGTGGGGCTCTAAAACTTTCATTGCTATAATAGAAACTAAGGAATCTATAAGTAGTATACTAGAGGATACCATTGATGGAGAACCTCATATACATGAAAATGTATCTATTGATGATGACACTCAAATACATACAAATGATTCTAAAATTCCATGCATTTTAATCATTGATTTGAAAATCAAAAGAGAAACTCATTTCATACATGGTGAATTAATAATGATTCACAAACATATCATAAACCTATTAGAGAGTCCCTAATTAGGCTATAATTCCACCAAAAAAGTTGTAATGAGACTGACCTCCCATGCCCTTTACAAATTTGTATTTATCAAGAACCATTGGCTACACAACATGAAGAAAACATGCCTTTAGAAGGTAGGTCCAATTTAAGATAAACCATTGGATGTTTCTGGTTCCACGAAGAAATCTAATGGAAACCGTCTAGGAATAATGACTCCTATCATAGTCCCATTTTCAGGAGAAACAAAAAAAGTGTGATCCCAATGTTAATCCTTAACCATTTTAATGATAGTATACCTTGATGAGAAACATCTCTAAAGAAACTGTTAGTTATTCTTTATCAGACCATTTCTATTTTCACTTATATGCAAACAAAAAAAGGTAATCCTGACATGAATCCATAATCATTTTAATGATTTTTAACAATCAGTTAGGCCCATATAAATTAATAATAGTGCCAAATAATCAATTAATAACACATGTTCTCATCCAAAAGATACATCTTCTACCAGTATTTTCTTGATTATTTCTTTAATATATCAACAGACACTCATTTCTAATGATTTACCAATAATCCAAAATGGCTTCTTCATTGTTTACACCTGTGAATGCCCAAAAAATTTCTCAGGTCAGGTACTCATCTACTTGATGGATGACATCATCAACTTAGCATCATTGAAAATGGGTCTCCAATTAATTGGTTTGGTAATACCATAAACATGGTACTATCTAACTGTGGAGGCTTCTCAACATGCTACCAAATTTAACAAAAATCCCTGGTCATCCGAACAACGATGAACGGTGGTCTAGAAGTTGATATTATTGACCACCATATTCGACCATTTATTGTATTTATCCTATGAATGCAATTTATTTTCCCTCCACTACATTAGGGGGTGGATTAGATGGTCACTCATGGCCTCACCCTGAGAACATAGGAGTCCTCCCAGAAGGATCCCACTAACAATCGTCGTTGTTTACACAATACGGCAGTTACCCTTCAACATGGTGAGGATACCATCTTCGGCTATTTGTACCAGGTCCTACCAACCCAGGAACGCAAGATGAATTTCTGAACACAACAACTGGCCAATAGGGAGAGTCTTCTAATGGGTTCCCCTCTGAAAAATCCCACTAACTCTGTTTGGTGGAAAACAATGACAAAAAACGTACACATATCTGCCTTAATTCCACCAATCTGCAGACACACTTTGTGGTTGAAAGTGGGGAAGATTTTCTCCTATTGACCGTTCAATGTTCAGATGCTCTACTAATGTGTATATCATCACTAGTATCGAATCCTTGGCGATAAAACTTTTTAATAGTCGATTGTATTTAGTTGATTGTATTTTGATTAGGGGGTTTGTTTGAAACACTTATGAAATAATATATGGATGATGTTTGATTTAACAAATTGATAAATATTGGGGTGAGCACATTATTAGGTATTTAATATTTTGATAACCATGATATTTTATTTATATTAAATTAATTTAATACCCATTTCAAAATATTCCTTTGACTGGAATTCCGAAGTGTTAAAACATTAATCCAATCCATAACATATCTTAGGGTTCTAATTATTACCATTCCTTTTTTATGGTAGTGTATTTGTGGTCCCAATAATCCATGTAATCCATATATTTAACAAAATATTTCATTAATCCATCAAATATAAAGTTCAACATACTCAATATTAACTCAAATAATATTTATCGAGTAAAAGCTCTCAATCACTTAATATCCCAAAATTATAACTCACCCAAATTATAGATTTAATCAGCCATTAAAATTATTATTAATCATTTTAAATATGTTAATGGTGATGAATTATAAAGGAATTGAAAATAATAGAATGTGAAAAGAATTTTCTGTTGAACACACACACAATCAATGAAGATAGTTAAAGAATGACTTTCAATTGAATGGGGAAGGAAAAGGAGGGAATGGGTTTTAACATGATTTAAACCATATCAAAAACATTAATATTAAACTACATAAGGTGTATGAGAATAAGAGATACTGAGGAATAAAAATTCATTAAAACATAATTACAAAAAAAATACTTACAATATTACAACAATGAAAAACACAAAAGTAAATGCAAAAAAAAGAGGAGGAAAGGTCTCTCTAGTGAAAACATTAGTATGTACGGCCCTCCTTCGCATTTGTCAAGGATTATTTCATGCCAATATATGCTCATAATTTCTGAAATTCCAACTATGGAAAGGTGAGGAGGGGGATGTATTTATAGCCCAATGTTGTTGGCTGGTTGCATTCCAAAACCACCCCTCAAATTGCATCTAATTTGATAAATTAGATAGCCTAATCTCAAGATATTCGCTTCTTAAAATTTTTAAATATTTATCTCCTCTGTCTAATCTGAAATGTTGGAAGACATTGGACTTAAGGAACCAATGATATGGTGGTTTGATTAAAAAATTTTAATTGGTCCATCTCAATTCAATCATTTTAAAGGCCAAAAGGTGAATGGGTTTCTGAATAAGTATATGCCCTCAAATATGAACACATTATTCAAAAAAAATTGCTGCCTATATCACTTCAATAAAACTTTAAAATATCAGGATGAATTGATGTCTATTTTAGGAGAAACGTCAATAATGGTGTGATAATTTTATTTCTTGGACCGAATGGTGGGCAAGGATTAAAATAATCAGTTGGGATCCTTTACATTTTATACCAGGGAATCAATATAGTGGGTTCTTATCCCCCAGATACAGCTAAGCAGTAAAAGTACATCAGTACTTCTACTGATTTCATCTCCAAATGGGTTGAGGCAATACCTATTAATGAAGTCAGATCCAAAAGAATTGTTAGATTTTTCAAATCTAATTTCATTACCAGATATGTTGCCCGTCATACAATATTGATGGAGAGTGGAACCAATTTATGTTCTTCTAAGGTAAAAAATAATTATCAATATCAAAATATCAAATCTAACAATTCATCTTGCTAACATGATCAGTCCAATGGGTAGATAGAGGCTTTTGACAAGACCCAATCAAATATACTCAAAAATATTTTGGAAAAATATAAATATTTTTGGTCTTATAAACATGTACATACCTTTTGAGATTATTATAAAACTACCCATTCTAGAATATTATCAACTCCATAAACAATGGTATAATGAAAAAAATTAGTCCTTCCCATTTAAGTTCAATTCCCTTCACTCAAATTTTCTATCTATGATCAGTTATCTACATAGGACCAATACCAGACGCAATTAGATTAGTTGTAATGATTAGATGAAAAGAGGTTGTCAAAATTGTATAACTATGAAGTCTATTAGAATAGAATAGCAAGATATTTCAACATGAAATCCTTTAATGTTCATTCCTTTAATGATAATTGGTAGTGGTCCTCATAACTCCAATGATTCTTGGAAATAACCACTATAATATTGTTCCAAAGTGGGATGAAACACACTCTATAAATAAGGCCTACTCCAATAGGGCTTATTCCTTACTCTCAATTGATGGAGAACTCATTACAACTCCATCCAATTCAAGGTTCATGAAGCAATATTTCGTATAATTATTAAATTATATTCCCAGTATAATGATGATAAAATACATAACAACCAATGTCTATTTTGCATGACATTAAACTGCATGACATCATTTTTCCTTGCTAAATGACATTAAACTGTACGATTAACGTCTCTTTCATTCAATGGTAATAAATCATCCATGGTATTAAAAAAATTTATTTCTTTTGTTTCTTTAAAATTATAAGTAACATCAATGAGAAAGTAATACTCCCACCATTATCACTCCTTAGTGACACTTGCACCCCATTTTCCCCTATTTTTGAATCAGATCTACATAGGGACAACGTATCAAGAAATATATTTGACTTTATTATCAATTTTAATGAGATATGTAGTGACAGCCAGATATCTAATATTGGGTCTATCCATGATTAAATTAATTCCCATGTATTCCCTATGTGCATGAGTTGGATCTACATAGGAAATATCTTCAAGAACTACATTTGGCATAATTCATTCCCCATAATGATACATAGTGACTCAGGAATTTTATCACATGGTCTAGCCACAATATTTCTTTTATTTAAAGTGACTAAAATAATCATTGTATGATGATAAAATATATAGTTAATATAGAACTATGTTTAGATTTATTCCTATTCCAATGAGATATGTATAGGTTCTTAGATCTCCTATCATTGGGCTCAGCCACGAAAATAAAAATATACGTAAGAAGATCCCTCATTCCTTGTGTGCATAAACTAGATCTGTATATGGGGTATCATGATCATGAAATACGTATGGCTTCATTCTCATTCCAATAATATCTGTAGTAAGGCCAAATGTCTAATCTCGAGCCCAGTCACAGCTATAAAGAAACATTTCCCCCCTTTTCCCTGTATATATTCTAAACCTATACAGATTATGCTTCTAGAATACATGTTCTGATTCTCATATGATCCTATGTCTTAATCTTAACCATTATTCTGGAATGTATCAAAAGGACCTTGCCTATCACATAAAACTTAGTTTCTATGGGGAATGATCATTTAATGGAAAAACCCCCATCTTCACATTGAAATCTAGTCAGTATAATGAATTTCATCAAGAACTATATACGGTTTTATTCTCATCCATGCGAGACATGGAGTGAAAACTAGATTTCCAATATTGGGCCAAACCATGAAAAAAATAAAAAAAAATAAAATTCCCCTTTATTCCATATGTGTATGAGTCGGATCTATATATGTAATATCTTCAAGAACTAATTGTGGTTTGGTTCTTCCTATTAGAAAGATATGTTGTGTCACTTAGACCCCATATCAGGGCTCAAACACCATTCAATCATTATATCCTCCCTGTTTACTTGTTTTACCTTAGTGTTGCAAAAGAATATTTTACCAACCTATGTTTCTCACACCGATTGTAGCTCATGTTGTCTTAGGAGATGGGTAAAAATATTGTCTTCATAAATATGGTATTCTAGTTCCCACTTGGGTTAATAAATTTATTGACTATAACATCTTAAATGATATAATAGATGTCCTTATATCATTATGTTAAACTGTATGATCTTCTAAAAAACTATGTATATTTCCACCTGCCAGTTTCATGAGATATGTAGTTTTTTCACGTCAGTTAACCTTCGTTCTTACAGAATGACACTAAACTACCTGGAATTTTAATATCTATATTTTCATTTATTATAATTCTATTTAAATATGTAGTGATTTTTAGATCTCATAACTTTTTGCAATAAAAAAACATTCATTCCCTATGCACGAATCCGACATGCACGGGGAACCTTATTTTGATCTATATAGAGAATACTTCTTTCCCTAGAATGATACGTAGTGTTACTTGGAGTTTATTCCCTGGCCTAACCGCATTATCTCGGTATTTTTATGTCGGAATCATTTCATGTCTTCAATGCATTACAATAAACATAATGGACCTATAATATCTTTGTGTGGTATGATTATCATATATATGAGATATGTGGTGACACCGGGATTTTTTAATCCTAGAATGAACTATAAAAAGATATTAAAAAGTATATTTTCTCTCATGTACAGGTCAGATACACATGAGGATATTCAATTTCTCTTCATATCAATGCCACTAATTTCTTTACAACTTGACGGTAAACTGTATGGTTTTTTTCATACCACAATAAACTACATTGACCTACAAGAACTACGTGTGGATTGATCCTTATCAATTTGAGATATGTAGTGACACTCTGATTAATCAATAATGGACCCAACTATAACATGATAGGAAAAGGCCTCTTTTCACCCATGCAGGAGTCATATCCACATGAGAAAAATGAATTTCTATTCAAATAAAATCCCTCAATTTCCTTTTTGTATGACTTTAAAGTACACAATACTTATAGAACTATGTAGGGATTGATTCTCATTAAATTCATATACTTAGAGAAGATTAGGCTTCAACCCCTAGTCCCGACCATGGCATAAAATAAAATTATCCCTCTCCCATATACCATTTAAAATAAATGTAGTAAACATTATGTCGGATCGTCACTTTTGGGAGACCACCAAGGAAACAGGAAATTTCCCCGTTTTACATATGATTCAGATCAATTTAAGTGACTCCAAACGTATGGTCAATATCTATACAAATATTATCCTTGTGCATTAGAAATTTCCCTTATCACATTTCATATTTCTAATCATGAATACATTAATATCTTCAAAATCATACTTCGGTTTATGGTGATAGAATATCTAATACCTGAGAGAACTTTTTCCTGACTATACAATACAATCCCTTATGTGGCCATGCATAAAATCATCCCATATAACGGGTTTTTCTATCAATGGATTCCATTATTTGTCTATAAAACATATTCCTGAGTTGGACCTACATAAAAAATAACCCATAATAGAGTTTTCAAAATAGTGGTAACTTATTTCTTAGGATAATCATATTCTGTGCCTTTTAACATTGATGGTGGTATGTAGGAAACAATTATTTAAAATGTTCATCCTTTATTTATTGCTCCCATATCCTTTTAATGACCTGAAATTTTCTATTACTACTATTTAGACATTTCCCCCTCTATATGTTCAAATATCCATGAAAAAACTATGGATCATTTTACCACACATCATGAATTATTTTCATAATATTTTTTCCCTAGCCATATGACTAAAACCACTAACACCACACACCTATGTCTGGGTCAGAAAATTGTAGAAATGGTATTCCTCTAATTAAATGGATAACAAGATTGAATATACTATTTTTTTATTCAAGTACCTTTCTCAATAAAACCAACTATGTTGTTGTGAAAATCATGATCTTCATAATCTTTCATCATCTTTTAGAAATAAATGGTCAGAATTCATGAGATCTCCTTTACCAAACTATGCAGCACATGCCCTTATGTGGCCATGAATAAAATTATTCTATATAACGAACTGATCAGCATAAGGATTCCACAGTTTTACTATGAACCACATGCCCTAGTTGGAATTGCATAATTAATCCCAAATAACAAGTTTTTGAAATAGCGTTAACTTTGTTATTGGAAAATTCCTCCTCTAATGCCTTTATATCTTTTCCCATGTAATTCTCCAGTTCCAAAAATTATGAAACCATTTTTTACAATTATTCATTTCCATACCTTAATATGGTAGCATGTTTCCTAAAAAATTTATTGAAAATTGGAGTTTCCAATATTTTGTTAGAGCTAAAGACCTTAAATTAAAATCCATTAATGTCCTCACTGCATGAATTTAAACTATAGAGTATAATAACTTTGTTTCATGAATCAAATCTACATTTACCATTTAATTTCCTTACTAGATCACTTTAAACTGCATAACACCATATCTAGAATCACAATTTCTAACAAATTTTAACCATTACTCACACATCAAATTTGTGTAGGAGTGGATTCACCATTCATAACCTATGTCATCACAAATGGCACATTTATTTTCATATATCCTTCCATGTAAAATCCATCTATTTTATTCCCCTGATATCCAAATCCAATTTTCTTTTGTCTATCAGCAATACAAGGTCGGAACTCTTAAGAACACCATTACCTAACTATGATACATGTTCTAAAAGTGGACACGCATAAAATTCACCAACATAACGGGAATGTCAATAGGAGTATTCTACTATATCGATATAAAACGCATTCCCTAGATAGACTTGAATAATAAAACCTCAATTATCGTGTTTTCAACTAGTGTTAATTTCATTCTTTTATGAGTCCTCCTCTATTCCTATGCTTGAAATTTCATATTTCGTGACCATAAATATCCTAACTCAATATTCCCCTTGGATGTATCTAACAATATTAGGTTCTTCCTTGACCTCAAGAATTGTTTGGGTTCTAATTTCATAATTAATAGTCCAATCTATTTGACCTTAAACATTTAATATTTTTTTCCAACATGAAACGCATTAAACTACCAACAAAAAAAGCCAAAGTAAACACAATATTTAAACCCCAAAAAAGAAGATATGGAAAAAATTTGATTCTCAACTCGCTAGATCTATACTATGTATGGTCAGGGATATATTTAGAAATAAAAATATAAAAGGAAAAAATCATGTTTGTTCAGGAATCCGAAAAGGAAAACCTATAAAAAAGTCAAATCATACCTTCCATGTCTCCTATATAAATAGCTTAAGCAAAAATCTAGGTAACCATAAAATTCTTGTGGGGTTTTTTATATGACCTTAGTAAAAATAAAACTATTCTCACTAGGCCCATGGGCCTAGGTAAACAAACAAAAGCACATTCCATCCTTATTAATGTAATTATAATTATATAATATGAAAATATCATATTATAGAAATTAGTTTCAAAAGAATAATTAAATGTAAACAAATATGAATACATAGAAAATTAGAGGGAAAAACATTTCAGAGTAAAAAACAATTTTTTTAGGAACATACAGTAATTTGATTCTCTCACTCATAAATTAGAAGAGTTTTTCAACATAATTATTCATTTTTTTATCACCTCATGAGATCCATCAGCTTCTTGTTGAAGTTCATTTAGTCAACCAAAATCATTCTCTATATCTTGATGAAGTGCTTTAATGGCATCTATAATGCACTTTTCACCATATTTATGGGCTTATTCTATTGAACCCTAAAGTTGGAAAAGCTCATGTTTAACAATATCCCTATATTGTTAAAGATTCAACTATTGAATGGTATTCTATTTAACTAGCTGCTAGAGTCCTGTCATCCTTGTAGTATTATTGTCATCATCTTGGGACAAACTATTTTGAATTCATGAACATTGTCCAACAGTCTAGATTTTATCTGATATTTCTAATGTTTCTTATCATTATCCATTTTTCAGATGGTCTCTTTCACTACATCATATATTTCATGTTATTTAAATACTCCAAATCCCAATATATTAATTAGAGATGAATGATTTGAAATTCTTGAAGACAGTTCCTCAATGGGAACCTCAAAGATTAGCTACCATTTGTTTCCCCAAGCCCTTGCGACATACAAGAAGAAGAGACTTCAGTATATCTGGATATGATTTAGAATCAATTTCATAGAGAGGAATGTATTATGGGATTAATAACCATAAATAAGTTCCATGTTTTTTTCTTTCCCTAATAGTGGCTTCTTTACATCTTGATGATGGTTGATACGATGCATACATTTAACATTTGGACCAGGCCATTGTATCATATAATTCTACATGAAAATTTTAAATCATTATTAAATTCAAAGGAATAGAAAGCAATGTAACAAATATAATATTGATAACCCTTCCCTAACAATAAGTAAGAATCATGAGAAGACTCCTCCGAAACATTTCCATCATTAGTAGTTTTGATTGATGCTTCTTGATGTGTAATACCTTCTTCAACCTGCTCAGAGTTCTCCTAATGAACCTCAGAAATATTTTCTATTTCAAGGTTCACCTAATTGAACTCCTCTGAAATAGTGGGATTGACATTGATATAGACTATTCCCTCGGAATCGTCTTTATAGAAGTTTTGGTAGATGGATCTGTACATTATAAGGAATCATTATTAAAAAAAATCAGGATAAGATTAATGGGATGAAAAGTAAAAAAACACACATCCATTAGGTTCTATATAATGAACACCAAAATCATCTAATATATTTGGAATATTATCATGTTTGGATACTACATTAAAAGACATGTCATGATTCATCATAGGATCCAATGACATCCCAAACACCATGTTAGCACCACTCATGGTAGAACATGGAGCGATTGTTTCACAACCCTTCTTTATCAACTTTTGAACCCCAAAAAATCCCCTGTTATAGTTATGGGGTCATTATCAATTGTCGCAAGATTTTCTGGTGCATGTGATAAACATAAATTATTGCAGAAATGAATGTCAATTGTTAATACACATATTTTCCCATGATGCACTATTGACTTACTAGAGGTCTACTCTCACATATTAGTAGGAATAATAGTAGTTCTGGGAACTTATGTTGTTTAATCTAGCCAATATTACCCATCAGTAAAATAAGCTGCTTCATTGGAAGAAATATGCACACGATGATAAGTTCCCTCCATAGTTCCCAAAGGAACATCAGTAATTTACCTAATGGAAGAAATATAATATTTTCCTGTAATTCCAAGATGATTAAATATTTTTCATTGATTAAGGTAATCAGGAAAGATTACCACTTCTAAGAAAAACTTTAACCATAGTTTTCTATTGTTGTTGTTTCTGTTTCTTTTCCTTATTGGGATTAAATGCATCATGATCTCCAAAAAATGTATTGGAGACCAAAATCCTCCTGCAATATCATCCTCTATGGCATTTCAATCTAGAGATATATCTCTGGATTCACAATGTGATCCAACATCTCCATGTGCGGTACCATCAAGGTTATACTATGGAGATGGAACGTCAATTAACATTCTCTTAATCAACTAAATTTTATGATTGTTTTCCCCCTTATCAATAATTCTTTGACTAACTTCAAATAGAAAATAAGATAAGAATATATGAAAAATAAATATTAAATTTTCAAGATTGATAAAATCACCCCATTCATCATATAATGAGAGATCAATCCCTTCAGTGCACCAAGATCTATCATTTCCTTCACTCATTTAGTAGTGGTAATTGATTAATCATTTTTTATATGAGAATCTCAAGATAATGTATGTAAATCATTACTTCATTTAGATTATTACCCACTTTTTATTTCATATGTGTCCCACAGATCTCCTTTACCAAGAATATACAACCCTTTAGAAATATTTATCCATGTGGTTTTATAATCTGAAAGAAATATTTTCAATGTTTTAACCATGTATAGTTGTACATATTTAGAGTACATTCCATCTCGTTATGAATATGATGATGTAGATTATGATTTTTTTTCTTCCTAATTCCTTTTAACACAGACGGTGGATGAGAAAATGAGACCTACATTACTTCTAAATGATGGAGACTAGACAGCCTAATAAAAACATTAGTTTGTACTAATGGGGTAGATATCTTCACATTGGTGGATGGATAAAATCTTGAATGATGTCACATTTAGTGAGCTTGGTGACTCACCACCCTTACCCTCTAACACTGATGAATCAGCCTCTGATGATGATAAATTACATTCCAAAAGTATAGGGATCCTTTCTAATACCTCTCATTACTCAAATCCTATGGAAATTTTTTTTATCACACCTTTAGGATATGACGCAACCCAACTCTCACCATAATAGATCGTCAATTTTCTCATTGAATCCATGTTGGGTAAATTGAATAATTCTCTAGTATTCTCTACAGATGTTATCAATAATAGTTGTTGATCCACAATTCTATTTTTCTCGAATATGACTTGAATTGGAGGATATACAGTAATATATTTCCGACATTTGAACTGATGCACAAATCTATAAGGTTCATGGGGCTTGCATATTATTTCCCCATAAATCTTGGTGGCCAATATGATATCCCTATAAGCTAACATATATTCCCTTATCTCTACGATGGTTGTCTTGTCATCAACAAATCTCCCTTTAGGTGTATTTCCATATGGAAAAATACAAAAATCCGTAAACATTCGCAACATTACCTTAATGTAATGAGAATTCAAGGAAATGTGAGAAATACTATAAAATTATATGGTTGGAACGGACTTACAAGGACCCAAATACCACTCTACACATCATAGGATGTGAAATGATTCATTATTCATCCCCACAACAATTCGAATAGTCCATATATTCGAATATAAGACACCCCTATATATATAAATCTTGATCTAATTGACCCTTGCCTGAATAGGGGTATCTAATCCCACAATTCACTTCCCTTCCAACTTGGCCACTATAAAAAAAAGCTCATGGCCTTACGTCGCCCAATAATTTCAATCCAGAAATAAATATACAATAAGACACATGGCTAGGAAACTTGTGAGATGTAACTTCACTATAATTATTGATTTGAATTCTCACCCACACTTTTCAAACTCTCCCTTATTTAATCTTGTACTTAAATTATCAGGATCCCCTCTCGTTTCTGCCTTTACAAAAAAAAAATTAACGCATTCAGGTGGGACTATTCTCCTTCTTCATTAGTAATATATTCATCCACAAATCTGGGTGAATTTTCCTTCTTTTGTTGGACATTGTGGTGTTTTCATTCGTGATTTTATAAAATATATTCAATAACTCACGTACCAAGTATGTGGTCTTTTCTAATTCATTCAGTGTTTCCATAAAAGGGATAATTTAATCATACATGTTTCCATGTATAGGAGAATCAGAGATATTATATACATCCCACAAACTGATTCCTACTTATCCATGTTTCTAATAGAAGGAATTCATCTCTTAACTCCATCAACTCACTAGCTCTAGCACAAAATCTCCATTCCTATATAAATAGTTTTTCCTGACCCAAATAACCACATAATTTCTGATTCCCCTCATGTTATCTATGAACTCTTCACATTTCTTACACACCCAATACGCCCACATCCATGCGGTTTTAATACCCCCTCATGGGATAATGTTAGATATTTTCTTCAATCCCTTGTATCGATGTATTCGAGAATCTTAGAAAATGGATGAATGGTAGTGAAACCATAGCACATGAGTATTTTCTTTCAAATCAAGAGAATATGGGTTGTGAAGTATGAAATGGGCCTTAGTTTTCATCCTATAATTGATATAGGTGCCCAAGAACACATCATTAACAGATGAGAAATTTGAATGGACTTGAATTCAAGAAATCGGAACATAATTATATGGACTAGTTATATTGACATCTTTTAGATGGCCACAACCATACAGTGGAAGATAAATACTCCTTGGAAAGTCATAGGGAAATTTTCTCTGATGATGTGCCAAATCTGGTAGATTAGTGTCATAAACTCTGAAGTAATCATGCACAACATTATTCGACCTATCATCAATTATATGGATAGCTAATTTATCTATTATTTCAAATATCTATGAATTCATTGAACCTATAAATGAGATCAAAATTCATCTCAAAGTAATCTCATTTTGGAATATTTTTTAAAAAACTATGAAAATATTACCAAGTCATCAAGGTGGGAAAGTTTAAATTAGGTGTAAATGTATGTTGCCCAAATTTTGGTGCATAATCATAAAACATAAAAAGGATGTGTGACCATGATTTTCAGCATGAACATTTGAACAAAAGTACTTGCTTGCTGAGAGATGGATTTTCAAAATCCAACGAGATTTTTGCTGAAGTGAAGACAGAATATATTAGTGGTGAAGGCTACCTTGTGTGTCTTACCTTTCATAGCCATACCCTTCTCACCATAACTTTGCACACCCATACCATGTGTGTCATCTACTTGCACGTCTGATCAAATATATTATCATTTTTCATCATTTTACCTCACTATAAGACCCTCTTTTCATTCAGATCCAATTAGGAGTGGGGAAGGGGGGTTTTTTGACTCTCCATTCCATCCCATTTATAAAAATGTGAAGATGACAAGTACCTTAGAAGAATGTGTAAAAAATACATGGACAATTTCATGATTTTCAAAATATAAAAATTTAAATCTCCGAGGTTAAGCCAAATACCCATCGACATCCAAGTATAATTGGGTGTCACCAATATAGTGCACAAAGATACTTGATTTCCCAATATCAATTCACCTAGGGATTTTAATTTTCATATAAATAGACCCTTGGTCTATTCATTTGCATTAACTAATTTACAAAAATCCTAATTGATGATTTGGTTGTCCTAGTGCTTCTCCCAAGTCCTCTAATACATCCAATGTAGTTATTTAAAACAAAAGACATATGAATTAATGGATGATAACATGACATATGTCTATTAAGTGTTTTAAACCATTAACCCTTGCGCGCCCAATGTACCCAACCTCTTTAATTATATAACACATGAACACCCTCTATTCCATATATGGGATCATGAACACCCCACATCCAGTAATACCTGTGAAGACTCTTGAATTCTTAAACCATGTTTCCCCATGTTTTTTCATCAAGGTTTTTAGTCACTTGAGTGACGTCAAGGTGCCCAGGCATGCTAGCGCACCCTATAATTTCACTCAAACCACTCACTTGAGTGACCTTATATTGATTCAGTTCATCCTTTCAAATATGTATGCCTTTCATAAAAGACTTCTTTAAAGACACTAATGGTAGGGCTCTCTCTCATTGGCTTCATTGTTTTAAAGGAATCATGTTAAAACCCCTACCAAAATCTCTTGACTTATCAAACTCTATGGAAAGTCACATTTGTGTATCACCCATTTGGGATTGTATTTCCCCAGTCATAATTGATCCACATTTGTTTTATAAGGGATTCTCGATCCTCGCTGTGTTTATGGGTTTGTATACCCATAGTCAAATGGATCGTCACACCAAATACTGTGTTGAGTAGTTCCCATTTTGGATAATTAGGGGTTGGTCCATGAACAACCCTTATAATCTCAAAGAATCGGAACCTTAGGTACCTGGTAGGGAAGGTACGGTTCACACATGCCTTTACCTTTTACTGAAAAGTCTCCCTCCCCGACTAAAACCCATTTTATGGAATCCTCTATTGGTGTAAGTCCCTATATTTTAAGTCCATATACAATTACATTCGATATCATTTCACAATGAAAGGTTTATTTCCCCACGCCCTCAATGATTGTTGCCTTGGAATCTTCCTCTAATGGTCCATCGTATTCCATTTTATGAGGAAGTAAAAGCATTCAACTTTGTTTAATCATTTCCATCATGTTGTTTCTCACAATGATCAAGACGCACATGGTCATATAGGTTTGCGATGATCAAAATAATTGCAAGATAGCACAAATAGATTGAACTATGAGAACTCTGATTCCTATTTTATTTAGGATACATAGTATTCTCACCTAGGGCTCGACCTCAACAGACATCTTCCTCATATGTTTGTTCCAACCAAAACACCCAAATCACCATGAGTTAAAGCATCCTCAGGGACCTTGTTTGGGAATAATCCATAAGAGTAATCCCCCAATTATATTCCTATGTTGTAATGAAACAAAACATTACTCATGATATCCTTTACAGTGAATCCATATCAGTATAAGACCCTAACTCATTTCTCTTAATGGAATACAAACTCTTGTGATACATCCCGAACTACACGGGCTTTGATTCCAATTCAAATGGGCTATGTAGGAAGCCTCCCAGTGGTCCAAACCCAACACTCCAAAATCATCCTTGTTCTATCTATCCCACATTTCTAGTACGGTGTAATTAGACTTGAAAATTCATATCGCGTCTAGGTTCATTGGGCTCTTTCCATATAGGTCCCAAACCAAAAACATTATTAGGAACCATCTGTATAAATTTCCTTACGACATGAAAATAAACTGTAAGGATTGGTCCTTATCACTTGAATTTCAAAGTTATTATGTGTACTCTTAATTGTAACTGAACTACATGGGTCCTAATTCATGTCATGAGGATATGTAGGTAGCCCATCTACGTGTTTTATCCCAATATAAAAAAAACACCATCCTCTTTCGAAGATGATAAATTCTACAGTAACGTTTGTTTACCAAGATTATAGTAAAATCTAGAGGTACATTCATCTACCTAGATGAGCATAAACTCTAGAGTTCCCCACTATGTTGATTTAGAACTAGAATTGTTATAATATCAACCAAAGGATATATAACTAGATACTAGAAGATACTATTTGTGGAGAACCTCATATACAAATAGAGGTCTAAATTGATGAAGATCTTCAGATACGTATAGTTTATTCTAAAATTCCATACATGTTAATTAGTAATTGAAAATTTTCAAGGTAAACACATTTCATACATGGTGAATTAATAATAATTTTATATCATATCTTAAATCTATAATAGATTCCTAGAGTATGAAATAATTCCCCCAAATATGGTGTGATAAGCCCGACCTCCCATCCTCTCGACCAATGTGGATTTGTCAAAAATCTTCGGCTAATCTACCTAACAAACGCCTATCTTTAGAAAGTAGGTACCCTTTGATACAAAAAAAATGGATGCTTCTTGTTTTATAAATAAATAAGATGGAAACCATCTGGGAACAATGACACCTATCAATGTCCCATTTCAGGGGGACACAAATTCCAAGACATTTTATTATTTATAAATTCCTTCCAAATCAACTCTTCATACCAATTTTTTCTTGACAACATTGAAATAGACATTGAAAATCATTCAAAGATTCAACAAGTTTCAAAATCCAATTCACATGTGGAAAAACATTTTGAAAAAATCCAACTCATTTAGACATCATAAAAGGAATAATCACCCCACAATGATGATATAAAAGTTAACCAAGGATAAAAAACTAGTTTCAAATATAGATACAAAGGGATATCTCAAAACATTAAAAATAAAACAACATTTTCAAACATTTTTAAAACTTAAATTACACAAAATTGTGTTTTGAAATCCAATTAACACAACAATAATTTTTAAAACATCATGTCAGTGATTAAAACTACTTCTAAAACTAAAAAAATTATATTCTAATGACATTATGTCATTTTCCCCAAAAAAATTCAAGGAATATCATTCCATAATATTGCATAAATCCACATAGAAAACAACATTTATAGATCACAAGAAATAATATGTTATAAAAGTAAACCTAATTTATATAAGTATATATTTTTACAAATTTATAAATGTATAAAATGGTAATATATAAAAGTAATATTTATGAATGTATAAAATTATAAAATTATTCGATTTTAGTCCATTAATGAAATAATTGATATAGATTATACGATTATAAAAAACCACTAGAAGTAATATACTCTTAAAACATTATAGGCGGCCCTAGTCTATGGTAGTGTGATTTGTGGAAATACATGTACCATATGAACCTGATAATTTTATAAGATGGTTTTCTGATGCTGAATTGGAGATGAGGCAAGCCGAGGAACGTGCACTTTCTACTTGAAGAAGATTAGATGGCGATTTGTAATCCATGGACTAGAGGTTGATACTGATGGCTGATGCTTGACGAATGAATCCATAGATGATATCTAATTCTCAATCACTTTATTTTTTCACTATGTAGGTAAAATAAATGGTGGTGCCTGAACTCTATCCAATCCATTAGTTGTGATCTAGAAGATAACATCATGAAATTTTATCAAGGGTTTATCATAAAAAAATTCTCATGAAAATTTCATTATGGGCACAACTATAATGGAAAATTATAGTTCCTAAACTCGATGACAAAGAAATTAGTGGTCAATAAAAACATGAATTAAAATCCATGCTACATGAGTACTGATGTTTTTTATAATGCTTGTAGTTGACTTATGAAGGATCAACCATATAATCTCATCTCTAGATTATAGCATCGTATTGAGGGAAGTCAAAACGATCACCACAATGACCAACCAAACCTACATCGAAAGAGAGATTCAAATAATAGAATCATGTTGTAATCAGAAGTGATATCATATATAATGTTAGACTAATATTTCAAAAACTGAAATCAAAATTTGTCTAATGAAATCAACAAACTCACACAAAATTTCCATTATATATGACATAAAACACCAAAAACATAATCCTTGTTAGAAAATCCTAGAATTTTTATTTATTCCCTAATTCATATAGGGTACCCTAACTCACAAATCACCATTAATTGACTAATCTTTAAAAAACAAAAACTTGCAAGATTTTAATAACATACCTTTAGTATGGAGGGTCTCAATTCGTTGAAAATGATCAAAAATAGAGATTCGTTTGAAGTGTGGTTCAGTGAGGTGACAGTGGTTTATGGTGTAGTTGTGGGGAAAGGTAGAATTTTGGTCTAGTGAGCATGTAGTAGGGGTTTTGTGAGCTGGGGGTTATGCGGCAGTAGGGTTAAGCGAGATGGGGGAGAGGGGGAAGTGGTGTTTAGGGAAGCGGTGGCGCAAGGCATTGGTGGTTCCTAGCGACACGATAGTGGTTTTTGGTGAGAGAAAGGGAAGCGGTACCGGTGAAACTAGGAGAGAGTGGTGGAGCGGTGTCAGGTTTCATCGATGGAGGTAGCGCAATGGACGTCGGCTACCACTAGAGTATAATGGTGTGCAATGAAGATATCCGGATATGACTTCATTTAAAAAAATGGATACATATTTTATCAGCACATTCAAAAAATGTGATGATAATGAGTAGTTTTATTTTTTCTAAAAAACGATGATAAAACAACTTTTTATTAGTGATTTTTAATCATTAATAAAGATCATATTTTAAAATTTTAATTAAATTTTAAAATATGTTTTTAAAAATAATATATATATATATTTATAAGTATTTATAATTATATATATTTATATTATATTAATAAATATTGTAATAAATATTTGAAATAATAGTATAAATATATATATTTTTAAAATTATAAATATACATATATATATATATATCATAATTATTAAATTATAGTAAATATATTTATTATATTAATAATTATAAGTAAATATGTATATAATTTTATATTTATATATATAATATATATTTTTATAACAATATTTATATATTTATAATTACATATATTTTAAAAATTATAAATATTGTAAATAATTATTTATTTACATATAATTAGAATAGTATCACAAATAAATTAATTGTATATATATAATTATATTTTTAAAGAAAAATATATATATTTAAATAGTTATAAATATAATAAATTTATTTATTATATTTAAATAATTATTTTATTAAATATATATATATATATATACATATATAGTTATAAATATAATTAATATATTTATTATAATTTTTTTATTTTTTAAATAAATACTTATTTAGTTATAGTTATAATTAAAAATAAGTAAATATATATTTAATATATATATATATATATATATAATTTTTTATATATTTATTTATGTAAATATGTATTTATCGTTATAATTTTATAAAAATATATAATAAATATAATTACTATAATTTCAAAATTATTTAAATAAATAAATATTTATTAATAATTATAACTATAAAAATATATATATTCATTAACAAATATATTTTTTGTAGTTTCATATTTATTTAAATATATATATGTGTGTGTTTATAATTATAATTATAAATATTTGTATATTTTTGTAAATATATTTATATAATTATATATATTTATAAAATTATAAAAATAATAAATATATTGTTAATAATTTTATAATGATTTACACACATATATATAATTATAAGTAAAAATAAATAATAATGATGTATTGTTATATAATGATAAATACATATAAATGTATATAATAATATATAAATATAAATATTTACCAAATTATAATAGATTTATTTATTATAATTATATATTTTATTATATATATAGAGTTATAATTATAATTAAAAAAATATTTAAAAAGTATATATATATTATTAAAATTTTATAATTATAAATTTAATTAAAATAATTACTATTTTAATATATTTATTTTAATTTTAATATCATTTTATAGAACATAATAGGATTATTGGTATAACATTAATGAATTCTATATACCTAGGAGAGTATAGGTCACAAATAATGACATATATGGAAGACAAGAATAATAAGGGTTTCAATTGGTATAAACAAGCAGTTATGTTGAATACATAATATATTTTTGTGTCATAAAAATATAGGTAGTATTAACATTTAGCTACTCACAATCATGTCCACAAATAAACTTTTTATCACACAACGTCATTTACACACATGGACCATGTGGACATAAATAATGGAAATGTCCTTGAATATAATCCTCATGCTGTATATATATTGAACATATTTATAATGGACCATAGTTAAAACAATAACTTATCTTGAATTAAATTAATAATTCATATTGAGAATCTTCTTAGGTGTAGAGTTTTAGAGAATTTGGCCTTAACTATTACATTACATCTCAAACCACTTTGATGTTTTTGAAAGAAACTATAATTACAAAACATTCACATAAATATAAATAAATCCTTAAAACCATTTTTAATACATGGACATTAATGAGAATGATTAAGAATAATTAATATTTAAAACATTTAAAATGATATTTTAGTTAGAGTTTCTAACCAATTGAGAGATGCTTGAATACAAATAATTTAGGAATATCATTTAATCAAAACATTATAATATCATTTGAATAAATGGATATGTAATATAATATGCTAAAATATAGTAAATACACCATTAAATAATGAATTGGTGAATAACAAAAATGAAGTCTCAATAGAATGCAAATTGAGACAACTTCCCTTGTAAAGATCATTTCCTTAGATTAAGGTCAAATAAATGACATAATTATTTGTGAAAAATTATAATACACCCAATATTTATAGATATTATCTATAAAACAATCAGTTTTCATTCACACATATTTAAATTATTACATAATCAAGAAGTATAAGTTTAACCCAATGAATTGAAATTGGGTAATGAAGTTCCCTTACAGAAATTTGATAGCCTAAGAGCTTCACATTAAAAATTAAGAAAATGAGTTGATTAGAGATAAAAAGGAATCTCATCAAATAGAAATATAATTTACATAAATAATGATATATAATAACATATCCCAAAATATGAAGATGTAAATTAAAATACATAACAAAAAAGAAGAATATTTAAAAAGGTGGGTGAAAGGATCACTTACCGATTTGGTAACTTACGAAACATACAACCAATGAAATAAGGATCATACAATGAAGATGTAAATATCCATAAATTAAATTATATTACACAATGAATACAATCATGGAAGGTATATACACCACATGAAAGGAAATAGTGGCAAATATAACATGAATATCCCAGGAATAAAAAATAAGATGAAAATCCCTTATAATGTTGTAATCAATCGAGTCGTGAAACCCAAAGTTAATAACCACAAAATTAATCCCATATTACCGTGAATATAAATAGAATCATGATAATATATATCAAATTGAAGTATATAATACACCACATGCAATAAATAAGTTCCCAAAAATGGAAATCTCACGAAATTAAAGTGAGATAAGAAACCTCGTACCTCATGACCGACTTAACCCGTTCGTTCTTTAATCTCATAAATAATAAAATAAAGGTAATTTATACATTTTTTAGAACCTTTATCAAGTTTATTATTAATTTTATATCACTTACAACCATGTTATAAAGATTATTCAATCATTTAAGTTAATAATATTCGTCCTGTCGATATTTGGAACGTGAGTCAAAAATGAACTTGTTATAATTACAAATTGTCCATGTGGTCAAAAGTCTAATATATCCATAATCATATTCATTATTTAAATATCATATGTATCGTAAATATCCTATATATATATATATAAATTTATAATTAGAACAAGACATTTGGAGATAAGAAATGAAATGCACTGTTCATGTAGATGGTAAGTCGTACGTATGCAAGAACGCTACTTTCATTTCTTTTTCATATTTATTGGAATGAAAACATAATGATAAATAAGTATATTATAATTAAATTATAATATCATATGATATATATGTTACATTATTTCAGTAATTCCATCCTTTATACATTCCATGTATGTCATGAACGAATCATATCACCATGAGGGGGTGATAGTCCACACTTCCTCATATGAAATTCTCATGTTTCCACATATTGGAAACCATAAACGTATGTTTTAAAATTAAAAATACAGAAAAATAGAGAAATAATAAACATAATATATATCATATATTAATATAGTTCCATCTTAATGGCCACCATGAGAGGTGGTAGGAAAAGATTGAACAATCATCGTTTCGTGAGGCGTTAGTTTGTCGTCCACAAAAACAATATGTTCATTACCCATAAGAGATAGAGGTGTGTGTAAGTGTAGTTTAAATACTTCTCATAACAACAAAATAGTATATTTAAGATTCTGTTTATGTAATAAATGAACGTAATTTATATATCTTATGGGGTTGGAGAAGTAAAATAATAGAAATGAACTTATGAGAAGACTTTAACTTTAAATCGGGTAACTCCATTTGGTTTTAACCAAAAGGCTTTATTAAAGTTCTTTCTACCTATATTATGGATCCTAGGTGGAAGAGGGGGATCTTTATAGATTATTTGGGTAGATTTTTGATGAGTCAAGGAAATTTAGAGGTGTCAGTAATTGTTTATAAGTGGCGACTTTTTATAAGGGGGAGGAGGGGCTCTTTAGGAATGATTGAAAATATTATTTTATTATATAATTATTTTCATATTCTAAAGGGCCAAAACTTATTAAAGTCGAATCTACGATGAATATTGTTTGAAATAAAATCATAAAATAAGATGTGAAAATGTTTTGTGTATTTTTTTAATAATTATTATCTTTTTTATTTAAATAATTCATTAATGAGGTAAACACTGCATTATTATTGTGTCATAAATAATTTTATTTATTTGATATCTAAAAATTACTAATAAAATACCATGATGTAGGAAATATTTTTATCTCTCTAATTAATATTTATAGTAAAATATATCAATTATATAATATCATATTGAAAATTTTTTTTAAAAATAATGAATGTTTATGATATTTTTATTTTTACTTTAAATAAAAAGTTATTAATATCGTTATCTTACCCATGTGGTTTTGAAAGCCCAAAAGTGTCACCCATGTATTGTTTTTATTGTCCATTACTCATCCATTAAGGTTAGCACAAGTGTTAAGGTAATTGTATATTATTATAATATTGTTTTTACCTTGAATTACCTTATTTAAATTTAATCGTGTTAAATAAAAGTCAAAAGTTACTATTCAAAAAAAATTTGCATCTCATTAAACAAAATTTTACTTAATAATAACAACCATGTATGTCATAGATTCTAAATTCAATTCAAAGAAGTGGTAAATATCATTTAAATTAAAAAGTCGGTTTTTTAACTACTACTTAGTGTTTTCACTATTCATCAAAAATTGATGTTTTTTAGAAAAATAACAAAAATGCAGCCTAAACTATATTTGATATTATGAATTCAAAAATTATGTCTATTTAACCAAATTCCAAACATAGAAGTAGGATTAATTATTTTAAATTAATTCCCGAAGCTAAAACTGAAAGCATGTTTTTAGGAAATAAAAACTGTCAAAAGATTGACACTTTTTTTTGTCAAATTTCAAAGTGAAATTACTTAAAAAGAACAAAATTTGATTAAATGGTAAAAATATAATTTAATTATAAATTAAAACCAATTAAAAAGATTATCTAACCATATAAATAAATTAGATTAAAAGTTAGTTTTAAATTAAAATACAATATTTTTCCTTATTCATTAAAAATTGAACATTATTAGAAAAATACCAAAATTTCATCCAAAGTAAATATTGATGTCCCAATTATAAATAAGAATTTTACTTTGTCAAATAGAACTTATAGAGGTGGAAAAAACTATAAGTAAAAATGGTTCGCCATTAAAAGTTGGTAAAATGACCTTTTTAAGAATATTAGAGTGTTTCATGTTTAATATTAGATTCATTCTCATTTTAAGCCTCTTAAATTTATTGGGTAATTGTAAAAATTCCTAAGGAACATATTTAATCATAATATGGTCACTTTTGTTCATTCCTTCCAATACAACGACTATGTGTTAACTACCATTTAAACTAAAAATATAATATTAATATTTTTCATTATGACTCTGCATTGTGCGTAACATTAGACATCAAAGAATCCCATTGTTGTGTATCAGGTACACCACCGAACCTAGAATCCCCTTTAATGTAAAATTAAGATTTAATTCACAAATATTAATAAATATGAAAATGTTATATTCTTAATTTACCTGGGATGTTAGAATATTCATTGGAAACATTTATTTATTTTCAATATATGTTAGTTGATTTATAATTAAAATTATTAATAAATATATTTAAAAAGTACATATAATTATAAATATATAATTATAAATATATAGTAATAAATATAAAATTAAAATATATAATTATAAATATATAATTATAAATATATAATTATAAATATATAATTATTAATATATAATTAAAAAAATATAATTATAAGTATATAATAATAAATATAAATAATATATTTATTATTTAATAAAATTTATTAGAATTTAATAATAAGATAAATATATATTTATTAAATTTTGATCTAATGAATGTTTTTTTAGAACAATATAAATACATATATATATTTCAATTATTAAAAAAATTATATTTATATATCATATTTATATTAATTATAAACATGTGTTTTATAAATAATGTATACAAATAAACATTATTTTTTATTAAAAATATATCAATTTTACATGAAATAATAATTTTTCATATATAAAAATTTATCAGTTCTAAGAATAGCGATGATAAATCCATTCTTTATCAGTGCTTTTAGTTAGCCCTAGTGAAGGTCAGTCTTTTATCAATGATTTCTTCTATGCTTTGATAAAAGCATGCATCTCCCTTTCCCCTATATGTGGTAGTGAAATCATTATTTTATTTCATTTATTTATTGCTTTCACACTCTATTATTTACTTATTGGATGATATCTATTTATTTTCATTGTTTTTATGATAATATTAGCATATATGCTCCCCCATTGTACCAAATTTATACCCTTGTTTCTAGTCAGAGGTGTCTCGTATATACGGAGGCATGTCTGAGGCCATTTGGGAAACAAGATCAGACACCAACTTAATGGAAATGGGTTCATGATGCTACAATATATGTTACTTCAATGATTCCATTATGATCAACCATATACCATTGAAACTCCACTTCCATCTCATTAATCTTTGTAACTATTTAAGTATCAATGAATTATTTAAGATATCTACTCTCCTACATTACGTCTTCTTTGTTTATTTTCATGTTTCTTGATTTCTCGAAGGAATTTCCAAAATATCATCTGAAAATGAACTTCTATAGTCCCTCATCATATCTTCCTCATTAATAGAATATTATTCTCTACTAGATGAATCATTATATGAATTTTATTTAGGCATTATGGTTCTATTACCTTCATCCTTTAAGTCCCCATTCTCTGTTTGTCATTCCGCATCACAAGATATGGAATCATATTTTGAAATAAAATTCATTTTACAAGGTTATTTGGAATTTCCATTTACATTATAGAATTTTCCTTTACCATAACCGCTTAACACCATGTTTTTATTTGATAGTCTCTCTGATATATCATCACTCTCAAATTCATTGATCCTATTAAGAAAACTAGATGAAATGTATCTTTTATTTTCAAAATTGATACACTTAAAAGGGATTTTACACTTCCACTTACCTTTTTGACAATTCATTCAATTTTAAATAAATTAATGGAATATGATGAAATTTATCAAATCAACTTCAGAAAGAGTTTCCTCCACACTAGAATTAATTTTTTAATGATGTTTCAATATGTTTGATGCTTTAAATGAAGTCTCTTTTTATATATGTCTTTTATCCATAATTTTGGCACACTCCTCCACTCAAAGAAAATCATAAAATTATTACTATTATCAATAATATTCTAATACATTCTCAGTCCTCCCACTATAAAAAATATTACACGTATAAGGGGTTATTTTATTCATCATCAATGGATATAATTCCTGAAAAATTCTTTAGTAACGTCTATGAATAACTATCACAATAATGAATTTATAAATTTAATTTGTAGCTATTTTTCAAAAGAATTGGTTGGGTTACCAATGTAGTAGTGATTATTTTTGCAGTAGTTATAACCCCTTATAAAATGTTGAAATCATTTATATCTGAATGATGCTCATTTTAAAAAAAATAGAAAAAATAGAAAAATAAATCTATGATTTCTCATCCATTGCTACTATATTTTTCTTTAAAAATGTTGTGATATCTGAAGAAATCAACACTATATTCTCAAATAAAACATTAGTTCATGTTCTTGTTAAAAATGATCTTTTTCTCAGTTTCTTAGGTACCCCTCCTCAAATATAACACCACCTCGATCCTACTCTATAATACACTATGAATACTCTCGATCTCTCATCATGGATCCACATTTCCAAGAATGAAAACCCCAATGATGTTCTCCTCATCCTGCTCCCCAATTTCATAAGGTTATGTGGATAACCCTCGAAATTTTCAATTATACTATTTAAATAGAGGTGTGGGATAAGTAAATTTCATAATAAATAAATTATATTAATATTTAATTTATTTATCAAGCCTGAAAATGACCACCTTCCATAGAATGTCTGACACCTACCAACCTCACGTCATGCCTATGGTATTCCATGAAACTCTAAAATTTCAACAGTCAATGATTTTTCATCTAAGGTCTCAATAAATGGGAGCACCAATTATTCAAAAATATGTGTGTGTAAGGTTTATTAAAAATAATTATTATTTTAAATTAGATATATGGTTATATGATTCCCTAAGACAATTCCAACTCTGGGGAAAATTATAGATATATATATATATATATATATTCAATGGATAAATTGATGAATATAAATTTCATTATATTTTCCCATCATTCATGACTCTTCAATCTATAAAGCATGCACTAAAAAAATTTAGGTGTATTGGGGTTGCATTTGGATCTTAGTCTCCCAAGAACTCTCCTGCACACCTCCACACTAACAAATAAATCGAACAAGAGGGACGGTTTTCCTACACTCTATGTTTACCTGCACTTGCTCAATACTATTAAGGGTTGCCATTCTAATTTCATTCTAGCACTATTGTGACCATCATGGTGTCTCTCATAGGGCCTCTAATGTGTCCAAACCAATAGTATAGTGATGTTTGTTATTATACCCATACTCCGCCAATGTAATTTAATCCTCTAAGATAAATATAAAGTACAA
This sequence comes from Viscum album, assembly GCA_963277665.1. NCBI lineage: Eukaryota > Viridiplantae > Streptophyta > Magnoliopsida > Santalales > Viscaceae > Viscum > Viscum album. Next base: position 53,142,341 of record OY728166.1, read on the forward strand.
CACACAAACTCTCATCATATCCCCCCAAACATGGATGCTTCACTTGGTTATGTCCTTTTTCTAGAGGTTGAACGCCATTATCAACTGTAATTAGGTTGGTAAATCCTCATACAAACCCCATAAAAACGTTGACATGAACTAAACATCATATTCATAGATGGTCATCATTATTACCATTAATGACCCAAACTTTTATAAAAATATTCTTTTTTAAAATGAGTAAATCTCTTTTTATGAAATGATGTTATTGAAAACACATACACTAATTTGTATATCTATAGCAGTCATATAGTCAAAAAATTTAAAATAATCTAAATCATCATTAACTTATATAATATAACCATTGAAAAAAGTTCATATGATTAATATATACAAATTTTTATGATAAACTACAATCGAAACAGGTGGAAGAAGTGATGGACTAGACCAGTTGGATCATATGCTATGAAGACTATTTAAAAGAACTTTGAAGGGAGACAGAGTCACTGATATTTGAGCTTTAGAAATCCTATTCCCAGATTAAATTCATAAATCCTAAACAATATTATTTATGGGATAATTTCAAGTCCATCAAAATCATAAACCAAACCATGTATGCCAAACCACACAATGAAAATCTCACCATCATGCATGTTCTACTTAGAGTGATCACTACTGTAATAAAGGGTAATGAATATAGAACCTAATTATATTAATTTGTAATAAAATTAAATTTATATTTATCCTTTAATTGTTATATTGATATGATTAAATAATAAGTTTTATTAAATTTGATTTCAATGCAATGAAAATGAAATTGTATTTATCAAAAATATAAATATTCAATCAGGAACCTATGTTTAATTAATTAAAGAATTTTTTAAATAAGTTATATTCTAAAAATATTATATTATTAAATAATATTTTTTATATGTAAATTAAAATATAATATTACAATTTCAAAAATAATTTTTATATTGGTATGAAAACAATTATTGATAAAATCTCATTAATTTTCAATAAATTTAGATTTTTATTTAAAAGGGTAAATCTTCATAAATAGATAATTAGTTGGATAAACGAAATATTTTTTTTCAAATTATCATGTTAAAATTATCCAATAGTGAATTTTTTATAATTTTGACAGAGTGTATATTTTTTGGGTAAAAATTAAATACAATATAAATATACATTGTCTATTAGGACATCATAATGACTCAATAGTGATGTAATATAATCCATATATGGTATCTATGACCAAATATATATTTTATCTATTAGAATAATGTAATTTCTAGGTTATTTGATTAATGTTATAATGTTTGAATGAATCATCCATAGAAAATATTATATTTTATATTATTAAAATCAATTATTTATAAACCCAAACCAATTACACATCACCAAGGTTATTATTTTAATGAAATTAGATCTTATGAATTTTTAGTAATAAAAACTACACCAATTTTTCTTAAAATAAGGAAAATATCAATAGTATTTTTTTCATATTTGATTACATTATTATATAGATTTTAAAAGCTTTGTTTAAAAATAAATAAATATCGCTCCCCTCTTTAGCTATGTAATCCCACACAACCTCTAAATTACATTCACTAAAAACTCTTGGAGAATTAAACTACTCTTTTCATTCCACTATTCTTCCTTCCCAGTGTTTCCCAAATCTCTTTAGAACCTCCTCTCATGCTTTTAGAAGCACCCTCTAAAGGTAAGGGATTCTCTCATACATGACTTTATTCATAATTTTCCTTTATTTTATGCCTTTAATTTTCCATTTTATCATGTTACGATAATATATAACACACCCATCATAATTTCAGTATGATTTATAATTGAGGAGATATCCATTTCACTATCATTAATCCCTCCTATTAACCATGATTTACACCCATTATGCAACCATAAATATTCTACTATTTCAATGGAAAACATTTGTATTGTGAATAATTGTAACAATTTTTAGTCATAGATATTAAAATTGTTCATCATATAAATAATAGTTTGTGAAATTAAATGTATTTAATCTATAATCATTAATCATGTGTCTAAATGTGATGAAATATGTCCACATTTCAAAACATATATATGGCACACATGATTATGTAAATATTGTGATGGGTGTGTTGAGACAGTGTTGTAATGCATTGGGTATTGTTTTAGTCTCATGAGAATAAATGTATAATATTAGGGGGTAAACTTAATCCATTATTTGTCTCTATACAACATGTGATATCTTCTTATCCATTATAATTTACTTATGTTTTTGAAAACAATTCTATTGTTACCACATTTTCAAGATGGCTATATTTTATCAAGTTATATCAAGATTCATTGTTGAATATTATTCTTTTCACACAGTTTATATTTAATTGTAATTCCTCATGCCTCACATGTACTACTTTACCAGATGAAATTCATTTTTTATACACTTATTATGCTTTAAAGATCACACCTTTCTAATGTTATCCCCGTATTTTCTCTTGTAGTTTTTGGAGAATTATTGAAATTTCATTTTATGTTAGGGATGTTTTAAATAATTATTTTGTACCAATATTTCATGTTGATGTTCTGTGTACATAAATTACCAATAACACCATACTACATTATATTCTAGGATTGTTTTATATCTACATTTATTGAATAAATCATGAAATATTGTGAAATAAAATATGGAATTTTTATTTGTTATGAATTGAAAGTCTAGTTAATTTTGAGACTGGATTTAGAATAAACTAGTAAAATAATTAGGTATAAGACTAAAAATAGGATATAATCACTAAATATTTGTAAATTATAAAGTATGTGGTTTCAAAATAAATACAACCATGTACTGATACTAAAGTAGATATATATTTTTCATAAAGGCACCTAAGTGTAATAAACCCTAAAATAGAAAATTGAGATGGAACTGGTTGTCATCTAGTGTATGAAAAGGGACCTTGATTCATACTTATTTCAACACTATTGGGGTATATGATTTAGTAAATTCACAATATCAATGAAAACAATTATTAAGTGAACAAAAAATCCTATATGATTTTATGCTAAGAAATACATCATGGATAAATAAGATTGAAATGTGAAAATTCTTATGTTAATGAATATATGTTTTTTATGAGTTATCCCATTAATTCTCATGGTTTTCCATTTATGTGTTTAATAGTATAAAAATTATCATCCATAATCCAATATTTTATAATTTAAATTACTAGCACAATAATCAAATAGTAAAATACATACTAATCTTCCATTCATAAACCTCTAATATCCTATGCGACTATGGACCTATGAATTCTTTCATATAAAAAGAGTATAATATAACTATCTAAACACCACTTCAAAACAAGTAATTTGAGTTATTGGTGAAAACGAGGAATGGATTAATTGTTTCATCCCAATAATATAACACATACAATATCCATATTTGTGGTATGAAAATCTGATTGGATCTTGTGATACTTACTTTAGTGGAATTCAATGTTGTACTTGGAATCTATATGATTTCCTTATAGAGAGATAACATAAATTTATAATATAACTTCATCACCATTAATACTGTGAATTTGCCTCTGATTCAATATAAGTACAAGGTGTGTAATGAATATCCTTAAGTATATCCATCTAAAGAATCGATATTATTACCCAACAATAAATAAAATTTATATCAAATGATTGAGACTAAAGAAAAAAAATCATTCATGATTACATGCAACATGAAAGTGATTCCCTAATTTTATTCTCAATGAATTTTTTAGGATTTCTCATAGCATTATGGTCTTGTTTTCTATTGAGCTCACAATCATATCTATACTAATAATAAAGACATTATATATAATTAATGTTGTTGAAATTCATAATCTATAGAATAAGATATAGAAGAATTCAGGTAAAGGGTTCATACATCCATGTGATTCTCTATGGGGTTCACCATTCCTTATCATCATATAGAATTATGGGTAAATTTTCATATTAATAGATTATCATGATCTCAATAGGATCATGATAAAGAAAAAGTATTCTCTTCCATGGTTTTTTGAATTATTCTATCAACTACATGGAGCCTAGTATTTATCTAAAGAGGTTCTTCTTTTGGGATACAATCATGTAATGTTCAGGAAAAAGGATATCCCTTAAGCTGCTTTTCAAGAATGGTATGAGCAATAAATTTTCATAGTGGTTCCATTTAGACTCACTAATGGTCTATAAATATTCACAGAATTTATTAATAGTGTATTTCTAGATTATGACAACAAATATGTGGCAATATTTATATATGATATTCTAATCTAAATAAAAAAGAGGTACATGAAGATCATTTTAATATTGTACTGAAGACCCTGAGGAAATAAAATTATTTTTAAAATTATACTAAATACATAATCTTGTTGTAGAATGTAACAATCATGGGGAATGTTATTAATAGAAAAGGGATGTCTATGAGTCCTTTAAAAATAGTTGCAATTGAAGTATTTCCTAGACCAACCTCTATGTTGGATATCAACAGTTTCCTTGGATTATTCTTTTATTATTGTCTATTTCTGAGAAACCACTCAAAATCTTCATGACTATTAACCTAGATACATAGAAGGGGGTAAATTTTTTCTGGAATGAAGAGTGTGAAGAATATTTTTAAAAGTTTAAAATTGTTTTACCACAATATATGTTGTGATGTCCCAACTAGTTTTTATTGATTTTTGATCTAAGAAAATACATCAAAAAAGGTATCAGGTTTTGTACCCATTAATGATAACAAAGTGATATCCTATGCCCTCTCCAACAAAACATTTATGAGAATAACTACCTAACTCATGACCTAGATTTGGATATGTTGATATTTATGTTAATGATTTTGCAGCATTATAACTTTGAGGAGAAGTGTGACATATATATAAATCATAAAAGCATCAACTATATAATAAAAAATAGAGATTATTATATGCCAATGATGGTTGTATGATCTGATCAAGGATTATTATTTTCCAAACCATTACCAACTATGGATGAAAAAAAAGGTGGAATATGTTACGGGTAAGAAGGGAACTACCACAATATCCATGATGAGGTTTACAATGGATCAAATCTTAATTTAAATTTAATGTATTTATATAGGAATAATAAAAGGAATTATATCCTACCATTATCAAATAACTCCTCAACCATACAATCATGATATGGTCAAGGATTCTAAAAAAGATGATTAGGTGCTACATAATATGTTAGTCATTATTCAAGAGTTCAAATTTATTGATGATGGAGTTTACGTTTGGGATACTGGAGTTAGGTCCCAAAAAACATAAATAAATAGAAAACATCTAGATATTGAGCATAGACCATCCTTCATTATACATATATAAATCACAATGATGTATAAATATTTGTAGAAAAATATCTTGTGGGATAACATGAAAAGAGATCTTGTGTAAATCGTATCATGATGCTAGGTATTCATGAAATTAAATGATGAATGATTGAATTATAAGGGTTCCATGAAACCATTTCTCATATCATTATTGAAATGGAAAAACATAACCATGGATTTCAACATAGGAATCCATAGGAGATCTAAAATAAATATCACCATTTTGTGGTAGTACGTCACCATATAAAGTTATAACATTCCATTTCTATTATGTAAGATGTCTATCATGAAAACTTTTCCAAGATATACATATGTGAAATGGTAAAACTAAATGGACATACACTCTATATTGTATCTGATCAAGATCTGATGTTTACCTCAGGGTTTTATAGAAATGTTTATCATGTGTTTTATACAAAACTGAGGATCAACATTACTATTCACCTTTATATGAATGGTTAGTTTGAAAAGACCATTAAAAATCTAAATGATTTGATGTTATCAAGATACCAAGATTCTATGGATGTTCTGATCAACAGATTCCCCAAGTTGACTTATTATATAAAAATAGTCTTTATTTTTTAATTCAGATGGATTTTTTGAGGCTCTGTAAGATAAGTGGTCTTGGACTCTAACATGTTGTAATGATAATGGAGGGGGAAGTTTAGGGGACCAGATCATATCCTAGAGATGATAGAGAATGTTAAAACTATTTAGCATCATATAAATTCTATGAAAATTTTGTAGAAAATATATGATGATAATCATTGATGAGACCAGTAGTTTAAGGTAGAGATTATTTGTTTCTTGATATATCACCATGGAATAATGTCATGATTTTGGGAAGAAGAGAATGATTATTCCATGATATTTCAGCCCCATTGAGATCCTTGAACGCATCAGAGCGGTGGCAAGTCGACTAGCACCATCATCTAAATTATCTGAAGTATATTATGTTTTCCATGTATCCCAAAAGAGGAAGTACATATTAGACCCCTCAAATTTACTGAATCTAAAGGTGAAACATTAAAAGAGTCATTTTATATAAGAAAAATCTATTAAAGATCATAGATTTAAGAGATGACATTCTATGAAACAAAAAAACTAACCTGGTCAAAATACAGGGGTGGATATAGAATTTTATGGACTAATCATGGGAACTTGAAGAGATGAGGAATAAAAAGAACCTTCATCTTTTTTATACAATGAACTGAAAATTTTGATGGTGAAATATATGAGGGGGGAATTATGTAACGAACAAAAATTTTATAAATCAAATATTATTTTTTTCAATTAGTAAATGTCTTGTTACGAAATGATGTTATAGAAAAAGCATGCACTAATTTGGAAATTTTTCATAAATATAATGTGTTTAAAATTTGAAATATTATTATAAATCATAAAATATGATAATATATCCATTTAATAGTGATCATATGATAATTAAATATAAAGGGTTATAAAATTGTCTATTATACAATGTTGGAAGAAGTCGTGGCCTATAGTTATAGAATTGTACTATGTGTAGCCCATTTAACAATGATTTCATGAGATATTGAATCACTATTATTTTCCATTAACCAAGAACATTTGATGATTCAAAAACTAATGAATGAATGAGTCCATTTATGGTATAATTTCATGCTCATTGAAATCCCAACCCAAACAATTTACATTAAACTACCCCAATGAAAATCTCACCATTGTGCACCTTACCCATATAGAGTTCATTTGTGTAATAAATAGTTTTGTATATATATCATAATAGAATGTTTTTTTCTGAAAATAATCATTATATTTACCATTTATTTACTACAAAATTATTTAATAATTAGTTTCATAAAATTTTATTTCAATGCAATGAAACTAAAATTGTATTTATAAAAAAATAAATATTTTAAATCAAGAAAATATTTTTAATGATTTGAATTTTTTTAATAAATATTGTCTAAATAAAATAATATTAATAAATAATATTTATTAATTATAAAAATGAACATAATTTTATTAATTCAAAATTATTTTTTATATGGTTTTGAAAAATGTTATATAAAAAATGTTTTTTGTCAGTACATGATGATTAATAAAACATTTTTGGATGTTTCTTCAGTTTTGAATACTATTAATGATTCAAGGAATGATTGTAATTTGCAGGTATATTCTCCTGCTATCTTTGAACCCATTGTGGGTACTCTTGTAGCTGCTGATATGGATACTATTTCACGGGTTAATGTGGATACTAATTCTGCTTTCCCTACTTCATTGGAGGCCTCATTGCCTAGTAATGAATCTGGGAAGGCTGATTGCATGCCATTGCAAGCTTATACTGGTTATCATGTAGACATTGGGCCCATTGTGGGAACCCCAATGGATGCTAATATGCATTCTATTTCATTGGTTAATGTGGATACCCACCCTGCTTTTCATGTTGCTGTTAATACATCTATTGGGCTCCTGGAGGCTTCAACACCTGGTAATGAATCTGGGAAGGATTATTTCATTCCACTGCCTGCTCATGCAGGTTCTCATAAATTTTCTCAACCTATCATGAGTTCTAATATGGTTGAGAAGACTCAATTTGTTACACAACCTAATTCTTTTGTAAAATCCAACTTCTCTTCCATGGTGGTGTCAATTAATTCTTCCACTTTTTATGCGCTCTATATTGAATGTGGTGACTGAAAAAGAAATAAATATTTTATATCTCTTGTTTCTAATCATTCTTCTTTGGCTAATGATTCCAAAAAAATACCTATTGAGTGGGAAATCCTAATGTGTGGATTTGACAATATAGAGGGGTAGTGTTGATGGTATTGACTGGCAGACCCCTAAGTAGAAGAGGGTAAGACATCCAAGAGGACGAGTTGGCCGTCATGGGAGGGGTAAAAATAATGGATGAATTTTGTGTATATTATCTTTTTTAGTGGAATGTTTTTTCACATTTTTCTTCTAATAACCCAATAGTTCATAGTAAGTTATCTCATTAAAGTAATTCAATACCTTGTGCGACACACAGCACTGAGTTCGAGGGCATCACAACATACCAAACTAGCCGTTCAAAAAGCAGTTATGAATAGTATTAACTGAATTTTGAATCTTATATACTTTATATAAATTTAACATCCATATTATGTGTATCTTAGACATAATCTAAGAACACGTTAATTTTTTCAGATAAAAGAAGTATTTTTCAAAAAATGCAATTTTACAAATTTTTTATGGAGAACCCTTTTTAAAACCAATATTTAACACTTTTATATATTAAATATAATGAAATTAAATTTTTTATTAGAATAGGTACATAAAAAATTAGTTTGGAAATAATTTGGTACTTTTTTGATAACTTTAATATTTTGACGAATAGTGAGAAATACTATGATTTAATTGAAAACAAATTTTTTAACTGAAATACTTTATAGTGTTAAATTATTCATTTTAATGGTTTTGAAGTATAAATGGATAATATTTTTATCACTTAATACAATTTAGGAAATTATAATTAATTTCACATTTAAATTTGACATGAACATATCTCAATTTTTTTGATAGTTTTAACTTTTTAAAAACCCACTTTTTGGTTTTGAGAATGAGAATTAATTTTAAATAAAAAATGCTACTTCTATGTTCTGAATTTCATAAAATAGACTTCATTTTTAAATAATTATTTATTTTATTTAAATTTATTTTATGTCAAAATATATATATATATAATACATATATAAGTTAAATTTAATTCATTGTAGTCATTTAATAATAAAATTAGATATAAAAAATTTTATTGAACTTTTTATCGTTTTTTACCCACATTCTAGGGGCATTTGTAAATTTTCATAAAACATAATTTTTCTACTTCTATGAGTTGAATTTCAAAAATACAAGAGACACAGTTGAAATTAGTAAATAAAATTTGGTTAAATAAGATGAGAATAATTTTTGGTGAATAGTAACACTTGACTTTTATTTTCCAGGGTTAAAAGTAAATAGGGTAATTAAGGGTAAAAGGCATATCATAATTACCCTAACACATAACCTATTTCTATTGGATAAGTTTAATTTGATAAAAAAAACATAGGAATAAAATATAACCCTCTTTGGTCCACTTGGATAAGATTAGGACACTTATTATTATTTTATTTAAAGAAGTGTTAAAAGAGTTAAATTCAATGTTTATTAACTAAACCATTTTTAATAAAAGGATAAACACAATATAAATTATACTATAAATATTCAATAATATATAAAAATTATTTCTACATAATGGTATTTTATTTATGATTTTTATACAATAAATAATTTAATTTATTAAATACACAATGACGAGGCAGTAATTACCTGAATAATGAAATATTAAAATAATTGATATTATAAATATCCAAATAAATGTAAATTGAGAAATCTGATAAATTACACTAATTTTATTAGTTAATATGACATTTTAGGGTTGTTTAAATAAATTTAATTAGATGTGATAAAGTTTTTATGGCTTTCAAAAAAATCAAATACTAAATACTGTCAAAATTGACATAATAATGTTTCTAAAAACAAATACTATATTATTAATTGATATAGTATTTGTAAAAATAAAAGTTTCAGCCAAAGAACATATATAAGGTTATATATATTAATAATGAACCACATGGCGTTCACTTGGATTGTTATAGTAAATTTATTAACCATATAATATAAAAATAGAAAGATACATGGTAAATGTCAAACTATTTAACTAACAGTTAAATCTAAAAGATGAGGCTAATATGGTGACCTAAACCAGTCTAAAACCTATTATTTGAAAGGTTTCCAACCCATCTCCACCTTATCCACAGAATAAATCATTATTTATCCATTATAAACAGAAAATTATTTTACTATAAAATAATATTTCAAGCTTTTTCTTTTGTGACCCTCACATCTCTTATAAAAGGGTACTTTTCCTTATCTTAATTTCACACCTCCAAAGCCATTAGGATCATCCAAACCTTGCAAAAATATCCTATAAACCTTCCTTCCTTCATTAAATATGCCTTCTTTTGATCATAAATCCATTTTATGGAGACCCTTTGATCAAATCAAATGGAAGAACCCAAAGTAGTAGTAAATATTTCACGACCTCTTTCAAGTTCTGGTATTCTCCCACTTCATCTTTCTTTGTTGTTTCCATTATAAAAAAATATCTATAGTATATTATATATAATGTTATGTTATTATAAAAATGTTACTACTTTATTGATTATTCTATCCATCCTATAATTGACAGAGTCAACATACGTGCGTACGTACGGCTTACCATCTCCACGTCGTGGTGTAGTTTGTTATTCAAACACTTCATTATTTGGATGGGTATTATAATGAGTATAAAGGATGTAAATAATAAATATGAAATGTTAATTATTATTTATATAAGATATAACATCCAATTACATTAAATTTCATCATCAATATAATGATATTATCGGTCGTGCGTACGTACGGATTACCATCTCCACGACCCGATAGGATTCATTCCCATGTTCACCATTCAATGATGATTATAAAAATATATATTATTAATAATTTTGTAATATATGATATAATAATTCTACTAGATATATATATATATATATATATATGTATGTACTTACATATATCTTATTCACTTATTCCATTCAATACGATTTGAAAACGGAAACAGTGTTTAGGCGTACGTAAGGCCTACCGTATCCATAAACAGTGCCTTCCATTTCATATATAAATATTTTATAATATTTATATTCTAAATATATATGATATTTAAATAAGGTCTTATATTCTCTAATTATTTAAATCATGATCTTAATGATATGACCTACAATAACAAGTTAAAACACCAATGATAAAGAAAGCAGTTATTTCCCTAAATGTTAATTTAACATGGAAATCATTATTAAATGGTTAGTATAAAGTCATAAATGAATCATGTATGATATAATCAATATGAATATAGTTCTCGTATAATATAATAACATACTTTGGTCATTATACAGAATTTTAAACATACCCTCAAGCAAAGGAATGTGCATGGTAAGGGATAATTTCACAATCTCTTTATTATCTGAGGTTGTTTTTACGTAAGTATCTACTGCGACCTCTTTATCATTTAAATCCATGTTAATTAGAAGTGTATTTAAAAAAATTAATATTTACTATACTATGGGTTAAAGTCATTTATACCCTTTTTTGACTCTTTATATAATTGTTTGAAAGGAATCCTTCCGTTGTTTTCCAAACAAGGTACTATATGACCTTTTCGACAAAATTAAAGTAAGAATGTTTTTTAACTTATATGGAGGGTGTATCTGTTTTCCACCATTATAATAACATAGAAGATTAAATTACAATCTTATAAAAATATTTTTAATATAATTGTTTTCTTTTATAATTATGTTATTTTTAAATTACTTTCCAAATAGAAAGAGATATTTCTCTCAAGTAGTTTTGGTTTAATCTATGTAAACATACTTTTATGGATTTAACACTTGTTTTGAAGTTGATTTGTTATAATAAAATCATACATATTTTATTGAATGAGTTATTATATAATTTATTATAGATGTGTTACTTTTATACCATTCATGTTTTATGGTTTATGTATTGACATTTCTTCTGCTAGTTTTAATAAAAAAAAATATGTTATTTATCAACCTTTTAATATGAGGAATGTGTTGGGAATATTAAGATATGGGTGGAGCCCATTATAGCTCTTCGATGCATCAGTATGTCTCAGGAGACAATTATACATGGAATTGATCGAGGCCTTTCCCAATTTGATATATGGTTTTGGTTGAGGCCTTACTCATTTTCAGACGTCTTGGTCGAGGCCTTGAAAAATGTTTCAGAATGCCTAGAAGTATACATTCATTCATTATAAAAATAATATTTATGGTTCATGAGTTTATTCGACCAGTATAATACTCATGACTATGTTTTATTATTTCATTAATTACTCAACTCATATTTCTTCCATAAAGTGTTCGTTTTTATTTTTTATGAAGGCATATGTTTTCTATTATTCCCCATGCTAATTTTTTATGTTTTCTTCCGCTAAATTGTTTACCCTTACTGAGAATCTAATCTTGCCACTTTATTATGTTTTATTTTCCTAGTATTTACAAGAATTGTATTATGATTGACCTGAAGGGATAGCCTAATAGATATTAATGTGGTCAATGGAGATGTTGTTGTTGTTTTTCTTCATTTTATAATGTAATGTAGCGTTCATGTTTGTAATCTATTTCCAAGACTGCAAAACTGATCGGTCTTTCAGGACATGATTTCCTTGTATCATGCCAATGTTATGTAATAAAGCACCGACTTTGGGTAACTAGGGTTGGGGAATTACAGTTGGTATCATAGAAATTTTAGCAATAACCATGGAAACTAGATTTAGATAAACTCTGATTAGGAAACATTAACCTAAGATAGACTTGGAGAATTATTATAGAATAACTTCCTATAAATTTGGTACTGTAGATATTTTGTGATTTTTCCAACCAATACATTCGTATTTGGATACGAGTAGGTAGGGGAGGATCTGGAATAGATGTACCTAGGGGTAAAACCCGAAAACCCCGATTTGAGCTAGACTCGAATGAGAACTGGTGCACGATAATGGTCCTTGTTGCACTCCTAGTTATGACACTCCTGGGGGATATGCTTAGGATAATTCACAATTTATTTAAAAACTATTATGATGGATATATGAGTAAATATTCCAGCAAAGAACCCATTTTTATGATTTTCAGAATAGATGTGTGAAAATATTCAATTAATGTTGACAGTTTTTCTAGTTTTTTTATTATACTATATGATATGATCTAACCTACTATGTGTTTTTCTTTAGAAATGGTTCCTATTAGAAGGAATAAAAACTCCTGAAATATTCATGATCCAATGGGTTATAAAGTTCATATATTTCATAGTCTTAAGCCATAATTTTGAAGGGAAATAGTCTCCCACGTATTTTCATCATATGAAGAAATAGTATCATGGGTTAATAAGATAAGTGAAGAATTATATATGTGCTACGACATTGAAGGGAATAAATAGAAGAAAAGGATGGTAAAAAGAATGATGGATAAAGGGAAGAGTGGAAAGATGGAGTTTCCTATATGTGATAAATGTGGAAAGAATCGCCTTGGAAAAAATTCTTGAAGGGAATGAGTGTTTGTTATATGAGTGGGGAAAAGGACACCATGTATGTGATTTAAATGGTAAAAACGGTTTCAAATGTATAATGCTTCATTTTCAAAGAGTTAGGACACTACGGGAATCAATGTCCAAATCATAATATTATGCCCCAAATGATGTTATTAGATAATAATAAAGTTATGATACTACCACAGGTAAAGAGGAATGACTAGTTTTACTATGTTGTTATGAAAGAATTTTTTTCATTTGAGTGTCGTATCAACGATGTACTGGTAATATGAATTATGTAAATTAATAAAGATTTTACCGTAGTACTATTTCATTAAGGATGTGAGATTGTATGGTACCAATTAAAGAGACACAGTTTCAGGTTAAAGTTTTGTGAAAATATATGGTTGAAGGAATGGTAAACCATAATATACTTCTGATACTGAGGTAGTGATTTTGGAATAATATATGATTGATTTAGAAAAAATTTATTGAATATTCTTGACTACCTTAAAACTGATTAATGGTTTTTTTATTCCATCATTATAGGAATATTCAAACATTTTGTATATGAGAAATATATCAATTATTCTATAAGGAATAATGGAGCATGAATGTAATAAATAAGGTTTTATGGTAATTAATGATGTTAGATTGTTTTTAATGAATGCATGATGAAGGTATTCACATGTTATTTCGTGGAAAAAAGGATCTTCATTGTGTTTACCTTCCTTATAAATTTTGGACTATGAGTATAGACCGATGTATTTTGAATATTTCTAAAGGTTGGAATCAATTAATTTTTACATTGGATAATATTGTTATGGTTAAATCATTTCTGGAGATTATTTTTGGATTGTCATAAAAAGGAAAACCTAGAGGTTAGACGACAACCTGTCCCATCTGGCAAGGCCGGTAGACATTAACCCACAACTGAAAGGCTATAAGGGTTGATAACCTACCACTCACATACATGATTTCCTGGATTTTATAATCTAGTTTTCTTATAAATTCTGAAAAATTAATTACATATTCATTATTTTTTTGAACCCTATACAATTAGTATAAATAGAATATTTTTTAATTTTGTTAACTTTTAGTGTGAAAGATGAGTTTTTGAAAGGAATTAGATGAAGGATGAAACTCTACTTGTCATGTATATATTTTTCCACTTATTCTATGAATAAATTAATACGTAAAATTTAGGGAAGGGATCTTAAAAACAACAATGTGTTATCCTATTACCTTATTTTTAACTAATGATATTTTAAATCATTATAGATTGATGGATTTGAGGCCCCCAATTTCACACTTTTTTCTGATTGATGACCTCAATCACCTCCTTTAAATATTTACATTTTTCCTCCAATTATGTGTCTCTAATTTCTACAAATGTTCTCCTAGTCGAGATCATAATTTGGTGGTAACTATTTCATTCCCTTTCCCTCTTAATAAGATTAAATTTTATTTACCCTATTTCCGATGTGGCTTTTCCACGAAGGTATTTTTATATTTTTTAACCTTTTATTTTCAAAGAAAAATTTCAAATTGCGAGGATGCAATTTATTTAATGAGGGGAGAATATAACAACCCAATATTTCATAGTACATTATCTCATTAAAGTAATTCAACAGATTGTGCTACATGAAACACAGAGTTCGAGCGCACCACAACTTTATAAACAAGATGTTCAAAAAGCATTTGTGAATAGTATTAACTGCATTTTTAATCTTATAAACAATATATCATTTTAACATCCATATTATGTTTTTTATAGACATAATATAATAACACAATCATTTTTACATATAAGAGAAGTATTTTTCAAAAAATGGAATTTTACAGCCTTAAAATGGAGAACCATTTTTAAAACCAATATTTGACACTATTATATATTCAATATAATGAAATTAAATTCTTCTTTATATGCAGGAAATAAAAAATTTGTTTGGGTAAATTTTTGGTACTTTTTGGATAACTTTCATATTTTGACGAATAGTGAAAATTATTATGTTTTAATTGAAAACATTTTTTTGTCAAAATAATTTATAGTGTTAAATTATGAAATTGAATGGTTTTAAAGTATAATTATATTATATTTTTATCATTTAATACAATTTAGGTCACTATATATAATTTCACATTTAAATTTTATATAAAAACATGTTAATCTTTTGATAGTTTTTACTTTTTGAAAGCCTGCTTTTTGGTTTTGAGAACGGGAATTAATTTTAAATTATTATATAATACTTTTATGTTTGTAATTTGGTAATATAGAATTTATTTTTGGATTCAGAATATTAAAATTATCTTAGTGTGAATTTTTGGTATTTTTCTTAAAACATGCAATTTTTTATGAATAGTGAAAAATATTGCGTTATTATTTAAAACAGAATTTTTATTTAAATAATAAATTATTTTATTTATATTTATTTTAACTAAAAATAGATATATAATACCTATATAATTTCAATTTAATTCAATGGTGTTATTTTATAATAAAATTAGAAATATAATAATTTTTTGATCATTTTAACGATTTTACCCACCTTCTAGGGGCATTTGAAAATTTGCATAAAACCAAATTTTACTCCTTCTGTGAGTCGAATTTCAAAAATCCAGGAGACACGATTGACATCAATAAATAAAATGTTGTTCAATAAGATGAAAATATTTTTTTGTGAATAGTAACTATTGAAATTTACTTACCACAGTTAAAATTAAATATGGTAACGAAGGGTAAAAATGATATTATAATTACCCTAACAAATTTCCTAATTTTATTATATAAGTATAATTCAACAAAAAAACCGTAGAAATAAAATACGAACCTTGTTGGTCAACTTGAATTTGATTAGGACATTTTTTTATTTTTTTTTAAAGAGTTAAAAGAGTTAAATTCAATTTTTAATAACTAATCCATTTTTAATATAGGGTTACACCCAGTATAAAATAGACTATAAAGAATAATTAGAAAGATAATAATATTTTCTACATAATTGTATTTTATTTATACATTTTTTACATTAAATAATTTAATTTGTTATGACACAATGATGATGTAGTAATTACCTTAATAATGAAATATTAAAATAATTAATATTATAAATATCCAAATAAATGTAAATTCAGATTTATGATAAATTATACTAATTTTATAGGTTAATATTTCATGTTAGTGTTGGTTAAATAAATTTTATTTGAATTGATAAAGTTTTAATGGCTTTCCAAAAAATAAAATATGAAATAGTGTCAAAATTGATATATTTGAGTTTTTAAAACAAATACTATAATACTAATTGATATAATATTCCTAAAAATATGAGGTTCTTCTAAAGGACTTATATAAGGTTATAAATATTAATAATAAACCAAATGGGGTTTTCTTGGCTTTTTATATTAATTTTATTAACCATATAATATAAAAATACAAAGAGACATGGTAAATGTCAAACTATTTAAGCAAGAGTTAAATCTAAATGACAAGGTTAATATGGTGACCTAAACCTATCCAAAACCGATTGGTTGATATTTTTACAACCCATCCTTAAATTATCTTCGAAATAAATTATTTTGAAGACATTATAAACCGAAAATGATTTTATTATAAAATAATATTTCATGCTTTTCCTAAAATGTCCCGCACCTCTCTTATAAAAGGGTACTTCTCCTTATCTTAATTTCACACCTCCAAATCCATTTGGATCGGCCAAACCCTACCCAAATATCCTCCCAACATTCCTTCCTTCATTATAGTGGCCTTATTTCGGTCATAAAGTCATTCTATGGAACCCCTTTGATCAAGTCAAAAAGAACGAACCTGAAGAAGAGGTAATATATTTCACCTCCTCTTTCAAGTTCTTTTCTTCTCCCACTTCCTCTTTCATTGTTGTTTCCATTATAAAATAATAAATCTAGTATATTCTGTAAAATTTTATGTTATTATAAAAATGGTACTACCATATTCATTGTTCTATCCATCCTATATATGACAATGTCACTATACGTGTGTACGTACAGTTTACCGTCTCCACGTCGTGGTGTAGTTTGTTATTCAAACACTTCATTATTTGGATGGGTATAATAATGAGTATAACAGATGTAAATTATAAATATAACATGTTAATGATTATGTATATATGATATAAAATCAAATTACATACTATTTCACCATCAATATAATGATATTATCGCTCATGTGTACGTACGGATTACCATCTCCACGACCCGATGAGATTCATTCCCACGTTCACCATTCAATGATGATTATAAAAATATATATTATTAATAAGTATGTAATATATGAAATAATAATTATACTCGAGATATATATATATATATATGTGCATATTTTTATATATTTATGTACTTACATATATCTTATTCACTTACTTTTGTTCAATATGATATGAAAACAGAAACAACATTTATGTGTAAGTACGACCTACCGTCTCCATAAATGGTGTATTCCATTTAATATATACATCTTTTATAACTATTTATATTCAAAATATATATGATATATAAATCAAGTTTTATATTATGTAATTATTTAACCCATGATATAAATGATATGATAAATAATAACAAGATAAAACACATACGATAAAGAAAACAATTATTACCCAAAATGTTAATTTAACTTGGAAATCATTATTAAAGGGGTAGTATAAAGTCATAAATGAATCATGTATGATATAATAAATATTAATATGGTTATAGTATAATTTAATAACATAATATGGTCATTATAAATGAGGTTAAACGTACCCTAGACCAAAGGAAAGTGCACGGTAAGGGATAATTTCACAATCTCTTTATTTTCTGAGATTGTTTTTACGTAATTATCTACAGTGACCTCTTTATAATCCAAATCCATGTTTCAAAAAAATTTATTTGAACAAATTTTTATTATTTAATATACTATGGGTTAAATTCATTTATACCCTTTTTTGAATTTTTATAAAATGGTTTGAAAGGAATCTTTCTGGTGTTTTCCAAATAAGGTACTTTATGACCTTTTCGACAAAATTAAGGTAAGAATTTTTTTTTAACTTATACGGTGCGTGCGGATATTTTTGGCCATTATAACATCATTGAAGCTTTCCTTACAATATTTTAATAATATTTTCAAAATAAATGTTTTCATCTATAATTATGTTACTTTTAAATGACTTCAATATAGAAAGAGATATTTTCCTCAAGTAGTTTTGATTTTATCTATGTCAATATATTTTGATGGATTTTACACTTGTTTGAATGTTGATTTGTTATAATACAATCTTCTATATTTTATTGAATGATTTATGATATGTTTGATTGTGGATGTGTTATTTTTATACCATTGATGGTTTGTGGATAATGTATTGACATTTCGTATACTAGTTTTAATATGAATGTTTATGTTATGTTTCTACATTTTAATATGAGGAATGTATTAGATGTAGTAAGTGATCGGTGGAACTTGCTATAGCTACTTTATGCATCAATAGGTATCATTATACAATTATATGTGGAATTTTTCATTGCCTTTCCCAATTTTATATATGGTTTTGGCTGAGGCCTTAATCATTTTTAGACGTCTTGGCTGAGGCCTTGACAAAATGTTTCAGAATGTCTGGAATTATACATTCCCTCATTATGAAAATAATATTGATGGTTCATGGGGTTATTATATTAGTAGAATACCCATGAAAATGTTTTATTAGGGAATTATTTACTCTTCTCATATTTCTTCCATAATGTTTTCATGTTTATTATTTTTAAAGGCATGTGTTTTAAATTATTCCCCATACATATTGTTTATGTGATCATATGCTAAAGTTTTTACCCTTACGGAGCTTCTTAGTACACCCCTTTCTTTTGTTTTATTTTCCCAGGATTTCCATAAAGTGTATTATGATTGACCAGTAAGGATATTCTAAGGGATATAAATGTGGTCAACAGAGATGATGATATTGTTGTTTTTAATTTTATAATGTAATGTATCCTTAATGTATGTAATCTATTTCCAAGACTGCTAAACCAATCGGTCTTTCAGTACATGATTTCCTTGTATCATTAAAATGTTATGAAATAAAGAACCGACTCTGGGTAAATAGGGTTAGGGCATTATAGTCCTCGTATCTATCTTGCTTGATTATTTAAATATTTTTATTACAATAATTTTTTGGGGACATGAAGTATTCCATGGTCAACATTGTTGGAGTAAAATTCAAAAGTATAAATTATAATAATATAAGATTTATTTATATAAAATAAATATAAATTTTAAAATTAACACATAAAAATTATCCAATATTGAATATTTCATAATTTTCAAAGGAAGTTGAGATTTTGGGTAAAAATTAAATATGTTATAAATATACATTGTGTATTATGACATCATAATGGTTGAAAAGTGGTGAAATATATTCCATAAATAGATATACTAATTCTGGATGTGGTTCTGGCACTAATATAACAAAGAGTAATAACTATGACAAGGTTTTCTGGTCCTGACTTGGGGTAACATGTTACCCGATAATGGGCCTTACTACACACCTAGTTTGACACTCCTGGGGTATATGCCTAGGATAGTTCACATGTTTACCTATCATTATGAATTATTTAGACGTAATGATTTCCACAAAGTATCCAATTTTTCTGATTTGATGAATCACGATGCATAAATGTATGTTAAGTATTATACCATGATTAGAGATATAGTATGGTCATAATTTTATGACCTACTATAATATATGAAAATGTGTAGAAATTTATCCTATAAAAAGAAGTGACAACTCTACCAATTTTCATGTCCCAAAGAAGGATAATGATCATATCTCTAATGGTCTTAAACAATCTTTTTAGAGGGAAATAATATCTCATATATTTTCATCATATAATGAAATAATATCATGTGTTAAAAAATAAGTTAGTAATTCACCACATCATATGGATTTGAAGAAATGAAGAGGATGGAAGAGAAAAAGATTGATAATGGGAAGAAGGAAAAGAAGGATTATCCCACATGTGATAATTGTGAAAAGAATCACACTAGTATATTCTTGAATGGAATTGGAGTTTGTTATAATTTTGATGAAAATGGATACCATGTATGTGATTGGAAGTTTAAGAAAAAGGTTCCCAATGTGCATTTTTTCAACTGCAAGAATATGGGAGACTATGTGAATCAATATACCAAGTGTGAAGGGAATATATCACAAATGATTTTATTGGATAACCATCAAGTTGGGATACTGCCATAAATTTTTTGGTATGCTTAATATGTATAATAAATATTTATTTAATTTGAATATTGTATCAAAAATGTACTAGTTAAATTAATTATTAAATATATAAGGATTGTACAACAGTAACATTTGTTATGTATTTTAGAATCATAAGTTTAATATAACTGTAAATTGTTATTAAGTAGAAAGTATATATTTTTTGGAAAAATATAATGGGTAAAAACTCCTTAATATTTTTATGATGTTAACATAATTATGAAGAAATGATTTATTCAATGGGTTCAAACTACGTTGTAACTGATTAATAACTTGATGAAAAGTTGTCTTTGTTGACATTGAAAGAGTATACTACACTTTTTTATTTGAGGGATATGTCCAAATACATTTTTCTTACATAAGGAATTATGAAGAATGAATATTTAAAATATATTTTTATGGTAATTTGTGTTATTACAATACTAAAAGATGATTCATGATTATGTTATTCCAATGTTTAGAAAGTGAAAATTTAGAGATGGTTGATGTTGATTAAAGGCTTATGATTAGTCCATTTTGGAAAATTCAGTAACGTTAATTCAAAAGTGATTGGATAAT
The DNA here is from genome assembly GCA_963277665.1 of Viscum album. NCBI lineage: Eukaryota > Viridiplantae > Streptophyta > Magnoliopsida > Santalales > Viscaceae > Viscum > Viscum album. The sequence goes on from OY728166.1 coordinate 53,163,677, forward strand.
AATCATTTGTAAAAGAAAATCACTTGGGAAATTTTTTATGTTTATCATTGAATGAGATTTTAGAGGGTAATGAATTACTTCACTACACGGTGCATCAAGTTCTAAGAGATGACGTAGAAATATTTCAAGTCATGGTAAAAATTAAATGATTATATTTATAGAAACATATATTTTCTAATATTCATATATAGTTATTGAATTCCACCAATTGAGAAAAATGATCTTGAAAAAAATTATTTTCCTAGCACCTTTGTGTCTAGTGAATTTAAATGCCTCATAGATGATAATATATTTTTGGCCTTATGATTGGTAACATTTCCCTAACTGTGTTCTCTAGAACACTCCATTAGAACTTAATGGTTATATTTTTCTTCCATATCAATATTTCCATTTTACAAAAATGTTTTCCTTCTATGGAAACTATTTATGTGACTATTGTACATTCATTCCTCTCTTATTAAAAAAATATGATATTAACCCTTTTAATGATGTTAGCCTTTCAAAAATAGATTATTTTAGAACCCTATATTATTGAGGATCAAGTTTTAATTATGAGGATGGAATATAATTAAGGTGGGGATAATGTGAATCCCTAATACATTAACTTACTTTCCATTTAGAATAAATCATTTTTTTCGTATTTATAGAAAATTTTAAGCTTACATTACATATGACACTGAATTATCATGTGTTACACGCATGGAAGAGTTTTACTACATTTTAATTGAGAAACTATTTTAAAAATAAATTTGGAAAATTTTATTAATTTTATTTTTAAAACTAAATATCATTTTTGAATTCAAAATGAAAAAATTATCTTATATAGAAATTTATGGATTTTTGTGAGAAACATAAATTTTGGATGAATAATGAAATTTACTGCAATTTTGATAAAGACAACCCTATTATTAACATAATTGTTTATTATAAATAAAATAATAGATTCTTTAATATAAAATTAACTCAATTATAAATATATTTTCACTATTATTTTCATTTGAATCAATTTTAAATTCATATTGAATATAAAAAAACATTATAAGCTTCAAAATGTTGTTTACTCTGAAAAAATGTTCTTTCGCCCCGTCTGCAGGATTAGCGTTAATCTTAATTTTCATACTTCTGTGATTTGACTATTGAAAATTTTATATAAACCGAAGTAATTAGGATGATATTTTTTTTCTAATAAGATCAAATAAACTTTTTTAAAAGTATTATTAGTGAATGTGATTAAGATTAATTACTTTGACCAAGGTATAATTTTGATTTATATGGGACTAAACCTTAATATTAAAGACCAAAATGACATGGAAACTTGTAAAAAATCATTTTATTCCAATAATATTACCCTTTCCTCACATTGTACTAAATATATGGGTTATTGGTATATTAATTAATGAATTTTCTCCATATAAATGATTATGGAAGGAAAACGAAAAAGGGAACTTTCCTTACCTTTAACATTTAAACAATTTCAAGATATGTAAAAAACATAATATTTTCATTTATAAACACCAATTTGTAATATTTATGGGTTATTGTAATCATAATATGATATAAATAATTTTCAGAGATGGTTTAGATGCTTAAAGTGATTAATAAACATCAATATATTGATTATTTAGATAATAAATAACTAAAATAAATGATACTACAAATATTAAAAGTGACGTTAATTGGTTGAAATATTGATTTTATTTATTTTTTTAGATGAATATATCATTATACAATACAATAAACCTAATATGTTTGAACTATAAGATATTATTTATAGTTTAAAATTTACATCAAATAAATAATGTCAACATAGACATTATTGTTATTTCACAACAAATGAATCAAATTAAATGAATTAAAATATTAAAAAATCCAATATTATTAGAAGTGACTTGTATGTGTTAATAATAATTAAATATGTTCTATTAATGAAGAAATTAATTTATTATTATTCACATATTTACCCATATACTATAAAAACATTAACAAGGTCTGGGTTCTAGTAGTTTTTTAGTGCGTCACATATGCATTTTTAAAGATAATCTCCAAAACACATGGGATTTTTTATAAATTAAATATACTTATAATAAAAATAATTTATTGGATATACATTTTATAATAAATATCACTTTAACTATGTCTTAGTGGTTTAATTAATTTATATAGAAAACCATTTGCATTAATAAAATCCAAAATGATAAATTTTGGTAATTCTAGGAGTTAATAAAAAGAAATTTTAAAATTCACATAGTTTTGTGTCTATGAATTCATTCTAGAACATTATTCTAAAAACAATTATTCTATTTCCATTTTTAGGTATATTAGGTAAGTTAAACTGTTGGATTAGGTAATACCAAATATATACAGGAGGGGATGAATTGTGTGTATTACAATTTCTTCACGAGATCATGATTTGTCCTTTTAACATTATCAGAATGACAAAGCAGTGGAAAATAAATTGAAAATGGTGTAATATGTTTAGTGGTTCGGGGAATAGAAGACCCCTATTCAACTAAACCAATGCTTTACTCCACGAGCATGGTGATTTTCACTATTTGGTTCTCTTATCAACAGATTGTTCCACAACTAGGTGTAGGAAGTTGACACCTTAACAACATTAAGTCTAAACAGATCCTTCTGGTTCTAACACATAACCTATAACACAATATTTTATGAGAATTCAGTCACTCAAAATAAAAGAGTATTTGTTCTTATAAATACTTTCTAGTTGTTCTTCACAATTGCAATATCACACAATTGACTGTCGATGGATCGTTGATTTTTAGAAATGATGTTCTTCAGGTAAATGTAGTTTTTAGTTGATTCGGTTGTAGAATATAATGAAATATAATTCACAATATTAACAATAGTCGATTCAAAAAATATATTCAATGTAGAATAAGTATTTCTTTAATCATTTTTCTTTTTCCTTAGAAAACAGACCATTTTCATTCTTCGTAACATTAGATCTTTAAGACTCGATGGTCTATGTAAATTGTAGCAGTGAAAAACTCGAGAGCTTAATATTTATTTTTATTATTTTTAGTGATTCTCCTCTATCTCTATAATACAAAATAATACAGGTATATGTAGAATAAAGGCGAGTGTTCTCCTTTTAAATTTAGATCCCCAAAAGTCCCCTTTTGAATCGCGATATTCAAATGTTTGAATAATAGAGATGTTATAACTCCCCTTAAAATTTTCCATGAAAATATCCATCTAAATTGATCCTTTGAATCATAAATAAATGGAATTGAATCAGTCAAAGATGTGCTTTAGACTCGGGCTTTTAATCTGGCTGGAAATCAGCCTAATAATCATTAAAAATACCATTTCTTTAACAAAGTCATAATTTAAACCTCTGACACCAAACGTAGTGTTGAACTGCATAGCATACATTCTCTGGTCATTAGGTTCACAACGTAAGGTTGATCAGGAATGCATGTTTTGATGATCCATTCATTAAATGTATTGTTGATCTTAAACATAAGCTTCTCCATCCAAACATTTCTCTTCAACTCTCTGACATACGGTATATGATCCATAATTTTCTCTACTTCATAACGTAAATATAATGATCAATACTTTTCAATCAAATATAGAGTTGTTTAAAAAAGTGAGGTTGACGAACCATACTTTTGAGAAAAAAAACATAAGATACTTCTTCAATACTTTTTTGATAATACAAACATAAGGTTCCTTCCAATCGTAGGGTTCTTCTTCTATACTTTGTTGATATGGTATTGTTGTTTAACCATACTTTTTTGATAATCTGTAAAGTAAAAAATGATATCTTTCATTATTTTATGATCCTTAACAAAGGGTATGAAAAGTTTTTTCCAGAAATGGTCAAGTGATTTCCGAATACATTATCAATTGATGAACGCTGATCAAATACTTTATTATTTCCCAAAAATTATGAATATAAAGAATATAACTTTCCGGAAATATACTCAAGATAAAATCATTGGAATAACAAATATGTGTATTTTTGATCATCAAAATAATCATAAAAAGATAGAGTATTGTTCTCAACAATTTTCCCTTAATAATAATAAAATACAATATTGTTGAAAACAACACTTTCTCAAAAATGTACCCCTTTTTTATGATCACAAAACCCATGAAATAATTAATGAAATTAAAATACAAAATTAATTACATATAGTTTACAATTTTAAAAGATAAGACAACATTTAATTTTAAAAAAATTATTTCATCAAGAAAAAAACATTTCTTTAACTATAGTTACATAAAAGAAAACATTTAAAATTTCTCCCCCCTTATAAAGTAAGAAGAACGTCTTTTCACCCCCTGAGTAAAGTATTAAATGAAAAAAATATTTAAATCCAAATTCTCTCAATGATATAACACATAAAAATAGTTTATCCAAATTAAATTTTTCTCCCAATAAAATGTTTAAAAGTGTAAAATAAAATGTTATGTTTATCGAAATTTCATTCCATTTTTTTGAAATCAAAAAGATTGATAGAATAAGGAATATAATACATGTTAATATAGAACTAAACATAAGTTAATGTAATTATAAATTGTTTATCTATATTTGAAGTTGGATTACTGGTACTTTAATATGTACAGTACAGTAAAACAAACCAATAACACATAAACATAGAATGCAGAAATATTATATTTAAAATATAGTAGAAGTACATGAAGGAATATATAAATCATTGTTGGGTTAAGGAATGAGACATGTATCATCTGATTTTAATAACTTCCTTGATTTATGCCAAATGAGTCTGCAATCATTCCAATAGTCCATCTCTTAAAATGATAATGAGATCTCCTATTTCTCGAGTTAGATGAATATTTTCAATCAAGTTGAATCTGAAGAACTCATATAGTCTATCTTCCTTCTCAATAAAAATATTTAACTTATCAGGGAACAGATTCAGCAAAGCTCTAATTCCAAGTTCATTCTAAATAAAATACTCAATAAGAAACTTCTGATTTTCCAACAACATAGATAAAGGAGCACTGTTGCATTCAAGGTCCTGCAGTCTGTCATTCATATTTTCCTTCACAACTGTTATGGATTGAAATATTATGACCAGATCAAGTGAAGTACCTGATTTACTAGCTTCGTTATTTCTGACAGCTGGGAATTTTTGTTCCAGGAAAGATTTAAACCCTAGTAAATCTCACTTAATCACCATTTCAGATTTGAGTTTTTCAACTTCATCCATCATTTCCTTCACAAAATTTTCAACTTCCTACATAGAAATAGAACTGGATTTTAGTTTTTGAAATTTTAGATGTTCCTTTTCAAATGCTCTTTGTAAGGCAACATTTTCTGATTCTGCTCTATTTAAATTTCTATACACATCCTCTACCTCTTCATTCACTGAATTAGAGGAACCTTGTGCTTGATTCTTAGTTTCATATTAATATTGATGCTTCAGTATCATTGGAAATTGTTGTGCATCAGATGTTTCTTCATTCTTTCTAGGAAGTAGATTTTCTACATATTTTTCCATTGAGTCTTTCCTTGACTCATCCATAGAAAAAGTTTCATTCAACAGTTCAGTATAAGCCTCAGAAAAATATTCTTCTTGAATCTCAAAATCAGCATGAGGTTTCTATTCATGAGAATATTCTTCATTAAATTCCTCCAAGATTGGATATTCTAAAACTAGTTCTTCTCGATCGACTTCCTTTTGAATAGATTCTATAATTTCAGTTCTAGATGTATCCTCTACCTGTACTTCTACCACTACCTGAGGCACAATTTCATGTTCCACATGAGTAGTCACCTCATTCCGGGAAAAGACTTCATGTTGAAGCTCTTCAACATCAGTTTCTCTTAAAAACTAGTATCTCAATATATCTCCAGTTGTTTAAGTGTGTGATTCCATAGAAGGGTCCTCAATAGATTGAGTAATTTTGGTTTTGTAATGTTGAAGTCCTTCCTGACTTTTCTCAGAAGGTGCATCAATATGTTCAAATTGTATCCTCCTTGATACTCCACTGGTTCTAGATTCTACTACACTGTCCATTGATTTTGCAGGTAGCTCCTTAGCACTATCTTGTTCTTCTTCTTCTTTAACAGTCTTGAGTTATCCTTTTATTGTACTCCAAAAGAAACCAATCATCCTCGGTGTTCCAATATTAAATATGTTACTATGGTGGTATCTCACTCAGATATCCACCAGCCTTATCATATTTATCTTAAATAAAATCATTGAAATGAACCTTCCAAATGGATAGAAGTACATCCTTTCATCTTGTAGGCAGCAATAATTGAGATATATCACAATATATCTTGGAAAATTCAACATAATATCACTCATACAGAAAAAAAAATTATAAACATATCAAGGTACAATATTTTTTCCATCTCAAACATTTTGGGTGCAATACCTATTTGCACAAACGTAACTAAAATATTCTAGTCAGACTCTAGATTTTTCACTAACATCTTCTTTATATTTATAGAGCCAAACAGAAATGACATAATGTCCACAGACTTGTGGACATTATCAATAATATTATGTAAATCAAAATGGAAAACTTCCTCATGAGGGTAGTTAAGAATTTTAGTTACCACCACAGACAAAATAAAAAATCTATATCCTTGATCTTAGCAATTATTGAATCTTCATCTTCTCCCAGACAGAAATGTAATGATTTAAAAAAGTAACAAAGTTATACCTCATATAAAAACTCCATATAGTCTCCATTGAAGGTTTTCTTGAGTTTCGGAAATGCTAGGTATTGCATTAGAATTAGATGTGTCCCGAACAACCATTCCAGATCGATCACTTTTCCTTCCAAAATCTTTCGTCCTACTGAGTGCTTCCATATGGTGTTTCTGGTTTCTGGATCATCAGTTGATTGGATTTTATCCATTGTTGTTATAGATTTCTAGGGTTTCAAAGGTTCAGGTGTGGGTTGAGAAGAGCGATAGAAGTTTTCTGGGTTTCGAATTGTTTGATATGGAAATGAGTGGTTTATAATTTGAAAAGGCTTTTATAGACTTGATTCCCATTTCATTGAACAAATATTAATTAATAAATTATTTAAACGAAAAGAAACATACGCAGTAAAAAAATTGAAAAACATACAAATGAAATTTTAAAATAATATATATATATATAAGTAATAATAAAAATAAAATAAAATAAGCATTGAAAATAAGTAAAAAAATAAATTAAAAAATAACTAACCCTATCTATCCGATAGTAAAATCAATCCTAGTAGTGGGAAGTGGTTTAGTAAAATTATCAGCTAATTGAATTTCAGTTCATATAAATTATATGAATATATCCTTTTTAAGAACATGATCTCTTAGAAAATGATGTCTGATATCAATATATATAGTTCTATAATGATTAATTGGATTTTTTTGAAATATTTATAGCACTTGTATTGTCCCATAAAATAGTTGTATTATTAAAATTTAGTCCAAAGTCTATAAGAGTGTTTTTCATCCAAAAAACTTTTGTACAATAACTGCCTGTATATATATATTCTTCCTTAGTTGTTGACATGGAAACTAAGTTTTTTTTCATACTAGACCATGACACTAAAGGTTTTCCTAAAAATCAACATGTAACTAAGTTGATTTTTATATCTTATCTACAACTTCGGAAGTCAGCATCTTCATATGAAATTAAATTAAAATCAGAAGTTTTTGGATAGTTAAGTGATTGAAAATCATTTCCTTTTAAATATCTAAAAATTATTTTTACAACACTTAAGTGAGAATATTTTTGGATTAGAGTGGAATATAGAACAAAGACATACTGAATACATTATATCTGACATGCTAACTGTAAGTTATAACAAACTACAAGGCATGCCTTTATATAACATATTGTCAACTAACTTTGTAGTTTCATCGAAATCATGTTTTATATTAGTTAACATAGAAGTCATATATGTCTTGTTGTTTTTATATCAAAATTTTTTTATTAAATTATTAATTTATTTTCATTGATTTAAATCATTTCCAAAATTGTTTTAATAAATTTAAAGTCCTAAAGAGAAATTAAATTCTCCTATCATAGTCATTTCAATTTTTTTGCATTAAATTTGAAAACTCATGACAATGTTTTTTGTTTGTTTAACCTAAAATTACATCATAAACATAAATTTGAACTAATAAAATATTAGAGTTAACAGTTTTCTTAAACAATGTTGGATCATCCATTCCAATAGTAAAATCCTTTTTAAAAGAAAAGTACTTAGTCTTTCATACCAAGATCTAGGTGCTAGTTTACGGCCATAATGATCTTTAGTATGTTTAATAATTGAATTTGTTATTTGTGGATTTTCAAAACCAATAGGTTACTCATCATTATGATCCTCTAATAAGTAAAAATTTAAAAAGGAACACTTAACATCCATCATGAATAATTTAATGTTCATAAGAGATGTATAGGCTAAAAGGATCCTAATGGATTATAATCTAGATATAGGTTCAATGGTCACATCATAATATATATCTTATTCCTGGTTATTACCTTTAGCTACTAGTCTTGATTTGTTTCTTGTTATTATTCCTTGATCATCTTGTTTTTTTCTAAAGACCCATTTTGTTCTTATTACTAGATCATTCTAAGTTCTTTCAACTAAATATGAAACTTCATTTATTTTTAATTTGTTTAGTTCTTTTTTCATTAATATTATCTGACATTCATCTAGTAAGGCTTCTTCGAATGTCTTCAGTTCTAATTTGGATAGAATGGGATAAATTTTAAAAAGATTTACTACTTTTCTTCATGTTTTTATTCTAGTGTCTAGGTCTCGTATAAAAGTTTCTAAATGGTGATTATTTAGGGTTCTATATTATCTAGGTAGTACACTATTAGGTTCTTCAATGTCATATCCTTCTGAACTGGACTGAATTCCATTTAAATCATTTTCAAGGTAATCTTATAAGTTCTCATGTATCATGTTATCATTAGAGTCAGATTCCTTAATTTGGTATTTCCTTTTCTAAAAGGGATAAGATTCATCAAATATCACATTAACTGATTCTTAAACAATCCTTTACTTGTTATTAAAAACTCTATAAGATTTGTAAATAGCATTATATCTTATGAAAATTCCTTAATTCGATTTTGGAACAAACACACCAAGATTTTCCACGGTGTTTAAGAAGTAAACCTTGCATCCAAAAACATTAAAGTAATTTACTTTAGGTTTTCTTTTATTCCAGAGATCATAGGGTGTATTTTTAAAAAATGGTATGATTAAAACTCTATTCGTTATATAACAATTTGTGCTTACAACTTCTACCCAGAAATAAGTAGCAAGAAAATATTCATTTAGCATAGTCCTAGCCATTTCTTGAATAGACCGACTTCTTCTTTCAACAATTCTATTTTTTTCAGGTGTTTTTAGTTGCAGAGAAGGTGTGTTTAATAACCATATTTGATAAAAAGGAATTAAATTCTAGATTCTCAAATTCTACACCATGATCACTTCTTAATGAAATTATTTTAGAATCATTTTTAATTTTGAAAATCTTTAAGAAATTGTTCAAATATAGTTGAAGATTCATTTTTATAGTTTTGAAAATAAATCCATTTAAATATAGAATTGTCATCAACTAAAAAATATACATAAAATTTAACACCTAAGATTACTATTGTTGAAATTCCAAGCAAATCCATATGGATATGTTCTAGAGGTTTATATGTAGAATTTTTTAAACAGATTTTAAGGATGATTTGTGCTTCTTTCCATGTTGACATGAATAACATAATATATCTCATTCAAATTTGAGACTAGGAAAATCAAAAACTAATTGTTTATTAGATAACTTATGTAAAGAATATATATTACAATGTTCAAGTCTTATATGCTAGATCGAATATTCATTTATCTTAGTAGTTATGCATTTTACTTTTTGTTTACACAAGGAATTTATGTCTAGGGTGTAAACATTATCAGTTATGGGTGATCTATATTTAAGGAAATTATCATTTAATAATAGAACAAAATGTGTTAGAAAAATCAACCAAATATCCATCATCACATAGTTGGGAGATACTTATCAGGTTGTGTTTCAATACTCATATATAGAGTACATTATTGAATGAGACAGCTTTTGGATCGCCAAATGTTTTAATGCCAATAATTTTACCTTAGGAATTGTCGCCCAATATGACTAGACCACTATCCTTTTGAGTTAGAGTTCATAAATTTGATGAGTTTTCACTCATATGCCTCGATCAGCCACTACCCATATACCATATTTTAGTTTGGATTCTATGACCTTCTTCCTTCAATGACATTTAAACAAATATATTTTTTGGTACACATATTTTATTGGGTCCATTGGTGTTATCTAGAAAAGACCTGGGAATCCAGACATTCTTTGTTTAACTATAATCTATAGAATCATATATAATACATGCCACAAAGGCTTTCATAATCCCACTTATTTATGGATGTCTTAAATAACAATTTTTAGTTATGTGACTCTTTGTTCCACAATAGATACAAATTTTATCTTTTGTAATTGGGAAAAAATAGTTCTTATACAGTGTAGGTTTCTCACCTTTACATCATATTCCATATATTTTCTTTTTAATCATATTCTTTCCAAGTATTTCATTTAGTTTATTCTTTTCTTTTTGTAAACATAATATCTACACTTTTGTATGTTTCAACTTCTTTTGGCAGTGTTTTTATTTTAGTTTCATTATCTGTACAGTTTTTGTTTGATGATTTATATTATTCAATTAACTCTTGATCTTGTTTCATCAAAGTGTCTCTTTATATTAAAACATTAGTATGAATATTTTTTAGTGACTTATGTTTCTTAAATAAGGAATCATATTTCACTTCCATCATATTACAGTAGGCTATAATTTTATTATTAGAACAACTAGAACTAGAATCGGAATCAAAGGAGTGGTAAGATTGTACCTCACCTACTTCTGCCATAAAGCACATGTTTTATTTCAAATTTGATTCTTGTTTTTCCAAGTAATACATTGATGATCTATTGGAGAATTAATAAAGACTCCAACTAGTTTTCATTTCTCTTATGTATTTATATTCATAATCACTTTTTTTTATAATTTTCTTCTTCTTTTCTTCTTTTAATTAAGGACACTCAGGTCTGATGTGACCCATCTTTTTGCATTCATATCATTTGACTTACTATGGTTATTTTTCATCCTTTTTAATGTATTTTCTAAATCCTTTCTTATTTTTGTAGAGTTTAATGAATTATTTGGTCAACTAAGCCAGTTTCACATCTAAATCAGATGAATTAGACTACTCTGATTTCACATTGATTTCATTCTTCAGTTTTTTTCTTTTTTGAGATGATAACTCCAAAGTAGTATTTTTCCTTTTTTTTATTAAAACTTTATGCCAATTTTCTTCATCTTCCATCTTAGATTCATACATAATAAGAGTTAAAATTAACTATCCCATTTTAATATATTTTACTGGTGAGGATTTCCTAACAGTAGTTGATATCCTATTACATCCAGGTGGTAGTACTCTCAATACATTCAGGGCATGATATGCTTGTTTGATTGGATCTCCCAAGGCAGTGATGTTATTAAATATTTCTATTAGACTTCCATTCATATGGGTGATACATTATCCTTCAAACATTCTGAATGTGTCAAATTTCAATTTGACAGTGGCATACCTCATCTTTCTAAAATTTCCAATTCCTTCATAGGAAACATTAATCATCTACCACATTTCATAAGCTGTCGGGCACTGAGAAACTATTTTGAATTCATCTAGTCCAAGACCACAAATGATAGCATTCATAACTTTCTAGTCTATGCCTAACTCTTCTTCTATATCAGTACTCCTTGTTTCAGGATTCTCTGGAACCACATAGGGAGTAGGAATTTTCAAGTAGACTCTGTATCAAAGGTTCATTAAATAAATGTTCATCCTTGATTTCCGGCATCCATAATTTTCACCATTGATGTAGGAAGCTCAAACGATTGACATGCCCTCTCGTTTACCTGCTGTTGCGTTTTGAATAATAAAAAAGAATTCATCTTGTTGTATATTTATCAAAAAACCACCTATGATATTATTTGTTGGTCCGGTTATACCAATTATACACAAGAGGGTGGTGAATTGTGTGTATTATAATTTCTTCATGAGATCTTGATATATCCTTCAAACATTATCATAATGATTATTGAGTGGAAAATAAATAGCAAATAATGCATGATGTATAGTAGTTTGGGGAATTGAAGTCCCCTAGTCCACTCCACCAACACTGTACTCCACGAGCTTGGTGATTTTCACTTTCTAGTCCACTTAATAATAGATTGTTCAACAACTGAGTGGAGGTAGTTGACACCTTTACAACTTTAAGGCTAAACAGAGCCTTCTAGTTCATACACAGAACCTAACACACATCTTAGTATGAGAAGTCTATCACTCAAAATAAAATATTATTTTTTCTTTAAAATGCATTCCAGTTGTTCTTCATAATTTTAACAACATGAAATTGATAGTCGATGGATCATCTATTTTCAGAAATGTTGTTCTTCAGGTAAGAGTAGTTCTGAGTTGATCCAGTTATAGTAGATCTTATAATATAATTTTCAACTTTAACAACAGTCGAATCACAAAATATATTCGATGAATAATCGGTGAATCCTTAATCATGTTTCTTCTTCTTCTTCAGTAAACAGAGCTTTGTCATTCTTCGTAATAGTAGATCTTTAATTCTCGATTGTCTTTGTAAATTGTAGCAGTGTAATACTCAAGATCTTGATATATATTTTTCTTCTTTTTGAGGATTCGTCTCTCTCTCTGTAATAAAAAATAATATAGGTACATATAGAATAAAGACGAGTATTATCCTTTTAAATTTAGATCCCCGAAAGTCGCCTTTAGAATCGTGATATTCAAAAGTTTGAATAACAGAGTAGTCTTAACTCTCCTTAAAATTAACCATGAAAATATCCTCTTAAATCGATCATTTTAATCATAAATAAACTTATTTTAATTAGTAAAATATGTGCTTTAGACTTGTGATTTTAATCAGGCTAGAAATCAGCCTAATAATCTGCATAAATACCGTTGCATTAATAATGTCGTAATTTAATCCATCGATGCCAAACGTAGGGTTGAACTGCATAGAATACATTCTCTAAATATAAGGACCACAATGTAAGGTTAATCTAGAAACTAAGATTTTATTATACATTCATCATACATAAGTTTGATCTTAAACGTAAGTATGATCATAAATACTTTTCACTTCATCTCTCAAACATATGGTATATGATCCATACATTTCTCTGCTTCATAATGTAACATTCATGATCCATAATTTTCAATCAAACGTATGGTTTTTAACAAAAATGAGGTTGATGAACCATAATTTTGAGAAAAAACTTAAGATAATTCTCCCATACCTTTTTGATAATCCAAATGTAAGGTTCCTTCCAAATGTAGGGTTCTTCTTCCATACATAGTTTATAACTCATGGTTGTTTAACCATACTTTCCTGATAATATATAATGTAAACAAAAAATTCTTTCATTATGAAACGCTCCATAACGTTGTGTTTGATCAGTGTTTTTATAACATTCTCAAGTGATTTCTGAATACATTATCACTTGATTAACGCTGATCAAACACATTAATATTTATCTAAAATAAGAATATAATTAATATAAATTTACTGAAATATGCCCAATATAAAATCATAAGAATAAAATTTAAGGGTATTTGTGAGAATCAAATTCATCATAAAGAGATATAGTGTTATTCTCAATAATTTTCACTTAATAATATAAAATAATTTATTTTTAAAAATAGCACTTTCTCAACATATACATCCCATTAATGAATTCTATTTGGTATTTACAAAAGCGACACTCCCCTTTCCCTATAAAAGTCAACCACATCTCCCCATTCCAGAAACCTATAAAACCACCTAATATAATAAAATATCTCCCTTAATTGTCTCCAAAAATCCCTCATATTGACAAATATTCATATTTTATGTTATAAATCGTTCCATGGAATCCTATTTTATACACCAAATATTTATTCCCAATTATGAGGTAACATGTTCTCTTAGAATTCTTATTATCATTTCAATTATCCAGCCCCTAAACTCTTCTTATTCTATGATTCCACTAAAAAAAGTATACTAAACATACTAAGATGTTTTTATGTTAATATTTGGACCTATACATAGTCACACCTCGATCTAATGGGTACCAAGTAGACTTTTTCTATTTATGCCAAACTACAGCCTCACGAAACGATACTTGTTCAATTTATCCGTACAACCTCTCATGGTGGCCATTATGAGGGAATATATATATATATATATATTATATATTTTAATTATATGCCTTATGATCTGTAATTTTTATTCAGAATGTACCTTTATGCTTTCCAAGTTGTGTAAATATGATAATTTTGTTCGAGAAAGTGTGGACTACCACCAACTCAAATTGATATGACTCGTTTATTCAATAAATTGAATATATAGAAGATGGTTTTTATAAATATATTTAATATATATAAAATATATAATATAATTATAATTATAATATAAATATGTATCATTTAGTTTTAATTCTTTTATTACCACAGAGAAATGAAAGTAGCGTTCATGCGCACATACGACCTACCATCTCCATGAACTACACACTTCATTTCTAATCTCAAAATATTATGGACTATTATAAATACATTTTTAATGAATATATAAAATAATTTAGTCATGTTTTAGATTTTTTAGATTATTAAACCATGATATATTTATTAAGAACCCCAAATAACAAGTCAAAATGTACTTGAGAAAACTGGGCTATTAACACCTGAAGTAGTTAAAATAAAGATAAAATGATGACTAAAGGGTAATAAAATATTGATAGAAGTTAATATATGATATTATAAACATGATTATGGTTCTATTATTATTTAATGTCATATTTTAAACCACTATATATAAGGATAAATACCACAAAACAAAAAGAAATGACATGGTAACAGATTTTGTCTCAACTAACTTACCATTGAGACTTATGTTTACTAGGCACCAATTCAATTTTATTTGGAGTATATAATACCAAATAAAATGTTATAAAATAAATAAAATTATTATAATGATGTTTAAAGTCTTGTTTAATTCATGGGGATTTTTTATTTGAATGTTTCAATGTGGTATGGGACACATGAGAATGAGTAAATATTATTTCTCCTCAAGATTGTTTTAATGCCAACAACCCTTGTTTTTAATTATCTGTCCTTATGTTATTATTGATAAATACATATTATTTATTAAATATTTATATTTTATATGGAAAATTTATTATTCAATATTATGAATGTTTTGGAATTGTACGACATGGGTGGGGCTTGCTATATTACCTCAATGTATTGGTATTCTCATGAGATGAAACATTTGGCCAATTAAATGGGTTTTTTCCCAATTTTTTTTAATTATTGTGAAGAGTCATGAAATTAGTGGAACCATGTACCTAGGGAACTTTTAACCCATTAATATTGAATTTACATCAATTAAATTTAGTTATTATTCACCCATGAGATTTTGCATCGACATCTCTATGGGTGAATTTCATTTTCAGGGTTTAATCACTATTTATCGATGAAATTTTGCATGACATATCTATTGATACATTTAATTATTCGTTTTAATGACATGTGTGTCATGATTATTAGATTATTACCTTATATTGATATTTCCTTATCTAGTTATTTTAAATTGATGGTGTAATAAGTTATTTACCTTTCCATGTTTATTTATTCTTATGGATTCATTATTGATTCATATTAACATACCCTTACAGAGAAATTGATATCACCCATATTATTTTTCATTACCTATGTTATGTATAGTAAACCATTGAATAATTTTCAAGGAAAATGTTTATTTATTTTTTAATATGTATCATATTTTTATTTACTATTTCAAATTGTTTTATGGGTATCATGTATGTAATCTGAATTTCCATGACAGCCAAAATGAATGGTCCTTTTGGATTTCCTCCCTTGCAATAATTCAATGTAATAAAATTTTTCACTTACTCTATGATTCTGGGGTCAGTTCATTACATTTCATCCTAGAAGACGATATCCCATAAGGTAAAAAATTTAGTATTATGTAATATTTATTAAATTACCAATACTGGTTTTATATCATATTATTTGAATGTATATAAGGTAAAAAATACTAAAAAAACACATCAAGGGTTGATGAGAAAATATGTATCAATAACTATCCACAAGTAGTTTCTAAAATATTGGTGGTTCCACTCAAAAATAGCATGGCACACACCATATGAAATTAATATATACTAAAACAGAAAATAATAATGGAAGGCTCATAAGATTATATTGGTGTAGCTATTAGATCCGGAAAAAGGAAATGGAATATAGGAATAACATGTAATTTTGTGAAAATAATAAATGTTCTTCATTTAAGGGTATGAAAGCAAGATAAAAATAATAATTTCACTAGAGAATAATAATCAATAAAATATGAATCTATCAACGAAGAACATATTTAAATGATTTTTATTTTCTATGAGAAATGTAATTGAATTGGACATTGTTATATTCAGTGTTTTTTTTCAATAATTATAAAATCATATGACTATATAAAGATAATAACACAATAAAAATGGAGGCATGTAAGAAAACAACGTGAAATGTGGTCTTAGGAATCTGAATAATAGAAAAGGACTCAGAACCAAACTATTACAAAGAAGATAAATGAGATATCCTCATATATTTCAGATGGAGAGAGATATATATTAATAAAATAATATCACCTATAAAGAAGAAGTATTAGTTTAAATAGGTTTTGCAACAATAGGTATTTGGATAGAATACATTTCATCTATAGAGATTCTTTTTCCTAGTGTTTTGTTGGTGCTGTGAATGTCATGGGCACAAAGACTATTATTTCTGTTATAGCATGTCATTTTATGGAAAAAAATGAATACAAGTTGTTCATAGTGAATAAATGAGAAAAATTCTCAAATAAAAAACATTTTAATTTAAAAAAAAATACATGCTACTAATTAAAAATAGATATGAATTCATAGAAGAATTTTTTGTCAAATATATGTAGGAAGATCTCATAGGTGACAATTTAATGACTAAATTATATATATAAGTTCAATATAATATAAATTGTAATGAAAAAATAATTAAAAATAAATTAATCATGTCCATACGGAAAGAAATGTGACATACCTAAAGAATCCACGATGACCATGTACTAGGGGATAATTGATAAGTATTTCAATAAAAAGGTGGAATCTTGTCTGTATCTAAAAGTATTTAAATAACTTGAATTGAATTAATAGAGATATATGTATCCATTAAAAGGGATAATTTATACATTAATTCTATTAAAACATTACTACATGGTATATGGGGATCTTTTAAACAACATCGGAAAATTGGAAGATGGGGTACGAAAATCACACCAACATACCTGCTCTAAATGAATTGATATTTATTATAAAGGGGGAGATGATATTGGGCTAATAAGGGTAAAAGGTATCTTTTTTCACTCAATCATTTCGAAATTATCATTGAGATATGTGTATGCTATAATAAATTTCAAGATTTGATTGATTAAGCACCCCTAATGCATGAAAAAATGAGTTATTTGAGGTTAATATCAGATGGTAAAAAATTTATGGATGTAATTGATTACCGTATATGTACACTATAGTTATAGTAAATGGGTTTTCCCACATAGACATATAGTTTTATAGATGAATGATCTCATTTAAGTAAATCATGTGATGTCTTCCTTCTGTCAATTGTGGATTTGGGTATTGATTTAAATAAATATAAGAGAAGTTGATTTCATGATGGAATGATAAGAAGGTAGTTGGAGATTATAAAGACCATATTAAAACATTGCAATTATATTCAATAATGGGGAGCAAAATATGATCTATATGATGTTAATAACTATTGATAATAAACAGAAAATGGGATACTGATGTTCCATGTATAATATTGATGAATAAATTTTCTCCATATTAAAAGTTTGTCATAAATTCCATATATGTGTATGTCCTAAATAATATGATTAGAGTGATCAAGGAATTGAATTAAATTCTCAATAAAAAAAATACACATAAGTTAATAGGTTGATAATGTTTCTACAATGATCTTTGACATAAAAATGTGAGGATTCTATATTGATGAATTCATCTGAAGGGAGAAGTTCAAGAGATATTGTCGTGTTAATTATGATGAATTTTGATTAGTTGTTAAACTAAAAAAAATTAATGGAATTTAGAACTGACACATTGTTTAAAATATGCTTGAAAAGTTTTTAGGCCATAAAAATACTGATTTTCATGAATATTGGTTAAAAAGATTAGTTTCTGATGACCATGGGGGTGAAGTTTTTCATGATGCGATTTATTTAGAATTTTATCCTAAAATAATTTATATTTATTCATCAAGGATATAAAAAATAAATTTTCTGAGTATTTGGTATTGATATGATGTTGAATAGTTGGAAAAAAAATTACATGTGTTATTAAAAAATGGTTTATTCCATGGCCAACCAATGACCCACCTCAACCACATATTGTACATTTGGTCTACCACAAGGGATACAGGTAAACCTGGCTAGCCGTGGGTGCAAATTGTGGATATGGGAATGAATAACATTAAAAAATAAGTAAATTGTAGAGTTAATGTAATGGAAAAAAGTTTCTTGATAGGGTTTATTTTTATTATGAAATGGTACCGTCATAGCCTACGCAGAGTGATTGTGCTGTGTGTTTGAGTTCTGATCTCAGTTCAATCTTGAGAGGCAACAAAAGTAAATATTATATAAAGTGGAGATCAACCTACCAAAATAGTTATGTGGGAAAAAATATGCATGATTATTTTAAATCCACTTATAAATATTAATATATATGTTCTATTTCCCTATCTATCCATATCATTAATACAGTTGATCCCATAATACCCATATTTTGAGGCCCTCTATCTTCAAGTATCGAATTTATAGGATCTGTATACAAGTTGAGACTAATAAATCAACATAACAATGCTTGATGAGAATCAGTTTGGTCATATCTACCAATCCAACCAAAGAGTACCATACATGTTCATGTATGAAATTTCTATCATTCTTTCAAGAGATAATTTGAAGAAAATAATTTTTATCAATCATCCCATGAATAATTTAGTCATCACATGAAAAATTCGATCATCTGAAATCCATTATGAAAATCATTAGGTAATCACGTGAATAAAAATGCACTCATGAAGCCTCCATCAAAAACATCATCCAATGCATGATTGTGTGTTCATTAAGTTGTCACATGATCAATTAAATCCAATCATGGAATTTTGTACCCACTTTGATGTCCTATGATGAAGATAAAACATTAAAATTTCAGAAATAATATGATTTACAAAGATAACAGAGATTTTAGTATGTTGGACACAGAATGAAAATAGGCAGAGAGGTGGTGAACGCCTCTCCTATAAATACATAGGTAGGTTTGAGAGATTAGTGTACCACCATTCATGTTTTGAGAAGAGTTCTTGAAACAGAGCTTCTTATAAACCCATGTTTTAGAAACTTGTGATCTATACATGGCATAATCCCATGATGAAAAAGAAAAATAGAACATTACCTAGTCCCATTAAGGAGAATATATCATTTTTTATTTGTTCACATCATATAGATTTAGAACCTTTGGGCTACCCAAGTCACATGAAGGAGATAGTAGAAGAACATTTGATCAGTTTACATGAAGTCCATACATGATCAAGAAAGATACATTGTGTACATCATTTCTGTGAAGGAATATTTTTACACTTGTTTGTTTAAGATGAACGAGCACACATCACATTTGAAAAGAATATAGAATACATCTCATTTAGAAGTGTACTATCTGAAAGCACTTATGACATCACATGTTACATTGCTCTAATGAGGACACAAAAACATTGCATTCAATACATTCACGACATATGTACTGCATGATATCATTGAAACACTTCAATATATTGGAAGGAAAATACAAGAATGAGATTTAGGCTGCTTGAGAAATGGACTTATTTGAACCATAGTCATGGATCACCTTTGTAATTAAAACATTAGATAAATGTGAGAAGAAAAAAAATTAAAATTAAAATTTCTTAGGTACTAGGGATTTTATTATTTATTTATTTCAAAGGATAATACAAGATATAAGAATAATTTGATTGTGAAATTTTTTTCCTAAATAAAATAATACTAATTTTTTTAACAACTTTAAAACATTCGATTGAGTATAGGACATCCTAAATTTGATTGAAGAATTCATTTTTTTATTGATTTTTTGACTAAAGTAGGAATATAATATCATAAGAAGCCTTTCGAGTCTAATAATTTAGTATGATGAGAATACCTACATCATCATGATGAGACACAAATAAGTTTCAAGACCAATATACTTATGTTAGGACCGAGTGGTATGAAAACATTGACTAGAGGGTTGGTGAATAGTCCTTTTGAAAATATAATTAATCTAAATATAATGTTTTAGATTAAGAAAAAATACAGTGGATAATATAAAATACGAACACAATGTTTTTATAGCAGTCCAAATCATCAAGATCCTAGTCCACCCTCCAATATTCTCTAATATAAGATAATATTCATATTCACTAATTCCTCACTATTGATAAAGAGTGATAACTCAATTATATATGTACCATTTTGTAACCTTGTAATATATTCCTAATAAACATATATAGGAGTCTCAATCCACCTTACTTTTGTTTTAGTGTCACAAATCGATCATTATTTATGGATATGATGAATAACCTTGTAAAATAACATTAGTATAGAAAAATATTTAACTAAAACAAGAAGTACAATAGAATATATAAGAAATAAAAAATGAAATCCAGAAAAAATTTAAGACCATTAGTGCATTAAATGATGATTAACATCAATGCGGATCATGAACTTCGATCACATTAGATGTGGATGATAAAAAATGAAATTCTTATTGATCATTTAAATGGAATTATAGGTGTTGTAGTAATTTAGTATTTTTTATTTCTCATATAAATGTTTTATTCTTCACTCTCTAAATAATATTTAATAATTACATATATTAATGAATAAAACATGTTGATTTTATTTTATCACATTCACCATTCCTTGTATTCCTATATCTATCCTCACCTTATTAACTCCAATGTCATGGAGTATTTAATGAATAATCAAAGAATGTAATATTAGAAAATAATAAATCAATGAATAATAATGTTACATATAATATGAATTATCAAACTCATTATTATATAGATCACATGATCTTTTAATATATTATGAAATATCATAGATATTTTTAGAATATGAAAGTAATGATTAATTCGTTATTTTCAAATAATTAAAAAAACTCATACTATCTTCCAAAAAATTGATATTTCAATATTTATAAAAAACAGAGCATGAAATAAAAAACATGAAAATAATTATTTTCAAAATTATTTAGTGGATATATTTTGATAAATTATTTTCAAAATATTCATTATAAAATATATTATTTTTATAAAGTAATATTTTAAATAAAATAAAAAGAAAAAATTTACAGTTTATCATTTTATCAAAATAATACTAAAATAGAACATATTAGAAAATGTATGTTATCCAAAAATAAATAATTTAGATAATTGATCATGTTTGCGGAGTGACCATGAGATAAACCTTTTGTTGAAGGTATGCTGACCATATGAACAAATTTTTCATGTGGATGGTATATTGACCATGTGAACAAATTTATCTTTTGGTCATTATATTGACGGTGTGACCAAATTTATCATGTATTTGGTATATAAATAGTGAGAATAATTATGTCATGGAGTTGGTATATTTACCACGTTAAAATATATTTGGTCACATAAATTAATTATTTCAATAACATTGCTTCATGAGATCACATAAAAAATTTATTAATGTGACCACAAAAACAATTTCATATTGCCACCATACAAAACATGAGTTGTGGTCACATTGAAATAACTATATAAAAGGTTGAAAATTTCTTCACATTAGCATAAAAATATAATTTCTGGTAATAGGAATAATAAGTCGTGGTAACTTATTTTTTCTTGTGGTGGGATTGTATAACCCTTCATAGTAGGTTGAAATACAAACTTGGGGTATCTTTATATATCGAACATGATGTTAGGTTTGTGAAACCTTTTTGTAATAAGTTGGTATAACTTGTGAGGTAGGTATGTCCATGGTTTCTTCAAAATACTAATGGTCATGTCATATTGTTCATGATAGGTTCCCTTAATTGTAAACACATGGTGTTATCACTGAACCATTTAAGAAAGAGTCATGAAGCTGAAAGGGATCAAGGGTGTTTCACTGGTGGTTGATCATGCAACCTGGAGTGCACGGAGAAACCATAGAAAATACATAAATGAATAAGTATAGGATAATTCTACAAGAATATGTAGATAAGGGGTAGAAGAAATTTTTAGGTCGAATGAAAAAGCAATATGATCATGGTGAGCATGAATCAAATCTACCATGAAGTCAAGGTTGAAGTTTGAGGTGATTATCATGCACATGGAAAGAGGGAATTATTCTCGCATTATTCGAAAACGGTTGAGCATTAATCATCCATTTCTAATATGTTTTTGTGCGCGCAGAAGAAGAAGACAAATAGTGTATATACCACATAAAATATATATATTGAGATATATAATGTATCAAATTTATATAACATATATCTATATAAAACAAATAAATAGTGTACATATATGGCATATCTTTATTGATGTATATATATGTGTATTTAAGAAATAAAAATCAATTTATTTTATATTAGTGATAAAATAGGTGATAAAATATTAAAGAAATGATTATATTAATAAAATAAATAAAAATAATATAATTTATATAGTAAAATAAAAATATTTAATTACAATATTACATTATATAGGAAAATAATACATAAAAATAATGTTAGTGAAATTTTTTTCATTCAATTCGCATATATTAACTATGAGATTTTTTCCATCCAATTAAAAATAATAAATTAAAATATGAAAAATGATGAATAATATATTTTAAAACTATTAAAATTTAATTTATTTTAAATGAATGGATGATAATTAAACAATAAAACAAAAAAACATAAACTCTCCATATAAACAATCTCCTGCTTTTGTACATTGAAAAACTAAATCATTTTATTTAAAAATTCATAAATATTCACCACTTCGTTGAAATTTATAAAAAATAAGAAAGAAAATAAAAATAAAAATAATATTATGAATAATATTGAAATAAAAAAATTACCTGAAAAGGATAAGTATTCATGAATTTATTCTTATTAACAAATATCTAAGAATAAAAAAATAGATATTATCTTGCTTTCTTTAAAAAAATATATATCATGCCCAGTTCATAATTTAATTTTTTTTAAACTCATAGAATCTAATGATTTAGTAATGATATCAGAATTTTGTCATCCTATTAGTATTTAATCAAGAATCATATCCCCTTTATTAGCACGATTTATTTATAAATGAAATCTAACACTGACATGTTTTCTTCTAGAATGCTATAAATTATTTTCAAAATGTTATAATAGTATATGTATTTTCAAAAAAACTATGAATTTTTTCAAATTGAACATTTAAATAAGATATAGATTGTTTTATCCGATTACATTGAGAGTAACTATTTCAGCTGTAATGTACTCATACATATATATATACAGTGAAACTGAAAATTACTATATAGAACTCCATGATATTAAACATTTACTATGTAAGTGAGACATACCTGCTTTTCTTTTCCTATCAAGTATAGAGAATTGAAAATTAATGTCATAATATGAAAAAAGCTAAAATAATTCTTATTATAGTAACATATATTAGTGATATTAATTCCTTTAACTTATCTAATTATCATTTTTAAATTATTTTTAATAATTTTCTATTTGATTAGACTTGTATATTGAACACATATAGATAGAACCCATAATATTAAGCCTCAATTAAGTCAAGTAAAGTAAGCTCCCTAAAATTACTCTATATATTTTATCATAGAATTTTTTTTATATCCCCGCATTTCTAGTTTAAAATTACTTCCCATGGTGGTTCTCAATATTTTTTATTAATCATTATAGAATTTTTAAATAAAACATTATATTTTTATTTAAAAAACTTCATTATTTTTTTGGTAAAATTTATATACCCAGGGAAAATTTTAATTCACCCATTAATCTTATATCATAATCATTAGTAATTACTTTTAAATATTCATTGGGAAGGAAATATTTTATATATCCAAATACTATATCACCAACAAATAATTTTATTATTAAAATATCTTTAGAAATGTAGCTTTTAAATAAATTTGGGTTGCCTATTTCATTATTGAAATAATATTTCGATGAAAATTTTGTATGTTTAAATACCAAGATCATAGAGCATGATTTAGATAACATAAATCATAATAATATATTGATAAATGATTTTAAAATTCATGTTTTTTGAAACATGGTGGGATTTTTACATACACCTGGTCAGAAATTACACTATTTAAAATGAACATTTTAAATCCATTTGAAAATATTTAAAATTTTGATAACTCCTAAAAAGATTATAGAATATGAATTGATTCTAATATGGACACTATTGTAATTAAATCTTCAAAATCAATACCTTATTCTTGTAAATATCATTGGGTAACTAATCTAACCACTTTTCTTACATTATTAATATAATCATCCATTTTATTTCAAAAAATCCATTTTTTTCTAATAGACTATTTATCATTGAGAAACTCTACTAGATTCTAGAAATTATTTCAACAAAACTAAATAAATTTGTCATGCATAAAATTTATCATTTTAGAATCTTTTAGTTCTTTTAAATATTAACATAAAAAAATCACCAACAAAGTTTGAATGAGTAAAAAAATTGAAAAAATATATATTTTTCCTCATTCCATATTTAACATTTATAAAAATATTTTATAAAGAAGGATTGCTATGTTTTTTAATAATTTATTGGATGATATTGAGAATAGAAGATCTCCCCTCACCTTATTCGCTATCATTTTCATATTTATCATCATCAAAGAATAATTCCTTATATCCTTTAGTAGAATTATCATATTCTTCAATCTATTTTTCATTATTTTCAATGAAAATTAAATGGAATATTCCTCCATTGACTTGGATCTCTGGTTATATAGTATATAATATTTACTATTTTTAGAATATCCTAGATGGATAAGTTCAAAATATTTAGATTCATGAATTTCATTAATATCTTTTGTATTTAAAATATATATTCAACAAAATAAAAATTCTAAAACAATCTATCCAAGGTTTCTTAAAATTTAATAGATCAATTTTGGTTTTCTTTAACACAGGTTTGATGCAAACTAAATTTCAAATATAATAATCAGTAATGTCTGATTGATGATAAAAACAATTTGGTATATTGAATTCATTTAGAATAGCACCTTTAATTTTGTTAATAGTTTTGTTTTTTCTTCTCTATAAAACCATTTTGTTGCGGTGTTCTAGGGACAAAAATTATGTAAATATACCTTATAATCCCAACATTTCTAAAAATCAATGTTAATGAGTTATCATCCTTTATCAATTGTAATTGATGTTATTAAATTGTGTTTTTTATTTTGAATATATTATATTATGTATTATGACCGTGTATGGTTTCACATTTGTGACAAAAGAAATGAATCCAAGTAAATCTACAAAAATCATCCACAGTTATGTGAACATATCTATTACTACATGAATTACTAGTTTTACATGTGTAGAAATAAATAATGATAAATATGTTCTTAATATGTCAATTTTTTCACATTATTAATAGATCTAAAACTCATTATGATGATCAACCATTGGATAATAATCACCCAAAAAATTATTAATTGCTCTAAATTCTTATGTTTTAGAACCCATCTATTTTTCTATAAAGTATATTTTTTGATGATTAACAAGGCACAATCTTATTTTCCAAAAAATATTATCAATTTCAACAACTTCAAAATAATTTAAAATTTTATGGTTTAGTTTCAAAAAATCTATGTTGTACATATTATTTTTTCTATTTAAAAATAAAATAAATTTTTTTTATAATTATAAAATATATATTTATTATTATCAAAATTCACACACATTCAATCGTATCAAACATTTGATATACTAAATAAATTTTATATTAATATTTCTACATATAGTACATTCGAAATAATAATACACTATTATATTATTACTTCTATAAAATATTTGGACCTGCCGTTGGTGTTATTATGGAAAGTAGGTGTTCCTAAATCACAATAATTAAATGATAAATGGATAAAAATAACCCCATTCATTTTCCTGGAGAACCATATGATCATATACCATGTATCGTTTTATCCTTATTTGAAGGTTTCATTTAAAATATATTATTTATATAAATTAATTAGTACAAATGTTATTTTGGGTCCAACTTTATATGTGATAAAACACTTTTCAATAAATACTAATTTAAGACATTTATTGTAAGGTAATACAGAAGATAAATTCTTTGAAATAATAGTCTTGGTGTAGCCAAGAGACTGAGTAAATATTAAGGAACGTTAATTTTTTTAATTCCCCTTTAGAATACATCTAAGTAATGTAATTATTGAGACATTACCTTCATTTCCTTTATCAAAAGTAGTTTTTTAATTCCTATGAATCTGATTATTAGAAACAAACCTAGTTTTATCATTAGTTGGTTTTTCAATATCCATCATCTTATGAATTTTTTATTTTATTTGTACTGAAATATATAAGAATTATTTTCATCTATTAATTTCCATTTTATTACTTCTATTAAATTTTTCAGAATCTTCAATGTCATCAAATATTTATACAATTGAACATGATCCCATATTTTCTAATTTATTATTTCAATGCTTAAGCTTCTTACATTCATTTTTTACCTTATCTAAATCTTCCAATAATAATTTTAATCACACGTATTGATATTCATTTCTTTTTATAATGAAATTCATCTTTATTTCATTCTCTCTTTTTAGATTTATCATTTTAGAATTCGGGACCCTTTTATCTTATACATTTTATTAATTTGAAAATTTATGTTTTACAATTTCATTTTTAACTTTCTTATTTTCTCTTTATAGTTGTATATATTATTCATCTATTCAAAATATATAACATTTAAACTCATAAATTATTTCTTAATTACTTAATTTTATTTTCAATAATATAATCATAACCAGAACAGTATCCTAAATTACTATTTACCTAATTGATAGTTTTTTTCATTTAAAAAATATTGGATAATTATTTTTCACTCTCATAACCATAACTTCATAAGTATGAATCCCCTGTGAAAATATATACATCATGATATAAACATTTTAACTCATCCATGTATTTATTATCATTTCATTATTATTTCAGATTTGGAGAATCTAGTGTTATATTTCTCTTTTTCATACAGTAATAGAATATTAATTTGGAATCATTTAATATACTACCATTTCATTTCATACGTCACTTTCTATCATCCTTTTCATGATTTATTCTTGGATTCTTAAAGAATACTCTCTTTCCTTCGAGGTACTTATAAACTCCTTTAGTAATGTTTTCTATTTCAACAATGTAAATTTTTTGTAACTCAGAATTAGAAAAATGAGAAAAAAATATACATTATATTTTAATTCTACACCTTTCCTTTTTTTAGGATCTTCATTATTATCATTCTACATCTCTAGCTCATATTTATAAAGTGATCATATCAATTCATTCATTGAATACCCATTTAAAAATATACATATTTCCATCATATGTTCTTTGAGATCCATTTTTATTTAGGACACGTTTTATTATAATTATTTTTCTTAGACTTCTCTGGTCCAATGATAATTTTTACAATATTTGTGAATCTATTGTACATATCATTAATGTTACCATGATACTTTATTCCTAATTCATTAAAATATTCTATGTGAATTCCCAACATTGTACTCTATAACTTATATTTTCCTTGATGAGGATATTTTAATGTCATCAAGATTCTAGATGTAGTTTTACATGATGGAATATAACTATAAATATTTATACTTAAATAATAACAAATTTAATTCATAAAATTTAGTTTTTGAACGTATTTTGTATCATAATTTATATTTTGGGTTTCTAAATATACATCTAGAAATTTATTATATTTTAACATGAATGAAAAAAGTAAATACTCATATTTTTTAGAAATAACTATATTAGATACTTTGAGTACATATAGTCAATTCCATTTATATGTAGTGGTCTGATGGGATTAAATATCCAAAATTATAGTATTTTGAAAGAAAATTATTAGATCTTTCCAAATAATATTAGGTCTAGGATAATGGTTATATCAAAAAGATAATTAAGCAATAAATACCAAATTCATAAAAGAAATAATTATATGATACCAATTTTTGGGTCTTATAAATATGGAATGATTTACTATAGTCTAGTGAATAGTATCATTAACAAATTAATCTAACAAAGTCTTTTTATCAGAGTAATAAACAATGTTATGGAATTATTATTATTTTTTCTATAGTGGTTCATATCATCACTATCATTGTCTAATCGAAAATGTTCACTACTCAGGGAGAAAATCAGTATGCACTAAATCCTCAATTTGCATATGATTTGATATCAAAATTATAAACATATCTTTTTATGGAATGGTTGTATAACATTAACCTAATTTTATCATAATCACAAAAAACCATAATTCTATCTAGTATTCAAGAGACAAGAATCCTTTTGGATAGGAGGAATTAATAAGTTAAAAGGATTTTGAATGGGAAATACTTAAACTAAATCATAAAGAAAAAACATAAGATATGAGAATTAAATGTGAATTAAAAAAATTTAAGATTAAAAGTAGAGAAGATGATGAATAATGTTAATTTAGTTTAATATATTCAGTCACTTCATTATTGGATGATCAAAATAATGATGTTCATTATGATAGCATCAATGAAATAGTATATTAAATAGAAATTTAGTAATTTGTAATGCTCATATTAATTTTTATTCTTATCTCTCTATAATCATATAAAATCATTGTCCGTCTTTTTGATTAAAAAATTTTTAGTTTACATCTCCATGTTCATCCTTTATTTCATTCCAACGTCCAATCTCGCATCATTAAATCTAATATATTGAATTATCTAAACAATAAATCACATAATTCAATAATAGGAAATTATTAATCAATGTATAATTTTCTCACCTATAATTTATATTATCACAATCATAGTAAAAGTGTTGTTGATCTCTATTATTCATTCCTGAAATATCATGGTAACACGCTGAATATGATTTTTATTATAAAATTAATATATTTAAGTAATTTAAACAATTAAAAAATTCCATTAAATTTTAGTAAATTGATCATTCAACTGATATTAAAAATAGAGACTTAAACAATTATTATTATGAATATCATTTCTATAATTATCATAACAGTGTTTTTTAATCGAATTGTTTACACCATAATCATTATAATATATATTTAATTTTTAAATCAATATAACATTTAAAAAAATGTAGCAAACATACAATTGAACATTGTATAAAAGAATTCCTAAAATTGAACATAAAATAAAATGAATGATATCTCAAAATTAATAATATAAATAATTGACCATGTTTTTTGAGGGACCATGAGATAATAGTATTGTGGTAAATTAATTGACCATTTGAAAAAAAAAATTGTATTCGTGGTATACTGATCATGTGAACAAATTCGTCTTATGGTTAGTATACTGGACATGAAAAAAAAACTTTCATGTGATCACTATATTGACCATGTGAAAATACAATATTGTAGTTGTAATACTAATTATTCAAATAAATTTGTTTTTAGTCGCTTATAATTATACATTCATTCACATTACAAAATGCTTCACCAAAAATAAAAATCCATGTAGTAATTAAAAAAATCAAGTGGTTACCTTAACAGATACATGGCTCATAGTCACTATAAAATATCATTATTCTAGGATGAAAATAAATTCAAAATAGATAACAAATGCCAATTATAGTTACTTGAATACCCACTCATGTTATTTTAATATTTTTTGGTAGGTCAGCATAATAACTGAGTGTAGGTTCAAATACCCACTTGTGGTAACATCATATATCAAACCTCATGTCATGTTGCGAAACCACTTCATAATAAGATTATATTATTCATTTTGAAGGAATCTTCATCATTACATCCAAATAACCATAGTCACAAAAGGAATTTCATGGTAGGTTCACCAAAGTGTCAGCATTGGGTGTGGTAACCAAACTAGCTGTAGAGGAGACTCAAAGTTGGCGTGAATGAAGGGAGTCACACATGTTGTTGATCACAGTATAGAGAGTGCATGGACACACCTAATAAAAAACATGGATGAATAAGTGTATGTTGGTACTACATGAATATTCAAATGTGTAAGAGAGTTAAAATGAGTTAGAATAATGAGCTTGGAGCTCATGAAGCATTTCTTCCATGAAGTCTCATTCAAAGAATGTGGAGGACATATTCATAGATAGAGGGTGTTGGTGTCATGCAATGCTAAAGAGGTTGAGCATGAAGATAGTGGTGCTTCTTTGGTGATATGTGTGTATAAGGGAAGATGACGAATAGTGTATACTATTCATTATATATATATATATACTGATTTAAATACATAATATTTTAAATATATATAACATAGATATGTTTTAAACAAATTAATAGAGTATATATACATTCCATATAAGTATTGATATATGTGTGTGTGTGTGTGTGCCTCTATCTATGTGTGAATATATATATATATATATAATATAATACATGGAATTTTTTTATGTTACAAATTATTAAATCTATTATTATAATATAAAAAATAGTGATATTTAAAAAATTTAAAAAGTAAATTTAAAATATATTATAAAAATATTACATTATATAGAACAATGATACTTCAAAGGTGATTAGAGTGAAAAAAAATTTAATCACTTCATCGATATTATTTTTGAAAAATAATTTTGTGAAAATATAAAATATATTTATGATAATATTTAAAAATTTAATAATAAAATAATATTATATTAAAAATTAAATGATTTTTTAATTAACGGATTCCTATTTGAACAAAATAATTAAAACCAAAACATATACTCTCAACACAAAAAAGGTATTCAAAAATATCATTGAAGATCTTGGAGGTTTAAGGAATATATACTGATAATACTAGCTTGTGGAGGAAGATCACTCTACAAATGAAAGAGTACATCCTTTCACTACATCAAAACTGACAAAAAAACGGATCTCTTGATTGGGAAATTTAACAAGTTCCCAAAGAGTCATAAATATACGGGGTGTAACTTTTCCAGAAGAGTAGACGATCTTTAAGAGGGTTTAAAAAATAGTGGTAGAAGTGTGGGATTGTTGGGGGTTGAATGAAGCTCATCTGGAGGATCAATTAATGGGTGGTATACCAAGTTTCTACATAAACCATTTTAATTAATGATAATATTATAGTGGAGGATCCATGTTTTGGAATCTATCCAACATGAAAATGAAAATCTCTCTGTACCAAACCCTGTAAATATCATGTGGTGAACTCTCTCTTATTATTTATGTTTACGATTTGAGAATGGTATATATCAATGAGTGGTTCAAGAACCATTATAAGATGAAGAGGTTGGATTAAAATAAAAAACCATAAAAATTAAACAAATTATTTACCCCCCCCCCCCTCTCAGTGGTAAATAAATCCTAGGGTTCTATAATTCCCATTAGATTACATCTACTAAAATATTTTTAAGGAATTTATTTTCATCCATTACATCATTCAACACTTCTCTCGGCCTCTATCTGACACTATCCCTTTCTACTCCTCTTTGAGTCATCTATGCATCCACCTAGCTCCATTCTAGCCTACACCTCTTGTTCTACTCTACCACCTCCACTAAGTTGGACTAACAAAAAATATATCCTTTTCTACACACATCTACTCAACTCACTGTATAATGTCACTACATCACATTCGAAATTTGGATGCACTCCTCTGCATCTCAATGGTAGACACACTTCTACAACACAACATTTTAAAAAAAATTAATTTTTACCTTCACATCCCTTGGGGAATAAATGGGAAACCTAAATTTATATAACCCTACCGAAATTTCTATATTCTTGTTTTGTATAATTATAAATAAATCATTCAATCTTTTATCTGTGGAATTTTATATCATCTTACACAATATAGGATCCCTGAGGAATGAAATCATAATTTCATTTCCTCTCTAAAGAATGATTTTATTGAATGAAACACTTATTTCTTCATCACAACTTGTATTTTAAATCTTTTATGATACGATCATTGATTACTATTAAACTTTAATCATAATTAAGTATTTTTTCATTAATTTCTACAATGTTGTAATATTTTAGTTAAAAGAGTATTCATTTTTATTATTCCACTATACATATATTTCATTTCTCATTATATGAAACAATTATATGAATTTTCATAATGCATAAAATATATTTTGTTCGTACATATTATTCATATTCACTATTTGTATATTATATGTATAATTTTTAGAGAGCCATATAATTTCTCAAGAAATATATTACACTATTTAATATATACATTTACATGAATATCCTACTTACCTTATTTTAATATTTAAAATATTCACTTATATAGATTACTATGTTTCTTACTAACATCCTATGTGTTAATAATTGTGAATAAATTTATTACATTATAATACATAAAAATAATAAAAGAAAATAGGCCTTAATCGTTATATAGCTTGCATATTTTTTTACTAATATTAATAAATTAATTCCTTATAACATTGTTTATAATATCTTATTTGTAATTAGTTATATTGATTTTGTTTTAATCCTTATATTGAATTTTTAACCCTTTTCTCCAATTTCATTATATATGATTCGATTGATTATCTCAAGCATCATAAATAATAATTGGGGAATGATCTTCTCTGGAAAACCCTAGTCGATAAATTGAATGGTATCTTAAATTTACTATATTTTTTTACCTAAATTATTCATTTTATGATTTTTTTGAATTTGAGAAAATTGTTAACCCATTTCTCCACTCCCATGTTCTCTCCTAGAGATTCTCAAGCTTCCTCTAGATGCAAAATAATGGAATAAATAACCCACTAATTCCCCTAATATTTTTATTTTCAATCTCTATTTGGTACTCAATAAAAGTAGCCCCATCCTCGATGTCCAGCTCTCCCCAAACGATAATGGGTGATGGTTCATGAATGTACCTCCTTTGCTACAACATGTGGAAGATTTCGTGTACCCAGTCAGACTACATAGGTAATGCTGATAGGTACACCACCTCACAAACTCTAAACAATATCTAGAAGGGGTCAATGAAACTTTTATATATCATTCCAATCCATCCAAATATTGGTATTCCATGTCGATGTAAAACCCATAGGAACACAAGTCCCCATTCATGGAATTAAAATCCATCTATTATTTATCCACATAAGAATTATGATGGATATGTGTAGTCTTAATCCACTTATCAATGATTTTTTACCTTATTTATAGTTTCTTACACCAACTACAAGAATGTGAGTGCTGACTCGCATAGGTCAGTCTGTTAAAGTGGTGACCTCTAGGGTCACCCGTACAAAGCCTCCAAAGGTTCCATTCCAATCATGTAATGGTAACTGTTATTTTATAAGAACACGACCAGTGGTAGGTGATCCTCACAACAATGGAAGAAGTCTAACGTTCAAGATCATGCCATTCCCTCCAAGACATTAATTGATCAATCTACTTGACCATCATTTGGGAGGTGAAACGTTGTGATCAAGCGTAACAATGTCCCAACATCCGTTTGAATTCCCTTCCAAATCTCGGATGTGAAGCCATAATCACATTCTATATCGATTGTTGATGTAAATACATGGATTCAAACAATTTCTTCCACATATAGGAATCATATTCATTATACTAAACTCTCCTACAAAATAGATAAGAAGTGGTTTGACTTGGTGAGTCGGTCTATGATCATTACATTGGAATAATGTACCCCTTGACATATGTGGTAAGACCATTCATATTTACATGGAAATTACATCCCAATTCCAATATAGAACCTCTAGTGGTGAGCTAAACCAACTATCTAAGCCTCCACTTTATAATAAGTAAGGCATAGATATCCAAACTCTGCAACTCCCTCCTTAATCCCTATCCACAAAAATTGACGTCAAAGGCCCTGGTACATCATTACCACACAAGGACGTGCCACCGACGTTCATATCATACATTCTCAAATAAAATCCTCCTCTATTATCCTTGGTATAATCGTTAACCCTTTGAAAATAAATACATGTTCCCCACCTTTGGACAATCCAGCAAGAGAACATCCCATGGATATGTGACTGTGTAGTGTCTCACAGTCACCATCCGGACATTATGACTCCATGAATCACTTTTAGAGTAGATTTGTTCCAAAAATAATCTAATGGTATGATTCTATATCTCTATCCATAAATGATAACATCAATTAGTCAAACCACTTTGAATCCTCAATCAGCAACTTCGAGCCAGATCCCCTATTGAGAGAATATACTACAACATTCACCTTTATATGATTATAAAAAATTTTGAAATCACAATACTGGAAGCAATGTATCCATGGCCTTTGATTGGTTAATGTGTCCTTAAAAGTGAGAAATATGAGTCTTGAAATACCTCTTTGAGATAATTCCATAAATCTTGTGATCTCAAAGTATTTACAAAACTTTCCTCAAGTTCCTCCTATGTTCTTCCTCGGATTCCATGTATATAAGGATTTCATTGATGATTACTACCATGAACCAATATATAAAATTAAGAATGGTCTTGTTCATGTGTCCGATGAACAATTCTATTTAATTTTCCATTACATAGGGATTCATTATGTACTCATAGTTACTATAGGGGCATCTGAATTTCTTCTTTGGTTAATCCTTATCCCATACATGCAACCGATGACAGCCTGAACTATGGAAAACATTTTTGAACCACATTTCTCATATCAACTGGTCAATTAGTTCATTGATCCTCAGTAGTTGATAATTTTTCTACATAGTCTCCTAATTAAAGTACTGATAGTCCATACCCAACCACAAGCACCCATCTACCTCTTTGGAAAGTAATACTAGTATTTCTTATGGGGAAACATTGGGTCTAACTATCCACTTTCTTTTCACGTCCTCTAACTATACCCTCAGCTCATGAAGCTATGTGGGATCCGTCTGATATGCTAGAATATATATGAATTTTGTTGCTAGTTATAGATGAATGTATAAGTCTCTCTCATGGTGGGGAGGTATCCCTTGTAAATTCCAATGGAAGGCGTCGTCGTACTATTCCAAGAATGTAGGAAACTAAGAAATCATTATATCCAGTGTACCATAGGTCAAGTTGGCCAACTGATGAGTAATTTGTTTCACCCTACTATTAATGAGTCTATCTTATCCTACATGGGATTCCTTTTTACAAAAAACAATAACTTAGTTCCTTTTCCATGGACACACTGCATCCTCTTCCTAAATTAGTCAATATATACATGCATTGGGGATAACAAGTCCATACCTAAGACAATGTCACAAGGACCCATTGATGATTCCAAGAGATCCCAATAGAATATGTTTCCCCTAAGAGTATGTCAACACTTTCGGAATATATGTATGATCACAGTGCCTTCTCAACTAGGAGTCTGAAAGTGTAAGGGTCATTCCAGGGTGTCATGCAGAATCTCTATGTCTCAAACCAGATATGTTGAAAGAAATGAATAACTCTAACCTAGTTTTATTATTACTACATTTATTGTTAAAAAAACCTAGATCATACCTCGATTCATTCCTGAAGCTTCAGGGTTTTATGCTCAAACTGCCTATAGTTTTCCTAGTCTTTTCCTCCATCGATCAATGATTGGAGTGGACCACCCAGGGGTGGTGGTAACCCAAAAAAAGATCCCACCACCTCCAATGGTTATCCCAGCTCATCTTCCAAATTTTCTTAACTAAGGGCCCATATCTTCCTATCATTTTCATTATCTTGGTGACCCATCCATGGTCTCTCTATTAGCTATATGGTGTGTCATAAAAACTTGTGCAAGATGTTCCTTGTCATCATATGAGTAGCACCACCTTTATCTAGGATAATTGGACATACCCATTGAGTCCTTCTCAAAAAATCTTCTATAATAAGTCATCCTCATGAGACATCTCACATGTCCATGTCCCTAATATTGATATTGGATACCCACTACTATGGTCTCTACTCTTGGTTTTCCACTAGCAGGAACCAACAATAATATTTTCTTGACGATGAAACTCTAAACTAATGAATCTCACTCTACCACCCCAAAATTTGTTAGAATTCATAGAGGTATATCACTATTTCAGATGTCTCTATGCACTCCACAATTGAATCTCTGAGACATAAGGAACTAGTCATGAACCATATCAATTGAGTACCTAGAGAGGTTTGTAAACCTCGATGAATACACAACTCTTGTTGAGCTACCCTACTTGATTGGTAGAAAATCATGGATATGTAATACCCACAACGTAGCTAGAGAAAACACTCATATGAAGATACACTAAAAATCTAATCATGGTTGGGTCAGCTCATTATAATTATAGGTCACTAAACCCAACCATCGCCCTATTGATCCACGGAGAAGGCTCACCTCTTGGATCACCATCTAATCTGCTAGTGTCCGGACAAGATAGAAAAAACAAGTCACCAACTCAAACCATTCCTTAGTCGCATGTCGGTCATGATTCCCATATAATTTTAGGGCTATTTTTCAATAAAACCCATGAATTCCAGTCATCCAATGCACATCATCTGATGGTACTATGGGTACTACGTGCAACTCAATTTGTGCTAGTATAGATGGTCTAGCACATGGAGGAAAGATTTATCGAACAGGTCCCTAAATAAATGTCTCATATTTTAGGGGATCATCCTTAGGATCCCAACGCTGAATCCAAGTAGACATACTCTTCAATGGAATCACTAAATTGTACAATATGTACCATTTTCAACAAGTATATCTGGAGAGATTACTCAAGAAGGAAATAGAAACCACAACATATTCCTAAATTATGCATTTACCATTATTTATATTGTAACGAACATTATCATGCATAGATTTGGAAAAAAAATGGATTATAGTTCTATTGTATGGATTAGTCAGCCACTACACTAATACAGTAGTCCTGGATGGAAATCCAAACTCAAAACACATTAAACTATTTCCCAAAACTAATCTCACAAACTCCTGTCCTATGATAGAACCAACTATATTGGTATCACACTATCATGACCCGTCACAATGGGTATCATGATACAACTCCCTAATCACACCTTCAATATGCCAGTGGATGATGACTAGCACCGTGTAGGCATATCACTAACATGGGTGGCCTTATCCTATGTACTGTTACACACACACTCATCTTCATGCATATAAAATGCTGAAAAATAAAAACAAATGAACAAACATAAATGAATAAATCAAAATTCCACAACCAGAGTACAAGAGGAAGTAATGGAATGTAAATATGGAAAAATACAGGCTAGCCACAACGAGTCTGGTAACAATCCCAATCATGAATGTAAAACTCCGGACTATTATCATGATACCACATGAACACAACCTTTTTATTTATTCTTCATTACGCACCGAAGAAAATAAACTCTAGTGTCAAAAACATCCCTATATATAAAAAACATTTTTATCTATCACCACTTCCATCTCCACACCACCATCGTGTTCCACTAATCCAAGATCTACAATACCAGATCTGTGTACCATGAAATGTGTGAGAAATGATCAATTCATTGAGATATTTCAAACTATGGTCCAAAATAATTGTTAGGGGCAATAAGGGCCTATATACCCTGAGAGGGGGGTGAATCAGGGTATGGATATTCTTTTTCAAAGTTCTTCCTACCCCACTGGATCTTGACCTCTTTATTACAAGGGTCACTTTGTTTGCTCTTGTGTGTAAAATATGACCACGTCTTTACTTATTTATCTAATGATGATGCTTTGAATGCAATGCAGGGAAGAAAACAGGCAGACACAGAGATTTTTACTTGGTTCACCCTCACTGGGCTATGTCCAAGGACCATACGCCGACAAGTTGTCGGTCGTACCAAATTCCACTAATCTTCACTAGATGTGGATACAAAGTTCGGGCTAGATCACTTCTATGCCCAGGCTCACTGCCTTTACAAGTTTAGGGTCAGATCACTGCTTTCCCAAGGGTCACTCCCAATTTCTCTCTCTCTGGCTCACTACCGGTGGAGAGGATCACCTTCTTCCTCTTCCTAAGCTCACTACTCTGGAAGGGAATCCACTCATAGTTTATAGACCTGTAGGTCTCTTCATTTGCATGAATGAATGCATCTTCCTCTGTGTGTAGATGCTCTGTTGAAGTACAACTTTCACCTGTAGATGAATATCTCTTTGCACTGAAGGTATCGGGCAATGTACCAGCTTCCACACAGTCCGAGAAGCACCGCTGGAACAAAACCTTACTTGGCGCGCAAGTCACTCTCGGCGCGCAAGTATCGGCGCGCAAGTCACAACGGGCGTGCAAGTCCTCCTCAGACACTTGCGCGACTCAAGCTTCCTCAACTCCAAACTTTTGTGACTCTCTTCCTTTTATGCCCAAACCAATATTGGCGCGCAACTGCTAACTGGTGCGCAACTTCTAACACCGGCGCACAACTTCAACTACTGGCGCGCAAATTCACCTGCGTGACCCACACTCACCACTTGCGCGACCACCACACCTTCACGACGGGAGCTCTAATTTCTCAAAGTGTTGAACTCCGTTGAAAATGAGGAGGGGTGGTCCAGTATTTATAGGCAATCTGACCACCCTGCGCGACGGCGCGTAAGTCACCTGCGCGACCCAGTTTCGGCGCGCAAGTACCCTGTCATTTTAGACACTTGTGCGACCAACTCCCAAACTTGCGCGAACCTCTTTACTTTTCCATATTTTGATCTTCTGATCTTGAAAAACATATGGCGCGCAAGTTTCCTATACTCCAAGTCCTCGGCGCTCAAGTCCTTTTGCCAAAAACACTTTTCTTCATTTGCCGATTTTCAGGCCCTAAAATTTGGCAAACACTGGAAAACGGCGCCACCTTGTATCTGTTCTTTTGTACCGCCTCCAGATCATCCATTACTTTTATCGACGTTCTTGAATCAAACATGGATCGTTGACCTCAGCTCTTGAACTCGACATTCCACCATGAAATCTTCTTTGTCAACAAATTTGTATGTCATTGTTTTGCTTTGTCAACAATCACTACTCAGATGTCCACTTTGTCAACAAACACAATCACCTCAAAAATGCTTCAATGATACCTTGAGGGATTTTTGCCCAACAATAATAATGTTCATAGTGAATGATGAATTGAGGGAGAAATGAAAAACCATAATCATGAATAAAGATCCTCAGAAAATGTTCAATATGTCCTCGATATTCCTCCATTATAATAACAATGAGAATCAAACATCATATAAAAATTCTCCAAGTAGAACCCCATAAATAAACTCATCCCAAAAAATGACCAATCTGTTAATCACACTATTGGTCAATTTAATCCTATTCATCATAGAAATTTTGATCAATGTTAGAGTCTAATAAAAATAATTTATTGCCTCTATTTTTATTGACTGATGTTGATGAATGAATCTTCTCTACAATCATTGGTGAAATCCATCGATTCAGACCCTCCATTATTGTCAATCATTGATCCGATCGTAATCCGCAAATGGAATCTCTTGTAGTGGCTCTAATGGATATCTTAAATTTGAAGGGTTACACAACTAACCCTTAAAATTTCCCATAACCACATACATAATGAAAGAAAATTAGGTCGTTTCATCAACAAACAAATAAAATAAAATATTTACCAATTTTATTCATTTTATGCACATGATAAATTTTCTACAAATAGCCCAGGACGAGTAAGGATAAGTCATGTCTAGGTTAAACTCCACATTCAAATCTCAATGGTTCCCGCTAGTTTATCATTTGGGGCCTTATTAAAAATTTATTCATCTATTTCAGGAATACAATGTTCACATTCTATTAAATAAATTTCAATAATTTATTATGGAAAATCTAGCCTAGAAATCATACACCATCCCAGTGCCTTGCCTCAAAAATAATCCATA
Source organism: Viscum album (assembly GCA_963277665.1). Taxonomy (NCBI): domain Eukaryota; kingdom Viridiplantae; phylum Streptophyta; class Magnoliopsida; order Santalales; family Viscaceae; genus Viscum; species Viscum album. Next base: position 53,203,959 of record OY728166.1, read on the forward strand.
AATTATCCAAAAATAATAGAATGAAAATAAAATATAAAATATGACTATTATTTGGACTTTTAGAAATATATTTCACATATCATAGAAAGGAAAGTTTGAGTCCTGTTTATAAGGCTCAGTGCATGTAAAACTAATTTATCCTGAAATTTGGGAAACAAATTTAAGACCACCAAATAAGACAGATTTTACTCAAGGAGTTTCTATTGTCCCATTAGGTATTTATTATTTGGTCGTTTCATAGGATTGGTATGTTATTGAATTATACAGTAGTGATTATTTTAATACTAGTGTAATTTTTTAATATTTCTTTCTGTTATATCCTGAATAAGAGGTATGTCAAACATATAATTGAAATGGAAACCGAGGTTTTATTGGATCAAAACAATTGAATCTCATTTCAATTATAATTTTTAGGGATATTAGGGAAATTATTATTGGAATGGAAATTTCATTTGTTCCATGTTTCTATTCCTCAATCAAGAGTGGAATATGTCAGATGAAATAATTATCTAAAAGTATTATCACATAGAAAATATTTAATATCCCTTTTTACAGGCTAGAGGATACATTATTCTAAAACAAAAAAATTAAGTATCAATTTTTTTAGTTCATATTATGAAGAATGATCTACCATGCTAAACCTATTCGGGTGGATTTCTTACACAAGCATAAATTTTTTGGCTAAAGGATTTTGATAAATGCCATTTTGATAAAGAATTTTTTACTGTCTAATAATATGTTTTAAACTTACATAAATAATGATAATAGTATGGAAATTATTATTGTAGGACATATTCCTCTGGGATTAGGTTTGGGCCATGATTAAAATGGAATTTTATAAAAATTAATAATCTGATTAATTTTCAATTTGGTATTACTCTAAACTCATTAGGTGTAATTTATTCCATGGTATCTAAATATATAAACTCTCTATACACTCATAAATTCATATAATAGTACTATATTATTCAATAAATGTTATATACTCATAAAAAATATAAAGCAGGATTCATCTTGATGTTAAATCTTTCCCATGGATATATTTTTTCATTTAAGATTAAAATCCAAAACATAATAAGGGAAAGTCATATCAAGTATGTTAGTCAATAAATAAGCTATCATATCCAATATTAGTTGATCCAACATATTTATTGTATTTCATTCCTTCTGAATTTTTGTTCATAAAGATGTCATGATTTCCATTGGTACTCTAGAGAAACATATCTTGATCGGACATAAATTAGCCCAATAGATACAATCTAATCATTACAATCCATCATATTGGTTTGATATGATTTCATCTATAAAGGATGGATAAATATTTATGGATAGTCATAACATATGAATTCCATAGATTTGTGAAAATTCCAATAAATATAGTATTTAAATATTTTGAAATTGATTTAATCAATATGTCCATATTTTTTTAAATCATGGAAATAACATTAATTGAATTATTTTTTTTCATTATATAATATAAAAAGTGATAATAAAATAATTTAAAGTAAAAAAATATGTTTCAAATGTTATGTGAGAATTTTTAAATGTACAAATGAATGTATAATTTCATGTTGATCTATAAATTCTAAATATGAGATAGTATTTAATCTCACCTGTAGTACCATATTTTAACTAAATATAGTTAATTCTATTTTTTTATTAATTTTGTTCAATTTTTAATTTGAAATTTCAATACACACCATTTTAATACCATTATTAATCAAAATTTTACTGTTGTAATTTTTTTGTTTATGATCAAAACAATTTCACATTAAATTATTCTATTGAATAAAAATTTCATTAATATATATAACGCTACATTCTTAGGGAAAAAATAGATAAATATTAATTTTTACCAATTTTGTTTCAATGAATGGATTCCTAATAAAAAAAGATATTTATTTTTTTTCAATACATATGGCATACCAAAAAAAAGAATATATTTGGTTAATAAAAAATCATGGGTCTAATTTGGAATCATTCTATAATTGATGTTTCTATATTTGATATTAAATACTCATATAAAGTTTCAATTTTTCATGGGGATTATGTCATTTTTTTTGGAAATGATTAATATATACTTTATATGGGGGTTTATGTTTTGTCTCCACAAATATAATCTAACGCTTTTTTTGGAATCGATGACAGTGATAGAGATTACATATTGACTTATTATACTCTTGATTATGAAACCAACGGTACAAATATCTTGGAAGCATTCGTAGTATCTTCTTTGACATTAGTTTTTCTTTATGACGTTGGGGTCAGCATAGCTATAGAATCTTCTATATAAATAAAAAAAACTTGTGGACCAATGTACATACTATATTGGATCATTAATAAGGTTGATTTTTCAATATAATGATCATTTTACAGATCAAAATCCATTTATTTATTATATATCTTAACTTGTGGGCCCTTTTTAAGAAGTTTTGGTTACTAAAATGTTTACTTCCATTGTGGGTAATGTATTTGGATTCAAACCCTAAATACTATACGTCTAGACAATCTATTTATACATATATATTATTCTTAAACATTTTAAGACATGCCTTATTGAATTCAAGTTGATATGGTAAATTAAACAAGTTTTTTCATCCATTTTTTTGACGTATAATTAAAAAAGTATTGGGATTATACGTTATGTACTATGGAAAAGTAGTTTATCAATATCATCTTGGTGAAATTTATTATAAAAAATAATATGGTAATAAAAATTCCCAACAATTCATGTATTGGAGATACTATTAAATATTATTTTTAAATGTTATTTATAAGGAAAAATGATTAAAAAGATGAAAAGGGATAATACTGGAATTCTCTTGTTGGTAAATGTGATGATATAATGAAAAAAATTATTTTTTTATAATTAATAGTTATAATAGTCATGAAAGACTATTTATTAGGTGGAATAACTACTAATACTTTCATGGATAATTATTTCCAAGATAATGACCAACATCTTCATATAAATCTTCAAATGCATGTAGTTATTTATAGAAAAAAAATTCGTGGAATACAGTTTCATAAGATAGCTATATCATCACATATGTCTAATGAATATTGTATACATATATGTGCTATTATTAGTAAATTTAAAGGATAAAGAGGCATCACTTTGGGTATTATTCGTTTCCACCAATTTTAGAAGCACTACCAGCTAATATTTTCCCATTTTTAAAGTATATATTTTACAAAACATATAGATTTTTATGAATAAAGTTTATTTAATGGAACCATGATATATATCTAATTTAATATTCTAAAACATCCTATTTCACAATAAATTTATTTTAATATTTTCAATGAACATTCCTCAATTATTTAGTTAAATTTGTAACCCCTAATCATGCACATCTTGGTGTTCCAGTCCACTTCAAACAATTCACCTCTCATACAGATAAATTGAAACATCTTGATGTTATGTATTTGAAATAATTAAAGATAAATTTGAATTATTATGATTCATTAATATAAATGTATAATATCTATTAAAAATGTAATGGGTGGGGTAGGTACATCTATGTTTAACCAATTCATACGTAATAGTAAGAAATTCTTGACGGTATCATGATAGAAAAACATATTATTCTGAAAAACCATTATTCAATAATTAATAATTTATTCTCTCAAAAATAAAGTATTTATATGTACTTTTATAAAAATATATATAATAGATATTTTTATCTCATAGAAATATCTTAAAATGGGTTTTTAGAGGCCCCCAATGGCCCATCCTCACATAAATTGGTATAGTATGAATAGTCATCCATTGAATCCTTCAAATGGATCCATTGGAAAAATACATCCATAGTGACTAAATTGTATATCTCAAATTTAAAAACCAACAGTTCATTCATTCAATCCTCTATATCCCAAATAACACAATTTTCTCCCATGAACTATGTGTTTCAATAGATTCATCTGATATAAAACATATGATAATGGGTGGAAGATGAAAAATCATTCCTATATGGTTATGAATGAGGATGAATTTAACAACATATAGGGGTTAGTATACATTTTTAGTTAATATATATATCATTAAAATATTTACCTAATATATCACAACTCTTATTAGATTGGTCTATTATATGGATTAAGCTATCAAACACAATAGATTTATTTAAAGGAATGTTAAATAATAAAATAATATGGTGTTTTTAACTACTTTTTCCCTTTTATATTATTATGTTTTTTGTTAAATAGTAATGGATGATTTACTAGGGGTCCCAATGCTCAATATCACTATTGGAAATTTATGTTCACATATTCATCATATATTCTAGTATGAGGATAATTTTATAAATATGGAACACACTATTTTAAATTATTTTTAACACCTTGTTTAGAGGTGTCAGATATCTATGTTGTGATTATTTTTACCATTGAAAATCCTACAAGAATCATTTTATCATCTATATAAATGATGTAAAGTGATTTATCATGCATATAGGAACTATTTATGATAGTGTGTAACATCACAACCCAGATTTACATCGAACCAGTAGCTGGACCGGTCGCCACATGGCCTCAGGCGCGTCTCCCCATATGTTAAAGGTTGTCGACTAGTAGTGAGGGACTATGGATAGCCAATGGGGAGACTATATCATCATATCTTAGTTCCATAATGGAAAATGGAAATAAATAATAGATGTAGTTTAATAAATGATAAATCAGGGGAAGATATATTTTTATAAAATAATAACTTAAGTGGAAAACACCAGTTTATAGTGTAGTTGCATGCATAGAAATCTAATGATGAATAATGGAAAGAATTGAATAGTACTTCATGATTTATAAAACATTACACTAAAATGAAAAAATATCTAACCCCATACAGGCTATCTCTATGAGCATCTTGAGCTCCATCTCAGTCCTTTTATTCTAACTCCATGTAGGCTAACAACAATAAGCAAAGTCCAATGACCTACAAAAAACTAAAAAATACTAGGGTACCCTAGTGAAATAGTGGCCTGAGTAGGGTGTGATATATAAATCTTAGTATGTTGAAACCCCCAGTGTCTAACTCAATATAGATAATTCAATATAAATAAACAATTTATAGGTGTAATGAAGTAACAATAAAATTTAATAAATAAACTACAACTCATCAAGGTTTCTAAGGGACACCTGACAGATACACCTTCATTATCTCATAGCAAGAAATAAGAGTTTGAGTAAGAACTATATATATAATGAATAAATAAACTATTTAACTCATTATTTTATATTCTTTATTTAAATGCATAAATATCCAGGTTCTCTTGGATACTCATATCTCAACTCCCATCTCAGCCCTGCTGAATTCAGAACAATTTCTCATATTCAATTCCAAAATCATCGTATCACATCAACATTCATTATCCATTTAATTAAATTATTGTACGACCAATTGGATCCACAGATCAATGTAAATTAATGGGTTTAGAATGTCATGTCTATCACCCTTGAGAGTTTTTGGAGCTTCAGTCCCAGTCTCACAACCCATGGTTATTTAGAGCATAAGTCCATGTCCCATAAAATAAAATTTCCAAGCATGATTGGTGTATAACACCATGCCTAGAACCCATTGATTATTTAGATCATCAGTCCCTATCACTCAACCCGTCTATCAATCATATATGTATATATAGATATATATATATCATGGGTGTAAAATATCATTTTAAGAACCCTGTGAGTATCTAGAGCATCTTTCCTTATGTCACAACCCATTTATTAAACATACATACATATAAATATATGTATATATATATATATATCACATGTAGAACACCATGTCTAGCACCTAAAATACCACTCATTAATTAAATCATAAATTAATTATGCAAGTACGTTACATAGTTCAATAACAAATTAACAACATAAATTTCCTATTATTTAATTCCCAATCAATTGTCCTCTTAAAATATCAACATTAAATAATTAATTAACCAATTAATTATTCTTTTTCACAAATGTACAACTCGAAATTATCACAACATATAATTATCTCAACGTCTCATTCATTTACATTGATAATTACATTACCAATTAATTATCCTTATATTTCATTAAAATTTACAACTTTACCAAAAATAATTAATAATCACTTTTAAATATCTTTTTCATTATCCAGTTGTCACAATAATTTAATTAATTGAAAAATTAATTATTTTAATCACATCAAATTAACCAATTCAATATTTGAATAACCACTCTCAAAATTAAAGTGTTATAATTTATCTATAGATTACTTTTTCTCAAATTACAATTCATATTTTGATAATTATAGTGTCATGTAATTTTCCCATATTCACAGTTTCCAATATTCAGTCAACGCCACTCTTTCAAAATTCACATCTTAATAATTAATCCATCCATTAATTATCCACACTCATTTATTAATTCAAAATAAATTTAATCACATTAAATCCATTTGAGACATATAATTATTATTCCCACTCATTATTATCACCTCAGGTTGAGGGGTTTTATTTTAAAAAACATGATATTTTAATTTAACGAAACATTTATGGAAAAAAATGCAATCCAGCCTTGCAGTCAAATTTATCAAAAATAGTAAATAAACAATGGTTTCATTTTATTTATTTAAATCATGTTTGAGAACCTTAAATCATGAAATTTTCTAAACTAATTATTTCTAAATGAATCCACACCACGTTCATGCACACGCACTTCCACTATAATGTGAACTCGTTCATGGAATTTATAACATCACCCTACAACAAAACCTTCACCCAATATTAGTGCGGTGGGGGCCAACGCTGTAAGGCCCCAGCCTTAAACCTTACTTAATCTTGAGTTATTACAAGATTACACATTGAGGATCTTTTCGGGTTTAGAGTTTTAGAGAATTAGATCATAAAACTTGCATTACATTCCACATATAAAGAAAGTGGTTACATAAAGATAGTATTCTTCTTTCCCATCAATGGAAACATATTTAAAATAAAACATGGATTCTTTCTTGACACTTCCTTGACACTATCATCATATCATGTACCTTTCCCTTGACCTGTGAAAAACATTTCAAAAAACTTGGGATGAGCATAAAAAGCTCAGTAAGGGATATAAAAATATGGAAAGGAAACATGGGTAAATATATACATAAGAATGAAATCATACTTTACCCATAAAACATAATCACTTTAACATACCTAATCAATTCATGAATAAATCATAGAAATCATAAGACATAAAGGTAACTTGAGGCATTCATAACATTCTTACCTAGGGAGTAACCCTCTTGGTTACGTTTGGAATACCCATCACAATATATTCCCTAAATATCTTCGGAGAAACCTTAACGTTTCACTCCTTTGCGTTACCCAATGCATTGGAGAGATATAACGGGCTCACCCGCCCTTAGTTTATCACGGAACCACCCGTCTTCATAATAATGCCCAAGAACCTCAACATAATCGTATCATATAAAACATGAATAAAGGAAACATAACATTTCCACCTTTCAATAACAAGATATCAATATAACAAATTGATATAAAAACATTATGAAAACCATTTTCAATACCAAAATAAAAGAAAATTAAAACATGGTATTTATTTTTCTTTTAAAAAAATGTAGGGCTTGTAGAGGAAGCCGAAACTCAAATAATGGTCACGGTGGCGGAGAGGTCGTTGTCGCCGCATACGTACGAGAAAAACATTCTCTTTTGTCATTTAGTAAATGCTTCGTATAAAAAATATTCCTTTTAAATAAACTTAAAATTCAAAGGGGTTTATACACCGTATAAAAGAAGGTTGTGTATAAAACAAAATATGCCTCAATGAAAGGAGATTGAGACGAAGTCCCATACCTCAGGTCTGACTTGACTCGATCCTTCTTTAATGTCCTGAATAATAAACTTGAGTTAATTTCTACTTGCTTAAGAACCTTTTTCAAGTTCATTATTCCTTTTATATCACTTATTTCCATGTCATGAACACTATGTAATTATTTAAGTTAATAACGGTCGTTTTAACGATCAATGGTACTTGAGTCAAAAATAAACCCTTTATAATTACAAGTTGTTCATGTATCCATTATATCCAGAATTATAATCATGATGTATATATCATATATATCCAGTATATACATGCATTTATAATATTACACAATCATTTAGAGGTAAGAAATGAAATGCACCGTTCATGGAGACGGTAAGCCGTACGTACGCATGAACGCTACTTTCATTTCTATTTCATATTTTATAGAATGGAATCATAATGATATAAAGGTATATTATAATTCCATTATAATATCATATATAATATCATAGTTCCATCTTTTATACGTCCCACATATGGTATTTAACGAATCAAATCACTTTGAGGGGGCGGTAGTCCGCACTTCCTTAAATGAAGATATCGTGTTTACCCATAATGGAAACCATAAAGGTATGACCAAAATGAAAAATAGAGAAGTTTAAGGAAAACATAAACATATTATATATCATATATAAATATAGTGACATCTTAATGGCCACCTTTTAAGGTGTTAAAATAATGTTGAACAATCATCGTTTCGGGAGGCATAAATTCACCATCCACGGAAACAGTATGTCCTTTAACCATTAGATGTAGGTGTGTGTAAGTGTAGCCCGAATACTTATTATAACAACATCCTAGTATATTGAAGATACTGGATTTGTTACAAAAGAAATTAATAAAAATAGTTTAGGGGGTTTGAGAAACAAAATAAAACAAAAGGACTCAAGTGAAGACATTACCTTAAAATCGGGTAACTCCCTTTGGTTTGAGCTCAAAGGCTTCCTTGGGAAGACTTTTTCCAAAAGTGAGGCTTCAAGGAGTAAGAGAGGGATGTGGAGAGACAAAATGGGCAGGGTTTGGCCGATCCAAAGGCTTTGGGAGTGTGGGTAAGGAGGTATAGGTGGGGGCCTTTTATAAGAGGAGAGGAGGGGCACTCTTGGAAAGTAAAGAAATGTTACTTTATTTGAAAATGATTTTCAGATTAAAAAGGTCCCACATTGATATAATTCAAGGGTAAGGTGATAAGATTTAGCAATCCACCCATAAAATAGGTTTTGGAAATGTGTAGGTCATATATTTCACATTATCATTTCATTTTATTTAAATCCTTTATTAATGAGGTAATTGCTGCATCATCATGATGTCATAAATAATTTAATAAATTTAATGTCTAAAAATTATAAAAAAAATATCATGATGTAGGAAATATTTTTATATTTCTAATTAATATTTATATTCCAAATGATAATTTATGTAGGAAAAATTAAAAATATTTTACTTAGGTGATACATTCTTTGTCACATTTAACATTCTTTAAAAATAAAAAGATAAAAAGTTACTTTCTCACAAAAGTGATTCCATGGGGCCCCCAAGTTTGGCATAAGTCATCCCATGGTCGTCCATGAGACAACCAGTAGCCATAGGACACATTTTGTGGTCTTTTTGTATTATTATGATATCATTTTATTATCCTTAACTACCTGATTACTCATTAATCAAGATAATTAAAGATAATTACCGTCGTTACTATTCATAATGTCCAAAAACAAAAGAGTCTTGATTAAATAATTTGGACCTTATGATTCCAAATATGTAATCCATTTTACCAAATTCCAAACACACAAAATTTCAATAATTTATTTAAAAATAATTCCCGTTGTCAAAACAAATAGCGGGTTTTTTTTGAAACAATATTTATGAAAAGTTTGGTATTAGTTTATGCCCAATTCCATAGTGAAATTAATCCTAATGACCAACATTGGATTAAATGGTAAAAATATATTCTAATTTAACTTTAAAACCAATTAAAAAGATAATCTAATAATATAAATAAAGTAGATTAAAAAGCAATTTTGATGTAAAATACAGTATTTTTCACTATTCATTAAAAAATGAACATTGTCATAAAAATACCAAAAATTCACACAAAGTAAATTTTGATGTCCCAATCATAAAGAATAAGTTTATTTTGACATATATAGCTTATAAAATTGTCAAAAGATATATTTAAAAATGGTTTTCCATCAAAAGGCAGTAAAACAATCCTTTAAAAAATATTAGTGTATTCCATGCTTAAGATTGGATTTATTTTCATTTTAAGCCTCTAAAACACTATCTAATTTATTAATAGACATAGATAAAAATATCTATTATTCATTACTTACTTGGGATGTTACATCCTTCCCCCCTTTAGAAAATTGTGTCCCCGCAATTTATTTACTTATCGAATAAATGGGGGTACTTATCCCTCATTGCATTTTCAGATTCCCATGTTGCCTCTTCTATCATGTGGTTTTTCCAAAAAACCTTTACCTGATTAATCAACTTATTTCGTAACACTTTCTCCCTGTGGTCAAGAATCTGGATCGGTTGTTCCTCATAAGATAGGTTCTCTTCCAGCTGAACTACCTCTGGACTCAAAACATGAGATGGTTCTGGCATATACTTTCTCAACATCGAAACGTGAAAAACATTGTGTACCTGAGATAAACTCGGAGGTAAAGCCACTCGGTATGCAACTGATCCAACTCTCTCCAGAATTTCATATGTTCCAATGAATCTTGGACTCAGCTTTCCTTTCTTACTAAATCTCATCACACTTTTCCATGGTGAGACTTTGAGAAAAACATGATCACCTACCTCAAAAGTTAGATCCTTCCTCTTGTTGTCTGTATAACTCTTCTGCCTACTCTGAGCTGTTCTCATGTGTTTCTGAATCAGCTGAACTTTTTATGCCATCTCTTCTACCAATTCTGGTCCCATCAACTTCCTTTCACCCACTTCATCCCAGAAAGCTGGAGTTCGACACCGCTTCCCATATAATGCCTGAAATGGTGCCATCTGTATACTGGAATGAAAACTGTTATTATATGAAAATTCAACCAAAGAAAGATGTTGGTCCCAACTTCCCTGATAATCCATCGAACAAGCTCGTAGCATATCCTCCAAATTCTGAATTGTTCGTTCTGACTTCCCATCTGATTGAGGATGAAAATATGTACTAAAATTTAATTCAGTACCCAACGACTTCTGAAGGCCTTTCCAAAAGTTAGAAGTAAACCTGAGATCATGGTCAGATACAATGCAGAGAGGAACTCCATGTAACCTGACTATCTCTTTAAGAAACAAATGGGAAAGTTGATCTAGGGAAAAAGTATCTTCTATAGCAAGGAAATGAGCAGATTTAGTCAAGCAATCAACAATAACCCAGATTGCATTATTACCTCGAGATGTCTTCGGTAATCCAACAACAAAGTCCATGGATATATTCTCTCATTTCCACTCTGGCACTGGTAAAGGCTGAAGCATCCCTTTCGGTAACTTCCGCTCTACTTTAACCTGTTGACATGTCAAACACTTCATAGTAAAATCAGTAATATCTCTTTTCATTCCATCCCACCAGTAATACTCCCGCAGATCTCTGTACATCTTAGTACTGCCAGGATGAACTGAAAACGGAGAACTATGAGCTTCACATAACAACTCTCTCTTCAACTGTGAATCACAAGGCACACATAATCTCTTCCCAAATCTCAAAACTCAATCATTATCAATGTTGAATTCGGGAAACTTACCCTTCTGAACCAACTCTACCTTTTTCTGCAACTCACTGTCTTGCTTCTGTGCTTGCTTGATTCTATCTGATAGAGATGATCTCACTGATACCTGAAACAAAACAGAAGAACTTCCTGCACCAACAACTTCTATGCCAAAGTTCATCAAATCCTTAACCAAAAGATCACGTTCCAAATGCAACATTGCTAAGGAAGCATTACTTTTTCGACTCAAAGCATCAGCCACTTTATTTTCTTTTCCCGGGTGGTAATGAACTGTACAATCATAATCCTTGATTAATTCTAGCCATCTCCTTTGTCTCATGTTCAACTCTTTCTGTGTGAATATATACTTTAAACTTTTTTGATCAGTATATATTTCACACTTTACTCCATACAAATGATGCCTCCAAATTTTTAAAGCGAAAACAACAGCAGCTAATTCCAAATCATGTGTAGGGTAATTTACCTCATGAGTTTTCAACTGTCGTGAATCATAAGCAATTACCTGATCATTCTGCATTAGGACGCAACCAATTCCTTTCAAAGAAGCATCACTATAGATAACAAACTCACCATTCCTGGAAGGTAGTGCCAAAAATGGAGCATTCACCAATATTCTATTCAATTCCTGAAAACAATCATCACATTCTTTTGTCCAGATAAACTTAACACCCTTCCGAGTTAGCTTAGTCATTGGACTAGATAACCGTGAAAAAAATCTAAAAAACCTTCGGTAATAGCCTTACAAACCAAGGAAGCTACAAATCTCAGTTACATTTGTGGGTCTTGGCCATTCTTCCACAACTTTTGTTTTTGCAGGATCAACAGTTATCCCATCTTTAGAAACAATGTGACCAAGGAAAGAAATTTGTTGTATCCAAAACTCACACTTGCTGAGTTTTCCATACAGTTTCTTTTCTTTTATGGTTTGCAAGATAACCCTTAAATGTCTTTCATGCTCCTCTTTACTTTTAGAAAACACCAAAATATCATCAATGAAAACCACCACAAACTTATCCAAGAACTCATGGAAAATTCTATTCATTAAGTCCATGAATACAACAGGTGCATTGGTTAGCCCAAAAGGCATTACTACAAATTCATAATGGCCATATCTTGTACGGAACGTGGTCTTCGGAACATCTGCTTCCTTTACCTTCAGCTGATCTTACCCCGATCTCAAGTCAATCTTTGAAAAATACTGAGCTCCCTGGAGCTGATCAAACAAATCATCGATATGAGGCAAAGGATATTTGTTCTTAACAGTGATGTTATTCAAGGATCTATAATCAATGTAAAGTCTCATTGAACCATCTTGCTTTTTAACAAATAAAACAGGAGCACCCCATGGTGATGTGCTAGGTTGAATGAAACCTTTCTCTAATGAATCTTGCAATTGCTCCTTCAACTCAAAAAGTTCAATTTGAGCCATTCGATAAGGGGGTTTTGAAATTGGATTAGCATCAGGAACTAAGTCAACAGTAAACTCAACTTCCCGATCTGGTATTATTCTAGGCAACTCATCAGGAAAAACATCAGGATACTCATTTACCACTAGAACATCATTAATCTGAACAGTTCCCTTGTTTTCAAAAATGTGTGCAAGGTAACATTCATTTCCATATTTTACAAGTTTCTTGTCCTCTCGATAAGTTATCAACAGTAAGGGTTCATTCTTGTACACAGACTAAAAGTCTTTCTGAAAAGAAACTTCTTTATCTCTACAGTCAATCTTAGCATGGTAAATAGAGAGCCAATCCATACCCAGGATAACAAAAAACTCTACTAGAGGTAGAACAATAAGGTTTGCAAGTAGGTTCTTTCCACAGATAAGGATAGGAAGATTCTTATAAATTCTTTTTGCCTCAACATTTCCCCCAGGTGTTTTTACCAAAAGTTCAGGAGTCATTTCTTAAGATGGTATTCCCATTTTACTAGAAAAGGTTTCAGAGATGAAAGAATGTGTGGACCCCGAATCCAACAACACACTGGCATAATCTGAAAAAACAAACAAAGTACCTGATACAACTTCATTTGATGGCCCGACATCTGCTGAAGTAGTTGCAAAGGATTTCACCACCCCTTTCTGCTTGTAGTCTAACTGCTTCCCATCACTCAAGATCTTTGTCGGACACTCGTTTGCATAGTGACCCATCTCATTGCACTTAAAACATTTCACTAACTGTAAATCAAATTTGGTCTTACCTTCACCTTGATCTTTTTCAGTGCAATCACGATCCTTATGTCCCATCTTACCACATCGATAGAACTTTACAGAATTCAGAAGTCATTCCCCCTCATGACTTTTCCCACATTTATCACAAACTGGAAACTTAGATTTCTTACCATTAGACTTTTTCGAAGAATTCTTCCCTTTCTCCTGCCACCTTGGTCTCTTCTTCTGCTGGTTGTTATAGAACACTTGATCATCGGCAAACTTCATTTCCAACTTCTCATCACATCGAACAAGCTTTTCATAACTTTTAAACTCACGAGAAGCTAATGCCCTTCGATATTTTGGCTTTAATCCTGAGTAAAAACGATTGATTTTACTATCAAGGTCTCGAATAAAATTTGGAGCATACCTTGCCAATTGAGTGAACCTTTCTTCATAGGTAGCCACTGTCTCTTCCTCTTTCCTCAATTCCAATAATTGTTTTTCCATCCTAAGTCGAACAGCCTTAGGAAAATACTTTTCAAGAAACATACCTTTGAATTCATCCCAGTCGAGAGAATCAATATCATCAGTGTCCCTAATATTTTTAACCATCGACCACCACTGGTCTGCTTCACCCTCCAAACGGTAAATAGCAAGACTAACCTTTTGATTGTCTGAACACCCCATGACATCGAAAATCTTCTCTAGTGCTTTAATCCACCCTTCAGCTAGTACAGGGTCAGATGATCCTCTGAATGATGGAGGATGTTGCCTCATGAAATGTTCCACCACTGAAATGTTCCTCTGCGGTTGATCTGGCTGATCTCGTGCATGGATACCACCACCATTTATCGCTTGAGTCAACTGCGCCATTACTGCAACAAACTGTTCAGTTCCAATTCCGACCATCTTAGGATGCTGATTCGGAAGGTTATTTCCTTCTGCATGCCTTCCTAGCACTGCTTCCCCGTTTCCTCTACGGAAAACCATTCTGAACAAACATGTCTTAGATGAAGCAACATGGTAATCTTCAAATACTATATCACTTCAATTTGACCATAAAAAAAATATTTTTGGATAATCATTTAATAGAATTCTAACTCCTAAAGTTATCTAAACCTACCTCTAATACCAACTATAAGGCCCCAGCCTTAAACCTTACTTAATCTTGAGTTATTACAAGATTACACATTGAGGATCTTTTCAGGTTTATATTTTTAGAGAATTAGATCATAAAACTTGCATTACATTCCACATATTAACAAAGTGGTTACATAAAGATAGTATTCTTCTTTCCCATCAATGGAAACATATTTAAAATAAAACATGGATTCTTTCTTGACACTTCCTTGACACTATCATCATATCGTGTACCTTTCCCTTGACCTGTGAAAAACATTTCAAAAAACTTGGGATGAGCATAAAAAGTTCAGTAAGGGATATAAAAATATGGAAAGGAAACATAGGTACATATATACATAAGAATGAAATCATACTTTACCCATAAAACAGAATCACTTTAACAAACCTCGTCAAATCATGAATAAATCATAGAAATCATAAGACATAAAGGTAACTTGAGGCATTCATAACATTCTTACGTAGGGAGTAACCCTCTTGGTTAAGTTTGGAATACCCATCACAGTATATTCCCTAAATATCTTCAAAGAAACCTTAACGTTTCACTCCTTCGCATTACCCAATGCATTGGAGATCTATAACGGGCTCACCCGCCCTTAGTTTATCACGGAACCACTCGTCTTCATAATAATTCCCAAGAATCTTAACATAATTGTATCACATAAAACATGCATAAAGGAAACATAACATTTCCACCTTTCAATCACAAGATATAAATACAACACATTGATATAAAAACATTATGAAAACCATTTTCAATACCAAAATAAAATAAAAGTAAAACATGGTATTTATTTTTCTTTTAAAAAAAAGGTAGGGCTTGTAGAGGAAGCCGAAACTCAAATAATGGTCACGGTGGCGGAGAAGTCGTTGTCGCCGCATACGTACGACAAAAACATTCTCTTTTTTCATTTAGTAAATGCTTCGTATAAAAAAGATTCCTTTTGAATAAACGTAAAATTCAAAGGGGTTTATACACCGTATAAAATAAGGTTGTGTATAAAACAAAATATACCTTAATGAAAGGAGATTGAGACGAAGTCCCATACCTCGGGTCTGACTTGACTCGATCGTTCTTTAATGTCCTGAATAATAAACTTGAGTTAATTTATACTTTCTTAAGAACCTTTTTCAAGTTCATTATTCCTTTTATATCACTTATTTCCATGTCATGAACACTATGTAACTGTTTAAGTTAATAACGGTCGTTTTAATGATCATTGGTACTTGAGTCAAAAATAAACCCTTTATAATTACAAGTTGTTCATGTATACATTATATCCAGAATTATAATCATGATGTATATATCATATATATCCAGTATATACATGCATTTATAATATTACATAATCATTTAGAGGTAAGAAATGAAATGCACCGTTCATGGACACGGTAAGCCATACGTACGCATGAATGCTACTTTCATTTCTATTTCGTATTTTATAGAATAGAATCATAATGATATAAAGTTATATTATAATTCCAGTATAATATAATATATAATATCATAGTTCCATCCTTTATACGTCCCGCATATGGTATTTAACGAATCAAATCACTTTGAGGGGGTGGTAGTCCGCACTTCCTTAAATGAAGATATCGTGTTTACCCATAATGGAAACCATAAAGGTATGCCCAAAATGAAAAATATAGAAGCTTAAGGAAAACATAAACATATTATATATCATATATAAATATAGTTACATCTTAATGGCCACCTTTGAAGGTGTTAAAAGAATGTTGAACAATCATCGTTTCGGGAGGCATAAATTCACCATCCACGGAAACATTATGTCCTTTAACCATTAGATATAGGTGTGTGTAAGTGTAGCTTGAATACTTCTTATAACAACATCCTAGTATATTGAAGATAATTAAGTTGTTACAAAATAAATGAATAAAAATAGTTTAGGGGGTTGGAGAAGCAAAATAAAACAAAAGGACTCAAGTGAAGACATTACCTTAAAATCAGGTAACTCCCTTTGGTTTGAGCTCAAAGGCTTCCTTGGGAAGACTTCTGCCCAATTTTAGGCTACAAGGAGTAATATAGGGATTTGGAGAGACAAAATGTGAAGGTTTTGGCCGAGCCAAAGGCTTTGGTAGTGTGGATAAGGAGGTAGAAGAGGGGGCCTTTTATAAGAGGAGAGGAGGGGCACTCTTGGAAAGTAAAGAAATGTTACTTTATTTGAAAATGATTTTCGGATTCAAAAGGTCCCACATTAATATAATTAGAGGATAAGGTGATAAGGGTTATAAATACACCCATCCAATAGGTTTTGGACATGTGTAGGTCATAGATTTCACATTATCATTTCATTTTATTTAAATCCTTTATTAATGAGGTAATCACTGCATCATCATGATGTCATAAATAATTTAATAAATTTAATGTCTAAAAATTATAAAAAAAATATCATGATGTAGGAAATCGTTTTATATTTCTAATGAATATTTATAATCAAAAAGATAATTTATGTAGGAAAAATTAAAAATATTTTACTTAGGTGATACATTCTTTGTCACATTTAACATTCTTTAAAAATAAAAAGATAAAAAGTCACTTTCTCACAAAAGTGATTCCATGGGGCCCCCAAGTTTGGAATAAGGCATCCCATGTTCGGCCATGAGACAACCAGTAGCCTTAAGACACATGTTGTGGTCTTTTTGTATTATTATGATATCATTTTATTATCCTTAACTAACTGATTACTCATTAATCAAGATAATTAAAGATAATTACCGTCGTTACTATTCATAATGTCCAAAAACAAAAGAGTCTTGATTACATAATTTGGACCTTCTGATTCCAAATATTTAATCCATTTTACAAAATTCCAAACATAGAAATCGCAATAATTGATTTAAAAATAATTCCCGTTGTCAAAACAAATAGCGGGTTTTTTTTAAACAATATCTATGAAAAGTTTGGCATTAGTTTATGCCCAATTCCAAAGTGAAATTAATACTAATGACCACCATTGGATTAAATGGTAAAAATATATTCTAATTTAACTTTAAAACCAATTAAGAAGATAATCTAATAATATAAATAAAGTAGATTAAAAAGCAGTTTTGATGTAAAATACAGTATTTTCACTATTTATTAAAAAATGAACATTGTCAGAAAAATACCAAAAATTCACACAAAGTAAATTTTGATGTCCCAATCATAAAGAATAAGTTTATTTTGACATACATAGCTTATAAAATTTTCAAAAGATAGATTTAAAAATGGTTTGCCATCAAAAGACAGTAAAACAATCCTTTAAAAAATATTAGTGTATTCCATGCTTAAGATTGGATTTATTTTCATTTTAAGCCTCTAAAACACTATCTAACTCATTAATAGACATAGATAAAAATATCTATTATTCATTACTTACTTGGGATGTTACAAATGCACAACCAATTATTTACCTAGAACTTGTATAAACAAAGAGTACATAAAATAAAGGGAGTGAAATCCATTAAAAGGTATATGAAACTTACCCTAACATGATAGCAGCGAACCAACCAAAGATGAACTGCTTTGCCTTCGGCAGCGGTTGTCGGAACATGGACAATCGGGTCCCAGGACACCATCTTCACCATCCTAGATCTAGAGGAGTGAATAATATGAATCAAACCCAATGATAGAGTTTCATACTAATGAATCCTAGGAGAAGGAGAGTTGAGACGACCTATACAAAGAACGAAACATGTGGAGGACTTACCTCGATGAGACAGACAACTTCCGAGAAGAAAACACAACGATCTGATGCACATAGAGGGTTCTGGGAGGAGTGGGTGGTGTGCCACCCATGGTAGGAGAAGGGGGTGCTCATGGCATGTTGGGCGCATCACCCTCTATTTCTCCCATAAATAAAAAATTTCTAATTTTAAAAAAAGTAAGAGTTAATATAATAAAAATAATTATTAATTTTATTATAATTGTTATAATAATACCTATTATATTACTAATATTATTAATTGATTTTCACACCACTTAGATAACCCCCAACTCCCATTAAATTAAATTTAATTAAATTCTCCTCTAAAAAAATTAATTAAATATAATCACCATATTACCTCATTTAATTAAATTCCCTTCAACATATTTAATTATTAGAACTACAACTTGGCGTTATTTAATTATATTCATCAACAAAATTTAGTTAAATAAATTCCTTGTTTTCATCAATTAAATAAATTTCTCTTGAACATGAATTTAATTGAACAGAAATTCTCCATCTCACCTCATTTAATTAAATTTCTCACCCTCAATTTAATTAAATGAAACATTCCTAACAATAACCATTATTATCATTTAATAAAATTAGTCTTTGATAAAACCCAATACTCAAAAATATAATATCGTTATTGTTATTATTAATCATAAAATCCAATAATAATAATCATAATGTCATCCTTATTATTAATATTCAATATTTTATTTATTTAAACCATAACTCTCTATTTAAGACGATTCATTCAGAAACAATGAAGTCCCAATTTATTATAGTCATAAAAAACATTTCATCGTCAAACCGCTAATCCCCAATTAACTCAATTTAGTAAATGTTCAAAAAATCATTTCAAAAAACCCCGACACATAAATTAAACATTATTCTAGTTAAAATATCTTTTCTTTATTTTAATTAAAATACAAAACCCATTATTTAAATAAACTCTTGAAACTCAAATTAATTGAATAATTATCCAACAAGAATTATTTCAAGAATTTTATTCCTCACTCTTAATAAATAATTAATCCATTTCAATATTATTTAATAAAATATTATTCCACTCCATTTAATTAAATAAATACTCAAATCTATTTTACCATTAAAAAATATATTTGTTAATAATTAATTCTCCCAATTAATTATTTTTAACTCAACATGCAATTTGACAATAAACCATAATTTAAGTCATATTTTCTACAATACATAATTAAATTCATTTTTACATTGAATTTAATTAAATAAACACAATAATAATAATATAAACATCCACATTATTATTATCAATATAACATTTTTTTATTAAAAATTCATTAAGAAACCCCAAAGCTCCCCAATTAATTTCCTTGGACCATTATTTTATCAAATTATTATTTTGACTTAATTTAATTAAATAAAAACTTCCTCTCTCATCAAACTATCAAATTCATTCATAACCCAAAATTTTATTAAGTAAAAAAATAGTTTCACATCATTTATTTAAATTCCGATTTCTCCATGAATTTAATATACACAAAAAAATATTAATATCATTTTTATTATTATTATTATTAAAACAAGTTTTATTTAAATTAAATTAGACATACTTTTAAAAAATAATGTAACCGCATTGTTTGACCGACACAGTTAGACCAATTGTGCGCATCCCGACATCAATGCTTAAAAATAGTCCAATGCACAGAACATTATTTTGATTCTCACTTAAAAAAACCACCTATCCATTAATTACTAAAAATTAAAATTCACTTTTAATTTAATACGGTTTGACAACACTGGTTATTACAAACTCGCCGCCTTAAATCTTATCATCCTCAAGAATCTATCGGGAACTACTACAATGTCAACCAACAATCCAAGGTCATGTAGACTTGATTGAACTATTTTGATGCATTCCCAAATGCCAAACACACATTTAACCATTTCACCTAGTGGATGACTTAAGCCTTCATTACTCGAGCCAATGATCACATTACCACATAAAAACTAACTCATAGCTTACATCTGAGCCTCTACAGGGACCTCATTAATGAAAATGATTGAATATAGATCAACCAATAGAAATAGGTTATGCAGACTTTCCATGAAATAAATCACTGACCCAAAACCCACACACTCCCTTATACTGGTGATGATCCTTTTAAAACTCTTCCAAAACCAACCCCACATAAACTGAAGTCCTTCCCCGACTTCAGGGGATGTTCCCAAGTTAAGACATGGTAAGGCTATTTAAATAATATCATATCATGGGTTGAATAAATTCATATCACAATGAAACACACATCGTGCAGACAACCTGAATGAGATTAAAAAATAAACCCATAGATTTTAAACTTTACTGTGGCATATAAAAGAAATTTTCTTACTGTCTCCAAGACAAGGTTAAGATAGCTTACATGCTCGTCTCATTAAAAAGAGAACACTAAGGGAAATCCTATGTCTCCAAATGATCATTCGAACTATCACTGGTAGAATCTATTCACAAAAATACCAGATTCCCATGTCGACGCATCATTTGGAAAACCCCAGTGCCTATATCACAAACAACATCTTTGTTCTTTCAAATATCACTACTAAAACACTTACAAAGTATACCGGTGCAACAAAACCACCATATAATTCCCCATGTCATCAAAAAAATATTATCCACTCACCATTTCTCCAGATTAGAAACACCATAAATGCACATGTTTAGTTCCTTAAACTACGATCGCCAAGTATAAACAACTTGCATGAAAACTGTAACATAAACCTATTAATGTGTCAAAACACCCAAGTCCCAAAAAGCCCTCTGCGTTAGTTGAAAAAACATATATTAATGCCCTAACATAAAAATTTTACAGCTGAAATAAGGAATCTCAGGATCTATGGTTTCTACCTAACTCGAGTTATCCCCTTTCAAAGAATACACATCTTCCCTTTATCTTTGTCACGCAAAACATATTTCACTTTCATCAATTTTTTCATTTCATTTTGTCCATTAAATTAATTCATTTAAATCTTTAAACATTGGAAATAATTTCAAAAAATCCCAAAAATTCTATTTTACGTCAAGGTACTTCATTTTCAAACAACCCCACATGAGAAAATAAAGGAATAATAAACATCTTCTTTAAACATTTAACATTTTGTGTTATTCCAATATAAAGATGAAATTTGTCAACTAAATTTATTTTAATCAGTATAAAACCTCTGATTAAAGTAGGATCTTCAAAGAGAAACCCCACAAATGTTTTTCAATCAAATCTCAATAGTTTTACATATATAACCATTTCCATACATATTATGGTTATATAAGGTTTAGTCACATGGGTGTCTATCTAAAAATTGATAAGGCTCCCATACACCATGCAATTGGAATTTGGATCTCATTTATCATATCCAATTTCCATTAACATTTTAAATTTATCATCCCTTTTCAATTGATTGAATAAACGGGTTACCCTTATCCCAGTTATAAGGAACCTATACACCTTGAAACTGATACTAGATTCCATTATAAATGAAAAAAATCAATTTTCCACTAATGAATCCATTTACACATCAAAAAATCGATAGAATATTATCATAAGTAGTAAAAAAACAACATGTTATAACATAGACGCGTTGCACAATAACAGAACATGCTAATCACAGAGGCAACATGGAATATAAACACCCAAGCATGTTCAATATATTAGCGAAATATTTTATCTACAAAGTAATTCTAAATAAGTTCAAAAATATTACATTCCACCCAAGGCACACAATCAAAAATAGCAGGCATCCAACTAATGAGAATAAATTTCATGTTATATAAATGGAATGGGAATCTCCACTTCTCTAAGATGACACATGTATACTGCTTCCTTACCTTATCATTCCAAGACAAAATTTACAAAGTTCCCAAAATAAATATGAAGCGAAAAATAAAGTAGTTACTCAAGATTAAATCATATCAATGGTAACCTAAAAAAGTATAAAAATCAATTACCATCTGAGGCCAAATGGTCATTTCCCATACAAGGGGTGATCAGTCCAATGAAAGGCTATTAACAAAGCACTGATATATTCCCAGTCTCCTGTCTACCAACCCAAAATAGAATGAAAAAGGAAAAATATAGAACAACCTCATTTTATAACATGTTTTATCATCCTGACGTGGCTTTCCCTCGAATCGGTAGCTGGACCAGTCACCACATGACCTCAAGTACGTCTCCCCAAACTCCGGAGGTTGCTGACTAGTAGTAAGGGTCTATGGATAGTTATTGGGGATACTATACCCTCATATCATAGTCCAATAATATAAAATGAAAATAAATAGTGAATGAATCCTAATAAATGATAAACAAGTGGAAGGTAGATTTCTATAAAATAAGAAAAAAGAGGCAAATGCCTGTTTATAGAGTAGATGGATGCTTGACAAGAAAATAATTAAAACTGGAAAGCATTAAATAGTCTAAAATAATTAAAATAAAGTACTCAAAAATGAAAACAAAAATCTATGACATACATGGACTCTCTATTAGCATCACGAGATCCATCTTGGTTCTTTTCTCCTAACTCTAGGTAAGCCAACAGTTACAAGCAAGGTCCAAGGCCCAGCGAACAAGTAAGATATACTTAGGTACCCAGGTGAAATGTCATCCCATGTAGGTTGTGAGATATAAATCATATTAGGTGTGCACCACTGTAGTTTAGAACAATCTAGTATATGCAATATAAAAAATATTGTGCAGGTATAATGAAGTAACCACAAATTTGAATAAATAAACTACAGCCCATATTGGTTCATAAGAGAGACATGACGGAGGAACCTTCTTCGACTCATAGCTAGATATAGGAGTATGAACTGTAAATATATATAAATTATTCATAAATAAACTATTTAACTAATTATTTGATATTCTTTATTTAACATCATAAATCCATGGGTTCCCCTAGATACCTGGATTTAAACTCCTTTCTCAATTATGCTTGAGTCTAAACAATTTCTCATATTCAATCCACCAATCATCATTTCACATCATATTTCATTATCCATTTAAATAAATACATTTAATACCAATTGGAACTACATTCAATTGTCAATTAATGGGTGTTTAATGTCATGTCTAGAACCAAAATTAGTATTTGGAGAGTCAATCCCTATCTCACAAACCATGGGTATTTGGATAATCGGTTCATATCCCATAAAATAAAAATTACAAAGCATGTTAGGTGTAGAATTCCCTGTCTAGCACCGTGTGAGTATTTGGAGAATTAGTCCAAGTCTCACAACCCATTTACCTATCATACATACATATATATATCATGGGTGTAGAATGTAATATCGACCACCCTGGGAGTATTTAGAGCATCTGTCCCTATGTCACAACCCATATATCAAACATATATGTATATATATATATCACATGTAGA